>JAJIZN010000005.1:0-600000 GCA_028637585.1 Xylariaceae sp. X187
AACCCTAACCCTAACCCTAACCCTAACCCTAACCCTAACCCTAACCCTAACCCTAAACCTAACCCTAACCCTAACCCTAACCCTAACCCTAACCCTAACCCTAACCCTAACCCTAACCCTAACCCTAACCCTAACCCTAACCCTAACCCTAACCCTAACCCTAACCCTAACCCTAACCCTAACCCTAACCCTAACCCTAACCCTAACCCTAACCCTAACCCTAACCCTAACCCTAACCCTAACCCTAACCCTAACCCTAACCCTAACCCTAACCCTAACCCTAACCCTAACCCTAACCCTAACCCTAACCCCAACCCCTAACCTGAGACCGCCGAAAATAGTAACTTTCATAGTATCGGCAATTATCGGCCGGTACCCCTATCTCCGAGGCGTCGGAGATCAGCGGTTACCGACGATAGCCGAAGTTCTATAGATAGCGATTGCGTAATATGTACGTTACACGAAGTAAATGTTCCGGCACCCTAATTGGGTTAAAGTCCGAAACTTGAAACGTAATGACGCGATGCACTAAGGAAGTTGCACAATCCAAGGCCTGGATGACGCAAGAATAGACGATGCGCACTAAGTTTTCGCTCGGAAAACGCCATCGACGTAGTTCCTTATCTTCGGTCCCGAAGCCTTCAATAAGCGCGGAAAGCCTTCTCCCTGTGTGAGCGCCTGTTTAGGTTCCTTGGTTGAAGGTGATTCGTCGCCCTGGCTTTGCCCTGCGTGTGGCCTTCGGCCACACAATGCAGTGGTCTTTCGACCACTGCGACCGCAGGGGGGCTGTGCTGCATCATGCAGCACGGCTTGCTAAATGTGGAAAGTCCTTGCGAATACCCCGCTCGTAAGCCGCTGAACAAGCGGCCGATCGAGTGCATATGAGCAAGTTTGTGATTACCCCGCCCGGCGGCCGCTGCACAAGCGGCCGATCGAGAGCGGGGTAAGAAGCAGATTTTTCACAACCAGCCTGGGGCCGGCAGATAAGCATTACGTACGAAAAATACCGAAGCGCGTACTTTGGAATTCTTCCCTCATCCCAACTTCCCGACCCTCGAATTATATATTCCCGGGTCTTCGCCATTCTTTGAAGAGTTCCTGAAGAGCCACAGGCGAAACGCACGATTACGATTGTGTGTAGAACTCTCTTGTTGCTCTTTTCCCCGACGAAACTTCTGCTCGCGCTACGCGCTCGCCCCTAACCCTAACCCTAACCCTAACCCTAACCCTAACCCTAACCCTAACCCTAACCCTAACCCTAACCCTAACCCTAACCCTAACCCTAACCTGAGACCGCCGAAAATAGTAACTTTCATAGTATCGGCAATTATCGGTCAGTACCCCTATCTCCGAGGCGTCGGAGATTAGCGGTTACCGACGATAGCCGAAGTTCTATAGATAGCCATTGCGTAATATGTACGTTACACGAAGTAAATGTTCCGCCACCCTAATCGGGTTAAAGATCGGAACTTGAAACGTAATCACGCGATGCACTAAGGAAGTTGCACAATCCAAGCTACGCGCTCGCCCCTAACCCTAACCCTGTAGTGTATTGAGCTACAGCTCCAAGCCCCAGCAGACACTGGCCCTTTTTACAGATTGATATTTTGACTGGCGAGAACGTTCAATTACGACACCAAATTGAATCGTTAAAGACTGAAATAGAAGGACTACTCCCGGCCAGTCGGAAACGGGTATATAAAGACCCCCAGAAAGCTTTTTACACTATTGAAGCGGTGCGCGAATCTCAAATTGAAGCTGAACGGCAGATAAAGAACCGGGAGGGGAGATGTCAATGCGACATTGAAAGCGATGCCCAGGACATAGCCCAACTTAACTTTGAGGACATGGGCTTCGAATTCCACATCGCTGATCCGTTGTAAATACCTAGATAATCTACCTATTTACTATTATGTCGTCGCGAATCGGTTGAATGTGTAGCTAGAAGGCGGTTCAATTGAGGGGTTATCTACCAACTAGGCCGGTCCAGTAACTAGGGTGGACCGATACCTGGTCACGGACTCTAGAAACCACTCCAGCAACCATTTCGGCCGGCAGAAATGCATATAGTAAAATATCTCTATGCCGGCGCCATGATCTACTCAAAAATGGCCACTTTTATCATTTTTAAATACCCCCCCGCGCCCTAAGGTAACCGACTCGCATTTAAACGGGCTTCTTTTACTGCTTAGGTTTACTGTCTTCATCTCCCGCACCGGAAAACTGCTTACTCTACTCTACTCGAATTGATCTGACCACTTCGAGTCTCCCGAGTTCCGTCACGACATCGCAATAAATCCCTTGGAAGTGTCAACGGTAGGTATGTACACGTAGCAGTTATGGTTGTAGAAGAGCAGAAGTGACAGTCTGTGACTCTGTATGGTCGACTGCGCCCCGCCGTAGCCAAAGCAGAGTTCACTGTAGTCCACTGTAGTCTAGTGGGACTGTAGGTGTCTGTCGCGACGTATATAGTGGAGAGTACGCCTAAAGGGGTACCTAGTTAGCTAGTACCTATGGGTGCCTGTAGAGGGGGTTACGTTTCTCCGTCATGTTCATGTTTCGTCGGAGCACGCCGTGAAAAAATAACTCCTCACTGTCCGACATATCGCCGTCTTCAACACCAAAGACAAAAACTTCATATTCACATAGTAGGTTTAAAAAGTAGACTGCGAAACGCACGAAATACTTCCATCCTTAATGGGTCATGACCTGCTACCACCAGATCTGGTGACCCTCATCATCACGACGTCGCCAACTCCGTCTGCACCGTCGGCCGATCTGATCTCCGATATACTGAACTCTTTCAAGGCACACTGCCTCGCTCTGTTGTCTTGCCGAATCATCGTGGTCTTCGATACATACGACCGCATTGGCGAGTGCATGCGACTGAAGAAAGGCCAGATCACTGCCGAGGGCGCGCGGGATGTCGAGCTGTATAAGATCAACGTGCAACGACTTATCCTCGAGCAATGGTACCCCCAAGTCGACAATGCTTCGAACAATGCTTCGGACATTGATTTGAACCATGCTTCGCGGGTATTTGTGCGCAGCCAGGGCGTGGCTGAGTACGGGTCGCCGCATCTTGCTGAGAACTACGTCTCTTTCTCGACGATGCAGACTGATGACGGCAGGGTCACCTTCATAGAGCCCGCAGGACGCCTGGGCTTTGGCCTGGCCGTGCGCTCGGCCCTCCGCATGACCACGACACCCTATGTCTGGGTTCAGCAGCACGATTGGCCCCTGGTATATGATATCCCTTTACGCTCGCTGGTAGACGTGATGCAAGCGTCCGAGTGCGAGTCTGAGTGCGAGTCCGAAGCCGAAGCCGAAGCCCAGACCCAGGCCAACGGCAGCGTACCCGTCAAGTACGTCTGTCTTCCAGCAATACGGATGCTCTCTTATGCCACGTCTGCCCACGTTGTCCCCTTTCCCGCCCTCCGAGCACTGACGGCCCAGCTCAAACGTGACTTCTACTCACCGTCGCAGCCAGACGTTGCTATTCCCTTGACGCCGCTCTTCTTCTGGCATGACAAGCCACATATCGCATCTACGGCGCATTACCTCGCTCGAGTCTTCCCCAGCCGCCTCGCTATAGCCAGGGGCGACTTCATCGAGGACAGTATCGGCCAGCGCGCTCGTACGCAAATGAAGGAGGGTAACTGGGCGAAATGGGCTTGCTGGCTGTACTGTCCGGATGACGGCAAGACCGTCTGTTTGCAACATCGTCACGGCCGACGGTGGAAGGGGGTCGAGGCTGAGCTAGAGCAGAAAGCACTGTTTGCCGAAATCAGGTCTAAGCAGGACAGTCCATTGACCGCTTCTTGAACCGATGGTTCTATGTTAAACCTACAACTATACATCAACGACTCCTCGTTGGTGTATAGTTGTAGGTTTCTAGTCGTCAAAGCGGCGCGACTGGAATCTCCCACTCCCATCAGGCAGTCTCCGTTCCAGGAGAACGAGTCGCAGCAATCAGTCGATACGTTTGTGGCGACGGTGGCATGTGCCATTGATGAACTAACTACAGTTCGTCTCTGTTGATCAGAGGCATTGACTGAGTGGTTACGAAGTTAAGGCCTGGAGCTCTACGTCGTTCGGTCACCATCGGCTATCATCACGGACAAAAGACTCGTTTAACTCTGTATTTCCTTCCTGCCTGGTCTGTATTCCCTGAACAACGAACCCGCTACGAGATATAAAAAGACTTCCTCGTCGATTTGCGCATTCCCATTACGCTGATTCCGAGATTCCATCCCGTCCCGTCGCTAACGTAAAGCCTTTTTTAAAAGAAAAATATACACCGAAGCATTATACAAGCGACAAGAAAAAGAGAGAGAGAGAGAGAAAAAAAAAAAAAAAAAAAAAGGAACGACTAGAAAGGCTGCAATCACTCGACCGCCATATTCCAAGCCGGCCTTTCCGGATCCTGTAACCTGGCCAACTCCAGGAATAATCGATACATGTATATTGTCATGTCGATCTCGCGGAATGCCCGCCCAAACCACTTGCGCCCTTGTTCCGCTATCTCCCTCGCCCTCTCTCGCCCGCTCGGTGTGGAAGTGAGGTAGAATACCAGCTCCGGTAGCTCGTCCATCCCCTGACTGACGGGTATGTAGTGAACCCACGGCATGAGGCGGTCGTCGTGCCACTCGCGGAATAGCGTCTGCTTCAATGGTGCTGACTTGGATGCCAACAGCTTGTAATACCGTCCGCTTATGCCGTTGCCGTCGACATCGAAGACGAGGCGCGACCGGAAGGGCTGGTTTCCGCTCGCCCAGGGCTTGGGCTTAAAGTACTTGCGCTGCGCCTCGCAGGCCTTGGCGTCACATTGGAGGATACTTGCGAAAGCCACGTCGTATAGTCTGCTGTTCAGGAATGAGCTTGTCGTGCGCGTGATCTCACCGTCGCCGCGCTTCTCCTGCAGATAGGAGTAAGTGCGGGTCCCGCTTGGTGTCAGGTTCAGGTTCTGGGCTAGCGAGACGAAGCGCTGCCGTTGCATGTTTCGCCACGACGTCTCCGAGTTATGCCCGCCCGTCGTGGAGCCGGCCCAATAGAGATTGTTCTTCTTGGCCTCCCACTCGACGTCGTCGGTGCTGTGGTAACGGAAGCGCTCCTCTTCTGTATACGCTGTGCTCGGGTACAAGATGTCGCCAAACACGTTGAGCGCGCCGCTGGAGAGTACCGGGACCGGGCCCTCTATCAGTCGGAGGGACTCGGGCGCCAGCAAGAGGCCGTGCATCTCGCCGTATTCGGTGTGTGCGCAGACGTCCATGTCTGACTCCCGATCCGTCACAAATGGCAGACCATACGTTTCTACTGGCGTTTCTTGTTGTCGCCTCCCTCGGCTTTGCCTGAATGGACAGAATTTCGTCAGCGTTTCGTAGGCCCGCTGGTCTGCCAAGTTGCTTATTCTGATGTTGCTAGGTCGTTCTACTGCCGGGGGGATTATGACGGCTGGCTCGTCCAGATGATTGAGTAGAAATGTCAAATTGAGGTGGACCGGGAGTCGCTCGGTCATCTTGTCAAAAAACTGCGCATTGTTTGGGTCGTTCTCGCGATCGCGATAGCCGCACTGCGTCTTGGCTGGGAAGCCCGACATGACACAAGTCCATACTTCATGGCCGGATTCAGGGTAAATCCGCGACATGATCTCGAGGACCTCCGTCCCGCTGAGTCTTAAGAATGGCAAAATCCCGTCCGATATGATGTCAAACTCGTCGATGATAGGGGACTGGTGCGACCGCGCAAACGCATACCAGGCCTCAAAACCAGCGGGGGGCTCGAAGCCGTATCGGCGTCGATACTCGGCATGAGCGGCTTCGTACGTTGTCGACTGGTTTTGCATTAGGCTATCAAAATGGTTGTTGGCTTTCGTTATCAGTACTTCGACGGGGTGCTTCTCTGTGTGAACTACGGCCAAAGATTGCGCTACCTTTATGGCGACCTGGTTCGCGAGATATGGCTGGACCGGCAAGAGAGATACAACCCAGAATGTCCATCTCGACTTCGCCGACCTTGGCAGGAAATACATAGTTTGAGCAAGCGTAATGAGCGAGGCTATGACATTCATCAGGGCACGAGTGTCCGTCTGTTGGGAAAAGGGGTTGCGACTGGCGAGGAGGCCGAACGTGCCGCCCAGAGATGCAGCGAGCCACGAAGAATGCGTCTAGTGCAGAATGAGTATTAAGCTTCCGTTTTTTATCATTATTATCATCTTGGTGACGGCAAGAGCAATAACAACTTACCAAATGTGAGGTAAAATACCAGGTCGAAGCTTTAGCTAGTCCCACGATAACCGCCTCCAGGGGGTTGATATCGGGGAAGCCTTGCAGATACGTTTGCCTGCCTAGTATGATGACTAGCAGGAACACTATCCGTAGCGACAGAGAGCCAACGGTGGTGCTGAAGTTGACCGTCTGAAACCACGTGTTCTGGCCAGCCCGAGGAGTCAGCAACATATAAGAAACGAAGAGGGAGACGACAGGAATTATCGATATCCCGTATACGAGCGGCTCCCATTCAGACAAAGTGACGATGGCGAACACGGCGGCTAAACTTAGACCCAAGATGTTATTGAAGTATGGTGAGAAGAACGACGCATGTGGTATGATAGGCGGGGAACCGTCTGGCCTCCAATATCGTCGGACGATGGCGAGCAGTGGTGTCAGTACTGGCTTGTTCATGTTAGTCTGATGGCACATGGTAGACCACCGACCTGTGACTACTCGACTTTTTTGGCTGGCGCCGACTCACCAATAGGGGAATAACAATGCCCCTTTCGGCCTTGAACGCACTGCAGGTGACAAGGCCGGCCGCGATAATCCATAACGAGAGCGAGGAAGTTTTGCCGGTACCGTTGCCGCCGGGTTCAGAGGGCGCGTTGACTGATAGCAACAGCCCATTGCGTTTCCCGACACTTAGCCGTAGCCGTCCGATTCCGAAAAGTAGCGGCAGCCAAAGCCAACACGCCAGTTCGGAGGCCAGCTCACATTGCTGCGAAGTGAGATAATAGGCTATGGTAGCAGATACCAGGGCGACGCCAGCTGACCACGATGATTCACCGAGACATCTCGTTCGGCTGGCGGCCGGTAGTCCAGGACTGTGTTCCCGGTCAACAACTGAAGTCTGCGACATTGAAATGATGAATGAATCTATCGTGACTATAATGTCTTGTTTTTGTTGATGGAACTCTTGACAGCAATGAGTTTTGTTTTTGAGGAGGGGGGATTTAAGAAAATGGAAATGGAAAGGGAAAGGGAAAGACTTATAGGGTTCGAAATGATGGCCCTTGACGGGAGCTCATGCCACGCTTGAGTGACGAGTGAATGGAAGTTGCCATGGTGAAGGCGGGATAGCCATCCATGGAAGGTTCAAAACAAGCCCGGTTCGATGATTCGGGTTGTGTTGACTGCCTGTTTTAAAGCAGATAACAGAATACAACAAAAATGGTCGATGATCATCATGCTGGCTCACGCAGCACGCCACCAAGAGTCAATCAAGACTTCGAAGGATACGGTACCTGTTCCGCCCTTTCTCGACGAGCGACGGATCCTCGTCTTTGGGCCATTCATTCATTAGTCCAGAATCCCCCATATCTGTTCGGGGAATATCTGTTCGGGGACGGTGGTAAGCGCCTTGGACGACTCAATCTTGCACCTTACTACGTACTATTATACGAGAAGGAAGCGAGGTAAGGAGTATCCCGCTGCAAGGTTACCACCTACACTCAGTCCTGACTATTTGCCTGATCAGTTACCCTTCCCAACATCTTACCTTCCTGAAAGCCCACAGGCTTGCTGAATCTGGTTTTGGGGATTGTTACCAGGTAGTGGCTAATAGGAATGAAAACGCTGGGTAGCTAGTAATATGCCCAGACTGCCTACCTATCTACCTGGGATGTCGCGTTCCCAATTAACCTCTATACCTACAAACTGGCTTCGACTTTCCAAGCAAACATCAACCACCCACCCACCCACCTCTGCTAGCAAACCTCATTCCAAATTCCATTTCCGCGATTCGCGCTACCCCGTGGCTTCCCAGTATGAGTTATGCTCAGGGCAAGAATGTAGCATGGTGTCGGCCGGACCCAGTCGTCTATGTCACTCTATTCAAGTCGTCCCTGTCTCTGGCGTTATTTGCCTAGGTACTGAAGCAGGGTGGTGTCAATGTCTGGCGAGTCTTCCTCCTATATTCTTAGTATCAAGTACATACCGGCCCATTATCACTATAAATTCTAGGTCTTCGGCCGACCAGGACTTCAGGGAAGACGAGGACACACATACATTCTTTTCTTACATTCGTTTAACCTGTATTGTTGCCTATTTCGATCAATTCATTGTCATTCGTTCAACCATTGCCTCAAATCCCTTGGAAGTGCTAGGCTGTCTAGTCTCCTTGAGTAGTGATATTGTGGCGGCCACCTAGGAGTGTAGGGGCAACCCTCCACTCTGCCTGGCCCGTTTCGCTTCACTACGTAAAGTCAATATAGCACGCCAGTTCTCGCGTGGCCTTGATTGATCTCGACCATGCCATCCGAGAGCAAGAGCAAGAGCTAAGCAGCGGCGCAATGGATAAAGGTAAAGGTAAAATCGGCACGCGGGCATTCATGGCTATCGGATTGCTGTTCGGCGACCAACACTTCAGAGTATGTCTAATTCTCAAGGAAGGTCAGATAGATCCACGAGTAATCGACGGGGGAATTCACATTAGGTGTATCTAATAATCTGGACATACAAGCCAGAGTCAACTCTCCACGACCCAGCCAGGAGCCTCTGACTAGCTTTTCACGACCACGGCGGTCAGAACGTTTCTATTATATTTAGTTATTATTCCTTCGTATTTATCACACTACATTACACTACACTGCATAATAGACAGACTCTCGGGCGCCAACAAAGTCACAAAGTCGGCGTTGACTACTGTGCACTGAGTTCGATCATTCCATCTTCCAATATTCCATGCCCAGAAAGTTCTTTCCCCTGGGCGCCGACTTGTCGATGAGAAGGAGATGTCTCCAAAGTAGTCTGTACATGTTCGCAAGAAACAACCCCGGTATGTAATGATTGACTAATGAGTACCAGACGATGGAAATGTTTGGATCATGATGTGGTTGGTCTGTAATTACGAAGTGCGTAGTCCGTAGTCCGTAGTCCGTAGTAATGACTGAGTCTCCGCTACTTATAGATACTTGAGCGTTTAGCTTTAGTAGTCAGTGTAGTCCGTACAGACACGGCATCACCGTCCCTCAGCTTCCGCGTCAGGCCAGTGGCCAAGCATAAAAGTCTCGACCCGAAGCTCCTTACTTACGCCCCTACCATGGACATGACCACGGACATAACCATGGACATGATCAAAACATGAACGAATTCCTGGGAGTCACCACAGAAATACATATACATCACGCTCCTCTATCTACCCTTCCAGAATACACATACACACTACGAGGAGGACGAAACGTTCCTCGTAATGAAGCTTCTAATGAGTATACATATTAACAAAACACGGCATAAGTTGCCTTTTTCCAACCGGCCTGCTCATTTTAGATATGACACTCACTACATACTTCGTACACCATCCCTTGATTTACATAACATAATTACCCGGCTTCAGTCTTGGCTCATGTCTGTCCCCGGAATATTACACGTCACCTGCTAAGCGCCGACACTATCAATCTGTATTGCATGTCAATTATTGTAGGTCATATCCGTGGACCGTCCATTCATTCATTCGTTCCTTGAGGTAAGATGATTACAGACTGCACTGTACTTTTACCTAGAGAGGTCACCTCACTCACCTCACCCTCATCCTCACCCTCGCCGACCACCTAACCTACAACAGATAAATCCCGAATCTGGTTCAGCACCGATGGGCATCTCGGACCATCAACGCTGATCCCTTCCAAATTTCACTATTTTACCCCCATCTCTCATCGCCAAAGTACCGTAAAAGTGGCAGAAAAGATTTACTTCACTTTACATAACATAAGGTAGTGGGGGGGTTCGCGGACCACCCCTTCGCGGACCACCTTTGCGGGGTATCTCCTCCACGTAGGTTGCGCCACTAAGTTGCCGTCTCTTCGCTCGATATTTTCTTTGCAACCGTCTTTCAATACAAGAAAATATACTCGTTTTTGCTCGTTTTTGCTCGTTTTTGTTCGTTTTTCCTCGTGACAACTGCGTAATGGCTGCAACACCCCTTGAATTGCGCGCGCGCGCGGCTTTGCGTGATATACAGCTGGGTATGGCAGTCCGGGCAGCCTCCCGGAAATGGAACATACCCCGATCATACCTAAACCGTCGCCTGGAGGGTGTTCCCATTAGAAAAGAAACAAATAGAGGCCGGCAGGCCTTATCTCCCTTCCTAGAAGCTCAATTAGCCAAATGGGCGCTTGGGCAAGCTAGGTTGGGCTTCGCACCGGCATTAATCAAGTTTAAACATATGGCTCAACGGTTTCTCAATGCTTCCGGCACAACAACCTCGCTTGGTCAACAATGGCACATTCGTTTTATCGAGCGAAACGAAGCGATAAAACTCGCGCGCGCAAAGATAATTAATTATAGTCGTGTAAACGGAGCGACGGCGGCGAATATCAACATATTTTTCGATCGATGCGAAGCCGAACAGTTGAAAAACATCCCCCCTGAACGATTCTACAACACCGACGAGATGGGTATGGGACAAGGCGTCGGGATGGATCATTGGGTGATTGCCGACTCCTCTATCCGTACGGCACTCAAAAAAGACGTTGATCGGGGTCAATGGATCACTGCCTTGGAATGTATCAGTTGTGATGGTCAGGTGTTGCCACCACTATTGATTTTCAAGGGGGTTGATGTGCAAAGTCAATGGTTTCCAGACTATAACCTAGGCCGTTGGGCTGACTGGAGGTTTAAAACGTCACCCAAGGGATGGACAAGCAACCCAACAGCATTGGATTGGCTTGAAGACCTCTTTATTCCATATGTTCGGCGTCGCCATGGGAACGTATGGGTGGTTTTGGTGTGTGATGGCCATGAATCTCACACAAATGACGACTTTCTATGGCGCTGTATGACAAACAAAATATGGCTGGTGTTTTATGAACCACACTACAGCCACGTTGTGCAGCCATTAGATGTGGGAGTCTTTGCCGCATTGAAAAAACGACTTCGTACATTGCTAAGGGGGTGTGCAACTGCTACGCTTGGCCTACCACCTACTAAAGCCGACATGTTAGAGGCATACCACCAAGCTCGATTAGATGTGATGACACCCCGTACAATCAAAAATGCCTGGAAAACGGCTGGGATATATCCGCGGGACCGCACAAAGGCATTATCATCGAGATTTGTTATGTTGGAGTCAACAGGGGTAGCACGGCAGCCTACCGGCACCCCAAAAGCTGACACACGAGAAGAAACACCCGATTTCATTGCTGACATGGCGGCAATGACCATCTCCACACCACACAATGGTCAGGCTTTCAAAACTATGAACCGGCGTGCGGCAATGAAGAACCCAGCATTGAACAATCCTGAAGTACGATTGATGAACCGCAAGGCTGCTAGCTTGATTGACAAGTTAACCGATAAACTTGCGGAATCCGAGGCACGTATCGATTATCTCGAAGCCAAAGAGTCCAAAAAGACCAAGAAACTACGGCAGAAAGTGAAGATAACCCCGACAGAGAAGTTTACGAGAATGTGTAATGTCAGGGAGGCGAAGCGGGTGCTTAGGAATAGAGTGGTTTACAAGGACGAAGCGCGCGACGTTGTTATTGATGATGAGCGTGAAAAGACCACTGAAATCCCCTCAATGTCTTCGGAAATACCTCAATCGAGTGCGCCGAGGCGTAATGCCCCTAAAACTGTCAAAAAATAGTCATTGTTGCATTTCTATCAAGATAATCCTTAGGTTGAGAGTAATAGAGATGTAGAGGCTAATAGGTGGTCCGCGAAGGGGTGGTCCGTGAACCCCCCCTCTACCTTACTACGTAGTAATCCACAGCTTTGGCGATACTTGTCCGAGGTGCCGGCTTTGGCCCATTCAGACAGACAGACAGAGAGACAGACAACTACATTCACACCTTGTTGAGTAGGTAGATAGGCCTACACACCAACACCAACATCTGCTGCATAACTACCGTCTTCCTTGAAATTTTCACCCGATCAGAGTCTCGGCTCATGAACGAATAAGCCGATCATACCTAAGGTTAGATAGATGGCCAGCAAAGTTGTATATACATACATACATACATACTTACAGTCTGTAAGTAAGTAAGTACCGGTAAGCCATCATCCAATCTACCGTATCTACCCACCACCCATCCTTGGCATAAGTGATAACTAGATAGGTAATTATACAGACTTTTTTCGGATTTGGAATTCCAGTTCTCCATCATTCAAACATACGTATCTAGTTAGTCTGTAGATACCTCGACACTGCATTCGTGATGAAGCATACGAAGCCTAGTCTACACGACCTTCACTTTCATCAAACCCCAAACCGGCATTTCCCCCCCGGAATAACTAATGCATGCCACTTTCACCTTTCACCTTTCACCTTTTTCACCTTTTCACCTCCTATGCGTCGGAAGAGGGGCAAGCATATACTCAAGCCACCAACGGTCTCGCCTCGACAGACACCCATTCAGGCCCATCCGAGTTTCATCTTCACACTCACTTCACTCACTCCACTCAATTCATTCAATTCACATTTCATTCCAAGGTTTGGAAAAAAGAAATTGAAAAAAATAAAAAAAAAAAGGCATTCCCATTCTTCGCTACCTTCGCTTGCCCTATAATGTATAGATAGATGTATATAGATGTAATATATATAAAAAAAGCCCGAGGTCATTATCGCGATCTGTTGTTTTTTTTTTTTTTGTTTTTTTTCTCTTTTGGTACATGATCTAAATAACGATGATGATGATGATACAAAAAACCGAAAATTATTCCCTCTCCTCCCATTTCATACCAATCTGCCTATATAAAAAAAAAATAAAAAATAAAAAAAAACAAAGTCCCGTTCAACCCTTATCAACTAAACTAAACCAACTTGACTTATTCCCTACTTACAAACAAGAGACAAACAAACATCGCAGGTAAGCGGCAGGTAGGGTAGGAGAACAAAGTAGTAAGTAGCAGTGATAGGAAGTAGTAAGTTATGTAGTAGTAGTAAATAATGATAAATTTAAATAAATCCATCAAGGAAAAGTTCATGTTTCAATCATCGTCTATCGTGGGGTGGTAATCCACTACTCGGCCGTCGTCCCATTATCGTCTCCAGCTGAAGCAGGTCAATCGCATATTCCGGCTCGCCTTCCAGGATCTCCCGAATATAGTCTATGGCCGTCATAGTCGTCGACCGTGACGACTGGCTGTCGTCCCCGGAAGCCGGCGTGTTCACCTGGATCTCCACATGCGGGTTGGCCCCACGATGGAGCAGGAACTTGACAGCGGCCACCCATCTCTCCCGGTTCGAAATCAGTCTCTTGCTCGCGTACGACTCCATCAGATGCGTCATGGTCGGGCTCCCTCGCGAGAAGTAGTTGCGTCCTGCTCTCAACGCCCTGATCCAGACTTGTTCGTCCTCTCCGGGGTCAGCGCCCGCCTCGTATAGCACCTCCAGTAGCCTAGTGTCGGGCATGTCGTGGTGGAAGTCGAGGTAGTCACCACTCAAGCTGACGCAAGCACTGAAGCCATCACCCTTCGGGCAGACCACGTATACAAGCAGCTCCTGCGCCTTGGTCTTCTTCGTGACGGGGTCGAGCTGGTTGAGCTTGGACCGGACGTAGCTGACCAGGTTGGCCTGCACGACGAGAGAAAGGAAGTCTTTACGCTTCGGCGATTTACCCGCTTCCATGGGCTCGAAACCAGCCCAGTGTTTGCGCAGAAGTCCCGGCAGCTTCCGGTCGAACCAATCCGGGTCCTCGACCAACGGCCTGTGACTCTTCAAAGCGTTCACCCACGCACGCTGGTTAGATGCGTCGAGCTCATCCAGAATCCGAACGTACATGTCGACGTTCTTCGTCTGTCCGTCGATTCTCTCAGCGTAGCGCAGGGCGTTGGCGACGACCAACCAGGCATCCGGCCGGAAGCGGACATTGGGCCAGGTGAGAACGGGAGGCTGGATGGTCTCAAAGGCCTTCATCTGTCTCACACAGCCGCTCAACAGCGAGCAATCGAGATCAAGGTCATCGACTTGATGAATGCTCGGCAGACGCTGCCAGATATCTCTACGGGCTACCCATTCCTTGGTGGTCTGATGGTTGAATACCACACGGCGGGCCGTGTCAACGGTATCCGGTGCAGCTCTTGACTCGGCCTCGAGGAGGCCGACGCAGCATACCTTGAGACGGCGTTGCATCTGATCCGTCAGCTGTTGCAGCGAGGTCTTGGTGAATGGCCTGGCCGAATCTTGAGACAGTTTGAGCTCGTTACGGTAAGGGTCTAGGTAGCCCTGATCGGCCAAGGCGAGCGTGACGATGCTCGGTGGTTGCTGAGCCCTCAACACCAGATGGAAGATGCGGCAAGCATCGTTCTGATCTTCAGGCTTGAGATTCTCTATCATGCGCATATACAAACCTTCGGTCCCGCCGAGTCGAGTGGGTAGCGAATTCAGAGTCGATCTCAAGGTGCGGAGACTACCGTCGATGACCATATCAAGAGCCAACCTGGCCCATAGGATATCGCCTTGACTCTTGTGTGCCAGCTCAGAGCAGAGGTTTACGGTGTCGGGAAGGCCAGGGGCCTCATCCTCCAGACGACCGGCAATGTACTCGGCAATGGCTCTTTCTGTGTGTTCTTGCATGCGAATTCGGGGGAACTCAGCAAAGGCTTCCTCGAACTCGGGCAGTTCACGAGAACTGATGACAAACTTGACAATGTCCTTGCTGGCCATACTGTTGATCAGCTTGGCAATTTCGGTGTGAGAGTCAGTCTGCCATTTGCTGCGACCCCAGGATTCATCACCTTGTTCCTTGTCGTATTGCACCTCGATGTCCCCGGGCTCGTAGTGGTCCTTTCGCTCCATAATGCGGTATTCATCAATACCGTCGATAAAGACGACGAGCCGGAGTCTCTCGGACATGTGGGAGAACAAGGCGTAGAAAGCCTGGTTGAGGTTGGTGGTACTGGTGAACTGCACCGGCGGGGGCCACGGGCAATCGAGGAAACTGGGGAAGGCGACGCGGATGAGATCACGTCTCACCGACAGGATCTGGTAGAGGGTACTTCGGAGGAAACCTTCGTACGTCTTCTGGATGCGGTTACCGCCCTCGAACATGAAGAATCGGGCCATGATGAGCTCGCCTCCTCTTGCCCAGCCCTGGTGTAGCTCCTTTCTCAAATCTTCCGACTTCCAAGCATATTTCATAAGAGTGGACTTGCCCGAACCAGCCTTTCCGCTGATCCATAGAATAGGCTCGTTCGTGTTGAGGAACTGCCTAAAGGGCGACACCTTCGGCGATAGCACCCACTCGCAGGTTTGACCGTAGGCGGGATCCACGCGGGACTCCCGCTCCATCATGGTGTCGTAATACAAGGCATTCAGGATATCTGTAGTTCGTTTGGGGCTTAGCACAGTACTACATTCGTAACGCCAGACCATGCACGGGCGCATACCTTGATTCCGGGGCTCTTGAGCCTCGATTTCCGCGACGGACGGGCCGGACACTCCAGACGTGATCTTCAATATGTGCGAGACCAGTCGTTTGTAGGCGGGGTCGTCCCTGGTCTTGAACCGGCACAGGTCTGCGTGGTTTGTCGGTAGATCATCCTTGGTCACGTTGAAGTGCTCGTAGGACGCGGATTCCTTGGGCACCATGGTCTGCACCGTGCCTCGGCCCATCTCGACGCCGTTGACATCTTGGATGGTATCGATAGAAGCGGTGAGAGTTGTGGGGAACTTCTCTCGGATGCAGACCACTTTGATGTCTCGCGAGACCAGAAGGAATGTTCCATGTTGATTCTCAAGGAGTTTGTTGCTGTCCCGGAGGCTTCGTAGGATGGCCGGCGGAGGAATGGTAGGCGCCAGAATGGCAGTGGCAGCGACGCAGTCACCCAGGTCCCGGCGGCCAGTCCTCGTGTGTGGTGTTCCCAAGAATATGCATCCTATTGTGCGGGGGTAGATGTTGCTGAGCTCGGCGTGAGCACCATAGATACGTGACAGACCGGCGGTGACCAAGGACTCCTTGAGCAGGAGACCTCCCAAGCCGTGGGCGACGAAGACGATGGGGCGTTTGGTGCCGGTGCGGATGCGTGAGATGTCAGCGAGGAGATTCTCGGCGTGGCCAGCAAAGGTATCGTCGGCGGTCCAGGTGCTGGACCATCCCCAGGAGATGATTCGGGCGTTGGGGACATCCTGGCCGAGAAAGTCGCGGATCCAGCAGATTCCGTCCCGCGTATAACTGTTCAGGCGAGAGCCGAAGAGGTCGTGGATGAAGACGAGATCGATTCCCTCCTCGCCCGGTCGGACGCCATCGAAGAGCACGACGGAGCCTCTGCCATCGTTGGTGTAGACGGGAATCCTATCGCGTGAGCTGCCGGCTGAGCTACTCGTGCGGCCGACACGATCAGAGCGTGGTCCCACGGACGAGTCCCGTGAATCACGGCCACTAGCACGTGTAAGGCGAGCAAGCGTCTCCCTAATCCGCTG
The DNA here is from genome assembly GCA_028637585.1 of Xylariaceae sp. X187. NCBI lineage: Eukaryota > Fungi > Ascomycota > Sordariomycetes > Xylariales > Xylariaceae > Xylariaceae sp. X187. Next base: position 16,636 of record JAJIZN010000005.1, read on the forward strand.
CATGGTTCATGGCCGGTGCTGGAGAATTCGGGTCGTAGAGAGAGAGGAACGTGAGCATTTACAGATTAGGTGACGAGCCGTTCGCGTAATTATGGTTGTTGGGAACGGGATGCCAAGCAAAGGGGAACTGAACATGTCAGCAACAAGATCAGCTTTTTTCATTCCGGCAGATCTCAGTCTACGCAGCACTACGCAGCACTACCCAGGAACCACACCAGGGACCGCCCTGGCCTGTAAGGTAAAGTAGGGTAAAATGCTGGACTGTGCCCTCTTTTCTCGCTTGGACAAGGACCGGGCGGGTAACCGTTGCAGCCGGTACATGGAGTGGACATGGTGGCGCCTTAGCATCAAGCTGTATACGCAGGAGCGAGTAAGGGGATTTCGGACGTGGCGCACCGACACCGGTCTACCTTGCGACTCGATTCGGGGCCCTGGCTTGCTGCCTTGGCCGCTTGGACTGCTTTGGTTGCTTTGGCTGTTTTGGCTGTTTTGGCTGCCTTTGGCTGCTTTGATGCTCGCCGTTCGCTTGGCTGGGCTGGACTGGGGGGGGTCAAGGGCGAATGGACAAGTCTCCAAGCTTGAAAAGGCGGTTTCACGATGGCTGGCTCGAGACTCGTGGCTCGGCCCCCGTCTTTGCACAGTCCGTATGAGACCAGGTGGTGGAATTGAAGCTCGGCTACAGAATGTACCGCAGGCTAGCAGTGGTAGCGTACCGAAGAATGGTCCATAGTCATGGTAGGGTTGCGGTGCTAGGCGGTATACCCTGCCAGACGAATTAGTAGTTCCGTGCCACCCGTTCCGCGGATTGTAAGTAGTGTAAGTAAGTAGGCATAGGTAGTGCATCCAATTCAATCCAACCGCCCGTTCCAATCGCCCAACCGCCCAATCCTGTCGCCCAAGCGTAGGGATCTTCGGCATCTAGACACGGACACGGACACGGACGGCAACCCCAGTCTATGTAGATACCTATCTGTCTTGTCCTCTCGGAGTTAAGAGTAAGTCAGTAGATACATAGATGATGGCGGTCAAGTCAAGTCAAGTCAGGTCAGGTCAGTATGCCATCGATCTAGACCGTGCAGACGTACATAAGTACAGACGGTAAACAATGACAACAACGACGACGGACTTAAGATGCGGATGGGAAAAGATGATCGTCACAGACTTAGATGGGCCATGTCTGACTTGTCGTTGTAGCCGATCCCAAATGGCCCCCTGGATTGGCCTCAAATCTCGATTCTCAAACACACTAGAGCCTTCACTGTCCTCCTTCCCTCCTTCGCTGACAACTACTTCCTCGTGCCTGCCTAGACAACTGCCTAGACAACTGCCTACCTACAGTCTGTATTCGCAGTCTCTTCGACGGATACCGAGTCTAAACCTGATGAGGATGTGTGCCGGGCCTTTCTTGGCCTGTAGAAGTCTAGCGCGGTGCTGATTGGGGGTTGGCTGGGCTTGGTTGGGCTTGGTTGTGGTTGGTTTATCGCCGACGGAAGGAGCACTACGTAGTCTACTTACTTACACGACTGGAATCTGGAGACGCTAACTATTCCGTATCTCCCAGGAACGGATACTGTGGAGTGCACTACACACGGAATGGATTAGTGAACAGGCACAGACTGTACTCACCTACCGATATCCGGAGATATACCACTTGTAACTGCCTGTCGCACGTACAGTAATACCGAACTGTCGACTGTCGACTGCTGACTGCTGACTGTCAACTGTCAACTGTCAACTGTCAACTTTGATGTCCGTTTATGTCACCAAGCATGATTCTGTCGAGTGTCTCGAATGACAGCAGTCGTTGGCGCATGTCAGATGACCGCCAACGCGACGCCAGCAGTGCTACTTACGGTACCAAAGTAGGTATCTCTCTTTCACTTCCTCTCCAAAGTCAGCCGAGTGGCGCATGGGCACGTGTGACCATAGAACGTCCCTACCTACCTATGTAATAATACCTAGGTAGGTAGGTTGGTAGTTATTCAGCGCCATGTAATGCAAGGGAGAGAGAAGGCGGTCCCGGACCGTTGGGAACTCTCGGACGCAATGCTCTGCGGCCCGGCCCCCGGCATTCATTTACTACCTTACCTTAATTTCCCAATTCATCAATCTTTTCTGTCCTGCTTCGTATACATACATACATACATACACACATAGTACGACGCTTTGATTTGACGGATAGCCCATGCCGTCGGGCAAAATGACAGCTTTGGCATTGACAACTCCAGTCAGTCTCTGTTTGATTGGGAATTTCATCTTGTAAGTAACTAGTAGGTTTGCTCGGACCTTGTGTAATTCTGTAAAAGAGGGTAATTAGCCTCCATTTTCGGTATGACTATCTAGGTACTTATGTAAAAGGTTTGTAAAAGGTTTGTAAAAAAGCCTCACCGTCTTATGTAGCGTAGGTAGTGTACTGTAGGCGATTACTCTGTACAGTGTCTGATATACTACGTAGTAGTCCCGATCGCTAGATACAGACTGTGACTAGATACCTACTATCTACCTATCTACCTATCTCTCTCAGGAACGGAAAACCTGCATAGTCCTTTTGCCCAAGTCCCCAGAGAGAGAGAGAGAGAGAGAGAGAGGGATTGGGGATTGTCAGTAGTGACTCCGTATTAATTTGCATCTCATTCCCGACTTTTTCCTCTCGTTTATCGACTGTACCTTGGTATTTTGCCTCTTTGTAAAGAGTCGGTCTCGGCCCGCCTTTTTGCTGGTGTGGAGATCGCTTGGTCCGCGTAACGAATGGGGTGCCCGGTCAGAACCCCGTATGATGCCCGAGTCGGTTACTGTGGCAATCTCTCGCACTCATCGCGTCCCCCTCCCCCCTCAAAAAAAAAAAAAGTGAGAAAAAGACCCTGCCACATCACAACATTCCGCATTCTGCTGCGCCTCGATGTGATATCTCAGGCACGCTACATCTTTATGCAGACGTTGATTGGAACTTTTGCCGAAGTCAAATGGGAGGTGAGCGAAGAGTAGAGAAGAGAAGAGAAAAGAAAACGCTCGGGCATAAACAAAACTCGGGAAGGACAACGGGTCCAGTGGGGCTGGAGTCCTGGACAGCGACTATAATTACGGGCAATCGTCCCCATGCTCCATCCCTCTCAATCCATCAACTACCGAAATTATGACCGGTTGGTATTATGCCCTTCTATTATAGCCACGTTCATTTAACTACCTACCTCGCTTCCTCACTGCCTATCCCAGGATTTCCTGTCCTTCAAGTGCCATGTCATGAGCTTGTTCTCCATCGCCGGTTGTTTGAATTGTTTGATGAATGCCTCATCTAATTCCGTTTGTCCGTTACGTTAGTCCGACTCACGCTGCTGTCAGTTGTTAGTTTGTATCCATTGTCTCGTCATCAAGCCTGACCACATCCAGATGCAATTGCCTCTTTTTCTTTTCTTTTCTTTTTATTTATTTATTTTATTTATTTTTTTTTTATTTTTTATTTTATTCTTCCTCTTAATCTACCCCCACGGCGACGGATGCACTCCCGCTCTTTCCTACTCCACATATATCTCACGTTATTGATCCTTCGCCAGGAATAAGAGAGCACGGGTAGCCAGGGTAGTCATCCGACGCCGCCATGGATTGGAGGCTGTAACACTCCCTAGCGGGACGTTGGAAGAGCCGCACACTCTCATCATATCTACCTACCTTTTTTTCTTTCTTTCTTTTTCTTTTTGGGAAACCGTATCTCTAACAGGAGAAGAGGTAGGTACTTGCTCCACCAGAGACACACGAGTGTTTCCGCCCTCACAGCTCGCCAAACGGTCATGCCGCGGCAGTTCTCCACGGCAGAACCCGAGGTAGCACCGGGAGTCAGATCCTTATTCCTACCTCTTCCTTCTGACTCGCAGTATCATCGGAGTCAGTCAGCGATACCGAATGGGATGTCGCAGGCTTCTGGAATGTTTGACAAGCGTTGATCAAGGACTTGGGGGGAGGGGTTGCATGCTCGTGGCCAACACTACATTACGTTGCACTCCCAGGATGGCTGCATTAGATTTGTATTCCGACTTCCGTTGCGTCTTTGCCGCAATCCCATCTTCTCTCAGTCATTGTTTACCTATCTCATAGATACCTATCTACCTACCTACCTATCTACAGATACATACCTAGGTAGGTGGCAGTACGTGAGTAGTTATCGTGCACTTCGTTTATCGTTAGCGAGACGACATCGGGCACTACTTACAGACCCGGGCACCACGGCCCTGCCTACCCGTCCATGGTAATTAGTAAGACCTACTTAAGAAGCGAAGCCGCTAATTAGGTACTCTAAGTAGGCATTCTACTTGGGTAACTAGCTGGCATTTCGAATTCGTAATCCATGCTAATTACCTAAGTATGTATCCTCTTCCTCTTCCTCCTCTTCTTCCATATCCACTTGATTCTCGGCACACGAGATAAAAGTTACTTACACGATAACTAGTTAGTCCGCACAGACTGTACATAGTAATTTGGTGATGATTCAAACTTGACGGGGGTGGCGTCTGTCAAGATAATAAGGAAATACATGAGGAATGGAGAGTTGACTAGTTGGAAGAGAAGCTTTCCATGTTGTCTTTTGGGAAATGACCAAGTAAAAGCGAGAAAAAAAAAAAAGGTGATTCAAAAATGTTACCCTCAGTTATATTAACAGGCGTGGGTTCACCTGGTGGCTTTGTGTCTTTGTGTCTTTGTGGCTTTGTGGCTTTGTGGCTTTGTACGGAATTAATTTTGTGTACCCTCGGTCGGGCTACCGTGCTGCTCGGCCATCCAGGGCACATCTATCAGGGGGTACCAACTCGCCCCCAGCCCCAGCCCCAGCCCCAACCCCCGCCCCCTACCTTACCTAGACCAGGTACACTACAATACCTACAAGACTCTACAATACCGACGCGACGCTATCTACCGATAGGTACATTCATCCACGCAATGGCAGCTTGTACAGACTGTAACTATCTAGCAATCCAGGCCATCACCCTCATCAGCAGTACGGTACCTATCTTCAAGACGCTACTAGTAGATAGGTAGGCATTACCTTCCCATTGCGGTGCGGGCTATAGACTTGTGCGTTCATACTAAATGTCTAGCGCAAGCGGCAAAAGACCTTTTGAACTTTTGCACGAACGATATCTTGTAAGTCTACCTACTTACCTAGTACCTGGGTACCTACCTGGGTATGTGACAAAACGGTTAATTAGATAACTACGGGCCAGGATTTCCAAAAATGCTTATTTCGCCAAGGCGGGAATCACGTACGATGTTTTGATTGTCTAGTCTTTAGTCCTGTAACTAAAGTAAGTGACAAAGCTGTATCTATCGTGTATTTCATCTATATTTTAATCTGTACTTGCTTGTGGCGTAAGGTACTGTAGTAGTGTAGTAGTGTAGTAGCGATAGGTATTCGCCGTTGAGTGTCGACGCGTTGGTCTTACATAATTCTAGTGTAGTCTGGCCCGGCCCTTACCATGCTGTTCGGTCAGAGGTCAGAGGTCAGAGGTCACTTCGACTTCGACTTCGACTTTGACTTTTTGTTAGTCTATTAGGGGGTGGCGTCCCTATAAGCTTGACAGGTTAACATTTGCCGATCGACGTTTTTGTCAACCGGCGAAATCACCCACCGGACCTCTCGAACCCGTCTCGAACCCGTCCCCGTCTCGTCTCGTCTCGTCTCGTCTCGTGTAAGTTGGTTGGTCGGGGTACATTTGACGAATTACGTGCCGTTTTCCCCACCGTTATGCTACCGGTAGATAGTAGGTAGACGATACCTAGACTGCCTACATAGTAGACTGCCTATGTACCTAATACAGATTATGTCTTGCCTTTCTTACCTTTCTTTTCTTACTTATGCCCAATATTATTTTATCATCAACCCCTGCCCTCGAGGATTGTGTTTTAGCAGGAAAAAGATAGAACGGGGAAGCGGAAGCTAGGAAAGTCCTTGCAAACAAGGGGGAAAAAAGGGAAAAAAGGGAAAAAAGGGAAAAAAGGGAAAAGAAAAAGGAAAAAAGGAAAAAAATAAAATAAAATAAAATAAAACGGGCCAAGCTAGCGGTACGGGACGAGCTTCCCAACGAAAATTAACAATCGTAGCCATGTTAGGATCTACGAGTTAGTTAGGTAATGATGGGCTTAAGTAGGTCTTTTTACAAACAAACACATGTCGCTAAAGACCAACAGTAAAGTGTAAGTGTAAGTGCAAGTGTAAGTGCAAGTGTCATACCTAGGTAGGTAGTCAAGTAGGTACGTAGACACACGCAAGACGGTCTTTTGTTCGGTTGTCTATACCTGCTATCTATCTACTACCTACTTAGGTATGATGATGATACTCGACGCAGCATCTACTGTTAGTTGCGCAAGACTATTTGATTTACCGGCTCATTTTGGAGAATTTTGACAGCATCGTCTAACGCTCCCAGGTGTGCCCTGCATATTGTGTGAAATGCATTGCATGATGAGCACATATGCGGGATTCAGGAGTCCTGCGAGTGGCAATTCCCTCCCTACGACGTGGCGGTTATTCTTATTCAGCATTCCAAAGCATCGGGTTGATGTATGCAACGCAACCAACAATCAAACCGGGATCGAAACCGTAACGAAACGACGGAACCGGGACGATCTGCATCACCATATCACCATATCATCACATCACCGTGTCTCCGTATCTCCATATCCGTATATCCCCATATCACCACATTAGTCGTCCGATGCCTCGACAAGAATTCTTCGAATAGTCAGACTACCTGCAATGTCTCGCATCTGGATCTGGAATAGGTCACTATAGCATAGATAGATAGATAGATAGAACCAGCATCTTCGTCTCGCTGGGTGTAGGTCAGTCATTCCATCTGTCATCGATCGGCTTCCGCTCTGGAGATGGGGTGACGACTAGGCTAAGATGACACTTTGGTGACACTTTGGCGGTCGTGTGGAAATAACGGCATCGATTAGCCCAATCATGGATGATGGGAGACGACGCCCGTAACACGTATCTGACAGTCAGTCGATTACGCGCAGATGATCAGTCGAATCGTCCTAATCGCCAGGTATCTTTTTAATCGTTTAATCTTTCTACTTTTTTACTTTTTACTTTCTACTTTCTGACTCTCTAACTTTCCATCTTTCCATCTTTCCATCTGTACAGTCTGTATCCATCTACAGATTAGAGAGTTCGGCGACGTGACGAACTCAGTCTTGCCCACATATCTAGTCGCTACACTAGGCAGATTACCCTGACGAGACCTACACTATAGTAGTATATCGAGTAGTGGTATCGAGTAGTAAATAGTAGTATGTGGACTTGGACTAGGTAGGAAGAGAGTCGCTATGGAGTCCCGTCTACTAGAGGCCGCCGACTACAGACTACAGACTACCGATTGTCTAGGTCAACTTACATACACGGAATTCCTGAGAGGGAAAAAAAAAAAAAAAAAAAAAAAGCCTGCCGACCGGTATCCTATGTACCGTATCTGCGCCATTAACCAACAATCGACGCGATCGCCTTAGCTACATACATAGTGACAAAGCTCACGGCCGATAACCTGTTCCTGTCCTATCGTGTCCTATCGTGTCCTATCCTGCCCTATCCTGCCCTATCCCGTCCTGTCCCGTCCTGTCCTCTCGCAGGCTTACACATACACTAGATACGCGACACTTGCACTTACAGACACACAACACATTACCTACACTGCACTAAAAAGACAAGCAAGTGTGTAGATGAGTAGTTATCGGTCTGTGTGAGTTACGTAGGCAGTATACTGGATCTGTCTGTCGCCCATGGCGTGACGGATAGGTAAGTCGGGGCAAGTAAGTAGTCCGTACTAACAGTAGTTCCGGAAGTGAGATGATACTAGATTAGACTAGAGGGAGATGTGTTAAGGGTAAGTAAGTAAGGAAGTAAGTAAGGAAGTAAGTGAGTAAGTAGACTACATACAGACTACATAGTAGATAGGTAGACAGACTACTATGACACGATGGTGTTAGTGCCATAAGCTGTCCTTGTCTTCTTTTCCTCTCCTCTCTTTTTTTTCCCCGTGTCCAGTCCCATATGGAACTTTTTCTGAAATAAGCGAAGTTGCCTATCTCCATAAACCCGTAGTCCCGTAGTCCCGCAGTCCCGCAGTCCCGTAGTTGATAGTCTCGTAGTTATATTTTTTTTGCCACAATCCCCAGTGCTCACGTACCCAAACTAAGACTGTAATTGAATCATCCATCACGACATCATCGTCGGCCAACGCCGCGCAACCAAACCAAAGCAAGCCAAGCCAAGCCAAGCACATACCTACCTACTTAACGCCTACTTATCCTACTTACGCATACTTGCGCACACTTACACTACGCACACTTGTCCCTTTGCGCGTGGTCTCTCTTCTTTTTTCTTTACCCGTACCGTAACCGAAGCCCGGTGGGAAGCAAGAAAAGACAAAACCCGTCTAAGCTGGCGGCACACTAACCCCCTTTCAAAGCTCGGCTGCTACTTGAATACTTACTTACTACCTATGTACTTACCTTACCTTGCCTTCCCTTGCCTTATTTACCAGGGCACTCAAGTAGACGAGACCGAGACTACGACAACTTAACTCAACATATCGACCAACGCCCCCCCATTGATCCCTGTCCGAAGAGTGTCCGTGTATCTAGCGCACTTAGTGTGGTCGAGGGTACTTGCACCCTATATTGACGCTAAAAGGACCTGGCAGAGATAGTGTAAGTTGTAAGATGTAAGATGTAAGTGGTAAGTAAGGTGGTAAAGTGGTAAAGAGGTAGGTAGGTTGGTATGGTAAGTTGGTAAGTTGCTCATAGCAGAGGCCGAAAGAGGACATCACCGTGCCGTGTCCACCGCGTGCCCCAGAACAGACCACAGATCATAGACCACAGACCAAGTCTACGGGCACAAGCGGCACTCTCTCTCTCTCTCTCTCTCTCTCTCTCAAAGGTCAAAAGGTACCAAGAATTGCCGAGTTCGACATGGATTCACTGGCCTTGGACACTCGACTTGGACTGGTCAAAAGAATGGACAAGAAAGTGGTGCCCTCGCCCTACAAGGGGCCCATGATCAATGCGACAAGCTCACCACATGTAGTCTAGTAAGGTATATCTGATCTGCATGGCCTATTCGCTATTCGCTATTCCACTCCAGTCCCTTATTCCCTTATTCCCTTTTGCTCGTCCGTAGTCAAGGTCGCGCCGTTCAACTACGTACGTATGTGTACTAGGTAATCTCTATTGACCCAGACGCCCGCATATCGTCGCAAGAAGCTTCCTGTCTGCCATTGGAATATAAATAAACTGCTACGACGAAGTTCCAGACACCAATATATATCTCGCTCTATCACCTCACTTTTTTTTCCATCTGAGTCTCGATCTCAGTCTCAATCCAATCTCCCATCACCCCTTGAATATATTCCCAACTTCCATCTCCCCGTCTCCCCATCTTTCCATCTATATACATATATATACATATATATATAAGCAACGACCAGGTCAAAGATACCTATTACGAGGATTAAAAAGGCTATTTGACGGACCATCGATACATATCCTCGTCTACCGGCTCTACCTGCTCTACTTACTATAACTACCTACTACTCATCCCCCCTCTCTCTCTCTACTATCTTCCTATCCATCTACCCTCGACGCCGAAGATGAAGACCACCGTATCCCATATTGTCGAGCGCATTCGCTCTCTGCTGCTCTACACATTCCACCATGTCGAGCCCACATCGCAGCCCCCTGCGAAATCCACGACCAAGCTGCCCAAGCATCTCCTCGACTTGGGACTCCACGGCGAGGCCTTGACCCTGGCCACGCAGATCAGCGGCAAGACCTTGCATCTTTCAGACTACTGCAAGGTCTTTGCCTCGTGGCCGTGCGCCACCAACAAGTACGCCAACGAGTTGGTTGGCCTCGTAGATTCCCTACTCGAACGCGTCGTCACCAACGAGCGCAAGTTGAAGGCCTTGAAACAAGCCGACTTTGCCCGTCTCATGGCCTTGTAAGTCTCTTCTCTCTTCTCTTTCTTCTATCCCTTCTATCCCTTCTATCCCCTCTATCCCCTCTATCCCCTCTATTCCCTCTATCCAAATTCATCCCATCTCGCCTGAATATACCATAATCAAAACCCAACGCAACTAAACTAACTCACTCACTCTCAGATGGTACCCTACCGCAGAATGGGAAGAACTCAAGGTAGCCACGGCGTATTCCGTGTGGATATTTGTCTGGGACGATGAGATCGACGCCGGCGACACCGATGCCGCCACCAACGAGGAGCTGGCCAAGGCCTACTACAAGCAGTCCCTCGCCTACATCCACCACCTGCTCGGCCTCAGCGGCGAGGGCCTCGAGGAGCCCGCGCCCCCTCACCAGAACATGACGCTCTTCGCCGACGTCGGTCACGGCGTGCGCCATGTCACCGACGTCCAGCAGCGGCAACGCTTCTACGATGAGCTCGAGAACTTCATGGACCAGGTCGGCGTCGAGCACAGCCACCGCATGGCCGGAACCATTCCCACGACCGAGGAATACATGCAAATCCGGTCCGGATCCGTCGGATGCGGTCCCCAGATCGCCATTACCGAGTAAGTCCCTCTCTCATCCCTCTCTCATCCCTTTTAGGGGGTCCCCTTGCCTCCTGATCAGGTACTTACCCGGTCCCTCTAGCTACATGTTGAAGATGAGAATTCCCGAGTCCATCATGACTTCCCCCGCCATGAAGGCCCTCTGGAAAGAGACCATCTACATATGTCTAATCCTCAACGACGTATACTCTGTACAAAAGGAAATCGTAAGTCCTCTTTGCCCAGCTATATATATATATAACAACAATATATATATATATATATATACAATCCTCCATCTCCAATCTCTCACTCCCTACTTTCCACGACTAACCACGACCACAGCTCCAAGGATCTCTCCTCAACGTCGTCCCCGTCATGTTCAAGAACCTGATCCCGGCCGAACAGTCCAACATGACGGCCGTCCAGCGCAATCTCGACGCCGCCCTCAACGACACCGTCGCCCGCTTCGAGGCCGCCGTCCAGGAGCTCGACGCCAACTCCGCCCACGACGACCAGCTGCACAGCAACGTCGACGAATACGTCAAGTGGTGCCGCTACTTCATCACCGGCGTGCTCTACTGGAGTCTCGAGTCCCGTCGCTACGGCATGGCCAAGTGCATCAACCCCGACAACACATTGAGCATCGTGTTGTAAAAAAACAAGAAAAGAAAAGAAAAGAAAAGAAAAAGACAAAAAAAACAAAGAGAGAACGAAGAACCCCCGCCCTTCGCAAAGATGAAAACATTCACGATCAAATCAAATCAAATCGAAAAAAATCGAAAAAAATCACGTTTAGCGTCATGACCGAAAGTTGAAGTAAAAGGGGGTGGCTGGGGATGAGAGGAGTTAGTTGTTGATGTTGTTGATGTTGTTGTCGTCGTCGTCGTCGAATGTTGCTGTTGTTGTTGTTGTTTTGTTATATCGGTGATATACATGCACATACACACACACACGCACACGTTTTTGGAGTTCACGGTGGGCGTTGAGAGCGTTTGAAAGCGAGAGAATTCTCTAACGAAATATTTTAGCGTACGTTTATAACTTTTATTGTTTGTTGTATGTAGTCTTGTTACAAAAGCCCAGAGGGATTCCAACGCAAAGAGAGAGAGAGAGAGAGAGAGAGACCAGAGACCAGAGCCCTGGCATCTCTCGCCATGTCGGCGTGGACAGAGACAAGAGTGTGTTGGAAAAGCTTATAGGCTTACTTGGACTCTGGCTCAAGGTGACCCTCGGTCCAGGGACTAACCTTGGGCTTGCGTAGTCAGTCAGATCTGCCCTGGACGGCTCTCCTGGTCTGCTTCGGTACTTACTTCCATAGTCAGGATACTACCTATACTAGAGAACCTCTAACCTAGCATGGGGCAGATGTTACTCGCTGATGCCACAAGATGTTTAGTGGAAAAATGCTTGCTTACCTAGTTTCGACAAGTTCGCGGATGCCGAGAGTGATCCGAACGCGGTACTTTGACGAGGTCGGTCTGTCTGTAGTATAGGTAGGTATTAGGTAGTACATATAGGTAGGTAGTTATTGAGTATCACGCGTTCTTTAAGAGTCATCTAAGACATCGTCAACGGGAGAGTCTCATCTAGTGTGGAATAGGTACACTACATCATAAGTAGGTAGGTATGAATATGGCGTGAGGTGATGATCAACTAAGTCGTACTCAGTAGTAAGTACCGAAGTTGGAGTGTAAGTAGTGTAAGTAGTGTACTTACTGTTACTGACTGTTACTGGCTATAAGTACTGATATCACACTACGGACTTCAGAGTCTAGGACCCTAGCCGTCGACCTCCAATCGAGATGCTCCAATCGGGATGCTCCAATCGGGATGCTCGCAGCGCCGCGTACTATGTAGTCCGTTCAGCCGTAGACCAAGGGCATAGGGTGAGTCTAGCGTCCATCGATCTGCCTGGCGAGCACTTCCGTTGCATGGCGGGTGTCTGCTAACCGTCTAGCGCTGGCGCAGTCTCGCAAGTCTCGCAAGTCTCGTGAGTCTTTGCTCCATCGCGCGGATCAATCCACGCAAAGCGCGCCCCTATTGAGGCAGACATGTTCGGAGTTCCAAGCCAATCCAATCCAGACTTTCTCCTCAACAGAAAAAAAAAGACAAAGAAAAAAAAAAAGACGACAAGAAAAAAAGAAAAGGTGTGATGGGCCGAGGGAGGCCAAGGAGGGCCAAGAAAAGAGGGGGATTGACACGTTACCGAGATGCCGTGCCCATGATCTGCCAAAATGAGCAAAAGTAAATTAGTAGGGGGCTTAGTGTACCGTAGATGTGTCGCTCGTGGTCTCTGGCTGCTGTGAGTAATTCTTTCATAGGCAAGAGGCCAGGGGTAAAAAAGTACGTGATGAACCGGTTTTCTCTTTCCTTTCCTCTCCCCAAATGACCAAATGACTAAATGACCAAATGAGGACGGGCTTTACATAACGTAACAATGTACCCTCTCGGCAAGACACACTGACACAACTGACACAACCGTCACAGACCATCACATCTGTCACAGACTAGGTACAGTAGGTATAGGTGACCTGATTGCTCTGATGCTACGGTGCGTACAGACTGTACAGACTGTACCATGACACCGTTACGCGGCACGAGGCGACGCCGTGTCACGCCAGACCACGAGGCCGTGTCTCACTGCGTGTCATTGTGGCACAGTGTCTATCTACGCTATACGCTAAAAGAGCAGGGTTTACAGACTGTAAGTAAAGAGCACGTTATCAACAGTCGACAGGAACGAAATACGGAATATTTCCATACGGGAATAACTAACTAACTAAACACTCCGTTCTTGTTCCATGTCTCTTGTTCCTTCTTAGTACGTGTCCAGGCACCTACCCTACCCTAGTGCTACGCGAACCAACACTAGCATCTAGATCCAAGTCGCGGGACCAGCCTTCCCTTCCAAAACTTCACAGGCCTCTTGCCTGCTCGTTCCCTCCTCCCTCCTCACTTCAGTCGCACTAAAGGATAGTGATACTAGATAGGACAGTACTATGTAAGTACAGTACGAATGCGCTTCCAAGTTTTGAAGACTGGTCAATCGCGTCGGCCTTCCCTTGCTGAAGCTATAAATATATCTCTACTATGTAACTAAAAGCTGCGCACAGATGGTGAGAGATAAAAAAAGGAAAAAAAAAAAAAATGAGACTAAGTACAATGCTGGCAAGCCGTCGGGTTGTTGGCATATGGGTGTCCTTATCGTCGCCAGCCCAAGAAAGGGGAAGGGGGCCCCCCGATCACGACGAGATTCCACAGGAAGTTCCTACCTTAGTCTAACGACAATATGGGCAATTGATTACGAAGATCTCGGGCTCGCGATAACTACATAGCAGGCATCGGGGTCCCGCCACATGTACTTAAGTAGGGCAATGCACATAACTGGGTACCATAGCCCTAAAAATATTTTCTGACCAATGGACACGCGTAGTCTGCACCTCAAATGTGCGAAATGTGGGGCTGGCCATGCTAGCGCGCAGGCTAGAATTCTCCGCATCATGGCCCGTCAAACCTGCAGTGTCACCGTAAGTCCGTATCTGTTCCATACTTCACACTGATCCGCACTGATTCCCACTGAACGCGTCGGGTGCGATCGAGTTTCGCTCGCTCCTTCGAAATTCTCTCACTGCTCACCGCAGTTCAAGACCTCCAGAATGCCTCCACTATTACCTACAGACTGTATGGACGTACCTCCACGTTGCTTTCGTCCTGTGAACCGAAGCTACCGGGTTATCAGCACGTTGACCGCTTCCTTTTTCTTCCTTTTCCTCGTTTCTCTTCCTTTTTCTTGTAAGTAAGTACATATCTCATTTCTCATTTCCAGTTTCCAGCAAAAGGTGGTCCGATGGTGTTGCGGGGTTTTGGGCGTCGGATTTGCGATCTCGGCAATTGCCGCCGGCACGCTTGCAACCCTTCTCTTCAACCATGGAACTTGGTAAATTGACTTACTTAGCAGCGTCTTTACTACGTAAGTTAGTGGTCTACGGACCATGTAGGTAGTTGTTCAGCCCGTGGCAACAACTGCAGACATCTTCCTATCTATCTACAGACTACTGTAAGTAGATACACTACACTTACAGACTATTACTTCGTGCCTATACACTATCTGTGAGATCATCTACATATTCATACCTACAGAGTATAGCCACGGGTGATTCACAAACCAAGCTGCCTACAGCTGCCTACTATGTACACTATGACGGCAGCAAAGGCCCTGATGTGTAGATCATCTGAAGGACTATAAAAAGCGCTTTGGTCTTGGCAGACTATTTACTATGTAAGAACCATCCATCACACGGCATGAAAGCTACCGTATCTAAATACAGCCAGAACTACTTACGGACTATCTGTATACACTATCAACACTCTACCACTACTACTACTACTACTACTACTACTACTACTACTACTACTACTACTACTACTACTACTACGTACGCTACACAGAAGAGCGCCATTGGCGTTTAGCTGAGAGCGGTAATCCGTACTAGATATGTAATAGTAAGTTTTGGACCGGGACCTCAAGCCACCAGGTATAAGGTATACCTACTTATTCATCTCACGATAACCACGGGACCGATAGGAGACCAAGTTCATGTCATGTCAGTTCACCACGAATCAAGTGGCCCTGATGAGAAGGCCGTTAAGTTGAGACGACGAGGGTATAGATTATTCTATAACTACTTACTCAACTATACTTCATGATCTGGCGTTCAAGGTCTGGTCGGTCGGTATCTGATAAACTATTGCCGTCGCTCGTCGATCCCCCGTCGATAGTTAGAGGCAAGGACGAGCATCTAGACCGACAACCCCCCAGAAATCCTGTGACTGGCCGCATGTGCTTGCACATTCGTGAACCGTTCCAGTTCAGTCCAGGCCATCCGTCACATTAACCATGGCTGATAATAAGTGCCACTACCATAGCACATCAAGCCGACTGCAGACCTACTACGTAGTAGGTATGCACACCTTCTTCCCAGTCGCTTGGGTATCCCACAAGATGACCAAGATTGTACCTGAAGGCCCGTCGAGTAGAGATTAACTACTTGCACTACACTACACTACACTACATACCTATAATAGTGGCGACATCCAATTCGTACCAAGTCTATAGTATAATATCGTTCCTGTCAACGCCATACCTACCTATCTATCTTCGTGCCAACTATACCGGGCGTCTACTTAAACTTGTAGTATAGGAGGATAGATAGGGCTGGGTTGACGGGGCAGTTAGCAACTCGTTACGCAACCCCGAGCAGGACATGTTCACCGATGACATGAGGACATATTGCACTGGTGTAGGACGTCCACTCCATTGACACTTCTATAGGCAGTCATCATCATCGTCACGTTGACGTTTGTCCAGAACTTCATGGCCCACGGTAAACAAATGTGCCCGTGGAATTACATCACAGGTCAGAATCAGCGTAGCTCACAAAGTGGCACGAGGGGGAAGTTGGAATTATACAGCATGCCAAATCAGTTCGACAATTCCCCGGACAGTCTCTCCAAATAACCGCCAGTAAATATTTACTTAGAGAATCGGCTGCGTTACCCGGAGAAGCCATCCAATCGGTAGTCAGTCGCCTCTCTTGCCTTTGATGACACTCTATATGCTGTCTCAAGTCCGTAAAGTAGAAAGAATATCGGTAGCTCACTACCATGAAATACATTTCCGCCGGCTAAAGAGAGGATGCTTCTCAAATAGCCGGACTCCAATCCGTAATGCTCATCTACTCCACGCAAGCGCTCGGAGAGTCCAGTTCCGTGATGCCTATTCGAGGAAGAGTGCCCATACTTGTCCCGTGAATGAGGATATTATTGCTGTAGGTAGACGCCATGGCGATGATCATTCATAAACCCTCGTGCGTCTCTGTTGACCGTGATGGATGACTCGTAGTTGAATTCGACCTTGGCTGTGTCAATTCTGTGAAAAGATGGCCCCCCGAAATACCACCATCTTCCTCTTAAGTTCGCTCGCGGCTTTTGTCGCAGCTCAAACCGCCATTACCGTAGACGTCGGGACAACCTACCAAAGAATAGACGGCTTCGGATTCTCCCAGGCCTTCGGCCGAGCCACCGAGTTCCAAGACGCCCCCAGCGCAACGCAAAAGTCCGCCCTCGACTTCCTCTTCAACACGACTACCGGTGCCGGTTTCTCCATCATTCGTAACCGTATCGGCTCAGGGGGCACTGGCGATAGCATCGAGCCGAATGACCCCGGCTCACCCTCGGCGACGCCCGATTATATATGGGATGGGAATGACAGCGGTCAGGTCTGGTTCAGTCAGCAAGCTATGAGTTATGGCGTGAAGACGATATACGCAGATGCATGGTCTGCTCCCGGCTTCATGAAGACAAGCGGTGATGAAGCCACTCCAGGGTTCGTAAACCTCCATATCATCGTCTTCTCGTTTCATTTCATCTCATCTCATCTCATCTCGTTTCCTCTCCTCTCCTCTCCCCTCATAAACTGACTCAAATCCAGATATCTCTGCGGATCAACCGGCCACAGCTGCACCTCAGGAGACTGGCAACAGGCCTACGCCAACCTCCTCGTAAAATACGTCCAGCTATACTCCTCCATCGGCATCCCCATCACCCACCTCGGCTTCCTCAACGAGCCCGACTACGTCGTCAGCTACTCGCAGATGCAGATAAGCCCCAACGCGCAAGAAGCCATCTCCTTTATTCCTATCCTCCGCAAAAGCGTCGACGCAGCCAACCTCGACGTCTCCCTCACCTGCTGCGACGCCGTCGGCTGGGACATGCAATCCACATATACCACGGCCCTCGTAGAAGCGAATTCAACCGCGTATCTGGACATAATCACCTCTCACTCCTACGCTTCCGACGCCGTCAGCCCTCTATCTCAAACCTCCCTCCCGAAATGGAACACCGAAGGCGGTCCCAGCACCCCCTTTACCACAACCTGGTACTCGTCCAACACCGACAACGAGGGCTTTTTCTGGGCGAATAAAGTAGCCGTGGCCATGGTCGACGCCGAACTCTCAGCCTATCTATTCTGGGAGGGCTTCGAGATCCAACAAACCCAATCGGCCTCCCACCTCGTCGACGCCACAGACGGCACGCACCCCGTCGCCTCGGGTATTCTCTGGGCCTTCGCCATGTGGTCTCGCCATATCCGACCCGGCGCCCACCGCGTAGCCACATCCGGTAGTCTCTCCGACACCATCATCGGGGCATTCGAGAACACCGACGGCTCTGTCGTCGTAGTATTCACCAACAGCGGGACGTCCAGTCAGTCGGCCAACGTCTCCTTCAGCGGGTTTACGCCGAGCACGGCGTCTGCCTGGGTTACGGATGAGGGAAATACGTTTGCGGATACGCCTGCTAGTTTGTCCAGTGGTGCCGTCACGGTCTCTGTTCCGGCTCATGGTGTGGTTACTTTGAAGTTGATGTAAAGGCACTTTTATGAAGTTTGAGTGGTGTTTATGATGGTTTTGTTGGCTTTGTCCATACTTTACTTCTGTGTGATTCCTTTTATACTCACCAGTGCGAGGACCCATAAGTCTGTATAAATATATAAATATATATATATATATAAGTCTTACCTTGTAGCTTTACTTCGTCGTCCCTGTGCTCATCTATGAACTCGAACCGTTCCGTGATATCTCGATAATCTCGAATCGTAAATAAACCAGCTTCTCACGAGTCGCGAACTCACCCATTGCTTCGTGGACATAGGGATACTATGTATATATAAGTCTCATATACATACTACCATAATCCTCGACGACATGCCGACGGCGTCATATATACATCCTCAACCCCCTTAAAGCGAGTCATCGAATGGACGAAACATGTCAACCGGATATCAATCAGTTCCAGTTCTACCGTCACCAGTATACCTAATCATCATGACTACATCAAGAGAATTACTCATATAACCCCTCTGCGTGAACGTGCTGTATTGCCTTAACCACAACTCAGCTTCGGCCTCCAATCATCCAACCCTTACGAAGCTGGCGTATCCCCATCACGATTCTACTTCTTGTACACCTCATTCACATATAGCAAATCACAAATAACTAGGTCCAATTCACTTCTGCTCCATTGACATGTAGATACGAGAGCCCTATGTCGACCAACCCAGCCTGCAACTACACAAGTCAACCACTTGGTTCATCTCGCCGCTCTCATCATCATGAATCAATGGTATCAACTGAGTTCCATTCAAGATGTATCCAACAAACAATGCAAGCGTTCACTCTCGTGTAGTTATGTATTCCTTGCGCCTCATTAACACCCGGCAATAACTAGAAGATATGCCATTGGTCTTTCCATCCAACCCATCGGTATCATCGCGTATCATCCTCACGATAACTTCAATCTCCTTATCACCCATATTGAAACGCACTTCAACCGACCAGCAGCCAGCAGCCAGCGGTCAGCCTTTCATACCGAGACCTAATTTACTACCAAGCCACATCGCAGTCATCATCCCTTTTCTATCTATCTACACGCCATACATTTTATTTATACATTGTCACGCATACAATCGTACCGTCGTTCTGAGACGGCATCAACCCCGAATCCCCAAGAAAAAAAGAATGTGTCTCAAACCTCATCCTAAACCTTTTAAGCCCTTCCCTGACCGACTTTCCCAGGCACTTTTCCGGTCTACCTCCACACATAACATACACACTTGGACTTCTGTACTCAACCCCAATTGACAACAGCATCACGATTCGTCGCGCATCGATCCACCACCCCACCCCAGCCATCGAAGACATACATAAAAAAACCCTCTTCGTACACCTTCGTCCGGACGCATCAAAGACATAAATCTTCCTCATCAAGACAAAAAACGACCTCCATACCCTCGGAAACAGCTGCCCTTTCGGGATGATGTCTACAGACTAACAGGTCCATCTAGATATCCCCACAGAGTCCCAGTACGGCCGTATACCAAGTTACCCATCTAAATCACGCCCTACTTGACCAACCTTGGCACTTTACCAAGTCTAGATAACCTTCTTCCCAGATCTGTATCTCCAGAATCATCTTGATCAATCGAATCGATCTTTGATTCAAAACGTCAGAGGATGCCTACCCAAGACACTACCTACCTACCTAGGTACCTATACTATACCATACAACGCATCTTTCCCAGGCCCCGATCAGAAAGCACCATCAATTTACTTACCTAGGTATCTTACCTTCCAAACACTCCCCTCTACGGCACGAGAAGTCAATTACTCACCGATCAACCCCGAGCCAATACAACAACATACAACTTCATCATTCTTTTTTTTTTTTCCTTTTTTTTCCTTTTTTTCCTTTTTTCCAATATAATCATCTCTTTTTTTCTTCCCCAAAGACTTAACCTATCAAACAAATCCAACACCTTACCTACATGGTAATTAATAGTAATTCCACCCAACTAACCTAACCTAACCTACATACATACATACCCAGCCTCTCATCCTATATGGCTAGCCCCCCGTCAACCAAACCTTCACCCAAATCAAATCACCACCTATCCATCCATCCATCTACCTACCTACCCATCTATCTACTCCAAAAATATTCCCTAATATCCTAATCCTAATCCTAATCATATTCATATTCATAAATCCCATCATAGTCTCTAAAACCAACAAACTATACCTATACGTCTAGGTAGGTAGGTATTTCCTTTTCAATCTCCCCAATCAGTAAATAAACCCGCCTCCCCCTCCCCCCGCGGGACCCGACAACACCACGGTCGCGGCCCGGCCCCATTGTATTGTATTGTATTGTATACATATATATATATATATATATATATATATACATTTCCTCCCTGCACTTTTTGCTCCCCTTACCCATGACGCCTAGACATGCACAATGACAATATATGTAAAAGCTACTCCCCGAATCACATCCCCCCCTCCTCTCCCCCAGTCACAAAGTGCCCTGCCCTTGCTTATCCGTAAATTTACATGCGGCCAGATAAAGTAAACTTACCGACCTACCTATCAAATCACATTGCCTCATTTTTAACATGTGAAATCCCATCATCGATCCCCATCGATCCCCATCGCGCTATATCTACAGGTCAAAGTCACCATCTGCACCCCGTAAAATAAGCCTGACAAAACTCAGTAACCTACGCAATCTGTTACATTCGCTATAGATGCATCCTGTAGAGACTCAAAAGAGAATACGTCCCGTGTTTGAGTACGCATGGTATTCGCCCATGACATGTTGACATGTCGACATGTTCCTGACTTCCCGAGTTCCCGAGTTCCCGTGTTCCCGAGTTCCCGAGTTCCCGTGTTCCGCCTCTGCGTACCTGGATACCATGCACCTAACCTAGTATAATACCTTCTAGTCCAGAAGTCTGGAAAAATGCTACTAGAATCAACTCCCCATGCCGGATCCCTTCTGTGCGCATGCCATAAAACCAGTGTAATCATAATCAAAGAAGGAAAAAAAGGAAAAGAAAAAGGGGAAAAAAAAGAAAAAAAGCGAGGCCCATCTCAATCCTCCGCCGGGCCCTCCATAAAACGCCATACATGATGCGGGCCCCCTCGGGTTCAACCTGAGCCTGAACCGGCCAGACCAGATGACCAACCAAATCAACCGACACCTGCCTGCCCGCCTACCATAAACCAATGGCATCGATGATCATAATCTTTATGCGTTGGTGGAGTGGGATAACCTGGGGAAAAGATTCCACACTCCGGGTATCATTGTAAGAGTTCCCGTGATGCTTTCATGTTTGTACCGTGAACCTGACCGAAATGCTCCCTCCAGTTACCATGATGAGCGTTGAGGAAAGAGAGCGAAAACCCGATAGATAAAACGGAGGAAAACAACAAAAGAAAAAAGAAAAGAAAAGAAAAGAAATCAATGTCGGTGCATAAGATAGAAACAGAGGGAAGAAATCGAGTGCATCGCTAAGGCCAATCCGTCGACGGAATTCAAGTCGCTAGAGCGTCCTGCTCCATGCAAGGGAACCGAGTTAAAATTGATAAAAGAGTCGTGGCAGTCGTTAAGTCGGACAATTATAATAAAATATAATAACGGGGCATGTGGAGATGAGCAGTCGCGTGACCCATGCCGGATGGACCACTAAACCATTGTCATCTAGAGGTATGGCGCGACCCAGGACGGATCTAGCCAACCCACCATGTCGAAAGCCGTCCACAGCTTGGATGCCTTGTTCACGTCGATGTTGCAGGCTTGCTGAGCATCTGTCTTGCGGAATTCCTTGGGGTGCCGAAGGCACTCCAGGCGTTTGACAAATATCCGGCGCTTGCTCGTCAGGTAGACGGCGCAGCTGAGTCGCAAGTTAGAGGCCAGTACAAGCTCTTCTGGATGCAGAAGATCTCGATTGGGATCATTGGTCAAGTCGTTTGCGGCCGTCTTAAAGTCCATCTTGAGACTGTTGAAGTTCTTTCGAGCCAAACTTTCCTTGGGAGGACAATAGTCAGGCACAGAATTGAAGTCGTCGTCAATCCGAGTCTGTGTCGTGCGACGCGGTGACGGGTCCGGAGTACTACTGGGCCCGCGGACGACAGCCTTCGACAAGCCAGACGGAATTCCAGGAGCGGTACTCGTAGTAGAAGGACCTGGACCAGCGCGGATCGGCCGAGGCCTAGTGGAAGGGCTGATGTGAGCCTGTTTAGCCGGAGCCTGCCGGGTCGTAGTAGGCTTTGTCACCCTGGGTGTCCTGGTGGGCTTTGCACGCTGTGCCTCCTTGCGGATGGGCTGCGGCTTGGCGGGCAGAATGGGTTGCAGCTTGAACTGCCTGTTTCGCGCCTGAGCTTGTCGATCGGCGATGAGATACGCCCGTTCCCTCTTCAGCCATGTCTTGGGATCCCGTTGGTACAGCTTCATGACTTGCGAGCGGAAAGACAAGGCCAGCTCGTAGTCTTCCTTCTCCGGGGGCGCCGCATCTCTGAAGAGCTCCGCGGGCCGGGCCAAGACGTGGCTGTCCACCGTTCGCTTGGTCTCGGCCGCCTCCTCCTGTATGAACAGGGGCTGATTGGCAGGGGAACCCGTGCCTTCGTGCGACGGGTACAAGATGGGGTCTTTCGCAATAATGTCGACGTTCATGGCATTGTCGTGTAGCTGAGTGGCGGGGGAAATGGGTGGCGACAGCGTTTGGATGGGAGCCGGAACCTGCCGCTTATTACACATCGAAGCGTCGGCCTTTGACATGTCGTTGCTGGCGACGTCGTGGTTGCCGTCGCTCTTGTTGGTGACGTAGTAGCAATTGACGGAGCTGCGGCTGCTGCTGCTATTGTCCTTGTTTTCGTTGTCGTTGTTGTCGTTGTTGTCGTTGTTATGGGTGGCAGCAGTATTACTATGGATATTGCTCTGCGAGAACGATTCAAGTTTAGAAGGCTCCGGAGGTGACATCAAGTTGTTGATATCACAGACCTTTTTAGACGCCACAATACGGGACGAAGACAACGCCATGGCGGTGTCGTTATGACTATGGATGTGGTGGTTTGTGGTCGTGGTTGCTGCTGTGGTTATATGAGGCCAAATGGTACAGACCAAGCGACGAACGGAGAGAGAGAGAGAGAGAGAGAGAGAGAGAGAGAGATGTAGAGAGAGATGTGTGTATCTTGTGTGTGTGAGTGCGTGAGTGTGTGAGTGTGAGTGCGAGAGTGAGAGTGATTGACGGGAGACGGAGAGATGGCGAGAGAGAAAGAGAAGAGAAGCGGGAATGTGCTGGTTGTGTTGGCGGTGGAATTGTTGGTTGGCAATGAACAAGCCGAAAACAGGTCCGCGGTGTTTGCTATAAATTAAAAGTTGAGATAGGTTCGACCCCGAGTACCTTCTTTAGGTTATTGGTCATCCATGGATGGGGGTGGATGTGGGAAGAAAGCCTGTTCTTCCGCCGACTTGACCCGTACGTGAAGGAGGAACTCCAGGTAGTTAAATGGTTGAGACAGGCCGGAGACGTGGAAGTCTCCTGATGGCGGTGTTAGCAGGCGGTCACTGGTGCAGTAGGCAGCGGTGATGGTGATATGAGTAGATGTCATTAGTGGTGTTGTAGGGAGTCACACTTCCCCTCTTCCCCTGTAATGGGCCGCCTATTGCCAGTCATACGGGGCAGGGCGTGCCATTACGGCCCACCGAACACCCCCCCGCAGCCCCGATGTACCCCAGGTACAGGATACATCGCGCAACTTTGGTGGGCACCCAGACGCCCCCAAGAGCCACAAGAGCCACAAGAGCCCCAAAAGCCCCAAGAGAGATCCACAGATTCTACAGTGCGACTTCTTCCCGCCACTTCCCCCCTACCTACCTAACCTTCTACACCTACAGTCTGAACAATCTGTACAGTCCGTACAGATCTACCCTACAGTGCCGGTAATGAACTTTGACCTTACTGCAAACAGTACGCGCCTTGAAACCATCCATTCAAATTGTAAAAGTCGTAAAAGTTGTAAGTCGACGGCCAAAAACTGGTATTTCATTCATTAGACCTTCTTTACACATTCGACATGGCAAGATACAATTCAGGTGCCTATCAAGTCTCCCCCTCCTGGTCAACGCTTCTCCGTAGCATACATCGTAGCATCGTCGTAGCAGCCTACCAATGACATGATTCCAGGTATCTTGCATCGTTTCCTCGGACACTTGGATATGCATCCGTAGTAACAGGCAACAATAGACCCAGTAGCGGCAGTGGCCCATGGCTCCTCAGCCTATGACTCGCCAATTGAATGGAGCCTTGTGAGTCTGGAGCCTACTGCATGAAGGATCGTCGCAGGTAAGATACGACACCTAGTACTAGTAGTAACAGTAGTAACGTCCCGCGCTCCATCTTTGACGCCCAACAGCAGAGCTGGGCTGCCATGATACTACTTACGCCAACGAGCTAACGCAGCACAACCGCCAGAGAATGTACTATGTAAAGCATCAAGCATTGGTGCCACCTGAGGCTTGTGGGTTGAGAATGTTGCCCTTGGAGCCAATGGCGACGGCCAATTGGCATGGAGTCCGCTTTGAGCGTATGGGATGCGTCGACAATATGGCCCGGCGGTGTTGGGTACCAACATGAACATCGATACCCACCTACACCTAGGTACCTACATCGCACCTAAACAATCAATAGTCATGTTTTCCCGTACACTATACATCACGTCAACATACGTGCCGCCGCCGGGGAGCACGGCCACTAATACAAGTGCGATGCAAGACCAAATCGTTCATTCGTTAGTGTCTTTCCCCTCAGCGAACTGTTGATGTATCCGTGTACGATTTGGACGCCTCCTGTAGTGTAGTGTAGGCACGATATCTGGCTTGTGTTTGCTCGTCGTGCGGTGAATGAAAAATCTGTCATTGGCGGATACAGAGTTCTGATTCTGGGACTGACACTTGTGCGAGGTGGCACACTAGGGCTCTGGTTACCTGGCTAATGTCATACTCAACCTTGACGGCGATAGGCCCCCTGTAGCCTCACCAAGAAGTCGCAATCCGTGGAGAATGGCGTCCGGGAAATGCGTAGTATAGGTATGTATACGTCGGTAGGCAGAATTGAACGCACAACCAATCGAGCCCACTGGCGATATGCGAGGCACACCAATACTGGCATTGGTGCAAAAAGATGCCGCAGATGTCCCGTTGCCCATGTTTGCTGTCCATCTGCTACAGGGTATGAGAAATACGGAATAGATAAAATAAAGCAAGAGGTAAGGGAAAATGACGACATGTGAATGTTTCGTAGGGTCTCAACTCACAGAGAGGACGGTAGCGGAGTCGGTCTGAGATCACCAACATAGGTAACGAGCGTAGTAGGTATTACGTATCAAGACGATTGAGTCACTGAAAGACGACATCCATGGTTATACTCGCCTTTATGAGCAATGGTTTGCATCTGCCCCGGCGCCGTGCTATTGCGTGGCCGAAGCTGACATGACTTGTGACGGGGGCCAGGCCGGCTGGATTGAAATATGAGTTATACTGGGGAGGCTTCGTCACCCCGGCGGCGGCCTGGCTGGCGTTGCTTGGGGGATTTTGAGGTGCGACGCATAGGGCGGACACAAAGAAATGACCCGCGAGTGTTGATAGGCGAGACATGGCA
This sequence comes from Xylariaceae sp. X187, assembly GCA_028637585.1. Classification (NCBI taxonomy): domain Eukaryota; kingdom Fungi; phylum Ascomycota; class Sordariomycetes; order Xylariales; family Xylariaceae; species Xylariaceae sp. X187. The sequence goes on from JAJIZN010000005.1 coordinate 42,250, forward strand.
GAGGCGCTTCAATCGGTGGAGTTCGGGGGAACAGACAGTGAGAGAATTACTTGACTCCACGCGACTGGTGAGAGGAGGAGGGAATAACGGAGACAGAGAATTGGCCAATTGCGCTTACCAATTGGGCTCAGCGGAGATAAGGGTGGTGTTGCCGCTGCAGCCTGCTGGTCGTGGGGGTGAGTCATTCTGGGATGGCAGAACCGCAAAGAACCGCCCGGGGCGAAAACAACACGAATGTTCTGGGTAGGACTTCACGACCCTCGTGGTGATGTTCAATTGGGCATTTACGTTGCAAGCAATAACATGCCAGCGGCAGTCAATTTATAGCGGCTCTTAGGCATTTCAGGCACTTTAGGCATATTACAGACTAGGTAGGCAGACCAACGATTGAGCATGGCCCCTTCATGGGCAATTGCTACTCATTGCGGCTTAGCTCGTCCGGTTTCCCACGGGACAGAGCAGGGACAGGGCGGAGGTATCTCACTGGTAGCGGTACCGACACGCTACCTGGATGCTCACATCATGTGGCAATGGCCAAGTCACGAGCCCACATTCAGACGGGGTGTGCCATTAATAGCCCGACTATGTAAGCATCCGTCCGGCACGGATTACATAGACTCGATTTCTAGTGCAATACTACAGGCATGATGACGTCTGTACGGATAATACTCGTAGATAGTGCAAAGCAAAATCTCCTGAGTCCTGAGTCCTGAATTCACGATTCATCAATCACATTCGCTTCAGCTCGATTGAAGTCAATTGCGTGAGTAAAGATTCGAAATGCTGGGGTTGTTTCCTATGTCGGCCGTGCTAATGATGAGCGCACCACTAAACGGCAACCACGCAATGGGAAGTGTTGCTCTTTCCTCTCGTACACAACCGTATGCATGGATCTACGTACATAGTGTAGCACTGTGTATGAAATGTATGAGTCTACACTGGGCGTATCCGTATTCAATATTGAGACCGTGCAATTGGAATCACAATTCTTGAGATCAACTCGACTCTCGCATCGACATGCCCGAACCAGCACGAGGTCGGTTCAATTCTCGCTTGCTCCCTATGTTTACGATTAAAATCCCTCTTCCATTTTCTCCGCCGTAGAATTCACGCTGTATATTGACTGACTCCATCGATGGGAATTGAAAATTGGAATTGTGAGAGGAATGAGGGGTGCCCTTATCCGACGAATCCGGTGTGCCGCATCACTTACCTACCACCCCATTCCTCCCTCCCTCCTCTTCCAAGCGTCGGCACTAACTCCCGACAAAACCACCATTTGAGATTCTCCATCAAGAAATCTTGCCCGATCGATGGCAGGCTGATGGCCTAAAAGTGCAGATACCACTAACCTTAGGCTTTTGGGATTGCTTTATTGTCGATGGCGATTAATGATTGGATCTTACATTGCCGGGGGCTAATTCGGATTCTCCATGGCTCTTCTTCAATCGACTCTCTTTTCGGGGAGTGCTGACATCTAGTTGAGGATCTTTCTTTGGCAAGATATTTCAAAGTGAGTGCGTGATCGACTCAATTTCAAGTACGACTTGATGCTTTCAGTTGGGGAATGACCTTGCGGACTTGACTATCCGGGTCTCGATATCGTTGCGTAGTCGGCGACGGCTAAGCAACCAGCACGATCCTAGTCTGTGAACACCTCCATTAGTCCTAGATAAGTCCGCTGAGGCTTTTCTCGCGCTGCTGCTGTTGTTACCAGCAGTGCATAGCCGATGGATGGAAATCTAGTTACCTCTTGTTGGCTATCCTTTCCGGGAGTGTGTTATGCCCCAAAACTTGATGTGTAGCCCTTTGATATCTCCGAAAACATTGCCTTTTTGTCACATTCAGACACCCTCTGCTAGCATCCCGTTGGTCACGCTCCTCTGATATACCGAGTCCACTTGACCTAGACGGCCCACTACCTCCTGACGGGGTGATACACTAAGTATAAAGTCAGGCGCCGCAACAGATACATTGTTAAATGGTGTGCAAATCCAGTCCAACCATCACGTGTCTGCGGCCACGCAGTGCATTACCAGCGTACCGTGGACCAGTGGCTATAGATACCCAATCTTCTAGATACGTTGATCTCGTCTCGAACGGCCGCGGAGTTAGATGGCAGGACATCTTATCGTCCTCCCATCGGGTACCTGGCACTGCGACGTTCGAGGGGCACTGTTAGCGGACTATCAGCTGCGCAGTATCTTCCAGTACCCTCAGCACCCCCCGGCCCCTCCAGGCCCCCCCAGTCCCCTGTGGTTTTAGGTACTGACAAGAGCCATTACCCCGCTAATAACCAATAACCCCACCAACCCCTCCATGTCGCCCAAGCCGTGCAAGTCCTCCATATCGTCCAAGTCCTCCATATCGTCCATATCGTCCATATCGTCCATCTCGGCCCTCGAGCACTCTGCCTTACCCCTCCTCCCCAGCCTAAACCTTAGATAACTAACCTATCGATGGGCCGATGCGGGAACTCTACAGTTATCGACAGCCGTCGGCTTTGCCCGGTACACGTGTAATGCTTGCTGCATGCATGGCTCCTCCATCGGAGGCACTTTGTCAACTTTGGGTATCGACACTAGACAGCGGTCTCTTGGCCTCGCATTCTTCTTCGTCCGAAGAGAATGTGGTAAGGCATTCCACATTCCACACATACCAGGCCTTGGGCACACCATCAGTCAATCTCGAGGTCGGGTTCTCATAGGTACCTACCTATATTGCCCCCGCTCTTGTTATCCACCTATACCTCGTTGCGTCACACATCGTCAAAACTTGTCTTCAGCTGTGGATTTTCCCATCCCGCCTGCATGTCGGAGGAACTTTTGGAAAATACAGCATAAAGTGGGCTCCCTGCTTTTCCTTGAAAAAGCTACTCGCGGGCATGTCGGCCTTACACAAGGGCCCTGTCTGAGTGGAATGATTTTGCACGATAAGCGCTGTTACCGTTTCGCCTGATGAGAGACCTGTCCCGGTAATCTGGACCGGCTCTGGTCGACTGGTCCACATGGTTCCAACAACAACTTGCATGAGTACCCGTTTAAAGCTCATGCTTTCTTCCCTGGGTTACTTCGTCACATCTTCGCCCTTCTACATCCAGTCTCCCATGGTTGTCGCCTCGCATACATGACATACTATCAAGCAAATGCCGGCCAGTTGAGGCATCACTGACCCAATCATCCGTCTCGAGCATGGACGAAGTAACGCCGGCGCTGACATCTCGCTTAAAATCTCTGAAGGTTGTCTCTGTACAGTGAAAGGCCGATTGGGCATATGCGTTGCTCAGTAGGTTATGATGCCCAAAACCCGCCGGAGCCGCAACACAAATCGGGACAACCAACACCGAGGCCCCGACCCCGACCCATCTATCCTCGAGCGATGGGCCGTCTGGTTGCTTTTTTCGACTCAACGTATTGCAACGACGTAATGGTTGGGCAGACATCGGTAATGTGAATTGACACCCATTCGTAACGATTAGGCACGGTGATATTGGATAACCAATTCGGCAGGTCTTCTTCCTCAGCGTATGTTGGAGTCGCAGAAATGTGACGACATCCGACATATTGAACCTGAGAATTGAATGAGTAGATTAGTACGTACCAGATAGAGATCCAAAGTGGTATTCGAGTTTTCATTTTGAAGTCGTGGCAAGTCCTGCGGCATCCATCTTAGTTTCCCTACATAGTGGTGGATCCCGTGGATCCCGTGGATCCCTCTTCTCTTCACGGGGTGCGAATATAAGTAGTGAAACTAGTAAGAACCACGGCGACAACCACACAGACGAGTCGACTTTGCCTACGGGCGCGCCGTCTTTCCGGTCCGACCGTTAATCTCGCAAGTCTCTAGATTTATTTCCAAACTGACTTGTATCATCCCATGTGCCGCGCCTAGCTTCATAGCATATCGCCTAGATATCTAAATCAAAATGAATCGAGGCGGGTAGAACTTTCTTCTGCGAAAACCCGACCGCCGACAGAACTCCGCCCCGATACCCTATCTAATCCTGGCATGCACATCTGCCATGCCCAAGGTATCTATCCAAAGGCATCCAGAAACCAGCCCTACGGACCCTGATTGAATTTAACTTTTAACCTTCGTTCAAGAATCCATTTCTGTAAAGACTCCTCTTCTGTAATGTACAATCTAAACCGGTCTTCCTCTTCCTTTTACATAGGTAGGTAACCCCCTTTCCTAGGTAGGCCAGTGGACCTCGAGCATGAAGCGGTACCTACGGTAGTGTACGATGCAAACAGAGGGCGGGGGCATAACGAACGCCGGGTCTGCCCGGGCCCGGTTCCGGACGTGCGCGCGTAGATCCCCTACCTTACCTAGTCCCGTCTCGATAACAAGCGCTAATATAAAGTACTATCTATGCACCTATCGACTTATCCAGCCCCGTTCGCCACATATTTTCATTGCAAAATATATAGTTATACGGGCTATGTATTTATAAAGTATACTCTACGTAGTCCCGTCCCGTCAGGTCCCGACCATCTCAAGAGGTGTACATTATTATGTCATGACAGTGTCAAAGTCAAATTCCCGTCAATCAAGTTCCGGTCCAAAAAAATTAAAACCCACACAAATGAAACGCGGGATTCATCCACACATACGAGGAGGATCAAGTGTTACATAACAGATCTCCATTTGCAGCGATACCTCATTCAATCAAACATTCGTCTCGATCACTTAAACAAAACAAACCAAATCCTGAAGCCCTCTCCAAATAAAAACGACCCGTTTCGACGGTGTCTTTTCTTTCTGAATTCAGAAAAAAAAAAGAAAGAAAGAAAGAGACAATGGTGTTCTCCGCCTTATCAAGTACATACCAACTCTACAAACAAGACACCGATTCCGTCGCGGCATGGCTCGCCTCCACCGCCAAATCCCTCGGTTTCACTAGTACCGGTCTATCTTCCTCCTCTTCCTCCTCCGGCGGCAACGGGGCCGGAGGTGGGGGCGCCGGAGGTGGAGGCGGCCGGCTTAAAGGCAAAGCACGCGTCCAAGCCAAGAAACAACAGGCTGCTGCTGCGGCGAGCAAATCTTCTTCGTCTTCGAAGCCTTCGGGACCAAAGTATATTATCAACATCAAAGATTTCGTCCCCTTGGCTGAATATCTAGCTGAAAAGGCTGTTTCCGTGCCCATTACCGTCCGGGCTACCATCGACCGCGTGATTGCTGCTCGGTCTGCTTTCGGTGACAGACTCGAGAAGCATGGCAAGGCGCCTACTGAGATTTCCGATGCGAAGCACCAGTACTTTATCGGAGGTAAGACCGTTTGACCGTGGTGAACGCCCAGTAGCTTGCTCGATTGTTTGTCCTTCCCGCCACTACTGCTAACTGCGTCTTGCTCAAAGTCCTGGAGCGAGTACGCGAGGTCCTGATGCCATTCATGGCCGCCGATCCCGTGACAACCCGTAATGAATCTCCAGAAAGTGACCTTACCAACCGCTTTGCCTGCCTTGCCGTCTATGAACCCTCGCAGGAATTCCTAGACGCACCGGTCCTCGAAAGACCAGCCAAGGCCGAAAACGACAACGCCGTGTACGAAATCGAAGACGAGACCTCTTTCGAGCACGCCGTATTTTCTCTAACCGTCGTCATCAACGACATGAATCGTGTCCGCTCTCGCATCGACGGGATCTGGTCTAGCTATAAGGTTGGCGCCATTGATCTCGTGGCCGCCGCCGTCGCGACCAACACTGCCATCGATCTCGTCAGAAACATGATGGAAGACATTCTGCCCCAGCTGAAGCGACACGGCGGCTTACGTACCATGCTCCGGAAATTCCACGTGATCCAATGTCTGATGAAGGGCAAGTCGGTCGATGAGATATATACGGGCGACAAAGATAACTTCAATTACGACAATTATGACATCGGCTACGGTGCATACCTCACCGTATATCGATTGCTGGAGGGGTTCATCGACGTTATCCTGCCAGATCAGCTTCCCATCTACAAAGAGGGAATGTTCGGGTACTACAATCCGAGGAGTGATCGGTCTAAGAAGACGGGATACCAGAAATTCGAAGACGACCGAGCGCTTCTGATGCCTTTCTTCAGCGAGCTCGTGACCGCTTCTCGTGGTGTTCTCGACTGGCCCATTAAAGACGAATTCTTACGCGGTATGGAAGAGCTAGCCAAGAACAGAGAAGTGCCATTCTATATGGTATTTGCCGCCCAGATCTTCCTTGATATCACTTATAAGCTGGGCGAGAGTATCACTGCTCCATTCCAGACCATGATGTCTCACATCACCACCATGGATAGTGATATCAAGACACACTTTGAGTTCCATGCCAATTTGAAGATCAACACATGGCCCGCGAAGAACGATAAGTGGATGCAAGAGCTCCAGCGGAACATCCAATGGATCCAGAAGGACCCATTACGCGCCAGCCAGGTCAAGTCGTATCGACGAGTGGGCGTGATAATGCCAGAAATGGAAGGTCATCGCATCTTCCGTATGTCACCTGTCATCAGTGGCCTATTTCTCTACCATTTCCGCACTCGATACCGCGAGGCTGGATTGGCCGTAGCTGACGTCTGGGGCTCCATCCAGTATTGTGAACACTTATACAACGCTGTACGCCAGGAAAGGCTGTTGGATTGCGTGTGGCCAGATATGGACATCATCAATGCGAATCTTGGCAAGCACAGCTTCTATGTCGGCGGCGAGGTGCCAAAGACGCCCCAGGACTACTTCAAGAAATTCTGTCTTCAGATGGGAACCTCGGCTGCAGCCATGAATGGAAGCAAGCGCAAGAATACTCCATTGGCGTCCAAATCTGGACCTCGAGGCCTGAAGGAGGCATCGCCTGTCTTGTCTATGTTCAAGGCACGGTACGTCGAAAACAGCGGCCAGGTCGACTGGACCCCTGAGCACGTCAGCCAGATCATCGAGCTAAGTATGTTTGAACCGGAAGAAACGCTCGAGGATGGCACTATCCGGATGGGCCAGATTGAGGATCCCGAGAAGCTCAAGGAGAAGAGAAAGCTACAAATGCTGAAGAATCAAGGACGAGGCAGGTCAGCCAAGAGCGGCAATATGCCTCTCGAGGAGCTCATCGACCCTCTGGTCATGGCCCTTCACGCCGAGACGATAGAGTACGTCTACCCCTACTTGAACATGCACCGTCTCTGCTGGCTAGTCCTGAGACTTGTCCGGGACGAATGTGACCCTCTCCTGCAGGAGCTCTATACGCCGGCATATCTAGAAAGGGAGTGCCAGTTGCCGTGGATGGTGGGATGGATCTTCATGGCAGCCGGCGGCTCGCCGACAGGTGTGTCGGATCGGCGACTCCTACAACACGCAGCAAGAGCAATGCGATTCTTTTGCGACACTGGGGGTTCTACTTATATCATCAAGGAGTGTCTGGAGAAACAACTCGGAATGCCCATCGTATTCGAAATGGAGGATGAAAGCGAAGATGAATCGTCGTCTCGCCCTTAAGATGGTGGAACTGTACACGATTGGGACTGTGTGCGCCATGTTCATTCCATTTGTTTGCCACTGTCTGCATGGTATAGGCTGGGTGGGTTGCTGGTGTTCATTTTGTGCTGACGACGTGCTAATTTGGGAAGCTGGAGATGTCCAACCATTGTATTGACGATTCAAGACTAGCTGGATGAGCTTCGCTTCCTTCCAGAGTAGCCGTCGCGTTGTGGTCAATTAGGAGTTTAGTAGCTGATTTCGTGAGCTCGAGGTCGGCCAGATGATCGAATTGAGTTTCTATCTGCGTAGTCGGGGGGGTTTTGTATTTTCAGACCAATTTCCTCGGTGCTGTAAGCAATTGGTCACCGTGCATGGAAACCACTTGTGCCGTGTTTGTTCTTTTGCCGGGAGATGCGGGTGGCATGTAATCTTCGTACTTCATGTGAGGTGAAGCTGAGAGACTCAGCCCTTGCTATCCGCCTATACATCCATCCATATTGGTTCTCCAGGGTTATTCGTCTAGGTACACACGTCTGCGAAGGCGGATATCGTTCGGCGTAAGTCTGGGGGGCACATCTCCTCGAGGTGGCAAAGAGGACGGGACATGAATCGAGAACAGAAATCGACCTCTAAGCACTCGTGCTGTAATAATAATTATCCCAAAGGTACTCGTAATCCGCCATGACGCCAGAAACAATGCTAGGCACACGATCACGCACACCATTTACAAGGCCTTTCGTGACATTTTCATAAAAGGCTCCCTTCATCAGCCACCATGCAGCAGCCTGGTATCGCTTGCTCCATTCGGCTTGTTCCAGAGAGGTACTCCGTAGGCCTCCTTCGCGTAGTTGCCGGGAGGCGTACTCGATGCTGAGCCCGATGATCCACGGAGCCCAGGATTTCCTGTTCTTGCTTTGCGATAAGGCGATGGCATAGATCAGGGGTGACAAGATGTGCAACATCTCAGAAACTTGGCCGGGCTTTGATAGTTTATTCAGGAGTTTTGCTGGGGGTTTAATGTCATCGGCCTTCAGGACGCGACCCTGTAGATACGAACCAATATCGGCGGGAGTAGGCAAGTCAGGCAGGCTCGAATTGGTCCGCGGCATGGTCCATTTCTTCTGACGCTTGGATTTGGCGGAGCCGTTCATGTCTACGCCGGCGGGTTCGTCGCCCGTCAGCATATCGTTGTCCGATGCATCGTCTTGGGTGGGTATGGTCTCACGTTCGGGTAGCGGCGGCGTCACGAGCGGCCTCGACTTAGTGACTCGCATCAGAATAAGACGACATATGGCCTTGCACGCTTCGAGCATGATGATGACGCGCCAACGTATCTTCTCGCCGCGTCGCTTGGCGGCCATCTCGCACAGCAGCTCGGTATATTGGATGACCTGCAAGAACAGAGCTACTTTCCGATACAGGCCGCTCTTGGATGTCCAGAACTTCGTGTACCGAGCATGGGGACCGGGTATCTTGGCGGTAAATGAAGACACCTTGCTCGAGGCATTGCGGAGGACAGTATCGTGGTAGAGGGTGACCAGCTGAACGGCAGAGTGGACAGCCTCGGAGGCGATCTCGGCATCACGAAAACGGCCGGGAATAATGTAGGTCAAGGTGCTCAATGCGCCCTCGATCTGGGAGACCTGGTGAGCATTCTTGGTGATGAAGTCGCCGTACACGTGCAGCCATTTGGGCGTCATGGTAGATAAAGGAGGGCTTCGAATCGGAGAGTTTATGCCGTGTGGGGAGAGACGGCGGAGAACGGATAAAGAACAATTAATGCATTCGATTATATATGGGGAATCGGCTGGAAAAGACTGTGGTGTCGAGATAGAGGCGCGAGAAAAGGAGACACGTATAATAAAAAATAAAATAAAATAAAAATAAAAATAAAACAGTGACGCGGAAAGGGACAGGGCAATGAATTGAATGGTTGCTGATGGTGGACACCCGGCAGTGATTCCACGTCATTGATCGAATGGCTGGTGTTTGGTATCTATCTACTATCTACCGGTACCTGAAAGCTCCAGCGCGTCGGTAGTGTCACAGGCACACAGGGCAAGTTTAGGCGATGGAAATGGAACGCATAGCGTGTCTCGAAGCCTGTAGAATCAGGTGTGTGCGCTAAGTTATAGCGTACATATTACCTACACTACGGACTATCTAACGGCTGGACGAGTCGGGATCTGGGTAAGGGGAGTAAAGCCTGGCACATATCCTACGGGCACCTCAAGTGTACCTGTACCTGTACCCGTACCCGTACACCTTATCACTTATCTTTTCCTCCAAACAATGTAGGTATTTATATACCTATACAGTCTGTATTCACAAAATAACTAGCTTAACTATTCACAACCTGCCCATGATTCCCTCGTTTTCGAGACGAAAGCTACAATTCGAACAACACTGGGTAGCCCAACCCGCTTATCCAGGGGATATTCAGCTTATCCGCTCCGATGACGCTCAATCCACCCACGACTGACTGGCCAACCGGATTCACAATGTCATCACCGACATCACTGGACATGATCAAGATCAGCTGCGAGCCAATCCAGATGCACTTCGGTGTGCCAACTCACCGCGGCGTGCAAGTACCTACCCAATCAGCCCCCGCAGGTTACCTACTCCTATCCAGACCGCTTCACAATCATTTGGTTAGTCTCAACTTGATGCTGTGATCATGTGCGTGGCAGAGCCCACAGTGAAGTTGTCAATTCGCATCACCGACAATCTAGAGGGGTAAACGACTGGGAAACGGTCGCCCTTGTTTTTCATTTTTCAACTTTATGGTGCGCGAAAGCTTGGATCTGATGTTCGCGGTCGATATAGAATGCTGTTATCTAGCATCAGGTTGAATGACCGCCCATGAATCGCGTCGTACTTCGCGTCGTACTTCGCGTCGTATTCACGCGAATTTCTGGTCATCTTCATCAATTGACACCGTGGGCTAGGTAGGATAAGGGAGCATCCGCAGAAGTGAGGGCTCACACATATAACATTTCGATGTATCTGTCAACGTCCTCATTATGCTCACCCAAGCTCTTGTCGCGACGACACCAGGACGGGACTTGACTTATGAATCGCGGCGGGATCATTTGATCGTTACTGACAATTGATTCATACATGATGACCGTCGAGCGCAAGCTCTTCGTCAAGCTGACTTACGAAGAAGCGGTGATAGCAACACATCTATTGTCCATTGCTCTATTTTGCGGCCCACCGTGCCTATAAGTAGCCGATTGGTGCATATTCATAAGCCAGTGAAGTTCTCAATATCCATCATGTCTGCGATGATGCCGCTTTCCGATCCGATCGCTCACGGGCTCATCCGAGTCATATCTGACACGCATAGCCGGCTGATCTCCGTCACCGGGAGAGCTTTCGGGGCTGGTTGGATCTCGTGGCGCCGGATCTGGAACTAGGGTTCCTCTTATACGAACGGTTTCTGAATTGTCAGACTGCAAGGCTTCGAGATCTAAGAAGATGACTCGTAAGGCTGGCTTATCAATAACTCGAGATATAATCAGGTATACTCTCTGCCGCGAGTCCTGCTCAGGGCAAGACCTCGTGGTGCATCACCCAATCCACCGTCACCCGGCTGCCCCTTCGGTCATTTGAAACCCAACAGGATCACCACCATGATGATGAATCTGAGACGGTCGAGGTCCTGAAGAGTGTCTCTTAGCCTACTAGGGATAGAGACTCACACTCCTCACTCACATGCACAGCAGGTGAGCTACGCAATGATTTGAACAGGGCGGATATGCCCAAGCGTAACTGAAATTCTCTGATTCTGACTAGACCAGGAACAGGAGGAGAATGCAGATACATACTCCGCGGATAGGCATCTCATTCACATGCCTATGTACACGGACATGATGTTATCCAGTGGATATTGTCTCCCAGCCCCCTTGCTTTTCATCTCTCCATGTTACATCATGCCCCAGGCCGAGACCCCTAAAGATTCTCAGCGTCTGAAGAAATATACGCAACGTAACATGGGTACGATGGTATCTTTCTTCACCATCTGCAGGCAACAGAGCAACAGAGCAACAGAGCAACAGAGCAACAGAGCACCATTTAACCGCCTGCACTAAACTCCGCGGTACTCGCCGTCTGGGCCTCCGTTCTGAGTGCCACCATCCGACTCAACCCCTCCCATAGCATATGCCGGACATGCAGCGCTTGGCACGGGGCCGCGAGAACCAATCTGATGAAAGTGGTTTACTGCATTCGGAAATACGCAAAGCAGATGACAAATGGGATATCGTACTATGTACGTGTATCTACCCTACCTATCTCTGTACCGTCACATCCTCATTCCGCCCAATTTCACTGTCCGACGGCATCACTACGCTACGGGCAGGTAGGTAGACTGCTCTTAGATAGGTATTCTCGGCAAAGGTGGGACGGAGAATGCTCCCACCGGCGGGCTTGGCAATGAGATACTGTTATTATTATCTCTTCGTACTTAATTAGGCACTACATAGTAAGTATCTAGATGAGTGACTATCTAGAGTAGGTACACGATATCATTCGGTATTTCGAGCGTTGAGGTTGAGTCTATTGATTTCCTCGTGTGGTATATCGGTTGAGCCGAGATAAGAGGCCAACAAACAGATCAGCGCTAGAGGTTTGGAATATCTGCTGTTGCTTCCAACCAAGTAATAGCATAGATATGTAGATAGGGTATTCGAACGAACTGAATTCCATGGAATATCTAGAGCAGTTCTAGGGTGTCATCCGGGACGTCGATCAACGATGACCGGCATGATACCAGCATACCTTTTCAAACACTATCGATTTCAGGTCATGCCAGTCATCATTGATAACGCAGGTCGGTCGATTGCCTCTACCTACTTGAGGTAGGTAGGTAGTCGGCTCACCTTCATGCTTGTGATAAACTACCCACAAAGGCTCCATCGATACCCCACGATACCGAGGCTATCGAGCGATCTACCCGAGGTGTCATTGCTTCACGCTCCTCCCGATACGAAGGGCCCGGGGAGTGATCGACAACTAGCCATCGTCAAAAACGGCAGCTACAAAACGGGTCTTGAAGAAGCCGTGCAATGCCGGATGGAAGCGGCCGACATGCCATCCCATCAACCAACTTGAACCTAAGCCTAAGCCTAAGCCTACCTTACCTTACCTTACCTTGCCGTACCTATCTGACAGCATACTTGAGTATCATGGCCTAGGCTCTTTGCTCGGCCAATATTTCATGTGGGTATATCTCGCTTCCTCGATGACGCCTTTGAACTGACTACCGCAGCTGCCATGAAGAGTTAAAAGCCCGATGCATTGTCCATGTAGATCCCATGATACCTAACCCGTACTATGTAGACAAGACTACGGGCATTATCCATCATACACTCTGCCTAGCCGAGCTGTCACGTCTACGGGGGCCGAATGAACCTCACCATGACCCGCAGGTCGTCTTTCAAAAAGGGTAGGTCACAATACCTACACCCAAGAGAATACAATTTGAAAATCACAACCTCAACAGTCTAGTTCCAGGGTTTTGAAAAGGTGCTGTTATGTCTTCCATGCAGGACAGTCTAACCAAAACCTACGCAGGGTACTGTACTATTCCCGTCTCCGAAGTGATGCGCGGGATCTTCATTGAAAATGGCATAAGTAGGTAAGGTAAGGTAAGTGGTAAGTATGTGATTAGCTCACTCATCCTGCCAATTGCTTCCCCCGATGACATACATACCTACCTACTATATACATACACACATACCTACTTACACTACACTACGCCGCCCCCCGCCCCCCCGCTCCAAGCCGGGAAGAGAACAAGAAAACCACCTACCCACCTGGTCATTAGTCCGATGAAGCCAACAAGCTGACGCTGCTGGTGAGTGTCGGTGCACACACATACCTAGGTAGTGTACTTGGAGCCCATCACATCACATCACATAACATCACATCAGATTCACTACCCAAGTAGATAGATCCAAGTACACTACATATGGTAGCATTCAGAGTTTAGATAATTAAGAGGCTTACTTGGGCAAGAGGAAGTTTCCTTTGAACCCGGATAGGTATCTATATCACTGACAGGCCGCTTGGCTCGGAGTTTGTAGCAGGTAGGTAATAGGTATCATGACGTCCAAGGCGATTCGATTGAAATCCACGGGATAACCCATCTTAGGTGCTCGAGAAAACATGACATTTCGCATCATCTCTTTATCAACACGGCCAGTACCAGTACGTACTTAGAGTCCCCACCCAGGTAGCGGGCCACCCTAGGAAATGAACCGGTCTCCGCCCGCGTTTTAAACCGGTTGCATTCCTACACACACACTAACACACTCAATTACCCGCTCAATACTAGGTGGAAAAACTCACTTTTTAGCATGTCTGACACGCTGGAATCCAGGTTAGAAGCTGCCGTAGTGGCAGTAACAAACGAGGGTCAATCTCAACGAAATGCGGCGCGTTTATACGGCGTGTCGCGTACTACCTTGTCGCGACGCCTTCAGGGTGGTTTGACGCGACAAGAAGCACACATCAAGGATAAATTGCTGAGCGACGACATGGAAGCGTATTTGGTGCAAGCATTGCTTGACTTTGAAACAGCTGGGAGGACGTGTCACCGGTGGGAAATCCGGCAGTTTGCGCAATGCCTAGTTGATGCCCAAGGTGGAACTAACCACGTAGGGAAGAACTGGGTTGACCGGTTTATTACGCGACATCCAGCTATCCGAACGAAATCTCAGGCTTCTTTAGAGGCTAGTAGAGCTGCCCAAGACCTACCTAGCCGAATAATCCAGTTTTTCGACCGGTACGACGCGCTTCGATTGAAGCATAACTTCCAACCATGCCACATCGCCAATATGGATGAACATGGGTTACAAGAGGGGGAGTCACATAATGGGAAGGTAGTTGGTTCTTCAAAAACGAAACGAGGACCTCGGCAACACTCTGATGCAACCGATTGGGTAACAATATTGGAGTGCATAGTGGCTGATGGCAGGGCGTTAACCCCAACTGTGATCTTCACAGGTGAAAACCTACAAGGGCAGTGGTTTAGCAAGGACATACCCCCCTGGAAGTTTACATGCAGTACGAATGGGTGGACGTCACATAAAACAGCTAAACATTGGTTGAAAGAGGTGTATTTGCCAGAAACAAAACCGGAAAAACCAAACCAATGGCGGTTATTGATCCTAGATGGGCATGTTACCCATATGTAAGGGGGTTTGTCACGTAAATGGATTAAGCAAGGTGGTGTCGGACCAAAACGTAGATACTGAGGAATTACTACAGCTTAGAGAACTAAGAACGAACTCCGGCCGCTGGGCGGCTGGGCTATGGTATATACAGGATTGGTGTCCTAGCCGACACGTAGTAATTCCGATAGCGCTTCCGACTAGTAACGTCGCTTTGTGGTTTCGGCTATGGATCGCAACGTTGTGGCCACGCGTTCGCCGATCGATAGCCGAGCAGAGTTTTCAAGACTAGCGGTCGCTAGTATTAGCGCGTCCCTTTACACTGCTTCCCCCTCCAAAAGCTGCTAGTCCCTAGCAGCGATAAATCGGGGTGTTGTAAGCGGCCGGTCTTTTTTAGTGTGTGAAAATAAATAATTCGACCTTTGCGTTTGTGTGCCGAGCCTCCTTAGATTGGTTAGCGGCCGTGTGTCGGTTGCCGTGGTTACCCGTTGGTTTCCTCATCGCGGACCATGTCGGCGTGGTGGTGGTGGAAGGCACGACCTCCTCGGTCTCTCAGCCCGTTCTTCGGGAAGTCGCGACCCTTTCGGCGTCGGTGTGGGGCGTTTTTGTGCCTATAGTCAGTTTCTTCCCGGTGTCCTCTTCCTCTCTCTCTCTTCCTTTCTTCAACAACCTCGATCCTGTGCCGCCGCTCGTCTTAACCGACAGCCTCCGCCAGACCTCCTATCGTTGTTGTTTCCTCTCTTCCGCCCTTCTTCCCAATTCTTTTCATACTCTCGTTCTTCCCCCTTTTATTTACATACCTTCCCTCGTTTTCCCCCCGTTTGCCGCCACCATGACGACACGGGATTCTTTTGGTCTTCTGTACCCCTATAATGGGGATGGCGGATGGGAGCACCTCGGTCGCAACGTGCAGGTGCGCAATGACAATGGAGTCATGGAGCAAGTTCGGGTCCATGCCAATGCCCCATGCCAGGGTTGTGTTACCAAGATGCATTTGGACCTCCGCCTGCGCTGTATTTGTACGGAGGATAAAGAAGATCGTTGTGTTCAGGCCGACCTCGACAAGGATGCCTGCCTTTCCGTATGTCAATCTTTCCTCGTTCTCCTTTGGCCTGCTGATTAATTATCCCAGATTCCCCCCGTCGTTGGAGGTGCCGCCCAGATCATCTCCCGTTTTGGCGCCGCTTTGCTCCCCGATGCCGAGCATCTTTTGCTTGCCGCCCGTCAGGCGGCCAATGACAATGGTGGTCAGCTTCCCGCCGGTGATTTGCCTTTTCCTCGCCCCGCGCTTCTTCGTTTCTGCCGCAAGGTTGTGGTTTTGGAGGAGGCCGAGCTTGCCCTTCGGGCGTGTATTTCGGAGGAGCACCGCGCCCTGCTCAGCAAACGTGAGGCCGAGCATCGAGCCGTCCTTCGCGCTGAGGCTGTCTCCAATCGCCGTCTTCTCGCTCTCCAACTGGAGATGCAGCAGGTTTGTTTCTTCCTTGAACACCTCCTATTGCCCGGCGGCTAATCTCCATATGTTAGCGCCTCATCGAAGGCCATCCCATGCCCCGCGTAGAGTTTGCGCGCCTGATGCAGCTGGCCCTGCCAGAATACGAGCTGAACTCGGCCGTCTACACTCGCCTGGCCTCCGCTCTCCAGCTCATTGCGAACCGGAATTTCGAAGAAAATTCGGACCTCGATATTCACGATTATGAGGCCGAATTCCGTCGCGCCCCGCCTCAGGACTGGGCGTATTTCTTCAGCCTCGCCCACTCGTTTTGGAGTGGTACCGGTTCCGCCCTTCTTGCGACCACCGCCACTGGTCCGTCCTTCCTTCGCTCGCGCATTGCCCGCCGTGGTGGTGGCAACCGGACCCGTGGTTTCCGCCGTCGCCCTCGTCGCCATGGAGATTAGATTTTGTTGGCTTGTCTTGCTTGGTTGGAGTTGGGTCGGCGTTTGGTCTTGCTTTTGCTGCGGTACTCATACCCCTTTGCCCCCTGGGCCTTTTTCCTCTTATTTCCACGGTCCTACCGCTATATAGGTAGGGTGGACTCTGTGTGTGCGGATATCCTCTTCCCTTTTTACGCCCACGGGCAACCTCTTCTTTTTCGGCTCCCTGGCCGGCAGCACCGTCGCCGCTTCTCCGTAGCTTCTCCGTTTTGCTCCTAGCACCATTTTTATCACACTTAATTTATCACGCAATTGCAATTGTACCAGTTTGTTCCCAGAACGTTGTGACTTCATTGACTTGTGATGCTTAATCGTCCCACTTCGGGTGCGATTTCCTGACTTTCTTTTCGTATTTAGATACAAGCGCCCTGGCTCCGGCCAAGTGGCCCACGGGTTCCCACGTGTTGTATTCAACAGGCCACCCTGCCCATTTCACGAGGTATTCCTTTTGCCCGCGATCATCGCGATGCCTCACAATATCCTCGACTTCCCATTCTTCGGTTTCGTCTTCCAAATCGGGCAGTGCCGCCCAGTCTCCATCCCGTGGCCGGCCCTTCCAAGGTTCCAGCGACGACACGGGGAACACATCATGCACCCTGGCATACTTTTCCGGTAATTGTACTCTATAGGCCAAAGGTCCAACCTTTTCCGTGACCACGACCTTAATGAACGTGGGAGCCAGTTTCCTCCCTTGCTTGAATCGGAAATTGCGCGTCGATAGGCCTACGACTTCCCCCCTCTTGAATTCGTGTGGAGTGTGTCGCTTGTTGTAGTTTCGTTGCATTGTCTCCGTAGCCTTCTCCCAGTGTTCTTGTAAGGCTCTCCGAACAGCCGCCGTCTTCTGCAAGCGTTCCTTGACACCCTGAACCTTTGTTTGCATTCGCTGAGGTACGTACTCAATTGACCTCGGGTGGTAACCATAGAGGGCTTCAAATGGGGAACACCCTATAGTGGCGTGAAGGCTGTTGCAATAAGCGAATTCGGCTTCCGGTAGAACTCGTGCCCATGCATTCGGCTCCCTAGCTGCATACGATCTCAGGTATTTCTCCAGCGTCTGATTTGTCCTTTCCGTCTGTCCGTCGGTCTGTGGATGCCAGGCGGTAGACAGTCGCCGTCTGATCTCCCGTGCATGACAGTATTCCCTCCAAAAGTTGCTGGTGATGAGTTTGTCGCGATCGCTCACAATTCCCTCTGGGGATCCGTATCGGCATTCCACTGTAAGGGGGTTGGTCACGTAAATGGATTAAGCAAGGTGGTGTCGGACCAAACGTAGATACTGAGGAATTACTACAGCTTAGAGAACTAAGAACGAACTCCGGCCGCTGGGCGGCTGGGCTACGGTATATACAGGATTGGTGTCCTAGCCGACACGTAGTAATTCCGATAGCGCTTCCGACTAGCAACGTCGCTTTGTGGTTTCGGCTATAGATCGCAACGTTGTGGCCACGCGTTCGCCGATCGATAGCCGAGCAGAGTTTTCAAGACTAGCGGTCGCTAGTATTAGCGCGTCCCTTTACACTGCTTCCCCCTCCAAAAGCTGCTAGTCCCTAGCAGCGATAAATCGGGGTGTTGTAAGCGTGCCGGTCTTTTAGTGTGTGAAAATGAATAATTCGACTTTTGCGTTTGTGTGCCGAGCGTTCTTAGATTGGTTAGCGGCCGTGTGTCGGTTGCCGTGGTTACCCGTTGGTTTCCTCATCGCGGACCATGTCGGCGTGGTGGTGGTGGAAGGCACGACCTCCTCGGTCTCTCAGCCCGTTCTTCGGGAAGTCGCGACCCTTTCGGCGTCGGTGTGGGGCGTTTTTGTGCCTATAGTCAGTTTCTTCCCGGTGTCCTCTTCCTCTCTTTTCCTTTCTTTCTTCAACAACCTCGATCCTGTGCCGCCGCTCGTCTTCGCCGACAGCCTCCGCCAGACCTCCTATCGTTGTTGTTTCCTTTCTTCCGCCCTTCTTCCCAATTCTTTTCATACTCTCGTTCTTCCCCTTTTATTTATAAACCTTCCCTCGTTTTCCCCCCGTTCGCCGCCACCATGACGACGCGGGATTCTTTTGGTCTTCAGTACCCCTATAATGGGGATGGCGGATGGGAGCACCTCGGTCGCAACGTGCAGGTGCGCAATGACAATGGAGTCATGGAGCAAGTTCGGGTCCATGCCAATGCCCCATGCCAGGGTTGTGTTACCAAGATGCATTTGGACCTCCGCCTGCGCTGTATTTGTACGGAGGATAAGGAAGATCGTTGTGTTCAGGCCGACCTCGACAAGGATGCCTGCCTTTCCGTATGTCAATCTTTCCTCGTTCTCCTTTGGCCTGCTGATTAATTATCCCAGATTCCCCCCGTCGTTGGAGGTGCCGCCCAGATCATCTCCCGTTTTGGCGCCTCTTTGCTCCCCGATGCCGAGCATCTTTTGCTTGCCGCCCGTCAGGCGGCCAATGACAATGGTGGTCAGCTTCCCGCCGGTGATTTGCCTTTTCCTCGCCCCGCGCTTCTTCGTTTCTGCCGCAAGGTTGTGGTTTTAGAGGAGGCCGAGCTTGCCCTTCGGGCGTGTATTTCGGAGGAGCACCGCGCCCTGCTCAGCAAACGTGAGGCCGAGCATCGAGCCGTCCTTCGGGCTGAGGCCGTCTCCAATCGCCGTCTTCTCGCTCTCCAACTGGAGATGCAGCAGGTTTGTTTCTTCCCTGAATACCTCCTATTGCCCGGCGGCTGATCTCCATATTTTAGCGCCTCATCGAAGGCCATCCCATGCCCCGCGTCGAGTTTGCGCGCCTAATGCAGCTGGCCCTGCCAGAATATGAGCTGAACTCGGCCGTCTACACTCGCCTGGCCTCCGCTCTCCATCTCATTGCAAACCGAAATTTCGAAGAAAATTCGGACCTCGATATTCACGACTATGAGGCCGAATTCCGTCGCGCCCCGCCTCAGGACTGGGCGTATTTCTTCAGCCTTGCCCACTCGTTCTGGAGTGGCACCGGTTCCGCCCTTCTTGCGACCACCGCCACTGGTCCGTCCTTCCTCCGTTCGCGTATTGCCCGCCGTGGTGGTGGCAACCGGACCCGTGGTTTCCGCCGTCGCCCTCGTCGCCATGGGGATTGAAGTCTTGTTGTGTTGGCGAGTTCCGTTAGGTTGAAGTTGGTTGGGAATTGGTTGGCGTGCGGTCTTGCTTATTGTACGATACCCTTGGCTTTTGTTGCCCCCTGGGCTTGCTTCTATTTTCTATTATCCACGGTCCTACCGCTATATAGGTAGGGTGGAATCTGCGCGTGCGGCGTTCCCGCTCCCTTTTTACGCCCACGGGCAACCTCTTCTTTTTCGGCTCCCTGGCCGGCAGCACCGTCGCCGCTTTTCGTAGCTCATTCATCTTGCTCTACATCACATTTAGCTCATCACGCGATTGCAATTGTACTCCGATCGTTCCCAGAACGTAGTGACTGTATTGACTCATGTGGCTAATCGTCCCATTTCGGGTGCGATTTCCTGACTTTCTTTTCATACTTAGATACAAGCGCCCTGGCTCCGGCCAAGTGGCCCACGGGTTCCCACGTGTTGTATTCAACAGGCCACCCGGCCCATTTCACGAGGTATTCCTTTTGACCGCGATCATCGCGATGCCTCACAATATCCTCGACTTCCCATTCTTCGGTTTCGTCTTCCAAATCGGGCAGTGCCGCCCAGTCTCCATCCCGTGGCCGGCCCTTCCAAGGTTCCAGCGACGACACGGGGAACACATCATGCACCCTGGCATACTTTTCCGGTAATTGTACTCTATAGGCCAAAGGTCCAACCTTTTCCGTGACCACGACCTTAATGAACGTGGGAGCCAGTTTCCTCCCTTGCTTGAATCGGAAATTGCGCGTCGATAGGCCTACGACTTCCCCCCTCTTGAATTCGTGTGGAGTGTGTCGCTTGTTGTAGTTTCGTTGCATTGTCTCCGTAGCCTTCTCCCAGTGTTCTTGTAAGGCTCTCCGAACAGCCGCCGTCTTCTGCAAGCGTTCCTTGACACCCTGAACCTTTGTTTGCATTCGCTGAGGTACGTACTCAATTGACCTCGGGTGGTAACCATAGAGGGCTTCAAATGGGGAACACCCTATAGTGGCGTGAAGGCTGTTGCAATAAGCGAATTCGGCTTCCGGTAGAACTCGTGCCCATGCATTCGGCTCCCTAGCTGCATACGATCTCAGGTATTTCTCCAGCGTCTGATTTGTCCTTTCCGTCTGTCCGTCGGTCTGTGGATGCCAGGCGGTAGACAGTCGCCGTCTGATCTCCCGTGCATGACAGTATTCCCTCCAAAAGTTGCTGGTGATGAGTTTGTCGCGATCGCTCACAATTCCCTCTGGGGATCCGTATCGACATTCCACGTTCTCGTAGATAATCCGAGCCAACTCCGCCGCGTTGAGAGTCTTCACCGTAGGGATGAATAGCGCCATCTTGGTGAATCGGTCTACAATAACGAGAATAGCGTCGTAGGTGATGCCGTCGTCCTTGGTGCACGGAGGTAGACCGGTGATGAAGTCGAGACTGATCTCCTGGAATGGCTGACTGGGTAGTGGAAGGGATTGTAGAGCGCCGTATGGCTGGTGTCTGGGAATCTTGTTGCCTTCGCAGACCTCGCATTCGGCGACGTAGTCCCGAACGTCCTGCTCAATGCCTTCCCAGTGAAACTTCCTTCGTAACAGCTCTGAAGTCTTGTTTTTCCCCAGGTGCCCTGACCGTGGATCATCGTGATGTTGGAATATGAGTTCCCGACGTAAGGCACCCTGCCCTGGTATAACGAGACGATCTCGAAACATCAGTACGCCATTTTTGTCGACGTGGTAGCCACCCCTGGTGCCATCCCTCTGCCTAGCGATCTCCACCAGTTCGCAGATCGTCAAGTCCTTTTTCTGAAGCTCTCTCACAACGTCGTAAAACACGTCGGAGGGTGTAGGCCGAAACGCCGTCTCCTTCTTGGCCAGTTCAGAGGCCAGAGGACGTGTAACATACTGGTCCTGAATGATCTCAATGACTTCGTCAAACACATCGTCGAATTCTCCCTGAGACTCCTCCCGGAGTTGAGTCGTCGGCGCCCCGGCCTGACGTGCCCTGGTGATGGCTGATACATAGACTGTCTCCGCAGTGCGTAATCTGTGTACATGACACGTACAGGTCGCTGCCCTGCAGCAAGTGTTCTCCGGATGAACTCCGATTGCCCCAATGACCGCCGTAGGTCTACCCGTAGAGTTGCCCCCGGCATAGTACGGTCTGGGTTCAAGCACTTCTTTCGTTACCCCCCCGGGGATGTTGGCAATGATTCTCTGAATGGTCGCAGATAGTTCGTCTTGTAATCGGAGTTTCTTGGTAAGGGTAGGGATAACGTCACCGTATTCAATTTCACCCGTCATGTAGTCCGGGCGACGAGACAAACCGTCTGCCGGATTCGAAACCCCGGACCGATGCTGGATGTCGAAGTCGAACTGGGAGAGCCGATAGACCCATCGCGCAAGTCTCCCTCGGAGATCTCTTGCCGGCGAGTCGACGACGGCTTTGAGAGCCATGTGGTCAGTCCATACCACAAAAGTCGTACTGGTTCCCTCCAAAAACTGTCGCCAGTGTTCGAGGCTTTCCACAATGGCAAGAAGTTCTTGTTGACCCGTGGCCCACCGCGTCTCGGTGTCAGTAAGTTTTCGCGAGAAGTAGGCGACCGGTCTCCATTGCTCGCCGTGAAGTTGAGACAATATTCCCGAGATGGCCCTTGTGGAAGCGTCCGTCTCAACGCGGGTAGGGAGCCGGTTGTCCCAGTGCCGCAGAACGGTTGCCGACGTAAAAGCGGCCTTGACCGTCCTGAACGCCAATTCGGCCTGCTTCGTCCACTCGAAAAGGGTGTTCGTCCCATCTTTGGTCTTGAGTAAGGCCGTGATAGGCGCCGTGATGTGCGAGTACTTGGAGATGAACTTCCGATAGAAATTAGCGAAGCCTAAGAACACTTGGATATCATGAACGGATTGAGGGCTTTCCCATTCCTCGATGGCGGCGACCCGTCGGGGGTCCATCTTAATGCCTTGTGTATTAACGACGAATCCCAGAAATTCGATCTCTGTCTTGAAGAATTCGCACTTAGACAGTTTCGCGAAGAGTTGATGTTCCGCCAGACGTTCGTGAACCATCTGGAGATGCTTCTCATGTTCCTTCTCGTTCTGCGAATAGATCACAATGTCATCAAGGTAGACCACGCAAATGTGATCAACTAGCCCAGCCAGTGCCTTGTGCATGTATGCTTGGAACGTTGCGGGGGCGTGGGTCAGCCCGAAAGGCATTACCGTGTATTCGAAGTGACCGTAACGCGTTCGGAATGCAGTCTTCCACTGATCGGATTCCTTAATGCGAATACGATGATAGGCATCTCTGAGATCGAGCTTTGAGAACACTCGGGCGGAGCCCAGCTGGCTTAGTATCTCCGAGATTAAGGGTAGGGGATACCTATTCTTGACAGTGACTCGATTGAGCCCGCGATAATCAACGCATAACCGTATAGTGCCATCCTTTTTGGGAACGAATAGGATGGGCGCCCCTGCGTCTCCCTTCGAGTACCGGATGCGACCGTTCCGTATATTCTCAGCAATGTATTCTTCGAGAAGTTTCCGTTGATCTTGCGTGGTTGGGTAGATTGGCCCAAACGGCACTCTAGCCCCGTCTATCAGGTCAATGGCATGTTCTGCGTCAGGTAGCTGAGGGAGCTCCTTCGCCGCCTTTTCGGAGTATACTTCCCTAAATTTCTGTAGGCAAGCGGGAAGATCAATGACAGTAGGGTCGTCTTCTGGGGGTTTCTTGGGGTTGTCTTTGTCATAGCAAGGGTCGGGGCCTATCTCCACGCTGGTAAGGTTTGCGAGGTAAGCCGGCTCCCCTTCTAAGACCATGTTAGCGAACTCCTCCGGGTCCACCTCTTCATGCTTGCCGAAAGTGAATTCGTTCGTGGCGGTATCAATAACGATACCCAGTTTCCCCATGCCCGGCCGTGAGAGCAGGAGCTTGGGCTGCGATGGGTCTCTCTTGATCGCATAGTACAATTGGCTGAAAGTGCGCGTAACCTTTTTGGAGTCAGTCAGGGTTACCGTGGCTTCATACACACCGTGGCAGCGTATGATAGTGTTGTCCGCGCTTTTTAGGATCGGAATCAGATTGTTGAGGGGCCGGAGTTTTTTCCGAGCGAAGTCTCTGCAGACAGTGTTGACATCGGCACCGGTATCTAGGTCAATAAAGGTGCTAATCGCTTGACGTTCGCCGGATGGTTGGACTGTGGCTGACTTGCGAGTTGCCCCTCCTAAACCTTGCGCCCTATATGAGTCAGCCAGAGTAGATTGGACGTATTCTCTTACTCTGGCGAGGTTTTTAAATCCTCGCTGGCATCAGACCAGTCCGCACCGACTCTCGCCACTCGGCGACTGGTTTGCCCTGGTTCCATGACCGGTAGGGACATGGTTCGGCCTGCCTGTCTCTGTGAGTATTGGGGCTGTTGCTGAGAGCGTTCTCCCCTTGATCGGTGAGGTTTAGTGCAGTCCCTTGCCAAATGTCCCAGCTGGTCGCAGTTGTAACACTTAGTGTTAGAAAGATCAGTCCGACTGGACTTAGAGCGATCAGAGTTCCACTGCCGGTTAGAGGAGTCTGTAATACCGTTTACCTCTGCTGTTGGGGTCGCAGCAGTGCTATCAGACCGTCCTCGTTTGTTGTCTGGTTTTCTGTCCTTTTGCCACAAGGACCATAGTCGTTCTGCCTCGTGGCTAACCGCGCTGGCGCCCTTAATCTTGACGTTCTGGCGGACGATCTGCCGTTGGAGGGAGGGCTGAAGGCGATGGAAAAAGTGATAGGCTAATCGGCTATCGTCGTCAAGAGAAGGGTTGACTTCCAGGCGGCGTGTAACGACTTGCCACCGAGAGTAGAACTTGCGAGGTGCTTCGTTATACTCCTGGCGCATGTCCTCCAGGTATTTCCGAAAGGTGCGTTGGAAAAGGTCGGGGTCCACGTCTTCCCGCCGAATAAAACGCCAGAAGTCTTCGAGAGTGGCCTCCTGTAGGGGGTTGGTGTAGCTGAGGCTGTCGCGGTACGCTCCCCAGTCCTCCTGCACGTCGGGATCGGCCTGGGTGACGGCCCAAGAGATTTGAACCTCGTCAGGGCGGTTGGGTTTTTGTCGATTTCCTTCGAGGATTGCCGCAATCCATTGTTCGGTTTCTGCGGCGGTGGCGTCCTTGCGTAGTTTGCGGAGACTGTAGTTGGGCATCCGAGTGTCGTCTCCGCCTGAGCGGCTGGTGGCCGCAATTTTGTCGATGCGTTCGTTCTGGGCTTGGAGGAACGCCATCATGTTTTCCTGGTGTGAGCGAATGAGGTCGCGAGTGAGATTCACGAGAACTTCGTTGGCGTCCATGTTCCGGGAATCCTTAGATTTGCGTTTTCCTGGAGAGCGTATGGATTGAATGCTCCCGTTGCTGGAATAAGGGCGTTCACGACGTCGTTGACGGGCCTTATGTTCCCGTGGTCCTGGTTGGTTGCCGGTGACCGTTCGGCGCTTGGCCGGTCGCTGTCCGGAGGGTCCAGGTTTTGGGGATCCCGCTTCTGAGGATGATGATGCGGGTCCGTGAGAGTCGTCAGAATCATCCATGTCGATAGTGCTAGGGGTGTGGGGGATGATGTCGTCTGAGGAGTCCGGTCCTGAGCTGGGATTTGGGTCAGGGGGGTTGCCATCTGGTTGCCGACCGGGTGGAGGTGCATTTCCGGAAGGTTGTTCTCCAGGTTGGTTGTCCCGATTGGAGGTGTCGTCCATGAGTTGGTCTTGTGGTCCAAACTCGGGTTCCTGGGTTTGGCGGTCCCTGGTCTTCGACCGAGTGGTGATACGGTGCTCCTGGCGGTCCGACATCGCGTTGCTACTTGGTTAAGTAGAAGCTGTAGAGTGTAAGGGGGTTGGTCACGTAAATGGATTAAGCAAGGTGGTGTCGGACCAAACGTAGATACTGAGGAATTACTACAGCTTAGAGAACTAAGAACGAACTCCGGCCGCTGGGCGGCTGGGCTACGGTATATACAGGATTGGTGTCCTAGCCGACACGTAGTAATTCCGATAGCGCTTCCGACTAGTAACGTCGCTTTGTGGTTTCGGCTATAGATCGCAACGTTGTGGCCACGCGTTCGCCGATCGATAGCCGAGCAGAGTTTTCAAGACTAGCGGTCGCTAGTATTAGCGCGTCCCTTTACATCCACGTTCTCGTAGATAATCCGAGCCAACTCCGCCGCGTTGAGAGTCTTCACCGTAGGGATGAATAGCGCCATCTTGGTGAATCGGTCTACAATAACGAGAATAGCGTCGTAGGTGATGCCGTCGTCCTTGGTGCACGGAGGTAGACCGGTGATGAAGTCGAGACTGATCTCCTGGAACGGCTGACTAGGTAGTGGAAGTGATTGTAGAGCGCCGTATGGCTGATGTCTAGGAATCTTGTTGCCTTCGCAGACCTCGCATTCGGCGACGTAGTCCCGAACGTCCTGCTCAATGCCTTCCCAGTGAAACTTCCTTCGTAACAGCTCTGAAGTCTTGTTCTTCCCCAGGTGCCCTGACCGTGGATCATCGTGATGTTGGAATATGAGTTCCCGACGTAAGGCACCCTGCCCTGGTATAACGAGACGATCTCGAAACATCAGTACGCCATTCTTGTCGACGTGGTAGCCACCCCTGGTGCCATCCCTCTGCCTAGCGATCTCCACCAGTTCGCAGATCGTCAAGTCCTTTTTCTGAAACTCTCTCACAACGTCGTAAAACACGTCGGAGGGTGTAGGCCGAAAAGCCGTCTCCTTCTTGGCCAGTTCAGAGGCCAGAGGACGTGTAACATACTGGTCCTGAATGATCTCAATGACTTCGTCAAACACATCATCGAATTCTCCCTGAGACTCCTCCCGGAGTTGAGTCGTCGGCGCCCCGGCCTGACGTGCCCTGGTGATGGCTGATACATAGACTGTCTCCGCAGTGCGTAATCTGTGTATATGACAAGTACAGGTCGCTGCCCTGCAGCAAGTGTTCTCCGGATGAACTCCGATTGCCCCAATGACCGCCGTAGGTCTACGCGTGGAGTTGCCCCCGGCATAGTACGGTCTGGGTTCAAGCACTTCTTTCGTTACCCCCCCGGGGATGTTGGCAATGATTCTCTGAATGGTCGCAGATAGTTCGTCTTGTAATCGGAGTTTCTTGGTAAGGGTAGGGATAACGTCACCGTATTCAATTTCACCCGTCATGTAGTCAGGGCGACGAGACAAACCGTCTGCCGGATTCGAAGCTCCGGACCGATGCTGGATGTCGAAGTCGAACTGGGAGAGCCGATAGACCCATCGCGCAAGTCTCCCTCGGAGATCTCTTGCCGGCGAGTCGACGACGGCTTTGAGAGCCATGTGGTCAGTCCATACCACAAAAGTCTTACTGGTTCCCTCCAAAAACTGTCGCCAGTGTTCGAGGCTTTCCACAATGGCAAGAAGTTCTTGTTGACCCGTAGCCCACCGCGTCTCGGTGTCAGTAAGCTTTCGCGAAAAGTAGGCGACCGGTCTCCATTGCTCGCCGTGAAGTTGAGACAATATTCCCGAGATGGCCCTTGTGGAAGCGCCCGTCTCAACGCGGGTAGGGAGCCGGTTGTCCCAGTGCCGCAGAACGGTTGCCGACGTAAAAGCGGCCTTGACCGTCCTGAACGCCAATTCGGCCTGCTTCGTCCACTCGAAGAGGGTGTTCGTCCCATCTTTGGTCTTGAGTAAGGCCGTGATAGGCGCCGTGATGTGCGAGTACTTGGAGATGAACTTCCGATAGAAATTAGCGAAGCCTAAGAACACTTGGATATCATGAACGGATTGAGGGCTTTCCCATTCCTCGATGGCGGCGACCCGTCGGGGGTCCATCTTAATGCCTTGTGTATTAACGACGAATCCCAGAAATTCGATCTCTGTCTTGAAGAATTCGCACTTAGACAGTTTCGCGAAGAGTTGATGTTCCGCCAGACGTTCGTGAACCATCTGGAGATGCTTCTCATGTTCTTTCTCGTTCTGCGAATAGATCACAATGTCATCGAGGTAGACCACGCAAATGTGATCAACTAGCCCAGCCAGTGCCTTGTGCATGTATGCTTGGAACGTCGCGGGGGCGTTGGTCAGCCCGAAAGGCATTACCGTGTATTCGAAGTGACCGTAGCGCGTTCGGAATGCAGTCTTCCACTGATCGGATTCCTTAATGCGAATACGATGATAGGCATCTCTAAGATCGAGCTTTGAGAACACTCGGGCGGAGCCCAGCTGGCTTAGTATCTCCGAGATTAAGGGTAGGGGATACCTATTCTTGACAGTGACTCGATTGAGCCCGCGATAGTCAACGCATAACCGTATAGTGCCATCCTTCTTGGGAACGAACAGGATGGGCGCCCCTGCGTCTCCCTTCGAGTACCGGATGCGACCGTTCCGTATATTCTCAGCGATGTATTCTTCGAGGAGTTTCCGTTGATCTTGCGTGGTTGGGTAGATTGGCCCAAACGGCACTCTAGCCCCGTCTATCAGGTCGATGGCGTGTTCTGCATCAGGTAGCTGAGGGAGCTCCTTCGCCGCCTTTTCGGAGTATACTTCCCTAAATTTCTGTAGACAAGCGGGAAGATCAATGACGGTAGGGTCGTCTTCTGGGGGTTTCTTGGGGTTGTCTTTGTCATAGCAAGGGTCGGGGCCTATCTCCACGCTGGTAAGGTTTGCGAGGTAAGCCGGCTCCCCTTCTAAGACCATGTTAGCGAACTCCTCCGGGTCCACCTCTTCATGCTTGCCGAAAGTGAATTCGTTCGTGGCGGTATCAATAACGATACCCAGTTTCCCCATGCCCGGCCGTGAGAGCAGGAGCTTGGGCTGCGATGGATCTCTCTTGATCGCATAGTACAATTGGCTGAAAGTGCGCGTAACCTTTTTGGAGTCAGTCAGGGTTACCGTGGCTTCATACACACCGTGGCAGCGTATGATAGTGTTGTCCGCGCTCTTTAGGATCGGAATCAGATTGTTGAGGGGTCGGAGTTTTTTCCGAGCGAAGTCTCTGCAGACAGTGTTGACATCGGCACCGGTATCTAGGTCAATAAAGGTGCTAATCGCTTGACGTTCGCCGGATGGTTGGACTGTGGCTGACTTGCGAGTTGCCCCTCCTAAACCTTGCGCCCTATATGAGTCAGCCAGAGTAGATTGGACGTATTCTCTTACTCTGGCGAGGTTTTTAAATCCTCGCTGGCATCAGACCAGTCCGCACCGACTCTCGCCACTCGGCGACTGGTTTGTCCTGGTTCCATGACCGGTAGGGACATGGTTCGGCCTGCCTGTCTCTGTGAGTATTGGGGCTGTTGCTGCGAGCGTTCTCCCCTTGATCGGTGAGGTTTAGTGCAGTCCCTTGCCAAATGTCCCAGCTGGTCGCAGTTGTAACACTTAGTGTTAGAAAGGTCAGTCCGACTGGACTTAGAGCGATCAGAGTTCCACTGCCGGTTAGAGGAGTCCGTAATACTGTTTACCTCTGCTGTTGGGGTCGCAGCAGTGCTATCAGACCGTCCTCGTTTGTTGTCGGGTTTTCTGTCCTTTTGCCACAAGGACCATAGTCGTTCTGCCTCGTGGCTAACCGCGCTGGCGCCCTTAATCTTGACGTTCTGGCGAACGATCTGCCGTTGGAGGGAGGGCTGAAGGCGATGGAAAAAGTGATAGGCCAATCGGCTATCGTCGTCAAGAGAAGGGTTGACTTCCAGGCGGCGTGTAACGACTTGCCACCGAGAATAGAACTTGCGAGGTGCTTCGTTATACTCCTGGCGCATGTCCTCCAGGTATTTCCGAAAGGTGCGTTGGAAAAGGTCGGGGTCCACGTCTTCCCGCCGAATAAAACGCCAGAAGTCTTCGAGAGTGGCCTCCTGTAGGGGGTTGGTGTAGCTGAGGCTGTCGCGGTACGCTCTCCAGTCCTCCTGCACGTCGGGATCGGCCTGGGTGACGGCCCAAGAGATTTGAACCTCGTCAGGGCGGTTGGGCTTTTGTCGATTTCCTTCGAGGATTGCCGCAATCCATTGTTCGGTTTCTGCGGCGGTGGCGTCCTTGCGTAGTTTGCGGAGACTGTAGTTGGGCATCCGAGTGTCGTCTCCGCCTGAGCGGCTGGTGGCCGCAATTTTGTCAATGCGTTCGTTCTGGGCTTGGAGGAACGCCATCATGTTTTCCTGGTGTGAGCGAATGAGGTCGCGAGTGAGATTCACGAGAACTTCGTTGGCGTCCATGTTCCGGGAATCCTTAGATTTGCGTTTCCCTGGGGAACGTATGGATTGAATGCTCCCGTTGCTGGAATAAGGGCGTTCACGGCGTCGTTGACGGGCCTTATGTTCCCGTGGTCCTGGTTGGTTGCCGGTGACCGTTCGGCGCTTGGCCGGTCGCTGTCCGGAGGGTCCAGGTTTTGGGGATCCCGCTTCTGAGGATGATGATGCGGGTCCGTGAGAGTCGTCAGAATCATCCATGTCGATAGTGCTAGGGGTGTGGGGGATGATGTCGTCTGAGGAGTCCGGTCCTGAGCTGGGATTTGGGTCAGGGGGGTTGCCATCTGGTTGCCGACCGGGTGGAGGTGCATTTCCGGAAGGTTGTTCTCCAGGTTGGTTGTCCCGATTGGAGGTGTCGTCCATGAGTTGGTCTTGTGGTCCAAACTCGGGTTCCTGGGTTTGGCGGTCCCTGGTCTTCGACCGAGTGGTGATACGGTGCTCCTGGCGGTCCGACATCGCGTTGCTACTTGGTTAAGTAGAAGCTGTAGAGTGTAAGGGGGTTTGTCACGTAAATGGATTAAGCAAGGTGGTGTCGGACCAAAACGTAGATACTGAGGAATTACTACAGCTTAGAGAACTAAGAACGAACTCCGGCCGCTGGGCGGCTGGGCTATGGTATATACAGGATTGGTGTCCTAGCCGACACGTAGTAATTCCGATAGCGCTTCCGACTAGTAACGTCGCTTTGTGGTTTCGGCTATGGATCGCAACGTTGTGGCCACGCGTTCGCCGATCGATAGCCGAGCAGAGTTTTCAAGACTAGCGGTCGCTAGTATTAGCGCGTCCCTTTACACCATACTGATGGGGAATTCCTCTATCTGGCCAAATCAAACAAGGTTGAACTATTGTTTCTTCCTGCCCATGGGTCACACATTTGCCAACCTGCCGACCTTGGTTTATTTGCGGTTTTAAAGCATTATTTCCGGCGAGAAATGATCCCCTACGCCCACTTACCCGGTTCTGCCCCGATCTACAAACAACGCTTTCTTACCTGCTATGTAAAAGCTCGTAAACAGTCAATTACACCCGACGTCATCAAAGCAGCATTCCGGAAAGCAGGAATATGGCCAGTTAACCGCCGGCGACCCCTGGGAAATGAACAACTAGTTGGCAACAGGCCAGATTCTGTGTCTACACCTGCACCGAAGCAAAGACCACCCATACCGGTAGCTGTACAGACTTTCCAGACATTCACAGCACTCGGGATCAATCACTATACCCCTAAACGATCCCAAGACATCGTCTTACAACTATCTGCCGCAAGTACACCACCTACACGTAACCAACGTTCTATACTTCAAAAAGCCGGGAAACAAATCGATCGGTTGACAGGCGAAAACGTTCAATTGAAACGAAAATACGAGTCCCTAGAGGCGGAAATACAAGGACTACGCCCAGCCGGCCGAAAAAAAGTTCAAAAGGACCCCCAGGAGGCATTTGCAACCATTGAAGCTGTTCGGGCAGCTCAAATTGAGGCTGAGAAGCGCGCGGCCCGGTACAGCTGCAATATTGAAGATGACGCTGCTGAAATCGCACAGGCTTCTTTTGAGAGTATGGTCTTTGAATTCCACGTCACAGATCGTGTGTAAGTGGCTTGGTTGTTGAATGCGACCGAGTACGGACGTAGAGGTCGTCGCAATAGGTAGTTCAATCACTGTATTTAAACCGGTTCACTAGGTAGGGCGGTCCACTGCCTGGGGGGGGACTCTAGGGTACCTACCTACTAAGAAATCAGCGCCTAACACTGAGACCGCCAAAACCAAGGCCTGTGGGGGGGGGGGGGGGAGGAAAAGTGAGAGAGACCCCTTGAAGGGGGAGATTGGAATCCAAATATCTACCTACTTACTTAATTGATACAATGGTGGATCAAACGTATTCTGAAATACGTCGGGTTAGATGGAAATACCGGTGGGTGAGATACCGGTCCCTCTTTACTGTAAGTACCTAACCTTAGACAACTACTTCTTTACAACTTCATTCATTTCGCATTTACACTACACTAAAAACTCACTTACCCGGTATTGGCAGGTCGTCAGCCCCCAATCCCACTCCCACTCCCACTTCCAAATCCCAATCCCAGGTACGTTGCTTCTCGTCGGTAAGAGTCAGAAAGTACCTAGGTTAGGTAGGTAGGTAAATGGCCCAAAAAAAAAAGAATAAAAAAATATGAGTGGTTGTCCCAAGCCAAGCCCGCCGGTCTCCCCGTGGGTCCTCACTAATCAAAGTCCGTCGACATTCGTCTGTTTCGGGTTTTTTATTTTCAAGTGAGCCTACCGGTCGCCTAAGTAAGTCAGTCAGTACTTACCTACCGTATCCGCGTCGCATCGCATGGCCCATTTGGGGTCCTTTTGCTACCTATTTACCTATTTTCCTACCTTCCTACCTTACCTACCTTACCTATGTATTTATGTAAGTCATTAATGTCAAGGACTGCAATCGTAGATGGATTCACGCCTACCGCGGTACCCGTATTCAGAGCGAGAGAAAGGAAAATCAACAAGCGGATTCTTGTCTTGGGTTTCTTTCCTACTGCTCATCAATGTCTCTTTGTTCCTCATCAGGGCGTAAACCCATGGCCGGATTGGGTAGGTATGTCGAGTAAGTACTTACATAGGTAGTAGAGTAAGTAGGTTAGAGTAGCGTAGCTTTGATGTGACTTAAACCCCGGGATTGGAGGGCGCTTGCTTTCCCTCCCCTGAAGGACCTACATACGTTATCAATATAGTACCTGCTATGTAAGTAGGGAGTCTAACAATCCATGGGCTGGTGATGATCGCACGCGATGCCGAGGTGAAGTGGAGAAGGGAATCCCGTTTGCTCAAAGCAGCTGACTGGGCCACCTACCTATCCGCTCAAGACCTTGACGGCTTTGAACTTGTATTGCGTAAGTCGTAGGTATTGTAAGTAGTGTACCTACTCTCCTATGTGTAGCCAGGGATGGAATGGCTTCAAACGCCATCTCCCTGTCCGTCATGTGCTATAATAAACCGATCGTTTGAAATGCTATAAGACTACCAGCCTTTCCGTCCCTCTTCCGCATCGTGGTTCTAGTTCGGCCATCCCTCATCCCGACCTTCACCTTTTCTCTCGTCATCACATCATTTGACAAGATGGTTCACCAAGCGACTGCCATCGCCTTGACGGCAGCCATGGCCGGCGTCGCCATCGCCGCGCCTCACAACTTCGACAACGCCGCCGGCAACTTCACCGTCCAGCAGGTTCACAACCCTCACTTCAAGCCCCACGGCCCCATGCAGATGGCCAAGGCCTACAAGAAGTTCGGCGCCCGCATTCCCGACGCTCTCGCCAAGACCGTCGCCGACTACAAGGCCTCCCTGGCCAAGCGTGACTCCGGCAGTGACAAGAACACCCCCACCCAGTTCGACTCCGAATACCTCATCCCCGTCCAGATCGGTACTCCTGCCCAGACCCTGAACTTGGACTTGGACTCCGGCTCTTCCGACCTCTGGGTTTTCAGCAGCGACACCCCTCGCTCCTCCATCAACGGCCAGACTGTCTACAGCCCCGGCAAGTCCTCTTCCGCCAAGAAGGTTTCCGGTGCCCGATGGAGCATCAGCTACGGTGACGGCAGCTCTTCCAGCGGCTCCGTCTACCACGACGTCGTCAGCGTCGGCGGCGTCAGCTTCGCTTCCCAGGGAGTCGAGTCCGCCACCGAAGTCTCCGACGAGTTCACGTCCGACAGCGCGAACGACGGTCTCGTCGGCATGGCCTTCAGCACCCTGAACACCGTCGAGCCCCGACAGGAGAACACCTTCTTCGACAACATCGCCCCCAACCTCGACGTGGCCGCCTGGACCGCTGACCTCAAGTACCACACTTCGGGCAGCTACGACTTCGGTGTCATCGACAACTCCAAGTACAACGGCCAGATCTCCTACGTCGACGTCGACAACAGCCAGGGATTCTGGGGTTTCACCGCCACCATCAACGGCCGCTCCGTTCCCGGTATTGCCGACACCGGCACAACCCTTGCCCTCCTCCCGGACTCCGTTGTCGACTCCTACTACCAACAGATTCGCGGTGCCCAGTTCGACGAGAGCCAGGGCGGCTACGTCTTCCCCTGCAGCGCCGACGTCCCCGACTTCACTTACAGCCCCGGTGATGCCGACATCGCCATCCCTGGCAAGTACATGGCCTACGCCCCCATCGACGAGAGTGGCGAGTCGTGCTTCGGTGGTCTCCAGTCCAACACTGGTATCGGTCTGTCCATCTACGGTGACATTGCCCTCAAGGCTGCCTTTGTTGTCTTTGACAAGTCGGAGAGATCGCCCCGCCTTGGCTTCGCTTCCAAGGACGTATAAGCCACCACCATGTACTCCGCAAGCCAGCTCCGATTTGACTGAATGGCGAGATATCGTGCGAGGGATCGGGGAAGGAAGGAATCATCGGGCGGACTGAAATAGTATACCCACAATCTGTAAATAGGCAAATATCCCCCATCTTAGTCTCAGAACGGGACCAGATCTTGAATATACCAAGCCTTAGGCATATCAATACAATCTTTGATCGTTATCAGTTCCGCGTGACCTTTTTCGGAATCAACTTCACCTTCTTCGGCGTGTCTTGTGATTTAGCGGAAGCATCGTCTAGCTCAACCTCATGGATTGAAGTGGTTACGAAGCAGGCAGTGGTCTCTTCCCAGCATCCCAGAGTCTCGGTGAATGTTATCGAATCCGTCCGGTGATACCAGAGTCGGCCGACTGATTAGTACCGCCATCCATCCAACCAAGGCAGGCAAGACGAGAGTCCGAAGACCACTTCTGATCTCTGAGAGGATTGTTGGATTGTTATCCTTGCATGACCAGGGAGTCTCGGAATTTCTGTGATAATCAGACCACTGGTGCAAGGGAGGAAGAATGTAACTTCGTGGCGAGACAGACGAATTGCTCAGAACGATCCAGAGTTATGAATTGATGTGCGGGACAATCCGAAGTCTTCCCGGGTCAGCCGTCAAACCCACAACCAATGGAAATGAGGATGTTCCTAGACTTTGCAATCGCCATTGTGATGACGAAGCCGTCCGACTCAAATGGAAGCGTGTCGCTAACCCATTTTCCAGCAGATTGACAGTCTCACTACAGTGAGGTTAGTGAGCGGAAGCAGCAGGAGCGCGTCTCCCATAGGCAGCGCCTCCCCTAACGCCATAGCTACACCGTACTGATCTTCTTACATACTGTCCGCCCCCAAAGCCAACCAATAAGGTCCTCCCATTCTGCCGGCCCCACTCACCGCCCACAATTCTGCCGCCTCTCACCGCCTTTCCAAACCTATATAAACTCCTCTTCCCCTCCCCCATCTTTTCCACCTTTTCTTTTCCTTTTTTTTTCTTCATCCCAGTGCACGGGCTTTACGCGTCACAGTGAGGAGCAATCCGAGTGCGTGTTTTTGCTAGTTGAAAACTATACTATGACCACTCCTATTTGGCTTCGGCCGGGTAGGGAATTTTTGCAACACAACCTTTCTTTCTGAACCTTTTTTTTCATTGCATTCGTCTCCCTGGTTGGAGCGATGTGAGGAAGAAATTTTGGTCATGTTTTCGCGTCATTAAAGGAGCTGATGGCATCTTGACCTGAGTTCTGTGAATACAGTTTATGTTGCTATCCTGTTGCGATCAACTATTTTCCTTCTCTCTTAGTTGAAGCTACAATAATAAGCACTTGCAAATATGGAGATTTCGATGTTGAATCAATGGCTGTATTCATTGTGATGTCCGTGTTGACGACAGTGCATGCGCTTCTATTGTTGCCTCGTGCAGCAACATTGCAGACACGTATTCATTGCCATAGCTGCTACAAATGCTGTCTGATTCTAGTACTAAGTATTGCAGTGCTACCTCTCTCAAGGCGTCTGGGTTGTTCGAGGCCGCACTTCCTGGCAAACATGCTCAGTGGCAGCTTTTCCCTTCGCCGTGCCGACCTCTCACGGTGGCCTCGTCTCGTCCTGGCGTTCCCGCTTCTGGATGTCGCAAGAGATGCAACGCTTGCGAGCGCCGTATACGCCCCAGGAAGGTTTAGTCACTGGGCTTCTCGACGTTTCCCGCTCGGTGCGGTGGAAGTCCGTCTCAACGCATCAGGTCAGTCGCCGGCAATCTTAGCAGAGAGTTGATCATCTCCCGCATCCGCCTGGCGGCTGCCCGGTGTCGTCTACCTAATATATGTACCGCGTAGGTGGGAATAGCTCGTGTGTCCACTTTATCGCCGTATCTCCCATTCAGTCCGTTGGAAATCGTGGATTATAAAGCTCGTATTCCTCGTCTTCGGTATCGCTCTCCGCATCAAGGTCCTTGGTCGTAGGCAACGATAGATCCTCCCTGCCAGGCATTACCAATGGTTTCTCCGTTCTCGCATCACTGTCCTCAGCGCCAGAACCCCCCGCCGGCACGAACGCGCTCTTGAAACCGGACTTTTTAAACCCACCCTTTTTAAAGCCAGTAGCAGCAGCTCCTTTCGTATCAGTCCCGGCCGCATTCGCCTCACCGCCACCCAGCTTGATACTGATTAGGCCATCCGCCTTCGCCTCGGCGCGACGAGCGCGTGCTCCGGCCGTGGGATCCTTGACCATTTGCTTCATGTCCTTCATGCGCTGACGGTGGCTGTGATCGTAGCTACCGAGGTGAGCTTCGTAGTCGTTCATTCGGGAGTAGCCCTTGGAGCATAGGTCGCAGTAGAAGGACTGGAGGGCGGCACGGGCTGAGGAGGTCTGCGCCGGGGGCAGAGTTTGGTGACGCTAGGTATTGATGGTTAGCCATAGCAGCAAGGCTTGATTTACATGGGACGCTTACGGGAGGCATTTTGTTTCGTTGTATGTGAACTAGGTAGGCAGACCGTTGAATGTGGGAATAAACGGTAAATCAACAAACATATGGGCGACGATGGTGATGTAGGTACTTGGAGAGCCAGAGCATGCGACAACATGAGAATGGATGAATTGTTCGCGAGACGAGGCGAGGCGAGGCCAACCTTGACTCCAGTAACGATAGCGCACAACCCGCTGGAGCTTGGCGCTGTACGGGCATTGGCTGCCCGCTAAACTCGGTACCTACAGCACCTAAGCTGCTACGGTATCTAGCACAGGTACAAGCCCATAAGGCACATTTTGAAACCCCCCGCTAAAATGCCACCACGCACATTTGTACATTTTACCCCAGATCAACCAACCCTCACAATCAAAGCATACGAATACGACACCTCGTCGGCGTCAAACAATTGTTAGTCCGCCACCATGGCGACCGATTTAGAACGCCAAGCGTCTCGGGACAGCATGATCTCTATGGAAGAGTTAGAACCTTCGCCTATAGATACTCCCGATGATACCTTGGAGTTCCCCCCGCTAGACCAGGATCTCATGAGCTCCTCCACTTCGTCACCAGCCCGCAGCTTGTCGTCGCTGGGACTCAGCGGCCGCGGTCGGGGTCCTATATTCTACTGTTCGTTCACCAACTCGGACGCACCTGTGGACAAACATACGCATACTTCGCCCAGACACTAACAGAGGCTTGCCACGAAATAGTAACCCGAATCCAACGGTACTCGAGCTACACCTTCACCTTTTTTGCTGGCCTGCACTTCGCCAATACTTCCCTGATACCGCTCGCCTTCCGCTCAGTTCCCTATGCCGAACCTTTCCTGCTCATGACCCGCGAACTTTACCAAACGCCCTACACGGAGCCCCTGCTCGTCGGCCTCCCGGTCCTCGCCCACATCGTCTCCGGCATCACCATTCGTCTCCTCCGAAGGAGACAAAACAAGAAGCGGTACCAAGGCGACGCCAGCCCGGGATTCTGGCCTCTGAAGTCGTCCAAGGACACGGAATATTCGTCCATGCAACCCACAAGAGCCGCCTCCCGTATATGGCCCGAATTCAACAATGTCGCTGCCTGTGGCTATGCCTTTCTCGTCTTTCTCACCTCCCACGTGGCCATGAACCGCATGCTGCCCCTCGCCGTCGAAGGCGACAGCAGCAACATCGGCCTCGGCTTCGTGTCCCACGGCTTTGCGCGACACCCCCAGTCGGCCTGGTTCTCGTACGTCATGCTCCTATCTCTCGGCACTGGACACATGGTCTGGGGCATGGCAAAGTGGCTAGACCTAGCCCCACCGGCCAACTGGAAGAAGATCACACTTGATAAGCCGACAAGACGGCGCAGAAGACGTGCCTGGTGGGCTATCAACGCAACAGCCGTCGGTCTCGCCACGCTGTGGGCGGCCGGCGGATTAGGCGTTGTTGCACGGGCTGGTCCCGTTCAGGGTTGGTTATCAGGCGTCTATGATAGCATTTACGAATTCGCGGGCCGGTAGTAGTAGTCCCAGGGAGTCAAGGGGCGAATCAAAATGATTTTTAGAGCGTTACATCCATTTAGGATCCGTTGCTGTAGCATTGCTGTAGCATTGCTGTAGCATCGGATTGGGCCACTCCGATGCCGGACTGCCCGAGCTTTGAACATAGACACGAAACGAGACATGACGGTATGAGATGGATGGGATGAATGGCAGGCGGATACCGGGGGCAATTAACCGATCAGGCACTTCAACACTGTTATTTCTTTGCTCGACATGTTGCAAATGCTAAAGAGCAATTCACTGGCCTGCGGTACCTGAACCCCTTGCGACCCCCTTACGACCCCCTCGCCTAAGACACCCTGTGGATCTCTGTAGGATTTAAGCATGAGGATGCCGACGTCACATTACCATCGCGATAGGCATAGGCAAGCGCTGACATGCACGGTTGGCTTGGTTGTTGGAGCAATGCCTAAAATAAACGAAACGTCTTACCTACATGAGGTATGACCAAAAGTAAGACAGACACAAAAGCTGAGATGTATGTAGAGTGGTAGAGTCGCTACAACAATCGGGCTGTGGTACGGCTTACTCGGTGAGAGACCCCATCGTTCGATTTTATATGCGGTCGATTATGATCTTGTTCATGATATCAAAAGTACACCGGGGTTTCTTGCTATTGCCTTTTCCCTTCGCCTCAGCGCCTTGGCCCAAACGTCATATACAAAGCCTACATAGATACAAAGGAGGTCGATACTGACTTGGAGATCTGATCGCATAATGTATCAAGATGACCCGGATCAACACGGCGGAAGAGCCGTACTCATCGTGCCTTCCAAGCCCTCCATGCCCCGAAACCGAGAACCGCCACCGTCCCGAGACCCGTGAACCAGATCTGGAACAGACGACGCGCGATGTGCTCGGCGATCTGAGTAGCCGCGGCGGCGTCGTTGGCCCTCGGTAAGGGTTCATCGGGAACCGGTACACCGAGGAATTCACACAATGGTGTCCAGCCCTGCTGGAGCTCCATGACGAGCAGTTTCTCTCGCGGGACCATGTCCTTGACCACTGAACCGTCGGAGTCAGTGAGATGGCTCGGGTCACAATAACGCGGGGGCATATATGAATGACTTACTCTTATTCCAATTAATGAGAAGTTCTGTAGATGTAAATCTCCAGTTAGCAAACCTCATTGACTCCAACACCACCCCGAATCCTCTCGTGGGTTACAACTCACTAGCCTCAGGCCGGATATTCTCCCCCGTATCCAACTCCAAGATCCGCCTCGCCCCCTCCCCATAATGCCTCGTCAAGACCGGAAACCACCTCCAACCGGGGACAACCCAGATAAAATACGGGAACCAAGGGTTCGTCGCAAGTTTCGAAACCTTCCTGAGGCTGTCAAGCCAGCGTTCGGGATCTCGCTCGACAAGGACGACCTTGGCCTCGGGGTAAAGCTCCATTAACTCCGGTATGAAATCCAGTGTAGGTAGATCCCCCATGCCCACGAAGCCGGCCGTGACTTCGCGCAGGAGTTTCATCATGAGTTCCCTGTCGCCGCGTTGTCTAGCTTCGTAGACCTCGACCCATCTCTTGCAGTAGGCTATTGTTTTTTTATTTGGTTTTT
Source organism: Xylariaceae sp. X187 (assembly GCA_028637585.1). Lineage (NCBI taxonomy): Eukaryota > Fungi > Ascomycota > Sordariomycetes > Xylariales > Xylariaceae > Xylariaceae sp. X187. The sequence continues at coordinate 82,014 of JAJIZN010000005.1, forward strand.
TTTCCAGCAGTTAGCAAAGAAAGAATAAAACAAACTCGAGTAGGGAATGAAAAAGTAAAAAAAAAGAAAAAAAAAAAAAAAAAAAAAAAAAAAGGGATCAGGATGTTCCGTACCGTCTTCCCGGTGCAGAGTCTGAGTACCACCGTGGAAAAAAGGCCCATTGAGTAACTTCTCGATCGCCAATGCCATCGTCGATGTGCCCGTTCGTGAATAGCCGGCGCAGATGACCTCTACCTTCCGCGAGCGGTCTCGCGGGACTGAAGGGACGCCACCCATGGTTTTTTCGGGTTTTTCGGGTTTTTTTTCGGGAGAGAGAGACGATGATATAACAAAAAAAGTGAAAACGACAACTCAACCACCAACTCACTCCCAATAGTAATGAGAGAAGAGAATGAGAAGAAAAGGTCCAAACCGGCACCAAGTCTCCAACTAGATAGGGTTCAATATTAATTCAAGCAAAAAGAACGGCAGGTCACACATAACTTATACAAAGTAGTTTGCAAGCCAAGAATGGGCTGAAGTAGGTGTAAGTAAGCCAAGAAAACCCGTCGGCTTCGTAAATTTTTCTTCTGCTGATCATTCCCGCCATCACGAGGCGTATCTAGATAGGTAGTATGTATGTATCTGTATGCACCGAATATTACTTTATACACTTGCCCTGGACCGATCGGAGGAACCAAAATGGGCGACGGCCGGTCATCCGAGTTTATTGGGCTGTTGCATGGCACTTACAATGTAATCTGTATGGTGGAAAAGATGAACCCATTGCAGAATGCCATTGAAGATGGAAGATTTCTACAGTCTGTAGATTGATTGTAAATAACTACCTATCTAGATACAAATAGTTTAGTAACCTTTAGTTGACCTAGAGATCCCAACACTCTCAATCTCATAAGCAGGAAAAGCAATCGGAGCTGCATCTCCGAGAGTTCAACAAAACCCCCCCCCCAAAGTTGCCTTACCTTCCATCAATCACAACATCACTCACCTTTCCCGATTCAACTCTCGATACCACCCTCGCTCGACTTTTTACTTGCTGAAGTTCAGCTGCGAAGATAGTACAGCACGACTAGTACATTCACAGTTAGCATCTCACTCCGATGACAAGAAATACAATACCTACGGGATATCGATCGCCAACTATCCGTACAGAATACCTACACAGGTAGTTACATGGTTATCTTCAGCAACGGAATAAGATGTCGTGAAAGGCGCACTACCTATACACCGGAGTCCGAGCTTAATACATTAATACTACGCACATGAGTTTTACTCATGCTAAATAGTTACCTAAGTAGATCGTAATAGTATATACCAGAGACCAAGCAATCATAAAACCTCGTCCATACACTACATTCGTATACATAACGAACGGCGTAAATTGATGTAACGTTCAGATGTCTTTGTTGTCGGCAATAAAGCTGTCGTGCTCAGCATCGGGCCGCCGACAGAGGACGAGATGTCCAAGCTCGATACACGCGACTTGGTACTGTATTGGATACTGTACTGGATACTGTACAAGCACATAGCCGTACATATATAACTATTAGGTATGTATCTAGTAGGTATAGTTGACTACGCGTCACTCACCCTCCCAACATCCACATCCGTGAGCGCGAAACATCTTCATCCGCATATCACCAATGATGAACCAGATTGATGACGGGACCGTCTCACCAATCCCTCTTTTTCCACTTCCATTTGTTTGCTCCGGTCGTTACAATCTGTGTTTCTAGTCTGTCTATCTAGTCTATCTAGTCTATATCGTCTGTATCTATCTGTAGTCTAGATCTTCCATCTCGAAGGTTCTCGCACTGCCTCACACCACAATCTGCAGTCACCCCTTCCACGATGACGTCAGAGGCAATAGCCGGTGGTATAAAGACCAAACGACGCGCAAGTCAAGCTCTGTCATGCCCCTCCACCACCTATTTTCCATCAAAGCCGAATAAACTACCTTACCTACCTTCTTACCTACCTACCTAGATAAACCTATGAGCGTCCTACGAACCTGAAACCCAACCTCCATCCTCATCCAAAGAGAGGTCAAAAAAAAAAAAAAGGTTTTATCATCGTCATCGTCATCTTATTAATTAATACCTACTACTACCATCCTAAATAAAAAAAAAGCACTTTCATCCAAAATAAAATAAAAATGTCCCAATCCTACTCCTACAGCTACTACAGCGCCTCGACCTCCACGAACGGCGGCCCACCGCAAAGGGCCACGTTCGCCGAGCGCAGCTACACCGATCACTCGGGCACCAGGACCGAGCGCATGCATCAGCTACCGGGCCAACAGCCCGTCTATGAATCCTCCGAGCATCCGCCCGCGGCCTATCGTCATATCGCGGCGCCCGCTACGGAGCCTATTCGGAACCGTATCGTTGATGTTACGGATGCCGAGAAAGATCACAAGGAACGGCGGAAGGACCGGAAGGACCGGAAGGATCGGCCGGCTAGGCATTAGAGTGGTGCCGTTGCCGTTGCTGTGTTAAGATGAGAGGAGAGGAGAGGATAGGAGATGAGAGGAGATGAGATGAGGCGGTCGAGATCCGAAGCGTCTTTAGAGTCTTACCCGTCCATCGAATGACACCAAATAATGATACCGTGTCGTGACCTGAAGAAGAGGGTAGAGGGAGCACCAGAGTTTGGCATATCACCTGGCATGGGTCCCGTTAGGTCTGGCTCGGTTCGCAACGGTCTGTATCGGAATTCGTCGTCTACACTTATCGAGATTGGCAACTTAATTCGACACATCTGTCATGACATTCGCTACGAGGTACTTATCTGTCATCAGCCTGTCCAGACACACGACGCTCCTTTGCATGGTAGGGTTTATCCGCCGTTGGGTAAGAACACTTGTTGTTGAGACGTGCTAAGATTTAGGAGCCTGTTGGTTCATAAACAAGAAAGGGTGAATTCATCACAGATTATAATATCCAAGTTGTCCTGTGAATACTGGAGTCCCTGTGCCTTGTGTGCCGTGTTATGAATCATCGCATATATTTCTCCATCATACATACTCCCATTCCCTACCTAGACAGCAGAATATACGTATAGATGCTACCGGTGTGTATCTTGGTGCTTGGATGGACTCACGACGAGGGTAAATCGAGCCCTGTACAGTCCAAATACCCTCAAGAATATCCTGGAAAGCACCATAAGTCAGTCAGTCAGTCAGTCAGTCGTAAACGCCCACACTCTCTCACCGTTTTCCTCTTTTTTCGGTTCCTCCGTTCAGGAACCCCCTTCAGGTACCATCGTATCCTCGACCGGACCGGACCGTTTATGTCTGCACGTGACGGAAATAGACCGGCGCCGCCCATCCTACTTAACTCCGTTGGTCCGTCGACCGTCGACCGTCGACCGTCTGCAGTGCGGGCCCGTATTCGTATCCCGTTACCGGGAAACGGGACAGCCGGACGACGCTGCGATGCTAATCACGCCGATGAAGAACCGGCGCAACGGTCCGTCTCCTGGGCGGCTCCGAGTCCCATGGCTTTTTTTTTTTTTTTTTTTTGAAAAAAAAAAGCCGGGGGTTCTGATGCAATTTCTCTCTCTAAACTCCCCGGATGATTTCAAGTACGTACGGGAACTTTCGTCTCCGGCTTCGACCGAGATCTATTTTTCATAGGTAGGCAGGTAGGTATATATGTGCACCGTCAAAAGGAAAAGCAACACGTGCGTTATGAAGACGGTCAAGATGGCGTTTTCACTAGGTAGGTATGAGCCCAGCCATTACCGTCGGACGCTGAATTGCATTTATCGACATATATTATAAGATCACCATTTCTTGGTTCCTATGTTTTTGCTACCTAGCGAGTTTGGACCACTTCATTTCTAGGTATACCTATACCTATCTATCTACCTATCCATCTAGGACAACAAAGTGACAAAAAATCAGAGGGGTGCGGACTGCCGTTGCTTTTTTTTTTTTTCTTTTTTTCGTGGTGAGCTGAGAACCTCCGGCCTCGACTCGCCTCATCACGCTAATCTCGGGCCCATGTAAGGTCTTCATATCCGGATCGCCGTTCATGTCGGCTCCTTTGCATTCTCACGGCTTTGCTTTAATTATTCCGAATAGGTACTTCCTCTACTTATCTAGGTTAGGTACTTACTTACTATGTAGAATCTAAGTAGGATGTTGGATGTTTCTTACATGCTATCGTTCCTAGTCTACGCCGTCGGTCCTGCCAATGCAAGGTACAAAACCCACCCTGTATAGTAGGTAGGTAAGTAACCTACTTAGATATGTAAGTAAGTAGGTAGGTAAGTAACAAGGTAGGTATCTAGTGTTCTCGGTGTTTTGGTGGTCAAAGGTGAAAGGTCGCCTTCTCGGCTCAAAGCATCTTCCACTGTTTCAAATTGACGAATGACCAAGAGGATTAGCGCAGTGCCGGTCTCGCGACGGCTTCGATCTCGGCTTACTTAGAGAGATCCAAGCCAAACCCGACGCGGCCAAGATGGCGAGCTACTTGGATAGATAGATAAGGATTCGTCTTACTAGTAGTCTAATATATACCTGTCTACGTACGTACGGTGGGAGGGACTCGTTATGTTCGTTCGTTCGTTCGCCTTGATGTTCAGCCCTTTTCTTGGAGTGATGTGTAAGTAGAGTAGTAGGTATTATCGTCTCTTCAGACTCAGCTGCCTACGATGGACTACGATGAACGGAACCTTTGATTGTAACGAGACAGTATCTAGCGAAGCCCTCTTCAATGTCTTGATAGCCCGCAAGGTGTTCTTGCCCCCCCCCCTCCCTCCCCTCCCCTCCCCTTCTCCGGCGCCGAACCGAACCGCTATAGACCCCCCGACACTAAGAACTAAAGGGCTTATGTTGCGAGTCAACAAAAACAAAACAAAACGCCCTTTCTTTTTCCCTACTTATTAAGTAGTTATCTAGTCCCATTTGGAAATTGCCATTACTTAGGATAGCGGCAAAGGGGTGCCACATAGGTTTAGGTGTAGGTACTATCTATGTAAGGTATTGATCGGGGCGCTGGAGGGTAGGTAAGTAGGTAGATAGGTAGGTATTCGGGATCAAACCTGTTTCTTTGACCAGAGCCAAACACATTCCCACTCCCGACCAGCACGGTTTCCTCACGCAATGGCGGATAAAGTAGGTAAGTAGGGTACGGTACGGTAGGTTAATAGTTCATTCCATCTCTCTCCCGTCGAAAAAGAAAAAAAAACCATGAGTTCTCCTGATTTGTCATGACAGACCCTCGAGGATTGTCTTTTGGTCAAATGCTTCTTTCTTTGGCCTACTTAATCCAAAGCTCACTCCTCAGTGCAAACATGTCCTAGCGTTCACGTGTAAATAAAAAAAACAAGCGTGTTTTCTTCAAAAAGGTCATTATCTACTCATAAATATTCCACTTGAACAAATAGGTACAGGTAATAGGTAATAGGTAATAGGTAATAGGTATACTACCTACGGCAGTGAGATAATTAGATATCTAACGCCGGCCACGTGGGGGTTAATCAAAAGAACAGTTTGAATAACTTCATTCACGATATCTTATCTCGCCGATACCTCTCGCAAACCCCCGACGAGTACCTATAACACACAGTATGATGCTAAGCGTCTCAGATGAAGATGAAGATGAAGAAAGACTCTTATGGAATTCCACGCAGGATGTACTCTACCTATTACGGGCAACAGTACTACTAATACATATGTATATCATGTATCTAGATAGTAGGATTTATACCTATCCTTGCCGTGCGTATCGTGATCTTCAAGCGTTTGCCGAGATTACATTACAAGTGAGCAGTGAGCATGAGCAATGAGCATCTACTTGCCTATGATTACACACACGTGCAGAGAGGTTGATCGTTTACTCGCTTCATCTCCACGGGTAGTAATCTCCTGGACATGCAGCAACGGCTTCTAGTGTAGTATCTTCCCCATACCACTATACTTACTAGGAATGGATCATACATAGTAATTACCTAGCGAGTTCTCTCGTTCATTGACGGATAACGGTAGGTAGTGTGTACTATACATAGTAGGCACACCAAACATGTTGGTGATGTGTGTTTCATGGTATCTAGGTAGGTAGTCATCGCCTGTTGCAGACCTGCCCTGACACTTGACTAGATAGATGGCCAGGACTACTTACTTACTTTCTTTACTAACTAACTGCCCTCTATTTAACCCTGTCTGATTCGAGAGTTGTTAACGGGATGTAGTAAGTATCTCTAGTATGACCGTAAATCACAAATATACCTATCTAGATGTTTTGTTTTTATCTCACAACATCCAAGCATGTCTTCGAGATATGTACCTATCTACCCACCTATTCATCCTCAGGTCGTTCCGTTCATTAAAGTACTTACTTATCAAATACCTAACCACATCCAGAGTCTTTTTTTTTTTTTTTTAATTACCCTCTCGGTCCGCAAACCACATGGCTCGGCCATCTTAACCCAACCGAATAGTCAAAAGCTGGGACTACCCCCATCTAAAACCTGACTGAATGATACCTATATCAGTTAGTCAGGTATACCATGGCGCCGACGGTTTACCGTTCTTCACAAGTAGCGCCGAACACATAATATTACCTAGATAACTACTACCTATCTAGATAGGTATCTAGGTGAACAGTACCTAACCTAGTTAGTTAGTTAAATGAGTGAATGGTTCCATCCGCATCATTCCCGGCTTCTATACTAACCTTATGTAATTAGTAGATACCCATCTAGTGCACATATGTAACTAACCTGCTAGTATAGCTTATGGCGACTCAGGGTTCAAGTCGGGCACCTTAGAGACTGACGACGGGAGAAGCAAAAGATGGAGAACCCGTGGCAATAAGTAGGCCGAGTACTTACTTAGAGTCAGCCAAGACACAGTATCAGGCGTACTTAGGTATCTAAGTAAGTAAGTAGTGAGCATCGGGGGTTTTAAGTAAATACCGTGATCCTGGGGGAATCATGTCCCTGTTGTTAGAGAGAGTCAGGGGAGGGGTTTGTTGAGACGAATGACCACAAGGTAGGTTACATACATAGATATCGCAAATCCAACGGGTATGTATGTATGACTGAACTGCCTCTCCATTCTTTTGTCGCCAAGCTGCAAGTCAGACGATCTCAATCCGGGTTGAGAAATTAAAGAAAGGAGAAAAAAAAAAAAGAAAAAAAAAACACAGGGTGTATCTAGTATGTATGTGTGTCCAGAACACCTCCCAGATTAAGCTTTCGGCCCCGTTTAAAGATCACACCCACGTTCCCGATATAGAAACTCTACATAGTATGCCTCAACCAACCCCTTGCGAGCAAGGGGCCACGTTTAGCCCATAGTAAGTTGTTTGGCTGTTGCCACGGGCATAACTACTACCCTATGTATATCTATCTAAGGTTAGGTACTAATTGGGGTGCGGTGCGGCAGCGATGGGTATCCTGCAACGGAGGGGCTACCACATGAGGCATAGACGCCATGAGACGAGATGTCTTGCACGAGCAACGAACGTGGGACTACATAGTATCTATCTCTAAGTACATAGTAGGGATCATTCGCGAAAGAAGGAGAGACGGTTTGGAAACGGCCAATTCCTCACAAGATGGGGTAGTGTAGTGTAGTGTAGTGTACAATTAGCTTCAAGGCCGAAAGCTCACTTAGTCTTGTTCCCACTCCCTTAAATCCTTTGCGTGAGATACATAGGTAGGGAGGTAATTACATAGGTAGGTAGCATACCTACATACTCTGATACTTGCCAAGTTCAAACCACTGTACATAGTAGAAACGGGTATCTTCCAAATTAGTATGCCGCCAAGGGGGTCGTCGTTGGAGCGCCATGGCCTCACAGGAGCCGCGTGACAGACAACGTGGTCTGGCAAGTCCCAAGTTCCCAAGCTCCCACGATGCCATGCAATTCGTGCCGGATATATAATAGGGACGGGCCTCTCGGGCTTGGTTCCGTCACAAAGTCCCAACTCATCGAACAAGCCCATCCAATTAGCAGATCGAACCAACTTCAGTCATTCTCTTAGATATCACATTCCTTCTTGGAACCAGCCTTTTCAATATGCGTGTCTCAACCGGTGTCGTCGCCGGCAGCATGGCTGCCGTGGCTGCTGCCCAGCCCTTGGCCGCCCGCCAGTCCGTCACTTGCGTTGACGGTGTCTACATGATCGCTGCCCGTGGCTCGACCGAGGCCGCCGGTGAGGGTCCCCTCCAGCAGGTCACCGACCTGGTCATGGGGCTCGTCCCCAACTCCGCCGCCATCGCCGTCGACTACCCGGCCACCATCATCACGGACGGTACCTACCCCGTCTCCGTCTTCGAGGGTATCGAGGACGCCATCAGCAAGGTCCAGACCTACGTCGACACCTGCGGTTCCTCCAGCAAGATCGCCCTTCTCGGATTCAGCCAGGGCGGTAACGTCATGACCGATGCCTTGGCTGGCGGTGACCTCAAGCCCAGCCCGCTCACCACCAACTACACCCAGTTCAGTACGTTCCATCCTAGTCAACTTCCCTCATTCTTTTTTTTTTTTTTTTTTTTTTTTCTCTTTTCTTTTTCTTTTTTCCACCGTGACGAATGAAAAAAAAAAAGCCAAAAAAAGCTGACGTTTTTGTCCTAGTCCGTGCCGTCACTGTCTTCGGTGACCCGACCTACACGACCGGCCAGAGCTTCGACGTCGGCAACTCCACCAGCGACGGCATCTTCTCCCGTGGCGGCGACAGTCTCGCTCTCCTCAACACCTACGCCAGCGTCATCCAGAGCTACTGCATGGACGAGGACCCCTTCTGCGCCCTCGGTCTCAGCCTCGACACCCACTCCGCCGAGGTCCCTACTTTTGCTTCCCAGGCCGCTCAGTTCATCGCCTCCATGGTCGCTTAAGACGGCCCTTACCATACCGTCTGTACATACCATCTATCTGTATATATATATCATACCTTTTTATTATTATTTAGTAACGTTTATTTTTTTTTTACTTTTTATTTTATTTTTTTTTTGGAAACACAAGGGATCAAATTGTATTTCTTTGAAAAAAAAAAAAAAAAAAGAAATCATGAATGGGACCAAGACCTACACGAACCTTCATATCCTTTTTCTCCTATTACGCGACCTCGGTTTGAGTTTTGAGTTTGCGTGAGATTGAGATTGAAATTGAAATTGGAATTAGAATTGAAAATTGGAATTGAAAATTGACGCCACACGGCCCGAAGCCATGAATTGCGCCATATGTTACGACATGGCATAACCATTCGATGAGAAACCGGGATCGCACGTACTACCTACTACCTACCTAATAAAGAGCCACTCATCATGGAATTCCGGACCTAAGAGGGAGGAGAGATAAGTACCTAGGGCACCGTCCCGAGATGGGAAGTGAGACCGGGTAAAGATACCCGAAGCCCTTTTTATTCTTTCTTTTTTTTTTCATTCTTTTTTTTTTTTTTTTTTTTTTTCACCTACCTTACTTACTTAATCGCGATTCGTCAGCTCGCCAGTCGCTTCAGCAACCCCAACCACCCGCAGAGCTGTTGTTGAAAACTTGAACCCCATTATGCATTTCACATTGCATTGCATCGCATCGCATTGCATCACGTCATATCACGTCGTGAGATTGGAGATGGGATATGAGAGATGGGAGATACCTATATCACCTACCAAGTCAAGAGACTTGACGAGCATGTGCCAACAAGATGAAGAAGACAAATGTCTTTGCAAATAGATAAACTGAACTGACTCAATATAGTTAACGAATGGAATCGAAAGCGATGGCGATGGCGATGGCGATGGCGACTTCGAAACTAGTGTAGATAGGATAAAGGTCCTCTCTCGGCGACGGTCTGTATGTGGAATGATGTCGGACTTTTAGGTCGAATGGAGAATGGAGAATGGAGGATGGCGGATGGATGAGCAGGGGTCCCGTCGACTTAAGTAGGTATCTAGATAGATAGATAGTTACCTACAATAGTTGTTGACGCCACTCCGTTGCATAGTGCAGTTCAGAATTACTGTACTAGGTATGTATGCCCAATCACGACAAACACTCATAACAGGCAACTCTCATGAAGAATGAAAATGACGGGTAACGGTATGATGTTATGGTGTTTCAAGAATCAAAACGTGATTGAGAAAAGCATGGTCGGTGGAATGATGGAATAATGGAATGATGGAATGAGAATGAGCATGAATACAAAGTATTAAACGTAGATAATGCAAACGGGTTTCTCGGACTCGGGTTTTCCATCTCCCGTCCAGAACCGGCTGATCGGATAAGCGATGGGATAGATCAGGCGCTAGATAGGTACTATGTAGGCACCTAGCCTCTCCCTTATCAGTCTAGTCCCCGGTAATCGCGATGGCCCAGGTACTAGTAGCTCTTACTATGCACCAATCAGCCACACCGGATAAGTGAGGGTACACCGTAACCCCGCGATACAGACTGTCTGTGCGTAAGTACGGGCAGTAATAGTTCCCTTCAGCTACATACTCAAGAGCCACCAACGAGCCCATCGAATAGGGCAGGTAGGAGTACGACGTTCTGCACGACCGACCTAGGTTAGGGTATCTCCATCACTTGCAATCTGTACACACAGTCTCCGTACCGAGCTTGGAGTTGACCAACAGAGAATGGTCCCCCGTTCTGCCCGGTCTCTCTCGTCTGTCTATATAAACCATGGCGGTTCCGTCGCGCTGGGGGCTGCCTTGGCTTGGCTCCCCCTCCCCTCCCCTCCAGTCCACTCCATACCCGTACCGTACCGAACCGTACCGTACCGAACCGTACCGGATAAGTAGGCAGTGAGTGCAGTGCAGTGCAGACGGACATCGTGTCAACATGCGTTTCTCTACCCTCGTCGTCCTGGCTTCCACTGCCGCGTCGTCTCTGGCCGCCCCCTCGTCCACCAGACACGTGCTGCACGAGAAACGCGATGCCGTACCCCATCTCTGGGAGAAGCGTGATCGTGCCACTCCTTCCCAGGTCCTGCCCATCCGCATCGGTCTCCGCCAGCGCAACTTGGAGAATGCCGAGGCTTATATGCACGAGGTCTCTGACCCTACCTCGCCCAACTTTGGTGAGTCATTTGAGATCTGGAGATCCGTACCTTATCGTGTACGTGTAAGTGTACGTGTACGCTTAACTAAACATCTCGATTTATAGGCAAGCATTGGAGTGCTGAAAAGGTGGCAAACACATTTGCCCCCAGCACTGAGACCAAGGATGCCATTGTGAACTGGCTCGTCGACTCGGGAATCCAACTTCCCCGTATTTCCCTGTCCAAAGGTATGTGATTCCGCCACTCAGTTTACCTACTATGATAGGTGGACCTTACTTACTCGTCTAGGTCTCAACTGGATCGAGTTTGACGGCACCGTAGAGGAGGCCGAGCGTCTCTTCCAGACTGAGTACTGGCACTACCAGCATGCCGAGAGCGGCGGTCTCCGCCTTGCCGTCGATGCCTACAGCCTGCCCGTGCACATCCAGAAGCACGTTGACTTCGTCATGCCCACCGTGCAGCTAGAAGGCTTGAAACCCATTCCCAAGACGAGATACGGACACGACTTGATGACCAACGTCGAGAACGGTGCCCGCCTCGGCTCCCTTCCTTGCGGTGACCTCATCACCGTCGAGTGCTTGCGCAAACTCTACAAGTTCCCCCCTGGCAAAAGAGCCGACAAGGACAACAAGATCGGTATCGCCGAATGGGCCGACTACCTCTACACCCCCGATCTCCCCATCTACTTCAAGAACTTCACCAGCCCCGAGATCCCCGCCGACACCCGGCCCGAGTTCGTCTTCATCGACGGAGGTTTGACCGCCAACTTGACCACCATTTCCCAGGGATCCGGTGTTGAGGCTGCTCTCGATGTCCAAGCCGCTTACTCCATCGTTCACCCCCAGCAGGTTCGCTACTACCAGGTTGGTGACGGTGTCAACATGGACAGTGTTGGTACCTTCAACATCTTCTTGGATGCTTTGGATGAGAGTTACTGCACGTACAAGGGTGGTGACCAACCTTATGTCGGTGAGTTACCACACAACGGACGATCCCCCTGAAACTCCATGCTCATAGTATCTAGACCCCGCCTACCCTGACCCCAACGCCAACGAGAGTGGCTTTCAGGGTCCCCTCCAGTGCGGTGGTGCGCCCAAGTCCAACGTCATCTCCGTCAGTTATGGTCAGATTGAGGTAAGTATCGTTTACTCCTTATTGTGAAGAGGTTTATATTGACAAACCCATGTAGGGTGCTCTCCCTGAATTCTACCAAGTCCGTCAGTGCCAGGAATGGATGAAGCTGGGTCTCCAGGGTGTGTCAGTCATCTACGCCAGTGGTGACTCCGGTGTTGCCAACCGTTACAATGCCGGCTACCCCAACTCTTGCCTCAACAGCGATGAGCTCTTTGTTGACAACAACGGAACTCGCTTCTCGCCTTCTTTCCCTGTCAACTGCCCTTACATCACTGCCGGTAAGTTACTTTCGCTCTCCTAATCCTGGTCTAATGGCACTAACGACACACACTCCAGTCGGTGCCACCACCCTCCTCGGCGATGACGTAGAAAGCGGTGAGCGCGCCGTCTCCCAGCCCGGCGATGGCCCAGCCGACGCCTTCTACTCTGGCGGTGGCTTCTCCAACATCTTCTCCCTCCCCTCCTACCAAAAGTCCGCCGTCAGCCACTTCATGGACCACTACGCCCCCAACTACGGACCCAACGTATACAACAACACGGGTAACGCGCGCGGTTTCCCCGACGTCGCCGCCATCGGCCTGAACGTCGCGACGGTCTGGAACGGAACGACGAGCGGTGTCGGCGGCACCAGTGCCAGCGCCCCCATCTTCGCTTCCATCGTCAACCTGCTCAACGAAGAACGTCTCGCTATCGGCAAGGGACCCATTGGTTTCTTGAACCCGGTGCTCTACGCCCACCCTGAGGCGTTTAATGATATCACCATTGGTGGGAACCCTGGTTGTGGCACTGAGGGCTTCAATGCTACGCCGGGTTGGGACCCCGTTACTGGTCTTGGATCGCCCAATTATGAGAAGCTGCTTCCTATTTTCCTGAGCCTTCCTTAGGCCCATAGAGTAGAAGGGGGCAGGGGATATTTTATGGAACGGCATTACCTACATTTATTTATATCATCTATACACATAAAACGACTGACCGGCACGGTCTGAGTTTTGTTTTTTGGGGGGAGTAGAGTATAGTTAGTAGTAGGTGTGGGAATTTCTAGGTACGTAGATTTATGAGACATGTCTATTATGAATACAACGCGGTTAATGAGCAATCATGTTTCATCATTGGTAGTCAGTTGACTACTGAGAAGTTTGCTATAGATAGATAGATAGATGTTATGGTATGTTGTTCTTTGTGATTCCTTCTAACTAACCTTAGTTATATGTAAGTATGAATGGGATGGGATGTACATAGGTATGACGTTCCACCATCACCATCACGCTCTCATTATCCGGGGCCCCCGAGAGACAGTTTGTTGGCAGACCCGACGACCTTTTTGTTCGAATCCGTCGCCGAAATGACCTACTCGGCAAAGTAAATTTCTTTTTTTTTTTTTTTTTAAAAAAAAAAAAAAAAAAAGACGAAAAGAAAAGAAAGGAAAAGAAAAGAAAAGAAAAAGGCAGTGAAATCACGGTAGTTATGGTCTTCATGAATTTACAATCACCCGTCTAATTCGAACTACTCTCCCCCTCCAAAAAAAAAAAAAAAAGGAAAAAAAAAAGAAAAAAAGAACTCATGTAGTTATAGGTCATCTACCTTACCTCTGCATCGGCATCAGCTTGGTAGATTACATGGGGGGTCATCATTCCTTTCTACTTAGCAACATTCCGCCCTCCCTAGGTAATTATCTAGCAGGATACCTAGTAGGTAAGTAACAGTAGGTTAACAATAAACATCCCCTTTTTTTCCCTCTTTCTATCTAGGAATACCTAACCTAGGAGGTAGATATGTACTAACATGTAAAAAAAAAACCCCATCGAAAATCAATCATGACATTTCTAGGTTAGGTATCTATCTAAAGCGGTTTCGGTCCGGTTGGGATAATCAAGTGAATGAATGAGATTGGAAATCGAAGTCGTCCGAGGGATAGGACTGTGAGGAGGACACAAAAGGGTACGGGCGACATGATCAGAGGAATGAAATCACAAAGACTTCTTTCTATACCCTAACTACGCATTGCCTTGCCTTGCCTTGCCTTACCTACGGACACGGATAAACGACATTACCAAACCACCCAAAGTTACAGAACATCTATACCTAAGCAGAACATCTGGCCATGTACATGGTACTGACACGAATAAAACAGGAATATCAAATCTAGATGTCGGAAGACATTACCGTCATGTAAAGCTTTCCGCGTGAGGGACCGTGTAAGTTGTACCTACCGTACCAGAACACTACCCATCTCTACACATACACATACACATACACAGTCCAGACAGACTCTTATATGGTTATCTAGTATGATTACTAGTTAAGGACTCCCGCAAAATGAGTATGAGTCCGAGTAAACTCATATCTTACTCTAATGTTTGATACACCGTAGGTTAGTGAATCCCGTTCCTCCCCTCCCCTTCCCTCCTCTCCTCACGTCGTAGGTAACTCGTATTTGTTTTTATCCGTGTCACTCCCGTCCGTCGTTTTATATATGTGGTTCTGTGAGATGTTTACCGGGACGTACCGGTACTACCGGCCTATGATTGTCGACGGAAACGGTCTTGACACGAGTTCATCGGATAGATAGGCAGAATACTCATGAGTCTATGACAACTATAGCCGCCTGTCTTAGAGGAGAGGGTAAGAGACGGTTTCCGAGAATAATCGTCCCAGAGAGCATATATTTAATGCTGGGTAAACGGTAATAAGGAGGTTGGAACGGGACGAGGCACAATTCACTGGGAGACCCATCGACCAGCCACATCGACCAGCCACATGTCCATCTTACAAGAAAGGAAGAACATACCGGTTGGGGGTATCACACTTCAATGCCTTTCTCTACACGAAGACATAACGAATCCACTGCCCAGTCTATACTATACCCACACCTCTCGCCTCTCGCCTCTCGCCTCTCGCCTCTCGCCTCTCGCCTCTCAACCAATTACTTTACTTATACACCACCGTCTCCAGACCCTCAGTCCGAGCAGGCATGCAATGATGACCCTATTAATAGCCCTATTACCCATCTCATTCATCCAGCCCTCTCTATAGGTAACGACCCGAAACAAGTTTCTATACTTGCAACACGCCCCTGTCAAAGATATGCCGCCGATCTCTATAAGTACGAAACTCGACAACGACAACGACGACAACGACGACGACAACAACAACGACAACAACAACGACAACAACAACGACAACAACAACGACAACAACAGCAACGCCGACAAATGCTTAGCTTGGCCCTATGCACCCTTGTTGTCCCGTACTTACTTACTTACGCCCCCTCACTTCCCCTTCGCGCCAAACTTGTCCCGAATCTCCGCCTCGCTGAAGCGCCTCGTATGCCTCTTGAGCATAGCCACGCGCTCCTCCATCGTCAGGTCCACCTGGTCCCCGATCGGCACCAGACACCGCGCCAGATGCTCGTAATCGCGCATCATCAGCCGCACCGTGATCATCAGGTAGTCGATGTTGTGGAAGACGAGCGCATGCTCGCGCGCGTACATCGCTTTGCTCTGGAGGAAATGCACCGGGTGCTCGCGCCAGTGGCGCATGGGATTCAAGTGGTGCGAGGTGTGGTAGCCGTCGTTGTAGCAGTATCGGTTACTCTATCCCAGCGCGTCAGCTTGAAGAAAAAGCAAAAAAAAAAAAAAAAAAAAATAGATAAATAAATAAAAATAAAATAAATAAAAAAAAGGGAGGGAGACATACCGGAACATCAATCAAAGTAATACTCGACCGATAATCCGAATCCGGCTCATCCGCATCGACAAACGCATGCTGTCCCCAATTGCCCACCATAAGCCCCAACCGCATCACCAGCAACGGGATCAAGAACGTGAACAGCGCCGGTCTGAAGCTCGTCTTCAACAAGCCGACGATGACGGCGTAGTTCGCCAGCTCCCAGAATCCCGTGCGCACCGCCGTGTCATACTGGCCCTTGCGCAGGAAGTAGATCGGCAGGTCGAGCCAGACGAAGAAGTAGAAGCGTCCGAGGTACTGGAGGAAATGCCAGACGTCGTCGCGCTGGAAGCGCACGGTCGAAGACAGGTCGTCCGGCCCGTTGCCCTCGACATGGTGATGTTTGACGTGATGGTAGAAGTAGCTGTTCCACGTATGGCCCATCAACGGATCCATGACATACGGGAACAGCTGGTCGAAGACCTGCACCCACGAGCGCTTCGCCAGCACTCCGCGCTGGTGGATGTGCTGGTGGCGCAGCAGCGTGTAGGCGCCTATATACCACCCTTGCAAGAGCACATGGGCGAGGCCATGGACATACGAGAAGCGGTAGAACAGCCACAGCGCACTAGGCAGAGAGGTGGTGAAGTACATGAGCAAGTGCGTGACCATGACCACGTCCGTCTCGTGCCTCGCTACCGTTTGCGCCCATGAGATGTATGGCTGCAGCAGGTAGTGGTAGACGGCGGGCGGCAGGCGAGTCTTTAAGTCTCGCAGGTCCCAGGACGAGAAGACGGTAGGCTCGAAGTCCTGGCTTGTTGGGTTGTTGAAGGCCACGAGAGTGGCGATGTCGCGGTCATCCCGACCCTCTGATTCTGATTCAGATGTTGTGTGGTGAACTGTCGACTCGGTTAGATGAACTCCAGTTTTACCATTAGGAAGAAGGAAAAATGATTAAAAAATAATTTAAAAAGAATTAAAACAAAATAAATAAATAAACATACCTCCATTGGCGACAACCTTTTTGGATTTTAACACGGGATCAACAACCTCGGAGCTGGAGCTGGAGCTGTTGTTGTGCTTCCGAGTCTCTATAGTAGAAGTCGGATCGCGACTCGGGAGATCACGGGCCAAGTTCCGGAGAACAAGCCGATCTGAAGGAGTCAGCTCCGGACTCACGATAATGGAATCCATTGGAGGGGTAGGATCATGAGTGTTATAGGAGATCCGGGGATTGCGGAGAGCGCAACAAACAACAAGGCAAGGAGGAGGGGGGGGGGGGTGAAACAGTTGTTGGAGGCGGGCTCAACTCAAAACCTTAACCCGCCAAAAAAAAAAAAAAATGAATAAAAATGAATAAAAAAAAATGAATAAAAATTCAGTGGTGCTTTCTTTTACAAAAGAGCAAAGGTAAGGGAAAGCTGACTGAGCTGAGCTGAGCAGAGCACGTGTGGGGCGTGCAACGCAGGGGAGGAAAGGAAAAAGGGGGGGGGGACAAAAAAAAAGGGACAATGGAGAGAAACAGATGTCAAGGGGGGGGGGGGGGGGGAGAAGGCCAGGTAATTGGGTAAGCGTCAATAGTTAACTATCTAGATAACTGGAAAGTGGTACCTTTTTTTTTTTTTTTCGAAGAAAATGGATCGCTGGCTAGTACCTGGCTACCTAGGTAGGTAGGTAGTCTAGCGAAATCAAGTTGACTCCGGGGCGCCGCAGTAAGATTTAGAAGGGACTCGGGGCGGTGAGAGCATTGTTCTCCTTTCACGTGCACGCGTTTAATGTCCATATGTACCATTCACTATACCTACCTATAATCTATAATCTGTACGGACTAGATACCTACCTATCCTCTAAGTAGAGACGTGTTTATTATCATGATCCAACCAGACAACATCCAAATGTTAACTATCTAAGTACATAAACAACTTGAAGTTCCGACGACGTCATGCCTTGATTCCCTTCTGCTTAATAACTCTCCATTCTACCAATTCGGAACAAAGGGTCAAAGGGACAAATCACCTATCTACAAGTTATTGAAACCTCGCTACCTACACTCCACTACCTACCCAGAACAGCGGTAAAGCCGCGCGACCTAATTTCCCATTGCCCATTGCCCATTTCCCACATCTCCCGTCGCCCGAAGCCGTCCAATCAACCTCCGTAGATCTTTCGTCCAATGCCCGGCCTGTCTATGTAATGCATTCCATCCATCCTAGAGGCCCGCGGTTACCGGTATTTCCAGGATTATGCATAAAATGCAATATGCGGATGCAAACCTGCTTATAGAAGCTGCCCATACTTGCATAAGCTAGGTAACTTTGTCCGTGTCACAACCTACCTTAGGTACCGAGTTAGGTACCTTACGTAGTTCGCAATCTGTAATTTACGGTGCCTATCTATTGGGCCCCTTACCGTGTTTGATGTGTCCAGACACCGTGTTCAAACTGTACCACGACGGAACAATCATAACTTATCTACAATTCCGTATCCGTATCCGTGGGTGGGTATACACACATTGTCCTTCGCGGATTGAAGCCGGTGTCGATGGTTATTCCCTACCTACGCCGCGCGTTCGTCGCACTGCACAAACGAGTAATTTAGTTTAGGTGGTCAGAAAGTTCTCCAAATCCCCAAGTCCCCGGTAGAACCTGGACACCTGAACTTATTCCCATAATCCGTAGTGGCACCATCAAGGACGAATATGTCATCAACCCCAACATGTACGTCAGTGATATCCGTCTTACGGTAAGAGCACCTACAGATCGAGTTGTGCGATGTAGTTTATATAATATAGAATTTCTGAGCCAGAATCGGGGAAAAGCAATGGAAGCCGTGACGAACCGTCAAACAAACAGCACCCATCAACAACATCTAATTACACTGCATCCATAAACAACCAAATCTCCAACCTCGACGGCGTCACCAACTACATACACCTTTTGCGCCGCTCATACAATAAAACTACATCAAAGCAACATCGTAACCTAAATCAATATATTCTGCTCTCCAACCTAAGCCATCCAAGTCTATGCTCACCACCCGCCTAAGCGCCATCGCCAAAGCCATCAAGAGCAACGACAAAACAATCTCAATCTCATCAATCTCATCAATCTCATCCCGTGCCCAATCAACCATGAGTTCTCCATCCCTAACCCCGCCCATCCCCGTCGCCCTAATCGGCATCCACACCGAGATCGCCCGTCCAGTAGCCGAAGGCCTCAAGCCAGACTGGGAAAGTAAGTCACCTCTCCCCTTTCCCCCCTTTCCCCCCCCTTTTAACCGCCCCATACCATCTCTATTCCTAACAAAAGAGGTCGGTCAGTAATCCGCTTCATCCAAAGCGTGGAAGCCGCCAAGCAAGACCTCCCCTATCTCCTCCACGGCCAAGAACCTCCAAACCCACCAACAAACGACATCGGCACCTCCTCGTTTCCCCCTTCTTCTTCTTCTTTCTCTTTCTCTTCCTCCTCCTCCTCCTCCTCCCTACCCTCCCATACGCCCACCCTTCATTCCCCCACCATCTCTCCTCCCACCTCCCCTTCTACAACCACGTCCACGTCCACTTCCACTACCACCCGTCCAATCCGAGCAATCCTCTTCGGCCGCGGCTTCTCCCAAGCCCAAGCCGAATCTCTCTACTCCCTCTTCCAGCCCACCGCGCTAGAGCCCGTGCTCTGGGTCGCCGGCGCCGCTGCGAACCTACCCCACGGCCGTCCCTTGCCGGACGGATTCGCGCCGCCCAAGGGCGTGGAGAAGATTGTCGTTCCAGCCTTTTTGAAAGAGTTGGAGAAGTGGAGGGCCGACGGGGCCAAGGAGGGGAAGATTGTTTTTTATTGAGTGCTGTCGATTTTATGTATGGATATGGTAGGGGGGGAGTGGGGGGTGGGAGAACAATCGGAGTCGGAGTTTAATGAAAAACGAGATGAAATGACGGGTTTTGCCGTCATGAAGATGGAATAAAGTCACCATGAATGACGCCTCGACGACGATGGAGGACAACTCAAAAGAACAGAATCTTAAAGAGACTTGTGATTGAAACGACGAGACTTGAAACCCCCCCCCCCCCCACTGAATACATGGTAAAAAACACTGTTCAAGGCGATGAAACGAAAACAGTATTAAGAAAAACATCAAATAGTCAACATCGATATCTTCCTTCCTGCACTTCGTCTCGAGACGACATAGCCTAGATAATGAAGAATGACAAAACTCGACGGGCGGTAATTCAAAACCCCTTCGTTCTATTTCTCAACGTATAATAACTAATTACACGGAGAAGTTATAAGCGCAGCAACATCATCTTCCTATAAAAACCTCAAATTCACACGAAAAAAAACCCTTCAAATCTCGATGCCGAAGGGCATCGTAAAAAAAAAAAAAACGAAGCAACAATTAAAATAATATAAATCTTTTTTCAAAATAATTGGGTATATACGTACATTTTATAAAAAAAAAATAAAAAAAAAAGAAGAACGCAACCCAAAGTTACCCAACCCCATCTTGATCCAAGAATCATATATGTAGCAACCAACCCCTTCAACCAAATTCTCAACCAAGAGAGCCAAAAAAAGGAGGAAAAAAAAAAAGGTTAAACATTAATTAACGTACAAAGATCCCCCCGTTCTTCGTCAATAACTTCATAGACATCTGTCCGGTAAGTAGTGTACCTAAGTGTAGTACTGTAAGATTGAAGAATAGGTAGGTATGGGCACTTATTGTGCCATCTCACTCATTGTGTGAAGCGATAAAAACTCACCCATGTATAAGAACAGGCAGACCCATCAGAAGCTGACTGATTGACTGATTGACTGACTGACTAATGACCAAAGTCGGTCTATGAAGTCAAGAGTGCAAATCAAAGTCCATACGCTTCCCTTCAATTAATCCCAATCCCCAAACTCACCCGCTCCATACGGATTCCATTCTTGGCCCGGATAAGACGTAGCCGTCATCATAGGCATCCCATCATCGTCATCATCATCGTGAACAGCTGCCAATTCCACCGGTAGATCCACCAATATCTTCTCTTCTGGCTCGGCCGGGGGCGGCGTGACCGAGCCCGCTACTTGCTTCTCTTCTTTCTCCTTCGGTTCAATATTCTCATCCGAATCGGAATCTGACGAGGATTCGGATCCATCCAAAAAGCTGACATTGTCTCCCGCCGCACCAACACCAGCGCCAGCACCAGAGCCAGCGGAAGTATTAGGAGTATTGAGAGTGGTGCTACTACTAGCGCCACTAGCCGGGGTGCTGGTATTGCTAGTAGTAGCAGTAGTAGTAGGGCCAGCATACTTCCCGTTCTCAACGGGCCTGTTCTCAGTCGTGGTCTGCGATGATCTACCATATGGATCGTCAGTCTGCTTGGAATGACCGTTGACTCCCGCCGTACGATTGGAGCTGTGCCGGGAGACGGACATCCTACTCGTCAAACGGGCAACATCGGGGGACCGCAACAGTCCAGGAGCAGGGTTCTCTTTCGCCGATTGAATATGTACGGAATTGCCGCCTTGGCTCGCGAGCGGTGTCGGGTTCGCTTGAGCTTGAGCCGGCACTGAAGCTACGACGGGCTGGGATGGATAGGGTTGGCCCCCATTACTGACAGGATTACCCGCAGCAGGAACGGGCTGAACGTTGAGTTGCGTAGGCGGAGTTTTCGTCTTTGCCGGCGTGGGTGTCGAGGTGGCACTATTTGCCGCTTGCGTCGAACCTGGGATATATGTTTGCGGTTGAAGTTGGCCATTCTGAGCGGGTTGATTCGTCCCCTGGCCATTGCCCTGTAGCGGCTGCGATGACGTCACGGGTTGTATTTGCTGCAAAGGGACCAAATGATGAACAGGCTGTGGTTGCTGAATTGGGGGGAAGCTTTGAACATTGGCAGCCGGATTTGGAGGTTGTACTGGAAATTGAGTCTTCGGAGGGGGTGTTTGATACGGAATATTATTCGGGGCTGCGCCCTGCCACGGCATGACGGCCCCTGGTGGAACACCCGCTTGTTGAATTGGCATTCCACGGGCCCAAGGGTATCCTGGCTGAACCACCGGTGGACTTTGCGGGTACTGAACGGGCTGAACGGGCTGAACAGGCTGAACAGCCAGGCGACCACCATGGTAAGGCGAAGGATCCAACATGCCGCCGGCGCCATAACCGTGTACGGCTTGATAACCGGCGGGAATGGGAACTTCATCATACTGGGGCTCACCCGACGCTTTCTTGGCCGCCGAGGTATTCTGCATTTGAGGGGTCGAGGTGGCAGCAGCAGGACTTGGAGTTATTGGCGCTGATGATATTGGACCGCGTCCTCCTGGTCCCACGCTTGGGGGGCTCTGTCTCTGTCCTACTTGTCCTACTTGCGCGGTGGCCTGTTGTATTTGTTGTTCGGGTGCCTTTGGCTTGGCTGTTTGGGATTGCCCGACCTGCACCTGTAACGGAAGCTGTCCCGAAGAGCCATTAACAATCCTATCTAGCTCTTCTTGGGCGGTCAGATTGGACGCCCCGGATTTTTTCGTGCCCTGTTGCGCTATCTGTGGGCTTGCCTGTGGACGAGGTTCTGATACAGACGTCTCGCTTGGCTTGGATCCACGTTTGAAAGCACCGAAAAACTTGGAAGCCGCGCTTTTCTCCTTGTTGGGCTGAGGAGCGGGTTTGCCGCCATCGTAAGCGCCGAAGAATTTAGATAATTTGCCTTGGTCCGTCGAGGGAGCAGGGCTACTGGGCGTATTAGGCGATTGGGACCGTACCACCGATGAGACGGAGGCCAGGGATATATGTAATGCCGCGGTGTTCTTCGCGCCCGACGGACCATCAACGAAAACGCCAAGACCCTGGCCCTGTTCAGTCTCTCGCAGGTCGGACGAATTACCCGTATCATTCCCTTGTGCCGAAGATCGATTCGATTGCGATGGATTGCGCGATGGTGCCGGGGAGGATTGGATTACATCCTGGAGCCCTTTAGAAACTCCTAACTGAGGGCTTTCCTGGTACTCAGAGAGCTGACTAGGTGCTCGTTGGTCGCTCAGATTAGGTGAGTGTGATATTAGTGAGCGACTCGAATTCGCTTTAGATGACGAAAGAGCCGATGTCATCGAGGGGCTCTCTTTCTTCTCGTTGCCAGACGCCACTGGCTTTCTACGCGGAGGGATGCGAGATGCCTGTGCGAGGTTCCCTGAAGTGGCCTTTTCTTCCGAAGACGTATCTGAGGATTGAACTGAGGCTCGTGATGGAGCTCTGCTGTTCTCGTCTGTATGTTGCGTCGGACCTGACCTCTGCCTCAACTGAACGATACTAGCATGCTTATTGAGCTTACTTTGAGACAGTTGCGACGGTACGTTAGACCGTTGAGATGATGGCCGGGTACTACCGGAAGGACTGTGGGGAGAAACCAGGATCTCAGCGGCGCGATGCATGGAAATAGCCTGTGCCGTCTGAAGAGATGGCAAGGGTTGGGTCGGGTCATTAAAGAATATCGGAGATGGTGACTGCCCGCGCTGAGTGAGAGGCTGCCCGGCGAGCATCGGGTGGGGGCCGAGTTGTTGGCCGGGGTGTGACATCTGCCCGGCGCGGAATGGCTGGTAGCCAGATTGGACGGAAGACTGTATGGGTTGACTAATCTGTGGGAACGGCGGTTTGGTTTCCTTCGGTTCTTTTGATTGCTTGTGGAATAGTCCACTGAAGAATCCGCCAGACGAGCTCTTCTTTCCGGCCCCTTCACTCTTTGCTTGCTGAGACTCGTCGGGCTGGGAGCCCCCAGTACTTAAGCGACTAATATCGACAAAGGCAGACGAGCTCTTGGCCATAGGTTGTGTCGTCTTATTGGACGATTGAGGGTCCATGGAAGCCTGCGGCCGCAAAGGGGAGCCAATCGAGCCAAATGACGCATGTGGTAGAGGTGGACTGGATTGACCATGCGGTCTTTGGACCAAAGGCGGTGAACCCCGGCCACGCGAACTTTCCATAGATGGCCTATCTTCGTAGATGGTCTCTATTTTGGTAGGCTGGTCGTCCTTTACGCCCTCTTTGGCATGCCCGACACCCTTGATCATAACCTGCAATTCAGAGAGTCGTCCCTTGCTCTGCACACGGTCTCCTGTGGGTTGGGGTGCAGGTGCAGCTTGGTCGGGTTTCTCGGCGCTGGGGTATGTGGATAAGCCGAGGTTGGACTTAGATTTGGGTTGGGAAAGGCCCGTCACGGATGAAAAGAAATTTCTCTTCCTCTCTGGACTGCTCTCGGGAGGGCCTTGTTCAACCGCGGTGGCGGTACTCGAGTTGCGCCGATGGCCTAGGCCGAACAGAGAGCTCGAACTCCATTTGTGTTTGTCGTTGACATCGTCACCCGCAGCGCCCGAAGATGAGATGGAGTCAAGACGTCCTGAGGGAGTCAAGGTCAGAATTACTCGTGGCAAAGGGCCGAAAACACGGCAGGGATAAAATGGAGAAAATACACACCACCCGCATCTTTAAGAGACCTGTCATCGGATATGTCTCCACCGTATCCAGCGCTTCCCTTGCGACCACGCAAAAGCGAAACCTGCGAGAGGGACACTTGGCCCCAAGGGCGCGAGGGCGCGTGTTGGTCACCTTCCTGGATAGGTTGGATAGGTTGGATAGGAATGAGGGGTATATGGCGCGGTGTAGACTTTGCAGACGACAGGTTATTCGAGATCCGTGGTTGAGGCTGCTGTGGTTGTGATAGAGCGGTGGCATGTTGCTGCGGCGGCGGTGATGCGGGAGTGTTGGCAGGGTGACGCGACGGCGGTTGTGGAAAGGTGTTGACATGCCGTGGCGGCGGTGAGCCCTCGACTTCCGTCTCCTTGTCGTAGGTATACGTTCGCAGGCTATTGGCCGAGCGATTCCGATTAGAAGGATTCAGGGGTTCTGCAAGGTGCGACTCTTGTACGGTCCATTGACGGCCGCCGGGCAGTGCGATGATGGTCTGACCGCGTCCATTGACCATCATTTGACCCGGTACCGGTTGGCCCACGGAACCGCCTCTTCCCGTCATCATCTGGTGGGGCACCTGGATGGCGCCGCGTTGAGGTGCTTGACTGGCAGCGACGGGCGCATTAGAATGCTGTGGCATCCCAGACTGGGCGTCCTGACCATTCGGCTTTGGATTCGGGTTCGGAGTTGGATTGGGATTGGGATTAGGATTGGGATTGGAATTGGGATGGGGATGGGGAGCAGTAGGAGTCTGCTTCTGCGAGGGTAACGGCGAAGACTTGGGCGGGGCGGACCGGGGTGTCGCAGTTGGGGCGGACGACAACGATTGCGATTGGCCATTGGCACTGGTTGTTGGCTGGTCAGCACTAGCAGCCCCGGCTGGTGGGTTATCTGGGTTATCAGGATCATTTGATGACAGCGACGGTGCGTCGTTTTCATTATCCTCGTCTGCCGAGCCTTTGATTTTCGACAAGTTAATTGTCGACGTGCGACTTATTGGCGGCAACCAGAACGGAGCTGGCGCTGTTGGCGCTGTTGGCGTTGGTGTCATACTTGTCAACTTGTTACTCCGTGCTCGTTGAGCAGTTGAGCCTACGGCCGCCATGGTCACGGTCAAAGTATGATGCGCCTCGAAAAGGAATTAGTTCTAGTATATTTAGTTAAAGTCGGTTTCCTCAGCTGTAAACTGAAACCAATCGTCGGATCTCTCATCAGTCAGTTGCGCCGCATCATGCCTGACTGTGCTCGTCGTGGTAGCAAGGGCTTAGTTAGTAGCAGTACGTTCGAGTCGCCCTCCCTCAATTATGCCAAGGACCAGAGTGCGGTCAAGATCGTCAAGCAATGAAACAGCGGCTAAAGAGTCGGGTTCGTGAGTGGCAGATGAGAAGCACGACAAGGGCTGGGCAGCATGAAACTGATGCGCAGCTGGGGCAGCTGGGGCGGTAGGGGCAGTACCACGGTCCAAGCCGAAGCCGAAGCCGAAGCCGGGAGATGCAGGAGTAGATGAACTTGTCTCGGAATTAGGTGAGACTAATTCCTCAGTATGGGGTAGGCAAGGTATGGAATTAAAGACTATTATAGCATTAGACGTGGCTGGTGTTGCAGAAGAGGGCGCATGAGAGAGGAAGTGATGCTGATCGTTGCCACGCGCGCTGCCGGTGCTAGGAACAGGAACAGGAACAGGAACAGGGACGGGGAGAAATCCGATGGCGAAAGTAAGATGGGGGAATGTGTCGCAGCCAATGGCGGCAGACGTGGGGGGCTGGGCCGGGACGATGTTCGGAGATGAAACAATTGAGGTGGACAGAGGGGTGAGGGTATTTGTGAGTATAATGAGTGTACAGCCTGTATGTAGTGTGAGCTGTGTGAGTGGTATGGGTGACAGGTGTAGGCGATAGGTGTAGGCGATAGGTGTAGGCGTAGGTGTAGGTGTAGGTGTGGGTGTGAGTATGTGTATGAGTATGAGTGGGAATATGACTATGACTGTGAAGGCAAGGGGGGATGTGAGGGTGAATGTGGATACAAATTGAGACTGCAAAGTGGAATGTGACGGGAATGTTCAAGTTGTTGTGAATGGTGTGAATGGTGTGAATGTAATTGCTTAGGACGAGTGTCCTTTGCTCATTTGCAACTGGAAGCCAATGAGAGGGCAGTTGACGGGTGTGCCGTTGTCGCTCCTGCTGTTTCTGCTGTTGCTGCTGCTGCTGCCGTTGCTCCTGCCGCCGCTGCTGTCCCCAGTTGAAGAGCGCTAAGGCCTGTTCCCGACTGTGCTAGAGCGGATTGGGGAAGGGCGAAACTTTGGGCTGTCTAGGGCTCGGATATCAACTGGAACTGATGAGTCTGGAACTGGGACTGGGACAGTGGGACTGGGACTGGACCTGACGAATGTAGTCGTCCCTGCTGTCCTCTGCTGTCCTCCCACCATTAGATAGCACCCTCTGCTGGTTCCAGTTATTACGACAATCTCGGTAAGTATCGCCAGCGCGTTGTGCCTCGGCCAATCCAAGCCCGAGAACACGCCTGGTCCCCCAATGCTCCGGATAGCAGCCAAGTACATACAGTACCTATCACCTAACACATTGTGCCTGCTCCGCTCCGCTCCCTAAGTATTTACCTGCCTACCTACAGACTGTACCTACTTATAAGGTTCCCCGAAACCCTCCTTGTGATGCTGGCACTGCAGCCCTCCCTTCCCTGGGTAAGAATTAATTAAGAGACCAACGGCCTCATCCGTCTTGTCGCAGACGGGCCCAACCGCCTAGTGGAATCCGAGAGTCTATTGCCGATGCGATGCCTCGATAAATCGTCCCGACCCGTGTATCCAAGCACACATAGTCTGGCACACGACCAAACGCAGTGGATTATTAGGTAGTAGGTAGTGTAAGTACGCTCCTGCTACACACACTACGCTTACCAGTAACTATTTGATGCTCGACTCGTATTTTCGCCGACAGTGTGGTGTTACGGTGATCGGCGTGGGACCAGTGCGGACCAATCCTGAGAGATCAGCAAGACCAGCGAACCCAGCGAACCCAGTGAACCCAGTGAACCCAGCGAGGACCCCCTCTCACAATAAAGGCACTCGGCGACGACAATGGTTGCGGTTGAAGCATGAAAAATATGGTCCTTTTTGGCTGGAGAAGTGCAAAAACAAGGCACGACACGCTGCGTGAGGGCTGGTGTTGTTGTTGAATCAATACATGTACCTACAAATCCACGGCATCTCTCTCTTTCTCTTTCATTTCACCTGGGCTGGAGCCTGGCTCTTCTTCTAGTGCATACAACCAGCACTGCACGTAGATAGTGTAGAGTCGCAATTACTACGTAGTAGCAAAGGATTGTGTAGGTAGTGTACCTACTCTACTACTTATAGCAGGCCTACACTACCTACCTACCTCCTAGTACCTACCTACCTAACATACGCCAGTACCTCTGTATATACAAACCATGACAGTAGGCAACGTGAAGGATCAAAGGCATGGCTTGATGTGTCCGGCAGTTTGCAGATACTACGTGATCGCATCGTGCGTCGACTAGGTCGTATGTAGTAATTACTAGGTAGCAACAGGTGAGCACTCGGGCCTCCGCTAACTCGGTCTACCGGTAGTGAGTGTAGGTAGTGTAAGTAGGTAGGTAGTGTACCTACCTGGGGCGGACCAACTTGAGCGACCTGATGGATCCTGTCCAGTATCAGTACTTCCTGTCTCTCGACTCTTCAGCATCTTGTCTGACACAGACGCCGCCGCCGCCATCACCTTGTAACTAGATAGTACTGAAATACCTAACTACCCTGAGCTCGTATCTGCCGGTCTTTCCAAGAAAAAAAAAAAAAAAAAAAACGCGCCGCTCGCCCGAAACTACTAGGTATATCTATAAATTGCCTACATAATGTCATGTAGGTAGCGTTTGAAGTATCGTCAAGACAAATTGAAATCACCCTGGGCCAAAAATACTATGAAAAGGAGGGTTTCTTTTACTTATCTAGAGAATTCCTACTTAGAGAGAGTACCGGTCTTTCACGATAGATGCACATTTTAGCAGCAGTGTACCTACAGTAGACTGTAGTTTGTAGTTGGAAGCGGAACCTGCCTGCAATCACTACTTAGATACCGACCTTACCTATCTCATGCCTAACCGTCCTGCATAGAATTAAGATGCTGCATTGCTAATCCACTTCCAGCAACCTGCTCCGTAGATAGCCACTCGTGGCAGGTACCTAGACTAGATAGTGCATGCATTCCATCATGCTCAAAGTCCCGCATATTTCGACCTGCTGAATGTTGTCCATGGCATCAACAGTGAACACATCTACGATGGAGAGGCGGAATGTCACCCCATTCACGCAAGTTCCTGACATGTCCGACATTTCTACTTGCATTTCCGGATCCCCGGCGTTCTTTTTCGAATGGGGTGCACTATTTGAAATTTTGGCTAGGTACACTACACTACTCGTCTGAACCTATGAATAGTGTAGAGTAAGGATGACATGCCTATGATGTGGGTGGATGCGTATTCCCACGTTTTCCACTAACTGCGCAAACTCCGGCATAACGTGCGACGACGGCAAGGATCCAAGCTACATGCAGGTAGTGCGCTTGCTTACTTACTGTCGCCGATAATGCCATGGGCATGTACACATGCCCGTGATTCTACGTTGGATCCTACTTATACCAGTATAGGTATACCAGTACATGCCAGCCATGCGAAGAGAAATCGATCTGTTAATGACAGTAGCCGAGTCGCATTCGAGTACAATAGAAAGGTATCACGGCTGATTAGCAGCCCGACAGATGCAGCGGTAGTTACAGACGTACATACAATAGTTACATGGAAAGCAGGAAGAAAAGGGAAATGCTTCGGCTTGCGTACTGCTATCCCCTTGTGGTTAACGGTAACCATACAGGTACGTAGTTAGTCTCAGATCTCGTCGTTGCACGCCAATGCACCGAGTCGGCATCTCAAAGAGGATTAAAAGAACGTCTTATCACCACCAGCTCGCTCCCGTAATTTACTCTTGCCCTTGTTGAACAGCTTCATGCCCGATTTCACTCCCTTGTTGCCGAACGCGCCCGCTGCGTGGAGGAGCTCCTTGCTCTTGGTTCCCACCTTGTCTCCAGACGCACCGAGGCTGCCCGACTGGCCTGCTAGCAGTTGTTGTACGTGGCTGATCGATGACCGCCGCTGGTGGTGCGATGCCGCCGCTACGTTGGCCTTGTAGGGAAGCTGCGGAGCATTTGCTGCTCCAGTGGGCGACGCCTGTGCGCCGGGCCTAGAAGGCAGCTGGTACATGCTACCTGTCACAATGACGTCGGCGTGTTCTGGCTGGCTCTGTAAATGGGCTAACCAGTCCGATAGGCCCGAATCCATGACGTAGAATTGCTCTCGCGTCTCGTCAAACCCGCGAATACGCTCCTCGGAACTTCCAAAATTCAAAATCTCACGGAACGGTGTGGGAGCCAATGAGGATCGGCCGGGGGCGCCCGGAGCTGGGCCTGCGGAGTGTGAATAATCGTGCACTTCCGGCCCTGGC
The DNA here is from genome assembly GCA_028637585.1 of Xylariaceae sp. X187. Classification (NCBI taxonomy): domain Eukaryota; kingdom Fungi; phylum Ascomycota; class Sordariomycetes; order Xylariales; family Xylariaceae; species Xylariaceae sp. X187. The sequence continues at coordinate 111,796 of JAJIZN010000005.1, forward strand.
GCTTCCGTCAAGGCAGCGTGGTGCATACCAATATCGGTAGTGTTGGAGGTCGGTGACTGAGCATCCCCCATAGGCGATTTGTCTTTCTCGTCGCCAAGGGAGAAAGGCAAACTGCTTGCATCATCAGACGCCAGCATGAGGCCGTTTGCTCCTGTGAAAGAGATTGGTGATGAAAGATCAATTACAATCGAAGAATCCTCTCCCGGGCCCCGGCTGCTGTCTTGTGTAACATGGTAGGGTGCGGTCCCAGACCCGCTGGTTTCTGCGCGCACGGAATTAGAAACCGTGGAGAGAGCAGCTATAGTTGTATCCATCATCGCATCTAGGCCGCCTTGATTGCTAGCCGGCGACTCTTGCGCGACCATGGGCGAGGCCGATGCTGGTTGAACGGGATTCTGCGCCGCGTCCTCGGGGTCTTTCTGCCACGAAAATCGCCTGAGCCTTGCCATGGGCTCCATTGCGGTTGTTCTAATGGGGTCGGGCCCCGATGGTTGGACTGAACTATGTTGACTTCCAGAGGCGGAATCTATCGTCTTGAATTGGTGGGACGACGTGTCAATGACCAGCTTCGGCGAATGTCTTAGCTCTTCTTGTGAAGATTTCTCGTCGGCAGGCGACGAGAGATAGTCGTCGTAGACCCCGGATAGATACGTGCTCTCTCTCGCCGCGTTATCCCTAGCCGGTTCTCTGTCGAAGTTTCTTGGAATTGGCGGGCCACCGGCAGAGGTTGGAATAGGCGCAGGGCTCAGTGACTTGATGATTTCGTCGTGCAACTTATCACTCTCTTTTTGGGGTGACGGCGTGGGAGTATCGATTGTACTATTCGTGGTCTTGCGTTCGTGATTGAATGGCAAATAATAATCTGGTTGTGCGGCATCAATCCGTACGGGATCGAGTGGAGCAGTGGATGCAATCTCAGAGCCGATAGTGGTACCAGTTGGTGAGTACGTTATCGGCGACGCTTCTATCTGTGGGCTTGAGCCTTGAACAGTAGGCAGCACAGTTGCAGTTGACCAGGAAGATGGCTGGGTCGGGGAATTCGCCGTCCTCAAAGACTGGCGTGGTTGAGTAGCCAAGTACTGTGCGCTGGTAGCTGGAGCTTCGGCAGCTGTAGGATTAACTTGTGCCCCACCATCCAATGTGTTTGCTTGCTCGGCGTTTGACGCGTTGCCGGGAGTGCCAACGGGCGGGGACATAGTCCTCGAGTTTGAGGCCATTTGTCCAGTAAATGGCTCTGCATCACTCTTCGATATGTGAGATATACTAGCATTCCGGGCGCTAGTTGAAAGTGAAGTGGTTTCGTTCGAAACCCATGTGCCTGGAAGCTGAGGGCGAGGGCTGGGCGACTGCTGACTTGGTAATGCGGCAAGCTCTTTCCTAGGTTCCAAGATCTCATCTACCCCTGGGCTGTTTTTCAATGTTCCACTGGACGTCTGATTATCGGCACGATCGAAAGCCCCAGTCGTCATATTTATAGACCCTGAGAAAAGATCCTCACCGAAACCAGACACGGGCATAAGGCTAGGGAGTTGGGGACTGGTGGAAAACTTGCGACTATTTATGATGTCCGATTTTACTTCATCATTGAGTTCACCGGGAGGGAGTGGGTGTTCGGACGTTTGAATGGCCGGCACACTCGATACTGGTGGCTGCTCTGGCCGCTTTTCATGTTCCCATTGCCTATTGTGGTCATAAGGCCTGGCAAGTGGTGACGTCTTGGCTTCTGGTACAGAAGCTCGATTAAGCGACGCAGACGATGGACCAGTCGTTGTGATTGTTATATCAGCAACATCGGATCGGTCGCGTTGGGTCGTACTGCTCTTGGTAACCGGAGACCAGGATGATGTTGACACCGGTACCGAGTTTTGGGGCTTAGGAGGCATGATGGGATGGGCTGGCCCCGTCGCATACGGCGAAGAAGTCTGTGGTCCGGTAATTGGCTGGGTTTGAGCATGCTGCAAGAAAGGCCTGCTAGGACCAGCATCACGAAGTGTAGTTGGGCTATATGCGCGAGAGCCCGTAGTCGAAGGAAACGTGCGCGACGATGGTAGGTTCTGATCGGTTTGGCCCACCGGGCGTAGACCAGCGAACCTGCTAGAAGGGAGCGGTCCAGGTTGGGGCTGAGGTTCGGGTTCGGGTTCGCGATGCTCGTCGTCGTTGTCATCATCGTACTCATCATACTCGTTACCCCAGTCATCGCCATCATAGTTCTGCGCTTTTGCTTCCACCCACTTCCGCGTCTTTGTTCGATTCACGTTGGCTTTGTAAGTAGAGGCAGCAGCTGGCGTCCTAGAGACGGCCATACTGGTCAGCAATCGTTTATGGGGACCACATAACTCGACATGAGCGCGCTTCAAACCAGAGGTGAGCGGGCGACTAGTAGATAAACACTAACGCTGAGAGTAGAGGCGCTGTGCCCCTACGAGCAGGGCTATATGATCTCGAATCCATGTCTAAACAAGGCAAATGGCATGTCCTCGGAGAACCGCTGGTAGCCCGGATCCAGGAGGGTAAGAATGGAGGGCAACAGAATCGGAGGAAGCGACCGGAGGCGACGACTGGGAGATAGTCACGGCCGAGTAAAGGGGGCGGACGACGATAGATGCTCAATGATCACGCCAAGTCAGTCGCGAACGCGAACATCGGACGGGTTATCTCAGATGGTAAGGGGCAGAACGCCGATGGTTTAACAAACAGCTATAAAAGTACAAATGGGCTATTGGGTTATTACATGAAATAAAGTAGAAGATGCGTTTTCTAGAGAATGCCGTTGGTCAAATGATCGTGATGTATGTTGGGTTGGAAGAGGATTTATTCACTCTGACTTCAAAGAGGCAAAGGGTCAAACAGGAGGGAGGGATTGGGAGGAAGAGTGATTCGAAAGTGGGCCTGGCCTTTTAGTGGCCCAGTGGCGGGTTTGAGGTTAAGCAGGGACGGGATGAACCAGTGCAGCCTGTGCAGGCAGTGTGCCGGTAGGTATTTTTCTCCGCGATGGGTGCTGCAACTGCTAGGTAACGTATTAGACCCCCATCCGGCCCAGGCGAAGATCCGGCCCACCCCATTTTCCCATACAAAACCGCGATTTTCAAAGAGCTACAACTTCGACAATTCAACGATTTAGACCGTAAAACTGTGACATTATGTGTGAAATGGCACGGAGATTACGAATAGTGAGGTTTGCAAGATTTCGGACTGGATTGAGCCGCGGAAATCCATTTTATGCTTGTAAACCATTTGGCGCTATATGCTATATAAGCATAAAGTAAATTTCCGCCACCCACCCTCGGACAAAACTTTTCAAACCCTCATATTCCTATTCTCTGTGTAATTCTACGCACTATGTCAAAGTTTTACGGTCTAAGTCGTTGAATCGAAGAAGTTGTGACTTTTCGAAAATCGCGGTTTTGTATGGGAAAATGAGGTGGGCCGGATCTTGGCCCGGGCCTGATGGGGGTCTAATACGTTATACATAATTATGACACCAAGTACAGCCCATTAGATAGCAGAGCAGTAGGTACCTAGATAGGTGGTACCGGCGCGGCTTATCGATAAGCAGGTACCTTACATCATTTCTGGACAGTGTGTATGCGCGTACCTGACTTGTGCACTAGATAGGTAGATACGCAAGTTATCGTCGGGACTTCCGCGCTCCTTTGGCCCGTGGCTACCAGATTCTGCCAGAGTACCGCTGCCCGACGAACACAAGGCATAACTGAGATGTGCAGAATTGGTGATCATCATGACAGGACATTGCGAGACGGAGCAGATTCAAGACAAGGACAAGTCCCAGTGGTTGTGCACTTACGGTACGACGTATCGTCGCCCCTGCCACCAGACCAAGGGCTGATACAATTACATAAGGACGAAACACAGCCACAACAACGCCGAACATTGACCGTTAACTAGCGGGTTACCTAGTTACAGTGCAGATAGTGTAGCGCCGAACGAAACAGCTGGCCTCAAACCACGCTGAGCGGAATAGGTACCTACCTAGGTGGGTAGGTACAGTCTGTCAGGTAGGTACCTCTATCTAGGTAGGCAGTGTACTAGTCTAGGTAGTCTCTGTAGATAGGTATCTCGTCGCTACGGCTCTTGTTCAAACAATCCATCTTGATTTCACTCTTCCTGCATCGCGCACTCCCAACTCCAACCCAGCAATCAAGAATCACAACCAGAAAAGAAACAGAGAACAAAAGAAGGACACCTGTTACCGAATTGAACAACTTGGCCATCCTTCACGCTATCTCTGGCTTCTAGCTCTTCGTCAAAACCCACATCTTCGCTGCCTCAGATCCTTATCTCTACGTGTTTTGGAGCACAGCATCCATCCCTCCCTTCCTCAATTCCAATACGAAGCCGTCGACTGCGCCCTTACATCATCACACCGTCGCTCTTTGACCACTATCTGATCTACCCGATCTACCTCGGTCCTGCTCAGCCTGTTAATAGCCACCATCATCTCCCGGCTCCGCCCACGCCCACGATGGCAGTCGCATCGATACAAGACCGAACTGCCGAGTTCAAGTCTGTCCTGACACAAGTTCAGAAAAGACAGGCCACCTCCAAAGTCGGGGCACAAAGACGATCTCTTCTTACCGATTCGCAAAAGGCTGCTGCAGGTGGCGATGCGCCACCGAGGAGGTCCGAGTTCGCGAGGCGGGCCGCAGAGATCGGAAGAGGAATCGGGTCAACCATGGGAAAGTTGGAAAAACTCGCCCAGCTTGCGAAGAGGAAAACTCTTTTCGACGATCGGCCCATCGAGATCAACGAGCTTACCTTCATCATCAAACAAGATCTCTCCTCCCTGAACCAGCAGATTTCTTCCCTGCAAACACTCACCCGCCAACAACACCCCAAAGCCGACCAAGAAGGTGAGCACAACAAAAACGTTGTGCTCATGCTTCAAGGAAAGCTCAGCGATGTCGGTGCCAATTTCAAAGACGTGCTTGAAGTCCGAACGAAGAATATACAGGCGTCGCGGTCCAGAACTGAAAACTTCATCTCCTCTGTCTCGCAACACGCGCAGCCATCCATACAGCAAACCGCCTCTCCCTTATACGGAACGCCGGCTCGGGGCACACCATCTCCAGGCGCCGATCTTCTCTCTCTCAACCCTGTTGGGGACCAACAAGTGCTGTTAATGGAAGAGGCGCAACCGCAAAACACATACATACAACAGCGGGGCGAAGCCATTGAAGCGATTGAGAAGACCATCAGCGAACTTGGCTCCATATTCGGTCAATTGGCGCAAATGGTATCCGAGCAAAGCGAGATGATCGAACGGATAGACGCCAACACGGAAGATGTCGTGGACAATGTGCAAGGAGCGCAACGAGAATTACTAAAGTATTGGTCAAGAGTGTCTAGCAACCGCTGGCTATTAGCCAAGATGTTTGGCGTACTCATGATATTTTTCCTGTAAGCATCATGCTCGCGCGCTCCCCCCTTCTCTTTTCTTTTCCTTTATTTTCCACGACCCACGACCCACGACTCACGACCCACGGATCACGGCAATCTCCCATCTTGTTGTTGACTTAGCTAACATTTCCACAACAGTTTGTGGGTTCTGATCGCCGGATAGAGCATTACAGTTTACGAAGAAGCAACGCTGTCACACTGTTATAAATTTTCATGTTTCTGCATTGCACGTGCACGCCTACGGCAAACTTTGAAGACCGGGCGGCTGGACTACCCATTAGAACTTGTCATAATATCACCCATGGCTGGACCTTATTCGGCACTATCCTTTGCATCCACGCCCTGTTTCGGCGAGACGTTGCCGAACGATGCAGTGGAACATAATCTTCAATTCGTTTCTATCTTCCGTCCCCAAAAGTCCATTCGGGGCTATCGTCAGAAATCTTGTATGCTGAACTGCATTAATGAATGATGAGCTCGCTATCATGATCGCCTCAGTCAGCAGACCTCGGTCTCGACAACACCTGGCCTGTGTATCGCAAACAAATGCTGAAATTACCATCTGTATAATAATCACTCGAGGATGAAACGCAGCCAAGAATATACAATCTCAGGCACCATGCGGGTCGCCGCCAAGATATCTGGGAGACCACCCAACTCGGACTTAATCCCTCCGAGCTACGTATCTCCAGGAATAGACCCTCATCCGAACACTCTGCGACTCGGCCCATGAGTCTCATTAAGAGAAACAGCAGGGCTTGATGTGTGACCTAGTGCCCGTGAGTAGCGAATTCGAAATAGGCGAACCCTCTCGAGTGTTATATCTAGGTATTCTGGTTGTGTCAATGATGACCCCCGGGCGACTCACATATGGTTCTGTCGGATAAAGGTCCCCAGATAGGTAGGCTCACAGGTTTCCCCAACTGCCTTGGATGACTAGGTTCTCTAGAGTTTAGTGGCAGCCTACACTAATGTGATGTTACCTGCAATTCTTGGCCGATGTCTATCGCGATTCGCAATCCCTCACGCAACACAGATGCTATGCCACACTACACTGCCGAAGTCAAGACATGAATCGCCCCCTCTCTACCCCATACCCACCAGTAACATGACAGCCAGCTAGACCGAAGATGCCGCAAACTACCTAGCTACTGCAGTGTACCGTCTGCTTTTACCCGGCCCCAAATAAGTAGTCAAAGGTCCGATCACTTCAGTTCGTGCAGTCTGTCCCCTAGGTAGGTGTACTTGGATGTTCCTCGGTGAACCAAGAACCGCCAACTTGCAAAGCAATAGCCGATATGGCGCAAGCACTAACCTTAGAGGCTTGACCTACCCACCTAGATCACCCGTAGGTCTTACCCCTTACCTACACTACGGGTATGTGGTGTAGGTAGTGTACACCTCAGATAAAGCACGCGCGGAGTAAGATGGTGTCGGAGAGAGACAGGGAACTAGGTGGTAAGGGCTCATCATCGCCTTCATTTTACCGAAAATGGCTGCCGCCATCTACCCATGTACCTGCTACACCGGTATTACTGCAGAAACTCCTTACCAACCGGTTACGAGGGTGTCTTGGAAAAACGGCGCGTCCCCTATCCGCTACCCCTCATAGCCGGCCTGCCTATACTTGATCTCCCTTCTCTGTTTTTTATATAACACCGGTACCCTTGATCTCCTTTTACTCTGTTTGACCTACAACGAATTTGTGAATAGACGCCATCGGAGATCCAGATCAGCTCAGAGATCCCGTCGTCAGAATACCAATAACCGAAGAGAAAGAAACAAAAGGACATTTGGAGAAGGAAAGGAACGGCTTACACAATGGCGCCCTCGACTTTCAAGCTGAACAATGGGATGGAGATGCCTGCTGTTGGCTTCGGTACGTTTATTTGAAAGACTTCGACTTGTCCCTGTTCTCGAGGACCATACTTGATTCTTCTACGCCATCTGGTGTTTGCCTGCTTGTCGCAGTATCCTGACCAGATAAGATCGGCTTGGGACAACTCTCGCCCGCTGGATTGGAAGCGCCGTTTCGCCTGCCATCACCTGTTATTCCTTTACCGGAGAACACAAGACTAACAAGACGATCAAGGCACATGGCAAGCTGCCCCCGGCGTAGTAGCAGCAGCTGTGACATACGCTCTCAAAGTCGGATACAAGCACATCGACGGAGCCTACTGCTACGGCAACGAAGACGAAGTAGGGCAGGGAATCAAAGCAGCCATCGACGCCGGCTACGTGAAGCGTTCCGAGATCTTCGTGACAACAAAGTTATGGACGACATACTCGACGCGCGTAGAGCAGTGCCTCGACAAGTCCCTCAAGGCACTCCAGCTCGACTACGTCGACCAGTACCTCATTCACTGGCCCGTGGCTATGAACCCCGAGGGCAACGACGACCGCTTCCCCAAGCTGCCCGACGGCTCTCGCGACATGGTTTGGGACCACGACCACACGGCCACGTGGAAGCTGATGGAGGCGCTCCTCAAGACGGGCAAGACGCGGTCTATCGGCGTGTGCAATTACAGCGCGCCGTACCTTGAGCAGTTGCTCAAGACTGCCGAGATCGTGCCCGCTGTCAACCAGATCGAGAACCACCCGCAGCTGCCTCAGCAGGAAGTCGTGGATCTGTGCAAGGCGAAGGGTATTCACGTCGTGGCGTACTCGCCGCTGGGAAGCACGGGCGGCCCTCTCTTGACGGCGGAACCTGTGGTTAAGGTAGCCGAGAGGAAGGGTGTGAGCGCCGGCACAGTCCTTTTGAGTTATCATAGTAAGTCCCTCTCCCTCTCTCTTCCCCCGGACTACTGGGCCTGGGCAATAGCAAGAATGAATGAGCTAACATACCTACTCCACACCAGTCGCCCGCGGCAGCACAGTCCTAAGCAAATCCGTAACCGAATCCCGGATCAAAACCAACCTCGAAATCGTCGATCTCGACGCCGAGGACATGCAGATGCTCAACGACTACTCGGCCACCGTCGCCAAGGAGGGTAAGCTCATGCGGTACGTGTACCCGCCATTCGGTATCCGGTTCGGATTTCCGGATAAGCCTGAGGGCAGGAGCTTGCCGAATGGTTTTTGAAGATAGAGTTGAGCATGTTAGATAAAGGGGGTTGAACAATGGGCCGTGAAGTAAAGGTCGTCATGTGCTTTCTATTAGCAAGCGATACTACCGGAATAGAATTTATAGGTATAAATGATTCAGCTTAACGGAGCAGAGCGGTGTTGTTTGAGTTTGTGTGATGATTTCTCGCTTCGAACACATGAGAGTGGGCTAGAAATAGGCACGACGAAGAGATACATGTTGAATATTACATGAGTTCTTCACTTGAAGTGCTGCTCCGCCCGTGTAGAGAGCCCTAATAAGGCCGGACCTACACAGCCACCGTATCTCTCAAACATTTCAACTGAGACGGTGTCCCCTTGCAATGGAGCGTGCTGACGCGGTTGATGATACTTTAGCCCAGGAACTTTGGGTGTGTGAGGTGGGATCTGGGCTGACATGCCAATCATCCACAAAGATATATAGTAGGTAATCACTCACCAGGACTCGCGCGTAGCTTGAGATGGGATCCTATATGCCGTGATAATGAGATATGAATTCCTTGATCTGATATTGTACAATAGAAGTCTTTTCATCTATATCTTCAAGTCGTATGTCCATGCTACTATTTACTTACTAGACGTCTAGCCAATACGTAATATTTATTATATCAACCCGAGAGGTTCTCAAACAAGGGCCTATAAATGAACCACACATCGTAACCTCTCATGAATACTAATTCTAATCTCTCAATTCTACACACAAGCTCTCGCTACCATAAACTATGCCTCGTCACTCGTGTCAATCATAACCTTCAAGACAAGATCACCCTGCTCATCTTTCGCCCTGCCTGCCATATCGAACGCGGCAGGGACATTCCCCAAGCCCTTGAACCGGTGCGTCACGAGCTTGCTGATGTCCGGTAGGCGCGGGTTCCCGCTCGACAGCAGCTCGATGGCCGCCGGGTAGGTATTAGCGTACCGGAAGACGCCTACGAGATCGACTTCTTTCAGGGACGCAGCGGAGATGGGGAGGGTCTGGATGGGTGTTCCCATGCCGATGATCATGACCTTGCCGCCGGGTTTCGTGGACTGGAGCCACGTCAGTCAGTGTTCAATACTATTCCTCACGAACCCCTTCTCGTAATAAGACAAGCCCAAAGACAATGTGTGTGTATAAGGAGAAACAAACAGACAAAAAGAAAAGAAAAGAAAAGCCAAAAAAAAGAAACTCACATAAATACCCGTATGCATACAAGATTCCACGCCCGTGCACTCAAACGTAACATCCACCTCCCCCAACTTGCCCCCCTGAACCTCAACATCCATAACCGAAGCCGCCACCTCCTGCGCATACGCCAACTTCTCCTCAATCCCCTCCAACCGTCTCCCCGGCACCGGCACCGTAAACCCCTCATCCGCGAACCCATTCTCCACCGCAAACTTGACCCGCGCCGGCAAGATATCCGCCACCACCACCTTCGCGGCCCCCGCAACCTTGGCAACCGCCGCACAAAGCAATCCCACCGCGCCGGCCCCCAACACCAGCACCGCAGACCCTTCCCTCAGCGTCTCGCTCCCCGCCCGCGCCCGCGCATGCATGGCCACGGAAAGCGGCTCGACGAGCGCGCCCAGCTCCAGAGACATGTTCTCCGGAAGGACATGACACCAGCGCACCGGGTGGTTGAGCCTCGTCTGCAACGTCCCCTGCGTATGCGGCATTCCGCGCGCCGAACTGCGGAATCGCATCCCTTTGCAGATGTTGTACCGTCCCGAGCGGCAGTAGTCGCATTCTTCGCAGGGTAGACCTACTTCGAGAGCTACGCGGTCGCCGGGCTTGATACTTGGGGATGAAGAGGATGAAGAGGAGGAGGAGGAGCCGACGGCTACGACTACGCCGGCGGATTCATGGCCTAGGGTTAGGGGTTCTTGGACGATGATGTTGCCGTTTCGGTAGTGGGAGAAGTAGTGTAGGTCTGAGCCGCAGAGACCGGTGGAGGAGATGGCGATTTGGATTTCAGTCGGACTGGGAGGGGGCAGAGGACGGGATTCCTGTTAGTTAAGGGAGCGAGCGGTTAGTTTTGGTATATCTGGAGTAGAGGGAAAAGCTATGCCATTTACTATTCTGAGGTCCTTTACTCCGTGGAGGACGGAGGCTTGCACTTGCGTTGCGGTGGTCATGATGTCTCTTCTTTTTTTTTTTGGCGACTTGAGCGAGTGTGTAGGTATAAGTGATTTCGCGAAAGTTTTTTTTTTTTTTCCTTTTTTTCTTCTCATTCAATACGAGACAAGATCGTGGGGTTGGTTATTTAGATGTCATCGTCTCGTCACGCGAAAGTACTATTTATCAAGAGAAAACTACGCGCCGGTACTAGCCTAAATAACTCATCTAAGTAGAACAAAACCCCCAAAGCGTCATCATACAGCGTCCGATATCGTAACATCGTTGGGAATTCCTTTTACGTTTTTAAGATGGGCACGCATCGTCCGCATGTGAAGGTCGCATGGCAAAGTGTCGGTTGGGGAAGCGGGGTTAACTAAACTAGAGGACCGGGTAAATCTGTCCGATAGGATGGAACAATTAGGTAGGTAGAATAAAACAGGGTGGGACGGTTTGGTCATAGGATCTTGAAATAGACATTGTGATTGAGCAATGATCGGTAACCGTCGGTTGTAAGTAAAAAGTGAGGAAGTGTAGTGGTCCTCCGAGGCTCTTAAGATCAATACACCTTACATTGTCACGAGTCGTGATATTCACATCATCGGGGAATTGCCTCATAAATCCGACTTTGTGAGAAGACTGGTGGTTATGTCTCAGACAACCCCGAGAACGAACACCAAAGACAACGAACAAAACGAGGCGAGGTGGAAGTAGGTACACAGCTCCGGACTGGTGAGTGGTGGCACTGGTGGGTGAATTGAAATTGAGAGCGAGTCTAGCCCGTAGCAATCGTACAGATTACGGACTAGATAGATAAATAGATAGATAGAGATAGCGACTGTTTTCAGTTCACTCCACGCCGACCCACCGGAGTATCCACTTCTAGCCGACCGACCAATCGAGCCAAAATGGAACCCGGGCCGGCGTAGCACACTAAAGACCCACAATTAATTAAAGCTCGGCATCGGACCCACATCGCAATCGAGCTCGCGATCGCGCGACAAAAGGAAACTCCATCACTGCCGAAGTGCACCTTCCTCCCGGTTGACAGTTTATATCCGCGCCGTCGTCACTCTTCAAGATGTAATTCTACAGCCACTATTTTCAGTGACACTATGCGCGCAATAACCCAGCCTAGTTTACGGGGTAACGCTCAGGGAACTGGAAAAATCATTTCGGGGGGCAACCGTATGACTGCTAGGCAGTGTAAGAAGGTAATGGTGATGCCGGCGATGACAACCATAGAAACAGGACAAAAAAAAAAAAGTCTAAAATAGACTCAGAAGCTCCTCGAGCTCTGGCTACTCCTTTTCAAGACAAAGATCTTTTGACTAAGTAGCTCTCAAAATAACATCAAGCATCCTACACTAGATCTTTGCCACAGGTTCCCGATCATCGAACACAAAAAAGAACCACCTCACCAGTGACACAATGCACAAAGAGAAATAAATAAACAAACACAGCATTGTCCCCTCTTTATCAAGCCGCTGCTTCTTTCACGGGTAGGAAAGAGAGAGAGGGGAAGAAAAGCGCAAGCGTATGCGTTCAATCACTATCATCAAACAATCAAACTCCTTTGCCACATCAAGAGTCAAAGGACATCGTCAACCTTCCAAGCAAGCAAGGACCAGGCCACGAAAGAAGCACGAACGGGTACAAGTGTGCCTATAATTCCGCATGACTGGTAATGTTAAGGAACGAAGGGACGAAAACTCTTGATTTTCTGACCTTTACAGAGATTCTATCTATCTACCTACCTATCTATCTAATCGCATTCACTCACTCGCTTTTTATCTATCTGGCCCCGGTGGTCCAATCGTTTCTTTACCTAGGCGGCCCCGTCAGTTCATACACTGTAGGCTTCGTATTTTCTACGAGCCCGCCAACCTACCTATTTCCACAAGGAAAAATAAGATCCCTCGGTCGATCCCGGTCTATCCATCTCGGTAACAAAATAAAAGAAGGCATCGTCGCCACCACCAACACCACCACCACCGCTACCTCCAGGCTTCACCCACCTTCATCATGGCTCCTCAGCACCAAAAAGACAACCCCCCCGTTCCAGCTTCAACACAAATTCCAACATCATCCATCACGCAGCGGCAGCAAGCCGCCCTCGAGAAACTCCTCGCAGCCACCAAGGGCACCCCCGTCGCCAAGCATCTCGAGAGCAAACAAGTCCCTATCCATCCGCAGCAGTCAGCTCTCTCCACCAACCCCCAACTCCTTCCCCCCAAGCAAGAACCCGCCACCCCAAAATATCGCCTCGTCAACCCCAGCGAGCAAACCACGCCCGAACGAAACCCCTTCACCTACCCAGCCCCGAGCCCCCTCCAGCAGAAGCTCAACGCAGTCCTCAAGCGAGTCACGGGAAACCCGAACCCCAAGCCCGCTTACTATCAAGCCCGGGCTTTCTATACCATTCCGTATTACTACGAAGCGCATCCTTACCAGATCCCCGCGTCCTACCAGAACTGGAATGTCACCAAGGAGAACAAGACGAGGGAGAAGGCGGGTAAGGACAAGGGTAATAATAACACTGGTGATGGCGACGATGGTATGAACGGAGCAATCTTGAACGACGACGATGACGACGACGACGACGACGACGCGAGTTCCATCTATAGCAACGATGAAGAACCCACGACTCTCAAGTCCACCAGCGCCAAGGACGACAAATCCACCACCAAGCACGGCGAGGAGACCCAGGAAAGCGTCACTTCGCCCATCAAATCCCCCGGTCCGGAAGCGACTCTCTACGCCGAACTCGCTTCCCTGAACCCGTATTCCACAGACGACTTTGCCATCGCTGATCACCACGCCCACACCCACTCTCACTCTCACACCCACACCCATACAAACCTCCCTCTTCCCCCGCAACCCCACAAAACCCACCGCCACCACCACAACTACTTCCTCGAAAAAGAAGCCCGCCACCAAAAAGCCATGGCCAAGCTCGCCCTCGAGCTCGACGCCGCGCACGACGCCGTCATCGCCGACGGCGAAGCCACGCTCGCGGCGCTGAAGAAGCGATGTGAGATTCCACTCATCAAAACTCACCCCCAAAGTCCCCAAAGTCCCCAAAGCCCCCAAAGTCACGCAAAAAGTCACTAGATAAGAGGTAATAGTCAAAAGTCCCTTTTATCCACTGGGTAAAGTGGTAGGAGAAACGTAACGTAACGTAACGTAACGTAACGTAACAGGGCGGACCATGTATCTGACAGGACCGAAAAAAAGAGGGCCGGGGGGGGGGGGGAGTATCTCTTCCCCTCCCTCCCCTATAATGAGAGAGAATCTTTCATGTCTTCATGACTCAAGTTAATAAAGAGACTCGACCCGATACCAGTTCCCTGGCAAAAACAAAAACGGGCAGGGACGAAATGCGTCTCGATGACTTCACCTTATAAGAAAATCCATGAACCAAAAAAACCAAAAAAAAAAAAAACCAAAAAAAAAGAAATTTACATCTGTTTTCCTCCACAATTCACGCGTGTCTCAAATAAGTACGCAAACAACGTAAAAGAAACCATGCATTCTCAAGAAAGACGAGAGACTAAATAATTCAACCGTGATATGAATAGGTAGGCAGGATTCATCGTTGGTGCTATGTATCGACATGTACGTAGGTTACTAGTAGTACCGCACCGTCGTCTATAAGCTACTAGGTATTCGTCACCATCTCAAAAATACCTATAACAGACACTCAGCCAGACCTACCAAGCAGGTAGGTAGGTAGCCAATCTGTAGACGGACGGACATCATGCAAGGTTTTCATCGTATTGCCTGTCTCTCTCTGTCACATCTACCTATCATCCACTCCCCCCTTGCTTTCCATAACTACCCGAATCTCAAGTCATGAAAAACTCAACGTGTATGTAGTGTAGCTTCGTCTCCATGCAACATTCCCATCTTCATCTCACACCCATCTAGTGCAAGTTCTTTCCCGAAAGCCCTTTCTTTCTAAATTAAAATATCAGTTCGCGTTTCCTTCGTCCGAAGAGTTACCGTGCCCATGCCAGTCAGTATTGATCGCGTCAATCAAATAAGTAGGTAGGTAGACAGGCGGGCCTGTCTTCAACCTCGATATGATATCCGCCCCCTAGGAAAGGGGGGGCGGATAACACAAGGTAGGGACTTCGCGAGCCCCAAGTATATATACGGGGATCCCTGTCTCGAAAGGAATTAAAATGAAAACCCCGTAAAAATGAGCAATCGAGAAAAAACGCCAATCGCCGATCGCCACAATGGTATGTATTGTATACTACATTTGGTTGAGAGGACTCATGCCATTATCATCCAGGCATGTTTCTCCTCATGCATGCATGCTCTTTCTATACGGAGTTGTGTCCCTGACCCCCGCCAGCCGGGGCGCCAACACTTAATCAGTGTATTATAATTATAGTCTGGATGCCAGTTCCACGGTTACCAGGCTAGACTGTCGTGCCGCCACAGTCGGGGATATTGACCCCCGGCTTCAACTTTCGGTTGACATCGAGAATACCCCAGTGGTCTTCCCAGTCCATACCTGGCGTGTCGAAGCTGATCTTCCAGGGCTCATCGAACATCTCGAACCAGAAATAGTTTGTGCCATTTTGGAGAGCTTGGCAGACCCATGTACTCAATAACTCGTTCAATCCATCAAGCCCCGCAACGGCTCCGACCGCACAGCTTGGCGCGCCGCCACAATCGGTGCCACCCTGGGTTGGCCATCCGATCTCCGATATGACGTTTTTCTCGGCGTCCGACTTGAAAAAGGTACCGGCTTTGTTGTGCCAGAACGAATAGGTCCATGATGCCGCCTGATGCGAATCTTGGCCCGCAAAGAAGGGATGTACGTTGCCCATAATATAGTCGCTGATTTGCGCCAAGTCTGCGGTCCAATTGTCGCCCAAGTCGCTGGTAGCTACGGGAAGCGTCCAGTTGTGAGCGGTGAGATTAGAACGTACGCTGTCCAATAAGTCTCCCAGTTCTGCCGTGGTCATATCCTTACGGAACAAAATCTCGTTGCCGATGATCAACCCTTTGAATGGTTGGTCGCCCCACTGGTCCAGGATCCGCCACATCTGATCAAGCTGACGAGCATTTGTCGTTTTATTCGTATCCTGCCATACACCGAGCCAAACTTTTATGGTGTCCTCCATCTGCAATTGTTTTATGGCATGGAGCGTCATCTCGGTTTGGTTGCAGTCGGTTCCGTATAATCGAATGGTGTTCGTCAACTGTGAGAGCACAGCCACGTCGCGGGTCACATTATTTTGTGATGGGGGATTGGTCAGGCAGCCCGGGTATTGCACACTGATGGGCGTGTAGTCCACTCCGGGAAACACCTTGTGGAGGTTAGGGTTGTTCAGTAAAGCCTTGATCTCAGCCGAGTTAATGTTGAGATCTCCGTTCTGGGCAGTGTCATCACTAGCCGACTGGCCGCCTGACGAGCTCTTGTGTCCTTTCTTGGCAAATATCGATCCGACCACACCACCGACGATGGCACCGGCAACGATTAACAGGATGATGATGGCTAATATCCACCTCCATTTCTTTTTGCTGCTGCTTTGTTTCGCCATCCAGTCGGACTTTTCAGCCCTCGGGCCGAGGTCAAATTCGGGCGCATCTCCTCCGACTTGCTGAGTAGCAGACGAATTCTGTACGGGGTCGTAATTCACTGCACTGTTACGATTCCTTCCGATGATACCGCTAAGAACGCCGCCGGCTGTTGCAGCAGCGGTGGCCCCGAGGGCAGCTGTAGAAGCCGTATTCCCGCCTCGACTACTTGAATTGCCCAGACTTAACATGCTGTTTCTAGCAGAACGACCATACTCCAGACCATCATCGCCGTCGTCGTCAATATCGTTAGGATTCACTTGTCCCAGCGCTGGATCTATTCTTTGACCGTAAGCCATTTGCAAGTCTCCAAAGGGATCACCATAGACGCTGTTTACGCGTCTTGGGGTAGGGCCGCCGGGAGGCGGGGCCAGATACGGTGCGGCGCCACGGCCATTCGGGTATGGGCCGGGGGCACTGAGTCGATTACGTGCGCGGGGCTGTGGTTCTAAATATGAAGTATTCCGGGGCGGCGGCTGTGGTTGTGGGTAAGGCTGTGAATGCGGGCGCGGTCCTTGATATGGTAGTGTCGGTCTCGCAAGCGCTTCAGGACCGGTTTCTCGGCCATTCTGCTCTGCGGCGCTCATGGCGAAGCCAGGAATGCCACCAGCGGCCACCTCGCTGAAATTGTCAGCACCGACGGCAGTGCTGCTGTTGTGATATGCTTCGTGCTCCCTAGATCGGTCGACTGTGTCACGATGACGCGGGGGGATAGGCTGGCCTGCTGCGAAGGAACCAATTACGCCCTGCGAGTTGCCGGCCTGAGCTCTACTCTGGCGCGAAGGACGACGGGCCGAGTTGGGAGAAGCCGACCGGAGTGGATAGCTATTGTCTCTGTAAGGCGAAGGCGGCTCGTCTTCGAGCAGCGGCCGAGGTGGACGGGGGTCGTAGGAAGGACGGCTGACGCCTGGACGTTGTCGAGATGAAGGAGGAAGGTTGTCGTGGTCTGAGTAGGAGGAATTGCCCAGGGGGGCTTCAAAGGAATAGAGAGGGCCCGCGGAGGCCATGTTGCAGCATGTGTGGGTCAACTGAGGCAGAAACAAAGAGCGTACAAGGGCGATTAGACTGTGTACCGGTACAATCTATCAGATAGGTAACTGCTATGATAGTGGCGTAGACATGCAATGCGTGTAGGTACCGGTCGATCTGGCTGGGTGGTACCGAACCCGTGTGTGCTGTCAGTGTGTATGGTAGGTATGCTCTGTATGCTCTGTATGCTGTATGGGTGTAGATGTGTCCCGCGCGCTACACTCTTGGTCAGCGTGATACCTATTGCCTGCTAGGTATGCTGGTATGCTGGTATGCTGGTATGCTGGTATCAAAGTATATGGTGTGGTGTATGGTGTATGGTGTGAATAACGTTCGGCTACCCAACACGAGAGCGACGTCCCGGAGGCTGAGACGCTGTCGGGGCGCTCAATGGTGGGATGTCCAATGGCAATGGTGTCGCCTGCTTGTGTGAATGGTAGCTGTACAATCTATGTATGTAGAACATGCGTAGACGAAGGTGTGTGACGGTACAGTAGATGAAGCGCCAAGCAGGAGTAGTCAATAAACGACCTAGCGAATATGTAGGTATATCGGCAGATGCGTTTGTTCGTGGACTTGGCGACGTGCACTAGAATCGAACAGCGCCAGCCAGCCAAGCGCTGTTGCGTGAATCGTCAGGCCGTAAAGTCGTGAGTCGTGTGTCAGTCTTCAGAGAGAGAGAGAGAGAGAGACAAATAGAGAGACCAATAGAGAGAGAAGAGGAGATGGACTAGACAATAGAGGTAATGTGTAATTGCGGTAGGCAATTGCGGGATGCCTCGTGTGCCTCGTGTGCGTCGAGGGTTGTTGGCTATAGGTAGATAGCCTACGGTAGATAGGTAAGTCTGTATACGTAGCAGAAAAGAAGAAAATGGCGAGAGGATGCGACGGAGAGACTGTTTCTGTTTCGGCGCTAAAGTGCTCAGCGTTTACAGACGTATTATGTACAGTCCGTATCTAGTCTAGATAGTCTACGGATTACCATGGGATGTGACCGTTTTTCTGGTGAAACGGCCACACATTTCAGGGTCTCTCCACCCTCACGTGTGCCTAGTCCCTGCACGGTTAGGCCTGATCACTGCTATTTCCTGCTGTAAAATGTACCTAACGACCAGTGGCTTGGATGTCGCCTACCTCGTATATATGTATTCACTACATCATCATCTTCATCATCACTATACGCGTCAGCATGCGTCATCACACACATATGGCATGCAGCAGGTACGTGGCAGCGTACGTTTGTTGATCGATGTATTCCCTCGCCTGAGATATCTCTTCTAGCTTCTCTCCTCTTAATTAATCAATCAACGTACAAGCTTCAGATCAGATCCATCAGTCTCCCATCGTGAGACTACTGGGTCCGTAGAAGCGGTACGTAGACGCACAAATAGCTATTTGCTGCAGCTACACAGCAAACCAACTTTGGACCAAATTGGCGCGGTCATCGCCATACGACAAACCCTTGTTCCCCCCAACACCTACACAACACGATCGACACCACACTCCTCTACTACATAACACTAACCCCCCTCCAACATGGCTGACGAGGATCAAGCAGCCGTGGAGGCCATGCTCGGCATCCCCCAGTCTAATCTGGTTGCCAATGCCCAGCAGCGTGTCAATGCCCTGGCACACCTGGTCGACGCTCATGTCAACCACCTGGAGGAGAGCCACACCCGCATGACACTGGCGATGGAAGAGCAGTACACTCGAACATTGGAACGTCTCGATCAACAGGACGCTCGTTTCGATCATATCACAAACCAAATTGCCCACCTCACACAGCTTGTTCAGACTCAAAACATCGCGGGTGCACAGAACGCCGCTGGCAATGGCGGAAACGCCGCCGATGGCAATAACGGGAACAACAATGACAACGGAAACAACAACAACAACGGAAACAACAACAACAACGGGAACAACAACAACAACAACGGGAACAATGGTGCTCCCGCTGCCAGTCCGGGACAATTTCGTCAGCCTGATCAACGCGTTCTGGGTGCCAGTCCGGGACGCCCTCGTTTCTCCGATCAACCACCTGATCGTCGATCGGGTGACGTTGACCCGCTGGCAGATCCCAACCGTTTCAGGGGAGAAGCTGCTGATCCAGGCGGTTATATGCGTAAACCCAAGCATGTTATCACTGCCAAGCGTCTCCCCGATGATACCCTCAATCTCCATCGTTACAAACCCCACGCAGTGCCTCATACTGAGCAAGAACGGAACGTTCAGCTTGTTTTTCCAGAGGCGGTCCTTCAATACAATGCTCACCGCCGGGGCAGATGCGACCCCAAGAACAAAGTTACGTTTCCATCCAGCATGAAGCTATATCGTGCTGATCATACCGTCCTCAATACACTCCGTCTTTACCAGAAGCGTCTCAGCCAATTCCTTGTCCCCTATGACTTGTGGGCGCTCCGCGTTACATCGGAGATGGACGGCGATTTTCACGTCGTGGCGGAATTTATAGAACGATCAGAAGATCCCACTTGGGTCGACCTGTTGGAGGCCGTCATACAGGTTCTCCGTCAGCACAATGTCATCCACAGTCCTCTCACTACGTTCGTTGGCATGCTCCCAACACATAACGAGTCCTATGTCAATTTCCTCTGGCGCTTGCGAGAAGCCTTTTTCCGCCTCCAAGGTAATCAACGGGACACTCAACAGACTCGCGATGTGTTGATCGACAAGTTCATGCAGTATTCCCCCACGATTTGGCTCCATCTGGAGAATAAACCAGATCTGAACAATGGCGAGCTTATGGCCGAGGCAACCAGGCTCGCCTCCATGATCACACAAACGTCCCTTGAAACCAAGATCTATGGCACCCCGGAGGTCACTGTTCCACTGCAAGGCACAACTGCACCCTTCTACAACTATCAAATCGGCGCCTCGACACACGATCAACCAGCCGTGGGCAAAATCATGCCGATCGACCATACCGACTTGATTCCTGCGAGTCTCAAACCTGTGATCTCTGACCCAGCCCACGATTCCCGTGAGGTTGCTCGCGTTACCGAACTGGATGATAACGGCTCAGAGATTACCTTGGACGTCGATGAGCAAGGCTTTGCAGCTCGTCAGGAGGATAATCGTTGTTTTAATTGCGGCAAAACCGGCCATTTTGCCCGCGATTGTAAACAAAAGCCCAAATGGCCTCGCCCTCAAGCGCGCCGTGATCGGACACCTGGTTCAGGCCCGGCGGGCCAACCTGTCACGATCAAAGGCCATTTGTTCAAGAACTTCCGTGAGAAGTACAAGACATTCCGCCGCAAAGCACCCACACGCGGCAGACCAACTCGCGTTCATTTCACTGATCGCCCTGACTCTGACGATGATCTGACCATGTCGCCTGCAGACCGATTTGAAGGCGAAGATGCGATCATTGATCAAGAACTTCAGGATCTTTTTGGCGATCTGGAGGAAGCATAGGACAGCCACGTCCATGTGGCTGGCGTGGACGAGGGCATCCAACAGCACTATTGTCGCCAAGCACGGTTGCGCGACGGATATTGGGACAAACATAATTTATTCCAAGCTCACATTGCTACCCTCAACCACACCATTACCGTTTTTTGGGATTACGGCTGCACCAGTTGCTACATCTCACAATCATTAGCTCATCAACTTAAACCATACGATTCTGAACGACAGGGCACCATGTCCGGCGTAGGCGGCAGGGGGCCCCGCGTTCGACAAGATTGCGAGATCACCATATACTTCTCTATGCCTTCCGGCGATCGAATCAATACCCCTATCTCGGTGATCGCAGGCGTCGTCCCTGACGGCACGTTCCCTGGCGATCTCACACTAGGCAAAGCCAAATTCCATGAATTCGGCATACTATGCACCACTAATGGCGCAGTCGAAACACTTATTTTTACCAAATTACCGGGAGAACCATTCATCACCCCGATCTTGAACACTACGGCATGTTCAGCAACAGAGACAGCCTATGCCACGCCTCCTACCACATCCTACGCATACTCTTGCAATCTGAGCGATCGGCCATTCGCCTGCGACAGCAAGGATGTAGACGCCAACCCTGACCCTGCCACGACCTCCGATGATATCCAGTGGCACAAGTCTACTCCCAAGGACGCCTGGGTCCGCCAGCGTCTGGCAGAATACGCCAAGGACTTCCCCGAAGTGTTCGATGCCGCAAAACGCAAACCTTCCAAGGTCATGAAGACACAGCACTTCATCGAGACAGGCGAT
The DNA here is from genome assembly GCA_028637585.1 of Xylariaceae sp. X187. NCBI lineage: Eukaryota > Fungi > Ascomycota > Sordariomycetes > Xylariales > Xylariaceae > Xylariaceae sp. X187. The sequence goes on from JAJIZN010000005.1 coordinate 133,262, forward strand.
GCTGAACCTGTTAAGTTGCCACCACGGCGCTACAGCCCGCCTCAAGAAGCCGCCTTGCGTGATTTTGTCAAAGCCCATGATAAAGTCCACATACAGCGTAGCAAGAGCCCATGGGGCGCTCCAGCTCTGCTGACGCCCAAGAAGCCGCCTGGCGAAACGATCATGCCCAAGGCTCCCCCAAAAGCACTGCCTACAAACCGTTTTTTCGGCAGACTTACACCCGAGGAACGGCGCCTCAGGGAAGTCTACAAGAAGATCATTTGGCGCATCTGTTGTGATTATCGTGAGCTCAATAAGCGCACCAAGAAGCACGCACACCCCCTCCCAAACGCTTTCGATCAGATACAGAAAGCGGCCGGCCGACGGTATTATTGCTTCTTTGACCTCAAAGATGGATTCTGGCACATACCCATATATGGCCCCCATAGGGAGAAGACCGCGTTCCTGACCCCGTTCGGCATCTACGAATGGCTCGTTATGCCGTTCGGCCTCTGCAACGCCCCAGCCACCTTCCAAGCCCTCGTCTGGGAGATCATTGAACCCTTCATGGAATGGCTGGCGGGCATGATGGACGATATCTGCGTGTGGGGCGATTCGCGAGAGGAGTTGCACGAGCGCGTCGTCTTGTTGTTGAAGAGATTGAGCGAATACGGCATGGTGATCAACACGAAGAAGTCGTTGATGTTCGTGGAAGAAGGTATTTTTCTCGGTTTCCACATCTCTCGCCACGGCATCAAAGCCGACCCGGCCAAAGTGGCCGCTGTGCGAAACCGCCCTATGCCAGCCACCTCCACCGATATACGCGCGTTCGTCAACGCTGCGGGATATTTCAGACACCTCATTCCCAATTACTCGTTGATCGCGACGCCGCTGACCGAATTGGGTGTCGGCAAGAAGAACGCCCCCATCACTCTCACACCTGAGGCCGTTACAGCCTGGAAAACGATCAGAGATGCCGTCACCACCATGCCTGTCGCCAAGCCCTTTGATTGGCGCCTCCCATGCGTCCTCGACGCTGATTCCAGTGGCAAACACGTGGGCGCGTGTCTCATGCAGCCTTACATACACGGTTCCAAGTCGGCCCTTCACCCTGTTGCCTATTTCTCCAAGAAGTTATCGCCGACGCAACAGCGCTACTCGGCACAGGAGAGGGAGCTGCTTGCGATCATGCTGGCACTCCAACATTGGCGACACTGGGTTGAAGGTGGCCAGATCACCGTGCGTACTGACCATCAGTCGCTTCTTACCCTCAACACTAAGGCGGAACAACCGGCTCGTATGGTTCGCTTCCTAGACGCCATCGAGCACTACGGCATCCATATTGTATATCGTACTGGCAAATCCAACGTTCTGGCGGATTGGCTTTCCAGGCCCCCGATCAACGCGGATGTGCATCCGGCTGGCGAGAATCGACCTGACTGGGCCGCAGAGTTGCGTGCAGCCGCCCGTCTGGAGGCCGAAGACCCGGCTATTCCACAAACTCCTGCACCCTCACGACCTCGATCCGAGACGGCCCTCACTCGTCCTCAACAAATGAACTGCCTTGACCTCCAAGCCGTTTCCGAATTCCTTCGTTTTGGTACCGAATTACCACCCCGTATTTCACCCTCTTGGGTCAACAAGCATTTTACTATGCATGACGGCACCCTGCGCAAGGTCGCCACATATAGTCGATCTTCAGGCGACCCACCACACGCCGTGGGCACAGCAACACAGGCTACTCAGTTGCTTCATATCCCCAACGAAGACGAACTATTGCGGCTGGCTCGCAATGTTCACCTCGATTCCGGCCATGCCACCGTCGGCACCACCATCCGCGAGCTCGCTAAGTCCTATTGGCACCCCAATATCGTCCTCTCCGCTCAACAAGCCGTCGCTGAATGCCGCCACTGCCAACTCATGAAACCACCATCCGATCGATTGCCACACCTTACGCCAATCACTCCCCCCGTCCCCCTGACTAGATGGGCCATGGACCACACATCGATCGAGGGGCATACCATATTTCTGTGCATCGAATATGCGACCGCTTGGGTGGAGGCCCAGGTGGTCCCTGACAAATCGTTCGAGCATACCAAACCTCTCCTCGAGAAAATCGGCACCACGTTTGGCTATCCTCGCGAATGGATCAGCGACAACGCCGGCGCATTTACGAGTCAAGATGCTGTGGCCTGGCACGCTAGCAAGGGATCGATCGTCAAGCCTATAACCCCTATGCGTCCCCGCGGCAACGGCAAAGCCGAGAAGGCCAATGACAGCATCAAACGCATAATCCTGCGTAATCGCCTTGCATATGGCAACGCACCCATGACAGAACTTCTGTCACAAGCCGTCGTTATTCACAATCGCACACCTATGCCAAGCGGCTACAGTAGTTTCTTTCTCCTCTTTGGCACTCAACCTCCTCACGATCAATCCCCCCTGGTCGCCGACGCCTATACTCGGGAGGAGACCGAAGAGGAAGAACTCGATCATCAGCGCCATCTCGCTCAGCACCACGAAGCTCCTTTGGCTCGCCAGCACTACGCCAGCCTCAAAGCTGCTAAGGATCAAGTCCGAGCTTACCTGCAAGAGAAGAAAGGCCTTATACGCACGTTCGCCACGGGCGACTGGGTGTTGCGCGTTCGTCAACGCGGCGATAAATCCGAGCCATATTACGATGGTCCCTGGGCCATCGAGAGTTGCCATGCGGGTAACACATATAAACTGCGCAGCCCAGGTGGCGTTGCACTGACATCCAAATACAACGGTACACACCTCTTCCCGGCATATAGCGAAGATGGCCACCCTGTTCGATCGTTATGGTACGCCAGCAAGAAGATGTTAGAGAGGGACCGAGCTAGATTATTGGCACGCGTCGGAATAGAATAGCTTTAAATCGCTTTCCGATCAACGGGATTTTTGGTACGGATTTTGATACGGATTTTGGGACGACTGGGACAGTCGTCTAGGCGAAGGGGATCATGTGGATGTCGCCTACCTCGTATATATGTATTCACTACATCATCATCTTCATCATCACTATACGCGTCAGCATGCGTCATCACACACATATGGCATGCAGCAGGTACGTGGCAGCGTACGTTTGTTGATCGATGTATTCCCTCGCCTGAGATATCTCTTCTAGCTTCTCTCCTCTTAATTAATCAATCAACGTACAAGCTTCAGATCAGATCCATCAGTCTCCCATCGTGAGACTACTGGGTCCGTAGAAGCGGTACGTAGACGCACAATGGCCAGGTAGGTACTGTAGGTAGGTACTATCATGTACGTGCTAACCAACACAGGCAGTATCCAACGTACAAATATAGCAGCACCTTACTACCAACAGACTGTAGTCCGTAATTACGCCATAATGTTGTCCGAATTTCCGATTCAGGACGTGCTCGACGGACTTTGAAGAATTACCAAACGGCAACTTCTACGCTCACAGAATACCCGTTCAATGACTGATACAGCGTGATGTGCGAAAGTTGCTTTCATCTTATAGACGTCTGGTATCTACAATGTAAAAGGTAGATGTATGAGGCATATAATTCTCCTGCAAGTAGGGTACTTAGTAAGCGCATCCGTCGACAGGGCAACAGTAATGACGGTGGGTGATCCGTTACCAAAGCGAACTAACTCTCTCGGGGTTATCTTGTACATGTAGGGATTAGTCTACATAGGTAGGTACTGTAAGTACCTAGACTAGCATCTCGGCGATACACAAGCTCATGTACGGTCGAAGACTCGAATCTGCTGCGGCCGGATGCTCCTCCCCATCTGGCAACTCAGAGAGATCTAGATAGTTATCTAAAGGTCCATCTGTCCTCATCATCACTGCGCATCATCATGGTTGTAAGCATACAACGTTACTTTCCACACATTGCCCGTTTTGCTAGCTGGGCAGGTATGTAATTGCCTTCATTTGCCCATGAACGCGATCATTCAAAGCCGCAAAGAGCACAAAACAATACCTACCTAATTGTTACCTAGACCTACCCCCGCTGTCTGCGATACGAAATCTGACATGCCTCTCAACACCTTATCTTCATCTTCTGCATACCATTCCAGCTGCGACCAAGTATTGGGACCGGCCATCTGACCCCTAACTATCATTTATACGGATCCCGTATTGAATGACCCCGGATTTCAATGTGACGGCAAGAGAAGCCCTCTACAGATTATATTGAAGCCTCATTCGATCACCAATCACGCAGTCCCAGACATGTTCGTGAAGTAGGCACCTAGGTAGGCACCTAGTTTTATGTCTACCGCAGAGGTATCGGAAAAACCCATGCCTGCGACCATTTCATTTACATGTAACTGCGTTTACCTCTGCCGATGCAGAACCATGTAACCCCAACAACTGCCCGGGTATGAGATGTCCGATTAGGTGGTCACCCCATTCAGGACCCATTGCTTCCATTCTCGACACCCACTTTTGACTGCAGCAGGCAGTCCGATTTCTGTCCGATCTATAAAGCCTCGGTCTTGTTCCCCAACACGAGGCGATAGAGATACCTATGTTACCGTTACAGTGGACATGCGGTTCAAAAACCCCCGTTTCCGAAGATCGAAGATCCCGATCGATGGAGGGCGGTCCGACCGGGGGGACCGCAGCCAACAGGCAGGCACCCTACTACACCCAGCTGCGCCTATCCGGGTCTCCTGATCGACATTCACGGGACGCCCACGTCCCACGGTATCACAACCGGATAACATTTATTGCTTCCTTGTTATCAGGTCGGTAGCGAAGTATACATATGTAGTTTGGATTTGATACCGGTTTGCCAAAATCGTTCACATTTCCCAACTGATATGATGAATCTACCAACTAATTAGGTTACTCCTCTTAACCCTCCTCCCTTCACTCGACGGTCCCGAAATACCACTGTGATAGACGCGGGCCAGAGTCACCATCACAGCTCTCCAAAGGTTCCTTACGTAAGGAGCGGATCGACGACGATGTTACCGATGATATCATAGCAATAGCCAAGAGCAAATAAGCATTGCTTGAACCCATGCTTCGATCATCGATCGATCGTTTCCCGTCTTAGGCACGCGTTACCAACTGCGATGGCTTCCAATCACACAGAGAGATGTGCGTGTACATGTAACTTTACATCATCTAGGACACAACATCAGTAATTGCAAGTTCACCGTAACAGCAGCACTTCAGTCTTTCATCCAACCAAACTCGGCGGCTTACTTGCACCGGGTAACCAGGTAAAACCGTTGAACTGCGCAAAACGTCATGGATTGAGCCACAACCGGCTTCATGGTGTGTATTGACATCATAGCCATGGCACATCGAGTCCAGACGGCAAAGTTATATACTCTCTGCCCTCCGCACCATCATGTCAGATCGTGATTTGAGCTTCCGTTGATAAAAGAAATCATCATATTCATATCCGAAGAAGGTCAAGAAAGATCGTGACTTTGTCTTTTCCATCCATTGTCCTCTCTGCCAAAAAAAGCCTTGAAGGATACCTTTTTTCTTGACGCGGAATCGCCCATCATGTCAGCCACCCGAAACCCGGATTCCCTAGAAGGAAACAGGGAATTCCACAGCCGCATCCCTCCCTCCGAGCCCATGGAAAAAGGCGGCCACAAACCCGGCGTCCTGGTCGGCAACGACCGCATCCCGGAATTCCACGCCGAGACCTACGCGCCCGGCACCGCGCCGCCAGAGAACACATTCAAGCCCCAACCCGAGGGTCAGGTCCCCGCCCAAGACGCCCCCAGCGCAGAAGACACCCTCCAAGGCGCCACCTCCCAGGATGTCTATACCGGCATGGGAAAGCCGCTTCAAGGACAAGAGGCCCGCGAGATCAACAAGAAACACGGGCGTCATCGGAAGAAGGAAGGTACGGGCTTTGCGGGTGTCGGAGGCTCGCAGGGTGTTGATGTGGTGAGGGAGAAGGGGGCTGATTTGCCGGAGGGTGTGCATAAGGGCATGAGAGGCAAGGCTAGCGATGAATATCCGGCGGCTGCGGATCGTGTGCCTGAGGGTTCGGAGGAGGTTGCTTCTGAATTCCCGTGAATGGTTTGACCACGGACGACAGGCAGGGGTGGCGAGGGCGAGAAGTTGGACACGGCGGAATGGCGGAATGGCGGAATAGCTTCACTACCTAGGTATTTTTCTAATGGTTATTCCCAACTCCGACTTGTCTCTCGGCCTCCTGTATAGGTGTCCGGCGCCGATGCCGCCGATGCCGCCGCTGCCGCCGCCAGCACTACCGCGGAAGTCCCGGTCGTCAAGATGGAGTCATGGACGTCGCTGCGCAGCCAAAATGTATCGGTGGGAATATAATCTGCATTCACTACATGCTTAGCACACATATGAATAATTAGAGAAAAAGAAAAGGGAGGTTTACTTCACGGTCAACAGTGATACGATGAGTGATACGATAAAGTGGAAGTCGAATCGTGGAATGGAGTTGATCTAGTATTACTAGGACATCTAAATATCAACACAACGTCACCAGTAGATTAACCGAGTAATAAATATACCCTCTCTATGGACCCAATGTAGTGGACTGTGAAAATGTAATTCTATGCTCTACTACATGGAGAGTGGTGGGGGGACGGGTCAGGATCAGTCAAAGTTACCGATACCAGATCACGGGTACACGGTAAATAGAATTCTGGCTTCAGAGGTGGCAGCTACTGAGCGTGGCCTCAGGCCTCTCTCTGGACGGTGATTTGCTTGGGGTGATGTTGGCATTGCATTGCTATCCTACTACCGTTACTACTGATTCGAATTCGGGCGTACCAGGCTTCGATTCTCACCAGGTAATTATCCATTTAATGCTTGATAGCCGGTAGGGCTGATCCTGAGTTCCTCAGCATGGCAGGCACACGGTAGCTGTGAATCAAACAGACCAAGTACCGTGAGATCCAAATCACAAGCCAAGCCACTACCGATACGGCACTATCCAACTTCACGCCCAAGCAAGGGACGTAGCTGTAGCCTCGCGGTAGGAATAGAACCGGCAGAAAAGGACCATGGCAGCAGAGATAGGTCCAGGGCGGTGGGAATTCATCACTGGACCTACCTACGGCCATAGCTTCTAGGCCAGATCACGATTCACGCTTCATGATTCACGCCACAGCCGAGACGGCAGTATCCATCTCAGGGGTGTGTATATCCTGCCGGTAGGAATAAAACCGGCAGAAAAGGCCTCTACCAGCAGAGGTAGTCGAAGGCGGTGGGAATTCATCACTAGGTACACACTCGTAACCAACCAAAATAGAATAGAAATCAGCAAGCTCGAGAGGCCGTTACCGCCAATCACAGCTCGGATTCACCTGTTGTTGACCGTTAGGGAGGGGGGGAATAGGGGTGTCGATTTACCGGTAGCCCTACCGGTAACTGCCATATTTACCGGTTAGAAGAAGCCACTCCTGCCGTAGAAACGTGACTGCATACACGTTCATTCTGAGTTCCCTGGTGACTGGTACTTCCTCTTCGAAATCGTGGGTCGAGCTGGTGGTGGTAAACCCCATAGGAAACTCTTCCGCGAGCATTCCACGATCATGTACACACTACCATCACTCCCATATCCCATCTACATGGAAGCATAGACTGATGTTCCTGCTGTCCGCCTTGACCACCCAACCGTGATGTTGACCGCCCGTCACCCACCGCAATCAGCAAGATGGGATTTTTCTTTACTATATAAACTTCTCGCCGTCCTTCTTTGCTTCCTACCTTCTTCTCCCTCTTTTCTCTCCTCACGCGAACTTCCATCTTGCTCTCCTATCCGAGATCTCACTGCCGAGCAACGCACACATAACAAACACTGTAAGTTCTTCTCCTTATTTCCTATTCCTATTCCTATTTCTTTTTCCTTTTTCCTGTTCCTGTTCCTGTTCCCATTCCTTCACCACCATCACCATTACCATCCATCCTCACCTCCTTTTCTTGTACTCATCTTCACTTTTCTCCCTACATTCTCTCCTCCTGCCCATCTCGAATACTGACATCCCTAAAGCAATTCTACCTCTTCAGCTAATTGCTAGAAGATGTCTTCGAAGGCCGAGACTGACTCTGGCGGTACCGCCGTCCAGCTTTCCGACAAGGAGATGAAGGTTCTCGCCCACGCATGGGCATGCGTCAACGTTACCAAGCCTCGTGTAAGTCACCAACCTTTCCTTCTCCTTTTCCTTTTCCTTCTCCCTCTTCTCCTTCTTCTTCTACTACCATCTTTCTAACATTGCTTCACAGGTTGACTACGAGAAGTTGGCCCTGCTAACCGGCTACTCCAACCCTCATAGCGTTCGCAACTTGCTATCGGGTAAGTCAACATATCTAATATCTATCAACCTATTCCCTCCCCAGGCGGCTCTCGTGACTAACTCGCGATATAAGCTCTATTCAAGGGCAAGATTGCCACCCTCAATCAGAAGACCAAGGATGAAATCAAGGCCCAAACCCCCGATAGCAGCAGCGAAGCAGAGGCTGAGCCCAGCACCAACGAGGCGACTACCTCCGGTTCGGACGGAGTAATCGCCAGCGAGGTCCGCCGGGCCCCGGCCACTGCCACCGGTCAGGCTCATCGCGGCGTGCGGAAGCGCGGCATCGCCAGACCCGTTCCCAAGCCTCGCCGTGGCCAGGCCACTCGAAGACGCATGGCCATGCTTCGCCCTGCCACTCTCACCCGACAGCCGGCTGAGGATGACGCTGAAGAAGAAGAAGCGTGATCGTTTCCGGGCTGGAATAGCAGTCATACTTGTTGCCTCAACAAAAAAAGGAATCCATCCTCTTCATCCCGAAATCTCCCCTCCCCTAGGCTTCTTAGAGTAGATAAATAATTTCCCGGTCTGGCAAGTTCCCCTTTTTGTCAACCGGTTGAGATTTCCCCCACGCGGTTTTCGACTCTCCTCAGGGCTCTTCATAGAGAATATTGCAACGGCGTTTGCCATTCTCCCCAACGATAAAAGTGTCGTCTACCTCTGATTGTCCTTTTGTGAATGTGATTTTGCTGATTTCGGTGATAATTATCTTGATGTTTCTATGTTTCGTTTTCCGCGAAGTAATTACTTCCTTGCCATTGTCCTCCGCATTTCAACTTCTAACCCGTGTCCAAAGGTCAATAGTTCTGCTTCAGGACATGTATAACGGGGGCACTCGTAACGGCCTAACGGTAACTTGCACAGGTATCCTGCGATTCGAGACTCGACACTGTTGAGAGAAAAAAACAACTATCGACTTGGTATCTCACGGGCAAGACACAGCTGGTATGTCCGAAGCTGTCTATCTGTTTCTCGGAATATGTGGTAAGTCAGACTACAAACAAGACTCTTAGACCTCGGAGCTGTAACTCGACCGCGCGAGCAGTAGGAGGGAGGGAGGAGGTAATCGCCGAATGAATGGTCAGGACATCGGTTTAAACCGTAAAAAAAAAAGAAAAAAAAAAGAGAAGCAGGAAAAACACCCATTTTGACACTTTGAGTTCCGGCGTGATATCAGATTTACGACCGTCACGGGAAGGTTAAAAGAGGTTTACCCCACGACGTTATCAGCTACTATTGGTATGTGTCTATGCGAAAATGTGTTGCGGGGATGATGGAACAGGCGACTGACTTCTGGATGATCCAAGTAAGAAATTCAACGCGAGCCGAGCCGTCTCCTCTGATCCTACGCCCGCCGTCTGCACGGGCGCTTAGATAGACGGTCTACTACTATGAACCATGGGGGAGTGACAGTTCAAACCCCTAAATCCATCACTGACACCGCGACGGTATCGGTAAAGTCTTCCAACCATCCTCATCTAATTATGAGAAACGAAAAGTCGGATCAACTAACATTCCTCCCCTCCCGCGAAAGTGTTAGATTTTCCAGAACAACAACATGCTCCGAAGATAATTATCATGTAATTAGCAAAGAACGAAAGGGAAAAGTCAATCCACAAAACAAAAACATTCGGAAAGAGTCTTAGAACAATCGAATTCTCAATATTATCCCAAACCCGATCGTCGCGCGCGCCAAGAAGTCCGGAATACGGCAGCCCTTCACCGCATGACGATTTTGGTATGGAGTCGAATCTGCCGGGCAAAGATTAGTTATCGAGTAAGCAGATCTACAGATCTAAAGTCTGCCGTCTGCCGTCTGCCGTCTGCCGTCTGCCGTCTGCCGTCTGCCGTCTGCCGTCTGCCGTCTGCCGTCTGCCATAGCCATAGCCATCCATGCTATTACTCACTAATTATCTAACCTTACGCAGTAGGTGAGTACACCACAGCCTCAAATTCGCCTCCATGCAGAGGGCGGGCAGGCGAGGAGGTTACGTAGTTGTGCATGTTAGATCCTGGCGATTGTGGCGAGCGAGTACACCGGTCGCCGAGAGGGGTTGGAGTCTTGGAGTCTTGGCCGAGAGGATGGATGCGTATATACTTTTACTACTCTTTTACTACTATTACTACTACTACTACGTCTTACGTGGTCTTGTGTCTTTCTTCTATCGTTGCAAGTTGCCAGCTCCCCGACGTCGATGACAGATGGAGTATCTAAAGCTTTCCGCGTGTTCTTTTTTTTACTACTCCTATTGACTCATAATATCTCATGATCTAACAAAGAGTCGACTCATTCAGGCCGCGTAATCCCCCATCCCAAACATTTCCATTTCGAAACAACCAACAACCAACAACCAACAACCATCAACTAACTATTAACTATCAAAACTAGAGAACAACTAGATAATAACTAGATAATAACTATTAGATGACCACTACCATCAAGACGGCTTTTGATACACACTTCTGTTTCACAGTCCCGTGGTGACGATGACCTACGTAAAAAGGTCACACCCGTAAAGTGGCGAATAAGTCGAAACAGATGACACAAACATCTTTAACAAACCCCGACAGTTTCCCCAAATGCATTCCCCCGATGCATATCTCGGGGGAGAGAATAGAGCGAAGAAATAAGAATAATAATAAATATAAATAATAAATATAAAACGCTGACGCCATTCGGCATTTTCGGCATTTAAAAAAAAAGTTGGACAATGATGCATTCCTGTATGGTCCCCGTCGGTAAAGGCACACCTACGTCGGCATGTACGTCATGGATGATGAGGGTCTCTTGAATGCCATGGAACAACAAAGAAGAGAGAGCTGGGGGGGGAGGAGGAGGGGGGAGGGAGGCGAATGGACTTTATGGGTTCATGGGAAAGTGAACATTTAAGATGACGAGAATTCCCCCTCCATTGCCAAGGACTTGTTGATGAAGATATTCATAACCACAAACTCTTTCAAGTACTACTATTACTACTACTACTACTACTACCCTAACTTACTACTCCCCAAGATCAACATTCGCAAACATGAGTAAAATCGTGGACGATATCAAGACCGGCCTAAAAGGCATCGTCGGCGCCGGTGAGGCCGTCCGCGGCGATCTAATGGTATCCGCTGACCGCGCTCTCGACAAAGACCAGAAACACCCCAAGACCCAGGCGTCCGAGCAAAAGCACGAGGCCGTCGCCGAGAAGGGACGCCAAGACGTCCAGGCGCTCAAGGACAGAATCTCCGGTCGCAAAGAGCCCGAGGCCGGACATCACACTACGCCGGGACATCACCCTGAGACCGGAAAGCACCATGAAACCGGGCCGCATCACGAAGCCGGGAGACACCACGATCAGTCCGGGACCGGCCAACACCACGGCCTCGGTGGACAGACCGGCGTTCACCAGCCCGAGCTTGGAAAACATCACGAGGCGGCCAAGTACCCCGAGACGGAGAAACACTTTGGAACGGGCGATTACCAACAACAGTCTGGGCTTGGCGGACACCATGAGCGCTCTGGGACCGGGCAACACCACGGAATCCCAGAACAGTCGGGACTGAATCAGCCGGAAATCGGAGGCGGGCAACACCACGGCATCGGCGGGCAAACCGGGACACTGCCGTCTGAGTTCGGAAAACACCACGAGACCGGTCAACACCACGGACTCGGTAGCCACACCGGAACGCAACAGCCGGTATCTGGCAATCTGCCTGGGGCCGAGGGACTACCCGGCACAGAGACGCACCACGGAACAGGTCAGCACCACGGAACTGACAAGTTGTCTGAGTTCGGAAGCAGTCATCACGAAACCGGCCAACACCACGGCATCAGCGGACAGCCCGGAACCCAACAATCCGGATACGGGACTGAATCTGGCGTCGAGGGATTACCTGGGACAGGCACACACCACGGTATCGGAGGCCAGTCCGGCACGCACCACGAGACAGGCACGCAACACCACGGACTCGGAGGACAACTCGGTTCGAACCAACGCGAATTCGGAAATGTATCTGGCTCCGAGACCCAGAACCCGCTTGAAAGTGGAAGACATCACGAGACGACCGGTAAACACCATGGACTCGGTGGACTCGGTGAACAAGCAGGGTTGAGTCAGCCTGAGACAGGAGTCGGGAAGCACCAAGACATTGGCGGGCATTCCGAACACCATGAATCCGGACAACATCACGGAATCGGCGGACAGCACCATGGCACGCACCAATCCGGATTGAATCAGGATCAACCTGAGATCGGACGGCAGCATGGGCTGGAGAACCCTCTGGTGAGCCAGCCTATTGAGCAGCAGTCGGGCCGGATGGATAAACCGTCGGGCATGGGCCAGCAGTCGAGGATGGACAAGAAGCTTTTCTAAAGATTCCGAGTCTGACATGATACAGTCGCAGAACGAGAACGAGCATAATGTCGGGAATGGGTCGGCGCCGGGCAAGGGTGGGAAGAGGACGTATCGTCATCCTCATCCTTTGCCGTGAGCGGTCTTGGATGGGTATATCAATATATCACAGAACGCAGGGAAGAGTCTTGTTAAGAGATTATGTAGTTTGTTAGTAACAAAGCCCGTTGATTTCACAGCTATATTGAGGTTTGCTGAATGAAATTCCCATACGACCTTTTGCCGCATTTTCGCATGCTCGTGGGATAACTCTTTACATCTCGGCTTTTCGTAGTACTCATCATCCGAGTAAGTCGTTAATTACGCACTTTGAAGTCCAATACATCTCCCATCCGAGACCGGATATGGTCTCTACAAACCCTCACCTACTCGACTTCATCAATGAATATGTACCGTCCGCAGATTCTCAACCCTACTCTTGACCGCCTCACCATACATGATCCCAGGTATGAAGACATCCCCTCGAAATGTATAATGACCGTCCACCCCTTTCCCCTTCTTTGCCCCATCTCCATCTCCCTCTCCCTCTCTCGCTCCAACATCCCCCTCCCGTAACGGCCCAAGTAAAAACGGCATGCTCCCGCCCGCCAATATCCAAACCTCATCTCCAACACTCGTATTCGAAGGCCCCAATCCCACCGCCCCGTTCTCCGTAATGAACAACCGCTGATTCGCCAGCATTTCCGTCCGCCAGTACGCATCGGCCGGTAATCCCTCCATGGTCTCGCCGTCGTCGGTGTAATACCCCTCTATCAGACCGGATAATGCGCCCTTCCAGTAGATTTCCGATATGACCGTGTGACGGGGTTCTTTGGTGATGGCTTCGGCTATCAGATCGGTTGCCATTGTGTGAAGTTCGTCGGTCCCGTCGTCGCTTGAGATTGAGCTGGGGCTTGAGATTGAGCTTGAGCTTGAGGTTCCGGATGATAGGGATTCGGTTTCGTCTTGTCGCTCTTCAGTCCCTGTCGTCGTGTGTCCATCTTCCGGTTCATCATCATCTTCGGTTTCTTTTTTCGCGCTTTCGTTTTCCTTTTCCCCCTCACTCCCCTCCTCTCCCTCCTCCCTCTCTTCTTCCTCTGTCTCATCATCATCATCACCATCTCCATGCGTCTCATCCCAAAAAGCAGCAGCCCTAGCAGCAACCTCCTCACTGACAACCTCACTCCGCACCAAAACCCTATCAAAGAAAACCCCCTTCAAATTCAACACATCCTCCCCAAACTCCTCCTCCCTCACAAATCCCTCCCTATCGATCTCCCCCAACCCCTCGTCCGCACAACACATCCTCCAAAACGGACAATGCGGCCAAAACTTCGCAATCCTCTTCTCCTTCTTCGGCAACGACCAGTCCACAACCCAGCTCGGCATCTCAATCTCCCCAATCTCTCCCCGTCTCCCAATCAAGGATTGAAGCCCCATCTCGCCTCTCAGTAGATCCAACATGACATCGCGATACAGCTTCCTCGTCTCCACGACATAATCACTCCCCCGCACACTCGGGAGCGGCAGACTCCCTTCCTTCACCAAATTCAAAATAACATAAACCTTGTCCCGCGGATCGCTCGAATCCCGATACCTGAACCTCCAAAGCATATACAAGCTCGGGTCCGGCTTCTCCTTCCATCCCGATGCGAATATCAGCCCCATGACCGGCGCCTCGAAGAACTCCAGACCAAAGTCGCCGAAATGGAACCTGTGTTTTCGGGAATCGATCTCCCCCGTCTCCTCCCCCTCTCTCACCATGTTCCTAGCCGCCGTCGTCACCGTCTTCCAAGCAATCTCCAGCGGGCCCCAGAGCAAGACCGCATTCCGCGGCGATATCGCCTCCTGCACCGTCCAGATCCGCGTCCACCACGCCGCCCGCATCAGCCCCGCAAACGCCTTCCCGACCTTGAACTGCCACTTGCCCCGCAGGTAGAAGGGGAGGTCCCTGTCCGCCGCCTCCCCCGCCATCATCGCGATGCCTTCCAGCACGCCCCGCGCGGCCGTCAGCGCCTCCGCCTCGTCGCGCAGCCCCCAGCCGCCGGCCTCGACGTCCCCCATCCACAGGTAACACCGCGCGCACCGCGCGTAGATGGCGTGCATCATGTTCACCTGCGCCGCCTTCTCCGCCTCGTCCGCCTGGTCGATGCACAGCTGGTCGACCCACAGATAGCGCGCCTCGCGCGCGTCGCGTATGCGGCGCAGCGCCGCGAGCAGCGACCGCACGATCGCCACGCGCGTGCCCTCGACGAGAATGGCGCTCGATTCTTGCGCCCCGCTGCCCCAGGCGTAGGAGATGGTGTTATACGCTATGCCACTACCCCCGTCATTGTCATTGTCATTGTCGTTGTCGTCGTTGTCATCGTCGTCGTCGTCGTAGTCATAGACAGAGACAATGCGATACGTGCATTCGATGCGTTCGGCATTCTCGCCCGGCGCGATCTTCAAGAGTCGGATCTGTCCCCGACTGCTGTCTATGGGAAAAAATTTGAAGTCTAAAAAAAAACCCAAACCCCCCAAAAACAGAAAAAACCCGATTTTGCCGTTCTGGTGAGTTCATCAATCTATACCTAACTACGGGGGGGAGGACAGACTTTCGAAGGGGTATCGAGGGGGTTATTAAAGGGTAAAGGGGTAAAAGTGATACATACGTGATCGCAAACTCATAGGAGATCGAGAAGAGTCCATCTTCATCTCCATCTCCATCTCCGTCTCCGTCTCCGTCTCCATCCCTATTTCTTTTTTTTTTTTTCTCTTTTTTTCCTTCTTTTTTTCCTTCTTTTCACCCGTTGATTTTCAAAATCATACCCTTTTTTTTTTCTTTTAACTTTTTGCGCGTTGCAACTAATATTTCTCTTTTTTGTTTTCAAACAAACGTGAAATGTGAATACGTAGATATATATGTATGCGTGCGATGGAAGAAGAAGAAGAAGAAGAAGAAGAAGAAGAAGAAGAATCTATTTACACTACACTACACCACACTAGATACTAAAAATACCACCCCATTTTCCACGTAACATACTCTACGTACTTATGTAGATATCTATCAATCTAGCCCGCTTGCGTCCCGCTTCATGAATCTTTCTTAAAGCCCACTGCAGCTTTAATCTATCTAGGTAATAGGTATATACGTATACCTACCTTAACTTAGGCAGGCCAACAAACCACATCCAGCTTGCCCCCTCTCCTCTCCTCGGCGAAGACGGAGTCGGAGTCGGTCAGCCCCATGATATTACCTACTTATATCCGCAGTCAGCTCTACGTAATACCTACAGACGAGCCATTTATCTATTTGGCTAGCTACCTAGCTAGATACATGGTGGATATCCGTGGCGTGCTATATAGTTACGTACGTCCGTATACATACACACCTATCTAGTCCGAGTATGTATATAGATAGTTGAAAGGCCTATCTAGACCGGGTAGAAAAAAGACAGGCGATTCGACGATGATAAAGCCACAAGAAAGAGGGGTTTATGCTTTCTATCTAACTACCTACCTAGACCTACATACCTAACCAAGCGAAGATTGATTTCCTTCAGATAATCTGGTCCGCAGAACCCGAACCGCCTCATGTGGACTATCGATCTACAAACCTTCTCTCATTGGCTTTCCAAACGTCTTTCTCTCGCGGCCGGCAAATGTCTTCCCCACCACACCAATATCAGTGCTGGTAAGAATACCTCAAGAGTTCCATACAACCGACACGTTTTCTACATCGTCAGGCTTGCAATTCCTTCGAAATGACAAGTAGACGCTGATGTGCCACGCAATATGCACCACACGAGGAACTCTTCCAGCCAGGTCATCAAAATTTGGAATTCTCTTCTCTACTCTAATAACTAAGCTATCTCATGTAGCACGTATGTCGATGTAAGAAGTTCTCCATCATCATTTATAAATCCTAACAGTGAACCGATTACCAACCCTCTCGCCTTGTCTACAAAGCTTGCGTAGGATGTATGGGGAGGGTTGTAGTCTCGTTGCTAGGGGCCGTAGGTACGTCTTTCATCATGGGGAAGGCAAGGACTTCCTTGATACTACAAAGGTGTTAGTTCTCGCTGACGGTCCGATCTTAATGGCAACGAACCTGTAGTTGTTGGTAAGGAACATGACTAATCTGTCAATACCCATACCGAAACCTCCCGTAGGCGGCAGACCGTATTCTAGAGCTTGGCAGAACGTCCTAAAAGAGCGGTAAGTTACTGTACTCTGGACTATAGGGCGTACGGCGCATACTCATCAATGACCTGTGCCTCCAAGTCTCCCTTGGCCTTGTCTTTGGCCTGCTCTTGGAAACGCGCCCGTTGGTCAAAGGGGTCGTTCAACTCGGTATAGGCGTTGCAAATCTCCTTGGTGCATACGAACGTCTCGAATCGTTCAGTCAGACCGGGAACAGCACGGTCGGCCTTGGCCAAAGGCGACATACTTGGGAACTGTTAGCATGGGGATTGTATTTAGCCGTCGCTTGAAACTTACATCTGGGGGTGACCCTTGATGAAAGTCGGGTTGATGCACTTGGACTCGATGTATTCTCCAACCATCTTGTCAATCATTCTGGAAGCAGTGAGCGGTGGTGAGCACTCAAGGTTCTGCTTCTTGAGTAAAGACTTGAAAAATTCAAGACTCTCGTCTGTGTGGAACTGGTCGGCTGGCGGGAATTTGGTTTGTGTCGCCTCTTCCAAGGCAGAAATCATATCAATGCGAGGCCATGGCGCCTCCCAGTTGACGGTGTACTCAGTTCCGTCTTGAGTGTTATATTTGGTAATATAAGAGCCGGTTACGGCCTTGACAAGGCTGCTAACCATTTCCTCTGTGAGGTCCATAACGTCGTTGACGTCGAAAAAGGCGCAATAGAATTCCATCGTCGTGAATTCCTGGGAAGAAAGTCAGTAGCCATTTTTCCGTATAGATTGTCCGAAGATTTGTAACCATCGCAGAGACCCTTGAGGGTCAGAAGCGCGCGCCTGCGAACAATCACGAGCGCAGGAGGATAGCTCGCATCAGTATTACTTACTGGGTTGTGCGTCACTACGGAATGTTAGTAGCTTGTTCATTACTGACGTACGAGCATGGTACTCACAATCTATATCTTCGTTGCGGAACTGTCGTCCGATTTCATAGACTCTTTCCAAACCACCGACAACCAGTTGCTTGAGATAGAGTTCAGGGGCGATTCGCATGTAGAGCTCCATTTGGAGATCGTTGTGGAACGTCTTGAAAGGGCGAGCAGTGGCACCACCTAACCTCATCATTAATAACTGCGGCCCTGACTTTCAAATTCGCTGGAAATTTACCGGCAATCTTGTTCATCATTGGGGTTTGGACCTATTAGGACATTAGCTTGTTGATTTTTTTCGGAGAGGATAAGGGTCACGAACCTCCAGGAAATCCTTCTTATTCAAAAAGTCTCTGACAAAACCAATGATTTTAGCTCTTGTAATAAAGGTGTTGCGGGTCGAGTCGTTCATGACCAAGTCGAGGTATCGCTGTCTGAAGCGCTGCTCCTTGTCTTTGAAACCGTAATGCGCTGAAGGAAGCTGGTGCCTGAACAGAAGCAAGTCAGCGCTGCCCAATTGACGCCCCTTTTCGTAGCATAGACGACTTACAAACACGGGGTGAGTAGGGTGATCTCGCGGGCGAAGATACTCAGCTCGCCGACATCACGGGTCTTGGGCTTGGTTCTGCCGGGGAAACCAACGACGCCAATCCAGTCACCACGTCGCAGGTGCTCGTGCTGCTGAAGGAAGGGTGCGCCAGTGGCCTCACTGGCTTCACACATAACCTGGACATTGATACCCTCGGCCTTGCAGTCGTAGAATCGAAGAGAGGCACCGTAGGAACGCTGGGCCATGATACGTAGACCAATGCGAATCTCGACGTCTTTACGCGAATCGCCCGACTCGATATCGGCATACTTTTCGTGGAATGAGCCGATCTTGGTGTTAACGTGGAACTTGTGAGGGTAGCTAAGACGATAGTCAGCATCGCCTTCGCAGTATAGTGGGCGGTGGTGTTATTACGGGTTGGGTTCCTTGGAAGCACGGAAACTTTCGATCTGTCTGGATCGGATCTCGAAGTATTGCTAGCAATCTGGTCAGCGACTATTTCGACAATATCTTTTACGCGCTCAGAATAAAAGGGCGAAGACATACGTTAGGCGTTAATTCCTCTTCTTGTTTAGGCTTTCCAGCGCCCTGTGTCGGGGCATTGGCTTGGGCCTTTTCTGCTTTCTTGGCCTTCTCTTCGGCGTTCTTGCGCTGCTTCTCGCGCCTCTTGAGCTCCGTCTTGGAGATCATCTCGCCGGTGACGGGGTCCAGGTGCAATTTCTGCTGCTGTTCGCCGTCAACAGCCGCCGCGGGGGCGGCCTGCGAAGGGTCTGTGGAAGCCATTATGGACAGCTTCAATCCGAAATCGCGAACCCGTCTGTATTCAGCGAAACTTGCGGATAGTTGTTGGCAATCAATTGAGCAGGATAATGAACCGTCGGCGTTGACTCAAATGGTTCCCAGTCAACTTGTCTGTCTTGGATCTTGGCGGGGTGGAGGGGTTTGGAGGGGTTCGCGGGGCTCGATCGGACAAAAAAAACTGCACAGATCTCGGCAGTCTTTTGCAATTATCGATAATTTAAAGCGCTCTATCATGCATATTTTACGCGGTGTATCGGCTTAAACAGTATATAATATGTAAATATCAGAAACGCTTGGCGGATCTATACCGGTTATATGCCTACGTCCTTGTGACTACATATGGATTGTTTTGTGGGGCTCCGGCGAGCGGGAAAGGTCTGACTCAACGAGCGCATTCCGTACCTCCTGAGTCCTGACTCCATGTTGGCATCTACATCCAGCTTCCGATCAGCGGTGCGACTTGGGCAATCAACACGGATGACCTGTGCATTCAACTCGTCCAACTTTCCTATTTTGTGGCATTTGGTTTTTGTTCTTCTCAGTAACGCGCCTGTCGCTTAATTGGTGAGAGAGAAATGATCGCGTGACAACTCTTCAGAACGTTTCGATCAGGATAAGCTTGCCGCTATCTAGCCAGGATGTAAATGGGAAACTCTACTTATCTAGGTAGGTAGATAAACGCGGGCTGGTATTCATATGGAAATATCTTGTAATATATCTTCACAATCTGAATGACCCCTTCGTCCAAGATTTGGTAGTGTCCTGTTACAGAGCATCGACTTTGAAATGACGCTTTCTAATGTATGGGCGCGAATTCTTCCTTCTACGATTGAAGTTCTAACAGGTCGGGTAAGTATTCAGAGGAGCTACCCGGAAGTACACGCGACTCCGAAGATGCTCTGAGTATGAACCCTTCAGGCCTGGGTGGCTCACATTAGATAGCCTTTGTGCACGAGTCAGAAAAAGTGACTGTTCGTATCTCGCGATAACGACAAACCACTGACCAGATAACTCGAGGGACCTCATACCTCAGACCTCTCACTTCTAGGGTTACGATGATGATAAAGCTCGTCGCATGAGGCAAAAAAACGTGACCTTGCACTCTTGTCACTTGTCACCACTCGACGAAAGTACTATATTCACGCTCAATAGTTATTTAACCTGTCGCCCGCGTACGAAGACCGACCGAATATTGCGGTCATCCCCCGTCATGATAAACTTGTCAAACAGGGTCTTGGTATCATCCTCTTCTTCCAGCATGGTCATAACTCCCGGGTTCGAGCTCCTCGAGTCGATCAATAAGGCGTCGAATTCCTTTCCAACCGCGAAACTGCCAACCACCCCATCCAAACAGCAGACTCGAGCCCCGCCGAGCGTTGCGAGGTAGAACAATTCGTCGATCGATAAGCCCTTCTCCTTGCCGTGACTCATGGCCTCTCTGGCGTTGGACGCGACGAGAGCCTGTCGCATGGCGTCCAGTATACTACTCGAGAATCCGCCCCCGCTGTCCGTTCCTAAACCTACCTTGATTCCACGCTGGAGGAATTCGCGAATCGGAGCAGCCATGAAGCCGCCTCCAACAGTCATATTAGAGACGGGACAGTGCGCGACCCCACACTCCAAGTCCTGGAGACGTTGAAATTCGTAGTCGGACATGTAGCAGCAGTGAGCGAGTATAGAGCGTCTGGTGAGCAGGCCGAAGTGATCGTAAAGATCCGCCTCGTTGTCAAAGGCCGGGAACAATGTCTTCGTGAAAGACATTTCTTGTTCGGCTTCATTGAAATGCGTCTGAATAGGGAGATCCGGGTTCGACCTGGCAATCTGCCCAAGTCCAGCGAGCAGGTCATCCTCGCACGTAATCGCAAAGCGAGGCGTGATCACATGCTTGACCAGTTTGCCCTCCGGGTCAATTTTCCTCATATGAGCGATACAATCGCGTGTATCACTCAATGAGCTTTCGACTGATGCATCGCGATAGTAGTCTGGCGCATTGCGGTTCATGTTGCATTTGCCGACAAAAGCGCGCTGTCCCTTCTCCAGGCAGAGGTCAGCCAAGATGTTGGTAGCTTCCGCATGCATGGACCCGTAGTAAGAAGCTGTCGTCACGCCCTGCTGGAGGAATCCGTCGACACAGCTAGCATAGACACGTCGTGCGTATTCCGGATCGCTAAAGCGAGCCTCGTTTGGGAACGTGACTTTATCCAGCCAGTCTAGAATGTGCATGCTTTGCCCGAGACCGCGTTGGGCCCATTGGGGCGCATGGTTATGTGTGTCCACGAACCCAGGGATGAAGAATTGTCCACGCTCGAGGTAGTGTACTTCATATTGGTCTTCAGGGAGGCCTCGCGCGGTTAACTGCCGTTCGACCGATTCCCTTGCTACCGGCCTCACCAGGTCCGCTATGACACCATCCGGCGTGATCGGAATCAACCCATTCTCTATTATCTCGAGGCGCCCAAGCTCAAGGCAGTGGATGAGTGTGCCATGGATGGCTCGATGCCGAGCCATTATCGAGATGCTTGCCGAATGTGAAAGATACGAGTTACAGATGCTACTTACCTAACTCATCAGTCCAGTCCTTGTCGACCTGAGGGGATCCGCCCACAGCGCCGATAGGAACCCAAGCCGACTCCTCGCAGAAGTGGGGCCGGTGAGAAGCCACACATGCCCATAAATGCAACTCAACGGGAGATGTTTCGGCAATGGAAGAAAACAACCCAACGCCCTGCCCTATTGCAAAGAAAAAGCAAAAAAGCACATTGCGGGAATCGTGGGCCTTCATTCTGCCTATCGACACATATTTGCCGTGCGTCCCGGCGTTATATCAAAAGAAAAAGTCGGCATGTCCAGCTGAAATCGCCTGTACATAGCATCAGTCCGCGATAGTGAGGGATTGGCAGAGTCTGTGCGGACTGATAGGTGGTTTCTTATCAGACCCGCTTCTGTCGGCGGTTGTGCTACGGAGTATCCGATTTCGAGTGTTACGTCGATTTATACGGAGTACAGACTGTACATATCCTCTCCTGTATCCCCCCCATACAAAGTCAAGTATAGGCACCTTCCTAGGTCTCGTGAACAGCGCCCGGCGGGGAGCGCCACCAGATTACATGGTAGTACATAGCCCCTATTACGGATACCCTCTATTCACATATTCAATATGTGCATATTGCTATCTGGGCAGTTATTGCCCAACCTCCCGCCCGTCTATATATATGTCTCCCACCCGTCGTTGGTAGAACAATCATCTCTCTCATCCATCTCACAGACAACAAAGATTCCTCCCTCGACTGATTTATTGCTCAATGATAGCCAATTCGCCTGCGAACAGCGATAGAAGCTAGGTACCGGTCTGCTAGCGACACGAGCGCAGATGCCACCGGCTCCGGCCGCCTTATGGCAGCGATGGAAAGTGATGAGTGTAGCGATATGAGCGCGGACATCACTCACGCTGACCCATGGTCGCTGGACTGGGACTCCAGCTGCCACGAAGAAGAAGATATTGGTGTGGTAGGTGCTCTGACCGGATCATAAAGGAAGTGGATAATTAGTGTGCGATGGATGCCGCGAGGAATACTCTACGCATCACTTCCTTCGCTCTCATGAGCAGGTTGTGGGCCGGTGGCATTGCACAATAATTGTCCACTTCCTTTGTGACCTGGTCGGAGTACTTGGCACATTCAATTATCTTCCACCCTTCATGGTAGCCTGAGTCCTACTCCAGCGACCGTGGGTTGGCGGTGTCTATGCCCACTTTGCTGCCTTTGTCACTTCCATTACTCTCATCGGCGTGTCTGGGTTGGTAGCACCCGCGCTCATCTTGTCGATGTCTCTCGCTTCCTCCAGTCTCATAATGCGATGGTAAGGTCCCCCTCCTGCTATTCAAGTCTATGTTGATATTAGATCGGGCGAGTGGCTATGCTAAAGTCAAGTGTGTTGTGGTATTGTGGCTCGCATGCAGAAATGAATAAGATTATGAATTAAAGAGATCGGAACTCTCTTTCAACTACTCTCAGCGATCAGGAGAAGCCGCTATTTAGGCGCGGCCATTTGTCGGAATAACAGGATAGCAAGATAAGCTTCGCGTTCAACCCTCCGGTGCTATAGTTATTAGGTAGTCTTCCGATCCTCAATAGTCTCTGCTTCTCCCTTCTCCTGATTCCTATCGTCGCCCGTGACTCCGACGACCTTTTCCACAGCGTGTACAGCTTCGTCCGCAAGCGCTCTGTCTTCGAATACTAATGCGGGGAGACATGTGAGTCGAAGCTACCCTTATGAACGGAAAAGACAGAGGTTAAAAACTCACAGAAAGTAAGCTCTTCCAGCGTTCGTCCGTACGTCTCCGGGAAGACGAAATACACGAAAACGATCTCGTAAGCCAGGAAAACAATGTATGAGATGAGGTAACGCCATGAAGCGTTATCGAGACCAATCGGGTTGACAAAGGTGGTGAAAAAGCCCGCGAGTCGTCCCCATAGCTGGAAGTAAGCAATCCCACGAGATCGTTCCGCGTACGGCCAGATCTCGACCATGTAAGCTGTTTGGCGCCGTTAATCATCACCGTCTACACAGGACTTGTCTGAAGCCTTACTATAGGTCAATGCGTTATAGCCCAGGTTATAACACGGGCCGTAAGCAAAGATGAAGAACAAGACAGCAATGCCAGCCCCGGTGTTAGTCTTGCCCGAGTCCGCGCCGGCGATGGCATACTTCATGCTAATCGTCCAGCCGATGTATACGAGGATCAAACTGCATGTACATGCCAGGTACATTACTCGGCGTCGGAACTGCTTGACCAGGACGGATGTTATGGTTCCGGTTAGTAGACTCCATGCGGCAATCTGTAGATAGTTTTGTCAGTATGATAGGGTCTGGCCGGGAGGGGAGCAACTCTCAGTCGGGGGGTAATTAGAGCACAAGGAAGGCCTGCTTACAGCCACATTAATCTTCTGCTTGAAGACAGAGTCTGTCCTGCCAATGGACTGAAGGATATCGCCCAGATAGTACGAGATAACTAATAAAAGTCAGTTCCTGAAGCAGTTATGAGAGACCAAGGCCCACAACTCTCTCGGAGAGACGTAGAAATGGCAAGATGAGTTTTGCAAGATGAGTTTTGCTCGTGCACATACGCGTGTTTCCGGACCACTGAGTAAACAATCCCAACATCGTACTGATCAGCACCCGTCTCCGATTCCCACTCGTCCGAACAAGATCCTTCCACGACTTCTCCGCCTGTCCAAGCTCAATACTGATAGTAGCCTGCAGCTGTGCGAACTCCGCCTTCACAAATTCCGACTCTCTGTTCCCTTCGCCGTGATACTTGGCAAGGATACCATATGCTTCTTCGTGCCGTTCCCTCGTAATAAGCCATCTCGGAGACTCCGGGACGAAGAAGATGAAGATCATCTGAACCAGCGACGGCAGCATCTGCAGCCACGAAGGAATACGCCAGGCGTAATTGCTCATGATGTTATTCGTGCCGAAGGTGATGCCCGCAGCTAACAATTGCCCCACGAAGTACGAGACATTGAATAGCGAGGTTAAGACCGGTCGTTCCTTGGGATATGAGAGTTCGCCTATGAGAGACGATGCTGAGACGATACATGTCGGTATGCCAAAGCCGAGGATTATACGGGCGACGATGTATTGGGCGACTATCATCACCCTCCTGTGAGCTGATTCCATTTTTTCATTGTTGCTGAAATGGCGATATTCACCAGCCCTGCTTGGCTTTTACTCACTCACCATTGACGGAAAGACCCTGAATCAAAGCCCCAATCACACCAATTGCCGATCCGCCGAAGATGGACCAGCGCCGCCCAAACTTGTCGTTGACAATACCGATGATGGGTAGCGATATAATAGCGCCTAGGGAGTACGAAGCAGCGATAATCCCTTGCGTTGCGCCTTGCGGATTATCGAAATCTGTTCTCCAGCCTTTCGTCAGCAATTATTACTCTCGTTGAATAGAGCTCATACGATAACGCCGAGGGAATCATATCCTCCCTCCCTTTCTCAGACTTTCCCCCTTTATTCCTTTGTTCCCTTCCCTTTCCCCCTCTCCCTTCGACAATCAAGAAAAGCAGAGTAAAGACTCACAATCAATCCAAGACGGCACAATCTGCAGCGCATTAATCATTTGCGAGTCGAAGCCCGAAGTCAACTCAATGCCCATGCAAGTCGGGAAAAGCATCAGGTACAAGAGGCGTAAGTTCGGCTTGCTGTACCATGATACTTTGTCCTCGTTCGCGAGACGGGTCAGGATCGGATCGGCCTCGCCCGTCTGGGCCTTCTCGGCTGATCTGAAGGCGACCATGTTCTTCAGGTTTGCAGTCAAGGGGGGTCTAGACGTCTTCTGCTGAATGGTTTTCCAAGAATAGGAACAGGAAGTAAAACTTGCGTGCCTCTGGTTTTCAAAGGCGCCGACTAATCTATCTATCTATCTTATCTAGTCAAAGGAGATGGTCTAATCCACTTTACGTTTGTGACCCCTTTCTATATAGACCCTCCGCTCTCACACGGAGTACCATGATGTTCATCCCTTGGATGCTAGCATACCTTATTCTCCCTTACCCCGGAATGAAGGCTATCTTACATAGCATCCCATCTTCCCTCATCCCCTTCCACACATCCACAGGGTAAATAACGATGACCACCCCCTAGTTCAGTCATGAGGTCGGGGTAACAGGACTTCCATAACATCTTTCTCGGCCCCCGTGAGTCCGAAGATGTTTTCTCGCACCAATAAGCATCGTCTACTTCGGACCGGGGTGAGTCTGCCAAGGCGGAGTATGGCCCTCTACACCCGTCAAGTATCTATCTAGGTAATCGGTATCATTACAAACCAGGGTATGATCAGGAATCACGTAAACCACAGGCAACTCGAAAAGAAAACCCGGGGGGTAATCAGACCTTCTATACATTTGTAGATCCCTTCTGTAGCTTAGGATATAATGTATTATGTGTTTTGTCTGTGCCAAGTAGAAAGGATTCCTCCTAGAAAGAGGGGTTCACTCCATGTCATTTCCACTCTCACACTTGTCTACGTGTCTTGTCTATATCTCAAGTGTAGAAGCCAAGTCATGACCACGCCCGTCGGGGCTGGGATAAGAAAACAGGCAAGGCGGGATGAAGAGTTCGAACGATGTCACGGCTCGGGTATCATTGCCAGTTTAAAACTCTCTTTTTTCGGTTCCAGTCCTCCGGACCTGGATACTACATACTTAGCCTAAAACGAGATGACTTCTGGAGGGTATGATGATCCCTGATGGAACGTCGTTTTTTTTTTGTATGTTCGTACATACATATAACAGAGCTTGGCTTTTCTCTACCGTTCATAGTAAGAGATGTAGATGTAGATTTCTGACGTCGGGGGGGTATTCCAAGGTATCATGTTTGTCTGCTGTGGGTTCGGCAGTCCATACTCCAAGATACGACATTTCGACGACAGAGTATAATTATTGACTGGGGTAGATGAACGACGTTGCAACCTGTGTTGTGAACAGAACAAGGAGGTATGACCTAGGTCAGAGTGAGCACTGCTTGCGAACCCTTCTTGCTCATCATCCTCCGCCAAGCCCGTATCATTGCGGAAGAACGAAGCGACCAGTCTGAGAATAGCTGTATTCTTGTTTACCGTATACGTTACAAGATATCTTGTGTCTAACCATCAAAACCCCGAGTGACTCTCTAAAACAGAGCCGGTCTATCAGGATACCCAAACTGCCTCTTCCGACCCAAGCGGCGTAGGCATGCGATCCCACCCAGGTTCCAGCCCCTCCACATGAGCACTATGCTTCAAGAACCTCATCTCCCCAAAGACCGTCTGTCTCGTCTCAAAATACTCCTTTTCTTCCTCATCGGTCCCAAGAATCGTACAATCCTCCCCTTCAAACCCGCTCCGTCCCTCGAACTGTCCCAAGCTCCTCAAATACTTCATAACCCCCACCAACGAAACCTCAACCACATACGCTCCTCTCACCCCTCCAACCCCTCCTCCCTTACCCTCTTCACCATCCCGTTCCCGTCTCCAGACCGCCGCCGATATCCCCGCAGCAAGTAAATACCCAGCCCCATGATCCAGCGCCTGACAGGGCAGCGGTCTCGCCACACTTCCCTCTCCACCCTCCTTTCCATACCGTTCCGCCTCAGCAACATTAATCCCGCCACAAGTCTGCACCAACGAATCGAATCCTCTCCTCTCGCCCCATACACCCCCCGGTCCAAACGCCGATAGATTCGCCACTATGATCCCCGGATTCACCTTGGCCAATTCTTCCGGACTCAGCCCTTTCCCTGCCAGACTCCCCGGTCGATATCCCTGTATCACCACGTCCGCGTCGCGGACTAGCTCCAGAAGCTTTGCCTTGTCGGCTTCGACGTCGAGATCAAGATGTATACTCCTCTTGCCCCTGGCGAATTCCCGATCGAGAGGCGGGAGGTCCGGAAGGCGCGGCGACGTCACCCACAACACATCCGCGCCGTGCGCCGCGAGCGTCTTGCCCGCCACCGGAGCAGCGATGACACGACTGAACTCCAAGACCCGAAGACCGTCCAGACAGCGCCTTTCCCCTCCCTCACGTCGCCCTAACCCCTCATATCGATTCGGACGAGGGCGAAGCAAAGTCCCTCCCCCAACCCATCGAATGCCCACCGGAAATCCCTCCCCTTCCCTCCCCTGCGGCAACGCATCCCACTCCTCCGCCTCTCTCAGCGCATAGATCGGCAATCCCATCTCCCCAGCCTTCTCCTCCAACGCCTCTTTCCCCCACTGCCTCGTCCGTGCGCTCACCTCCCTCCGCTCCGTACACGTCGCCGCTAATCCCAGCAGCGCCAACGCGCCCCCGCGATGATGCGGAAACGCATCGTGAATCCGCACGTATCCGTCCGCCGTCCCATGTAACCCCCCTATCGGCCCCCACGTCTCGGCCGGCTGCGCCCCGGCTAGCGTATAGAGCCTCTCGCACTGGAATTCGAGAACCGCATGTCTGAGCGGCACCGCCGTCCGCGGGATCTCCTTGGCGTGCGAGGTGCGCAGCGCTGCGTGCGCGACCGCCGCGCCGAGAGCTGAGAGTGCTATGGTGCTTTGCGCGACTTTTATTTCAATTTTTAATTTTTAATTCTTAATTCTCAAATTTTAAAATTTCTTTTTTGTTTTTCTTGCACATGATAAAAAACACAAAACCACAGAAAAACAAAATAAACGAATTAAAAAAAAAAAGGTATCAACACCTACGATGTCCAATCTTAAACGATGAGGGAATAACCGGTCGCGTATTGTCCCAAGTAGGCGTCAATCCCGGCAGTGAAAGGGACGAGAGCGCCGTGGGTGGAAGCTCAAGATGAGTCCATAACTCCTTGACCATGTCATAGGGCGTGAATGCGCTGCGGTCCATCATCCTGAATGGCGATGAGAGGTGATTGGCGAGTAGTATCACTGACTCCGGAGTAAGAGAGACCGAGAAATCGTTCCAAAAGAATCAAGGTCGTCCTTCTTCTGCCCTGAAAAGTGTAAGAACTCGGACTGAGTATGCAGAATGAGTGGGTTCATGTCAACAGGTTATCTAATTACCTATTGAATGTCATCACCAAACAACACCGTTAAAAGCCGCATCTTACCGCTCCGGACCGGACCGGACCTCGGCCGACAGGAAATAACAAACCGGGCAACTCCGGAATCCTCCATCGGGATTCAGAGCAGAGAGCATCACAGTTATCTCAAGCAACTCGGTTTAACTTTTACAAGTTCTAAGCGATACAGCGGTAACTAAAAAGCACGTGGAATATTGAACAGCTGGTGCATCCCTGCGGTCAACAACCGTATTCCGTAGACGGTAATGTGCCCCTATTGCAAAGCGTTCCTGATCCTTACCTACCCCCCGGCTTCCATAGACCAGACCAGACCCAACTAGGGCGGGAATCCTGTAGCCCGTAGTACATAGACCGACCTATCAACTCCCCGCGCTATGCATTTTCTATATTGATTCAGAAACGGCAAATACCGTGCCCAGTCTGCCCAGTCGTCCAACCTTCCCACGAAATCACGAGAACTACTTGGTCGATTTCGTCATGCGGTGAATAGCCTGCAACCATTTCTCTTCGTCGTTCCTGTGCACATTGCATTAGCTATCGAGGACAGGAATGCAAATTGGTTGTGTTGTGGGGGTGCGTACTTATCGAACCCAAGCAGTGTGCTAAGAACCGGCACCAGCTGTATTCGCAATCTCTCATCCTTAACCTCGATGAATTGCAGAAATATGTTCTTGAGGTATGCCGCATCGACACCACCTCTAGCAGCTGTGCCATTGTTGGAGCCGCTTCTCGTGGAATCCATGCTAGGTCTTGCACCGTTGTTCGCCACACTAGGCCCGCTGGAGACGGGGACTTTTGGCTGTAGGCTTTTCAGCTCTTTATTGATTTTTTCATACCGGCTTCGAGCTTCGTCCAGAAGCTTCTTCATGTCGGCCTTTTGCTTTTCCGCCTCACGAACCTGTCGTTCAGACGCATTCAGGGCCGAACGCAGACTCGTCACCGTGGTACGCATGTCCTCGGTTTCGGAAATGGCCTTCATCTCCATCTGGTCTAATACCATCCGCTGACGAACATAACCGCGTTCTCGCACTTCGAACTCAGCTTTCTCGTTGGTAAGAGCCTTGACTTCGCGCTCTAGTTCACGCACCCTGTCCTTGAGCTCCTCATTCTCGCGAGATTTCCGTCGAGCAATTGTTGAGGACTCATCTTCTATACGGTCACGCTCTTCAATTGCTGCCTCCATTCGAGACGTGAGCTCACGAATCTTGCCATCCGCCCGTTCGTTCACTTCTGCCAGCATGCGACGCATAGTCTCTGCCTCGCGTGTGCGCTCAGCAAGATGCTTTTGTGCCTCTGTCACTTCCTCCTCAAGACTCTCGGCTTGGCTCTGGGCCTCTTTTAGCCGTGTCGATAACTCAGTCGTCTGGTCGCGCATCGAGGCTAATAATCCTTGAGCATTGTTGTACTGTTGCGTTTTTAGGTCGACGTCTTCCTTGGCCAGATTATTCTCCTTCTGCAGTTTGGAAACCTTGTCCTCAAGGCTTTTCATCTTCGGCCGGAGGTTAGATAACTCAGACTGCCGCGCTTCGAGTCGCCGAACAGTTTTCTCCACCTCGGCGGATTTTTCATTCTTCTCGCCTTCTAACCGCTGACAGGTAGCAGTCAATTTTCGCTTTTCGTCCTCGAGCTTTGTACGTAAGGTCTTTTCAGCGGTTAGACGCTCATTTAGCTGTTTGATTTCTGACTCGCGGTCGGACGCCAGACGGGAAATAGTAGTTATCTCTTTCCTCGCGTCCTTTTCTCGTTTCTCAAGGGCACGCAGCTCTTTTTGCAAAGAGGCAAGCTCTTCCCGGGTAGTTGCCAAGTCAGCAGACTCCTGACGAATGGTCTTCATCTCCGCTTGGAGCTTGGCTGTGATGTCCTTATACTGAGTAATCTCCTTCCACCGGTCTTGGGAAAGCTTCAGAAGAGCCCCTTGTTCAGATTCAAGGACCCGAAGCTTCTCGGTGCACTCGTTAAAAGCCTCTTGCAACGAGTCGTACTCGGCGGCTTTCTGCCCATTAGCCTTCGCAGCGGCAATGTCTACCTCACGAATAGTGTTTTCTAGTGCCGTATTGTCCCCTTCGAGTTTGGTTATCGATGTCTTCAATTCTTCGTTTGCACGAAGAGTGTCACTAAGCCGTTCATCCAGGTTCACATACTCTGCCAAGGAATCTCCCATAGTCTTTATCTGTTGAGACAACTGCGCAATCGACGATTCTTTCTGCGTAAGCTGATCTTGGAGTTTAGAAATTCCGGCCGTCACAGCTTCATCGTCAGAATCGATTTGGGCCGACATCTCCGACGTCTCGCTAGGCGCCCTGCTATTTCCACCTTTCTTCTTGTTCAGGTTCTTTCTTTTCTTATTGGAGATGGGCGTGCCTGGCTTGCTCTGAGCCCGGCTACTTTCCGGGCGGGCGTTTTTATAAGTTTCAATTTGGCCATTCAAACTCGTAATTGTCTCTGCCATCTGCTTATTCTGATCAAGAAGTTTCTTCTCTTCATCATGATGTTGTTTAACCGAGTTCAATGCGGATTTGTAAGAGGCAGTGAGTTTAGCTTTGACACTTTCCAAGCCCTGCACTTGCTGCTGATTACGTTCGAGCTCTTTAGTAAGTGAGTCTATCTCGGCGATTCGGGCATCTAATTCGAGTTGGGTCGGCCCCTGTACGACCTGCTTGTCCTTGGTCTGCTCCAATTCTGCTTTGAGGGCGGCAATCTCCTGGTTTAACGTGGTGATTTGTTCATTCATGCTGTCATCGTAAGAAAAGAAGTCTTCCCCGCCATCTCCCTTGTCATGGACACTGTCAGCATTCGGTTTATCTGGTTGGTAAGCGACCTTATCTTCGCTCGTGGACGGAGTCTTGAGCTCATATCTTAGTGTGGCGAGCTCTTTGGCAACCTCCTCAAACTTCTTTTTGAATTCTTCCTTCTCGGCAGTGATACTCTTCAACTCATCCATATACATATTACTCTTGAGACTCAGTTGTCCTATGTATTCAACAAGGGCGCCGGGTTCAGCAATGCTATTCAAAGGGGTAATTTCTCGTAGTGCCCGCTCGAACGGTTCTATCGAAGTCGCTCGCGCGTGCGCTATCCGATAAGACCTAAGAAGCTCTGTGTCGAAGCGCGTGTTAGTTAAGAGTCCCAGGATCGGAGCTGGATGGGGCGTTTTACGTGCCCTTATAAGTAGCCTCTAACTTGTCCATTTTTTTCAACTTCGCGGCGACTTGAGGGGGTAGACTCTGGGAGTTTGACGGCCCAGCTGTAGGCTCGGTTGGCTTCTGAGGCACATCCGCATTCGCCATCTTGTCGGTATTGGCATTTTGTTGCGGTCCTTGTCCCTGTCCTTGTGAAGGAGCCTCCTCTCCAGATTCAGGAGCCTTAACATTGGGTCTCGAACTGTTTTCTGGCGACTGAGGTTGGGGGGTCGGAGAGCGACCGATCGTGTCGGAGTCATCGTCGTCCAACTTAAAGGCGGCCTCGAAGACAGAAGGATCAGCTTGTTTTGACGGCGACCCAGTGTTGTTTCTGGTTGTAGCGGGCGAGTTGCTACTGGATCCCCGTTCGATAGAGGCCCTTTGACGAGCCTGGTCTTCGGTTGGACCGAGAGCACCTTTGAGCCTCTACGGGGAGACACGGAGGGTCAGCAGGTAAGCAGAATAAAACAGGCTGAGTCAAAGTACTCACTGAAAACATGGTGCGTGCACTCTTAAGATTCTATTTCGAACAAATGGTCGGGTCGTTAGTAGGAATATTTGGCTCGACGCCAGGTGAAGATCAAAGCCGGTCGCAAAGGACGCGGTGAATCATTGGGTCGGCAGATATAATCCAGACGGTATAGAAAAAGAGACGAACAATATACGAGACAGAGGGTATGCGAATAGTTATCGAGCGATAAGTAAGAAGACGTATTGGCGAGAAATGGCACAGAAGAAACAAGGCGGGATGTTTCGAAGGATGTCAAAGTTGCTCTAAATAATCTGTACGGTAGGTAAGTAGGAAGGAAAGGCTTAGATACTTACCTAAGTAGGTAGGTACATTATATGAGAAGTCGTGACCTACTCGGTACTTGCCCACGTTGTTGCACATGTCCGGCTACGGAGCATAGAACAGGCAAACCGTGCAGGTACCTACTCCGTACCTACTACCTAATTAACTACCTGGTAAGGTACCTAGGTAGGTGCAGACTGTACCTACGGATTGCGGACTACGGATTTTACAGCTTTCTAGCGCACGTTTAAATTTGGACTTGCTTGAAGCGTCATCATGGGCCGCTTCGTAGGTCAAGGCATACATACATACCTACCTAAGGTTAGCTACCTAGATGCCAATTAATGCCCGTCCTTCCGTGCTTTCCCCTTCATTGACCGTAAAATTGAAGAGATTCCCGTCACGACAACCTCGAATCATGCGTTAACAAATCTTAGCAGGCAAGGTAGTCACGGAGTAATTCAGATTTATTACGCACTTCAATTCTTATTGCTTCTTCATACCCGTATGGCGGCCCTTAATTACCTGTAATTAGTGACATTTCCTAAAACATTCCAGGTTGCGGTTTCCGGGAAACACAGACGCTAGATACCGATTAGGTAGATAGTTGATGCTAAAAAACCAGGCTATTCCTCTATCCCATGTTGCGGAACTGCCTCCCGACATAAGAACTAGATGAATATACTGCCTATATACATAAGTTGGAACAGCTACCTACCCTGACCTACCCGCCGTGTCTCCAACCATTGTTACTCATTCGCTTCTTCGTCACGTCCAGACTGATCGTCATCCTTCCTTCTACTTAGCCTTTGTTTTCTTTGTCTCCCTTCCACTTCTCTGTTCTCTCCTCTCCTTTGCATATTGCTTACTTACCAGTTTGAGCTTGGCCTCGGTGGACACTGCTACGCTATTCGTCGATGCTAGCTAGCCGTTGAGCTTCCAAAAGTGTTACTTGCATTCATACCCAAGTACCCCGTAACGATTCCATTTCGTTTACCTTAGGCTACCTCTCCAAGGCCGGCGGCGAGCTATCATTCTACCATTCTACCTCACCAACCTACGGACTTCGATCCTCGATCCTCGATCTTCTTGCGTCGCGACCTATTTGCGCGCTCTTCCCCTATCCGGCATTTTCCACGACTGCGCGACCCTTCTCGCCATGCTCTTGTAGCTCTGCTTTTCCTGCCCCTCCCCCCCAAAAACGCCACAATATCATGGTGTCTCTTTGGCCCTGGAAAGTAAGCTACAGCCGGCTTTCCCGCCCACGTCAAGCGTGTCCGTTTACTAACGTGTGTCTCTGAATTAGGGCGATGGCCTTTCCCCCGCCGAGTTCGAGAAGACTCTGTCGAGTCTTGCCAGCAAGATCACAACTACACAAGCGGAGCTAGAGCGCGTGCGCAATAGCTCCCGCCGCGTCAAGCTCCTGTTGACTCTCTACCTGACGTTTGCATATCTTATCTGCGCCATCGTCTTGACTTTGGTCATAGGATGGCGGAATCTAGGTCCGTGGGAGTGGACTGGCATGGCTGGGGGCCCTGTACTGTATGACCAAGCCCGTTGCCCTCCTACAACCACGTCTTATGCTGACATCGGGAATCAGCATCTATGTTCTTCGAACCGCCACGAACGCATATTTTAGTTTTCGACTAGACACTCTCGAGTCTCGCATCAAGGACCGCCAGGCTGAGCGGGCCAAGACCATCCAGAAGCTGAAGGATGCTACCAAATATGACTCGACGCTCGAGTTGCTCGAGAAATATGGAGGATCAAATGAGAGACGCCCCAGGGGGGATAAATCTACGGACGCAAGCGAAAGCTCGCCGGCGCAGGCCAACGATCGCTCGAAGAAGAAGCATCGTCTAAGCATAGACTCTAGTCACCTCGCTCCAAGAAGCCTACTGGGTCCGCCGCCGACTGCCAACATCCAACGACCATCGACTGCTTTGGGAATACCACCGGCCCACCAAAACCAATTCCCCAGTTTGCGCTCCCCCCAAACTCCACCATCGCACTCGCAGCCGACCGAAGAGTTTGCCCCTAATGCGGGTCCTCTACCGCCGACTTACAATCAGTATGAAATGGCTCCAGCGCCACCCCGGTGGTATGACCGTATCTTGGACCTCATGCTAGGTGACGACGAAACGGCGCCCAAGAATCGCATTGTCTTGATATGTGGCGAGTGTCGACTCGTCAACGGCCAGGCGCCTCCCGGCGTCAAGAACCTCGCCGAGCTCGGGACCTGGAAATGTATGGGCTGCGGGTTTACCAATCGCGAAATCGATGAAGGCCGGAAAATCATGCAAGAGGTCTTTGGCAATAAAAAGACAGCCCGCGATGGGAGCGGGAGCAGTAGCCCCGATGAAAGAGATAGCGATCAATCTAGCGACGTTGTCAAAGTCGAAAAGGAAGATGCCGGCAATCCGCTCAGTGCAGCAGCGACTAGGCATCCTACGGAAGAGCCCAGAGCAAAGGGGCGTGAGAGAACGTCGCAGATGGTGCCATAACTCCTCATGACAAAAAGACTGCTCTTAGTTCTCAAAACAGTTTATTTTCATATTAACATGAACTTGATTGATTCAACCCGCTCTCAAGCTTGTTTTTTTTTTTTTTTTTTTTCCAACTACGAGAAAAACATGGCAGCTTCAGCTGTGACTAGGTTTGCTCCTAGTCCTTCCATCAAAGGCGAAAGAAGTGAACCGGAACTTCATAAATATGCCTGGCACAGTAAAGACCTAGGATGTTTTTGCAAGCAATATGGAGGGCATATTGAGCAAACTCGCATAAACTCAAGATCCCCTTGACTATCTTCACGGCATTCTTCTTGGTGTCTAAAGCCCGCGCGTACGTACGTACATCTCCGGAAAGTACATACATAGGACAGACAAAAGTTCAAACCTTGCTCGGCTGAGACGGCGCTGCATCCGACCCCTCACCTCACCCTTCCCCCCTCCTTGCCAAGCCCGTTCTTCTTCAATTCCTACAGTCTGTACAGATTTATTCGGGGCTAAAATGGGGAGAGAAAACTCAAAAACAAAAAGAACACTTGGTCTTACGAATACAAGCATTTTCCCTTTTTTTCCATGTCATCGTGGGCATTTCCCGGATGCTACTCTCAAGCTTCGGAAACAAGCCGTCGAAAGTTCTCATACCGAGGCACACTAGAATTTCACCTGGTGTCATTTTCATCATTTACCTTAGACCCCTGTCATCCTGGATGAAGGCGTCGGTCGGTACCAATCTTAGAACGTCATCGGTTCGGTTCGGTGCATAAAGGGTGGCTGGCGGGTGCCTGTGCGGGTGCGGGTGAAATACATGGCTATTAATATGGTTACAAAGGTGAAGTAACCTACCTACACAACACACGGATAGATGGATAGACCTACACAGATAGACGGACGGGTGGACGGTATAGATAATAATTAATTCGATTTCTCAACTCTCTCACTTTCATCGAACAGAGGATCTCCGTTCACATTCGTTTGACTACCTATGCGAGTGACATGGGAACCGTACACGTAGCAACGGACAGAAAGGACAGGGCCCAGTCTCTTGCATTGAAGTAAAGTACTGTAAGTACCGTAAGTACCTATCTAACCTACCCAGCATCCTTGATGAGATAGATACGTATGGCCAGCCCGGACGGGGAAGATGGTGGCGTCCGGGCCGTTAGATCCTGCATATCAACTAACTAGACTAGATTCCTATCACATATCAAACCGGCAGAGCGCATTCAACATTCGGTCGCCCCGCTGGTTTTGCTCCGTGCGTAAGTATTGGTTTAGATAGATCTCCCAGAGAAAGAGGACGAAGCTTACGAACTCCGCGGGTTAAGCGCGTTTGCCATGGAGTTTCTAGGCATTGCGATAGGTCGTCTCTAGGGAATTGTCGTTAACACATGGGAGCAATTCTAAATCATCCGTAGTCTAGTTATCAGCTTAATTTGAGTATGAATGAATGAAGGGGGTGAGTTTGAATATATAGAATTCTCATACTGATAGTAAAACAAGCGTGGTAGGACTGGGTACCTATTTCAAATCACCATCGCACCGACATGAAATATTCAAGATGATTCTCAGAATATATTTCGAACTTCATCACCGTTTTTATCTCAGATGAAAATGAAAATCTATGCATTTAAATTATACTCAAAACCATACTTTTTCCCGTCCCGTCCTTGTCCATGACATTAAGATGTATGTAATCTCGACCTTGAAGGGAACATCATCATCTCATGATGCTTCAAACCCAAATCCCCAGCAAAAAAGAAACTCCCAATCACCAAGCATCATCATCCCTTCATCCCTCCCCAAATCACGTAGTTAGTTAGTCCAAACCCTCCAAGTTCCTCACCCAGCCCTACCCTGATCTTATCTTTCCTAAACCCCAACCGCAATCTTCCCAACAATAAACTTCACCGCCTCCGGCACCAAGTCCTCATACCTAGTATGCGCAACCTCAAAGTGACTGAAATCCCCCACACAGGCCCCATCTCCCTTATGACAGAGGATCAACACCCTATCCTGTTCGATCCCCGGTATCTTCCCTCCGTCCACGCCCTTCATCGTATCCCCAAACGTCACCGCGGCCGTGATCCGCGCCTTCGCCAGCGCGTCCAACCGCTTGGCCGCGGCATGCACGACCGCCGCTCCCTGCCCATAGCCGGCGAGCACGATCTGCGCCTCCGGACACGTCTGCGCGACGTCGTGCGCCAGGAGCGCCAGGTCCACCGCGTCCTCCACCGCGCAGCCCTCCAGCCGGAAGTTATTCCGGGCCTCCGGCGCGTAGTTCAGCCCCTGCGCCGCGACCTTGGCCTCGCCCCCCGGCAGCGCGGCCTTGAGCTGTTCGACCGTCTGCGGGCCCGGCGTCTCGCCTAGGTTGCCGGCCTGTAGCGTCCCGCGCGCGTAGAGGAAGACGACGTCGCGGCAGCCGCCCTCGAGGAATTCGTTTGCCGTCGTCTGGGTCAATCGGGATTTCGCCAGGGCTGCGGTGGTGGTGCTGGTGGTGGTCTGGTTTGCGGTGGGAAAGGTGTCGAGACCGCGTTGGAATAGGGCGGTTTTGTTGAAGGGGGTTGCGCTTGCTAGGCCGACGAGGGCTGCGGAAAGGAGTTGGGTGGCCTTCATTTTCGAAGTTGGTTTTTTGTTTGTTTTTCGGTGATGAGATTTGGTTTGCTTGAAAAGCGAGAGGTTACAAAGTCCTCGTAAGCTGAAAGTCTTTTTTTCTGGATGTAGAGTCGAGGAAGTTGTGAGTGAGCTTCACTTCTTTCCGATGACCGTGTGTCTTGAGTTGGTGAGCTGGTAGAGATGGTAGAGATGGTTGTTGTCTTCTCTTTCAAAAGCTGTCTGGAGTTCGTTCTTTTACCTGTTCTTATATATCACTTACTCTCAAAGCCACGTCGTCATCTCGAGCCGAAGATATGTTTATTCGATTCGATTCGGTTCGATTCGCACACTGTTGATAGCTAACTAACAATACCAGCCATCTCAAACGATTCACCGCGTTATCAAGACTCGACAAGCTGATAGTTACACGTTTTCGCCGATGTCAATAACAGCCGGTCCGTAGCCTATAGTGCTGGGATCTTCCTCGACAAAGTGCTCTGATTAGCGGTCAACTCTTAAGATCGCCGGCAACGATAGTGTACAGTACGTCCGTACATGTGGCTTTTTTTCCTTGCTCGAGACCAGAGTCGGCAGTCGTCTATCTATCTATCTAGTTAGGTTAGATAGTCGCCCCAAAAAGAGGAACAGATCTTCGCCTCTCAGCTTTGTTGACTTATCAAC
The DNA here is from genome assembly GCA_028637585.1 of Xylariaceae sp. X187. NCBI lineage: Eukaryota > Fungi > Ascomycota > Sordariomycetes > Xylariales > Xylariaceae > Xylariaceae sp. X187. Next base: position 171,677 of record JAJIZN010000005.1, read on the forward strand.
ACAGGTCGTTAACTATGTAGCTAGCTATTAGACATATCTAAGTAAGTCGTCAAGACTTTCTAGATTATATCATCGATAACTATCGAGGTCCATAGCACCGCGGTAATACTTAGGCAGTTAGCGGACCCTTCAGACCGAGAGCACCGCCGGTTTTGACCGCCTATTGAAGCGTTATCACCAGGAACTATTTTTCATGCTGGCATAACTAACATGAACAAAACCAAACCAAACCAAACCAAACCAAACCAAACCAAACCAAACCAAACCTTGCGTAAGTGTCGGGTCCGGCTTCTCGATCAGATAAAATCTGATACCTATCCTATCCGGAGAACATCAAAAATGTGCAACGGCGTCGCGCAGTTGTAGTGTAGGTAATGATAGCGAGCCTCCAGCATAACCTTTATCCCCAAGTATGTACCCTGAAAACCGAAAAAGCCGAAATCAAAGCACACGGGCCTCCCGGTTACCGATAGTGGGTGTGATATGGAGTATCTATCTCAGTACCTATGCCCTGTCTATAGGTAGTTCGTTAATCAGTCCGTGCCTATGTTCCATATCGACGAATTATACACCTGCCATGCCGTCAGTGTTGTATCTGCCACAGCGGTAAGGATAAAGGAAAGTACCGGCATACGAAGTGGCTACATTGATTTGCACTGGGAATAAAATCCTGCCTATCTAGCCACCTAGCTCAGAGCTGTTAAGCACCTACTTGGATAGTTATCCAGGCTTAGCTCAAAACTCCATTACCATTGTGACTGGGATCAGCATTCCCAGCCGCCGCACTATTGGTGATAGATAACTTACCTAGATATTAGTTAGTTAGGGAGAAATAGATCTTCGCTGCTCAGCCAACGCAGGGTTCCTGTTTTTGTTTTAGATGGGTAGGTAGCAACCTCTTCTCATCCACACTGACCGGTGATGTGCGACATGATGTGCCATAGCTATTTTAGGTAGGCAGTCTGTGCACTACGGAAGTACATAGCTATGTAGATAGATAGATAAGTTATCAGCCTGTTAAATCGTTCAGCAAAGTGCCATATGTATGTATCAATAGCGCAGAATGGTCTGCTCCTAATCACTCGGCGATCGCGACGTCCCCCAGGCCCAAGACGGTAAAGAGTCAAGAAGATCCCGAGTTGCCGACGCCGTGCTAGATCATTGGACATTATCCGAATCTCTCAAGCTGGAAACACGTTCAATGTGGCGGCGCTGTAGAGATTGAATGCCGCTTACCACCGTCGCGCGAGTTATCGGGATTCAACAGGTAGCGTATTCACGACGGAGCGGAGATCGCGAATGTTTAATACGGAGGTATCATAATTTCCCGGCCTAGCTATCCGATCATGAATGTCGGAATGAAGATGAGGCGTCGAGCGAGCAGCGTTGGCCTGACTAAACCTAGTCGGTGGCAAGCTATCTGCCCACTTGCCCCCCAGCCTTTTGAAAACGTGCTGTCGCTGTTCTTCAACACGCGTCGAATGGCCATCCGTCCAATTTCGTCCCACTCCGACACCAGTCACCCGAACTTGCTTATTTCGCCAGCTTGGCCAAAGCCTGGTCCAACGTCTCTCCAGTCAGACGTTGGAAAGCCTCAAGGTACTTGGCGCTCGTTTGGGCCCTATGAGAAAGCAAGCGTTAGTAGCTGCGACTTATAAGGCACGTTTGAGAGACCGCTTCCTTCAAGTTCGGACAACATGCAGCGATGAACAGCAAAAATACCAGCTGGTCAGGATGTAGATACGTACTGTACATCCGCAGTCATCTAAACGGCAGCATTAGCAGCTTCTCCATCGGATTCTTTGCACGGTATGATTAAACTATACCGAAACACCCTCTTTCCCCTTCAGACCTTGCGATGTCAACCAATCGCGCATGTATTGTTCTGATATCACACTGAATCAGCACTTGTATCACTGTGGGGAGGACGAGGACGTCGTTGCCATACTATCGAAGCTCTTCTGGTCACGACCGGGGGCATAGTCTGCCGCAGGCCAGAATCTCGAACTATCAGGAGTCCTGGTAGTACATTCAGCTGTCAGCGCTCTTCCGTCTATGTCGAGAATGGTATTGGGAGACGCAATACTAACAAGACTTCGTCGATCAAGACTATCTCGTCCGTTTCCTCATCAAGACCTAAGGTGTCGTTAGTGCCCATATGGCTGAAGATCTCATGGGGTCTTTCAAACCAAACTCGAACTTGGTGTCGGCCACAATAATGCCCCTTTCAAGCTGCATTGCCGGATGAGTGAGGGACTATCGGTGTATGGCAGGATAGATGAGGGCACTCACAGCATAGGCATGCGCAGCCTTGTACACAGACAAAGCGAGGTTCTCGATTTTATCAGCGTATTTCTCCCCTACAATTTTCCGCGCTTGCTCAGGAGTAATCTATTTCGAATGCAAAGTTAGCAATTCATCACGGTTTGTATGAGATTCGAGAGATCACTGGGGCGACAAGCCCGTAGTCAGATAAAATTCTAGAATACACACGTTTTCGTCCTTCTCCCCAACTGGTGCCTTTGCTGTAGTCGTGATGGTTAGCCGTTGCCCGCAAGGGCCGGGCATCGACTTTTTTTTCAAAGGGCTTACTAGAAGGCGTGTATATAGGACCACCAGGGAATGCTTGGCATTGTTCCAGTCCGCTCGGCTGAGGCAGACCGTGCACTGTTCCCTTCTGCTGATACTCGGACCATGAACTACCAGTGATATAGCCGCGTACTGGAACGCTGAAAGTCAGCACATGTAGATAACCTGTTAGTGGGGTGAGTCTGCGGGAGTCAAACCAATAGCCTCGACGGGAAAGACACGGTATTTGTTGACAATCATGGAGCGGCCCCGGAGTCGCTGCCTCTCTTCGGGGCTCACGTTGAGAGTAGGGGGTATGTTAACTGAGATAAGATGATGTTTTAATCCCGGGACTTGCGGGGGCAGAACGGTGTTGAGCCAGTGGTTTGTGATTCTGACCATTTCTGGTCAGCTCTATTTAGGGTGCCGGCGACAGGGGAGAGAGGGAATCATACAAAGTGAGCACGGCGCCCTTGTGCTCAACGCCATTCTCCAGGATCACATCATAGGCAGAGATGCGATCAGAGGCGACAAGAAGAAGGGTTGAGTCGTTGGCCTCGTATATTTCTCTCACTTTGCCCTGGTCACATTAGTCAGTCAGTTGATCTATGATTCCAAGAAGACGACCATCGCGATGATGAGACAAACCTTTGCGACCAGGGGCAGTGACTCCAGATTAATCGAAGTGATTATTGAGGTTGCCATTCTCGCGATAATATTCCGATACTGCGCGCGATTAGCGATTGGCGAACCGGAGGGGTTCACGCCAAGCCGGCTTGTGTTTTTTCTTTTCCTGGTATGCGAAAGTACCTACATATTATCCCGCTTCAGTTGTCTTGAGACTCGGTAAGAGCTTCTTAAGCACGACAGTATATGCCCTTTAAACTTTGGATTGTTTAAGTTCCGCAACCCTCAAAAAAAAATTCACGATAAAAAGTTGGGGAATGGCTCATTGTAGCATCGGTGTTTTTTCCGATGTCCCTCCCTCGGCCGTCGTCGGACGACGTCATTTACACAGATTGACACATAATTTCGTAAGCTGACCCGTGATTATCTCATTAACCCATAAGATGCAGCTGTCGGTCACGACTCTGTCGCACAAACCCTGTCAGATAGATACATAAATGGTACGAATGCATAAAATTGCATTTATACGGGTTTGAAGCCCCTCCCCCCCGGTTCCTGACGGAAAGCAACGATGTGACGAGGTGCGATGCGATCAATCAATCATCTTCACGATTCGACATCAATGGTGAGATTGTAGCTTCTACCCCGCAGTGCTGACCATCCGGGTGAGTTCGATCGACCTATATTATAGCAGTGCTCCTGCTTATACCGGCTCATGATGCCAAATTATGTGAAGCCACGACGCGTTGTTCCGTGAGGAGCAGCCAAGCGCCTGGCATCGTCACCGGGATCACACACGTTTATATCCCTACCGGTATTGTAGGTATGCAATTTAACATGGAGGAAATCTATGCCGAGGTCACCATTACACAGGCAACTTGTCGATATTCTTTTGAAAAGTATAAATCATCGCGATCGCTCCAATACAACTAGCCTTGAATCTGTCTTTGTCCTCCTCACTACAATAGAGACGTCTAATCTCATATTATCCAACCTAATAATTCAAGCTCAGAACAGCTGATTTTTGTTTTCGCATCGCTGAATCCGAGATTCTCACCGACGCAGAGATTGTAGGAATACGAAGGTATGTATGGTTTTTATTTTCTTTTTCTTTTTCAAATACCCACCGTCACTCGAATTTCTCTGTGGTGATTCTAGGCCGTCGTCATAACCTCGTCACATTCCCCCTCTCAAGCGCAATGGCTGAACCAACACGGTTAGGATACACACGACAAAAAAAACCTCAGTATCAACGACTTCACCTCTACAATCCATGAGGCTCGAGTTGTCTCATGGTACTCCATACCTGAAGCTCTTCTCACCTCGCCCTCAGTTGTCAAGATGGTGGTCATAGCCACAGCCCTGGCCTTCCTAACGCAAACTCCGGCCAGGTTTGCAACATTATTACCGTCGGCTGGGTCCCCTGTGTCAGATATCTTTCCCCCAGAGGGCAGTAAGTGGTCTTTTACTTTATCAGGGACATATATCTTCATTCATCGTACTCAGATGAACTATTTCTTACTCTGCACAGCTACCGTTGATTCCGTCCTCTTCCCGCCGGAGAGCAAAGTCGGCTTTGTAGGGCCCACCATCACCGGCGCCGAAGCCGCCGCGGTCCAAACTGCGGCAGCATATCCGGGGAATCTCGGCCCGGCAAACCAGTTCCCACTCATCGCGACCAATTCTCATGACGATGACGGGAAGGCATCATCCAAATTGGACATAGCGAAACACTGGGGCAATCTATCTCCTTGGTATTCCGTGTCGTCTTCCGATTACGGGCTGCCCGATGCCAACCCCCTTGCGCCCAAGGGATGCAGCGTTACCCAAGTACACCTCTTGTACCGTCACGGCGCCCGGTATCCGACCAAGGGCGAATCAACCTCGCGGTTCGCCAAGAAAATCGAAAAGGCTACCCAGTCGGATGTGAAGCTTCTCGGTGAACTCGCGTTTCTGGCCGACTGGACATACAAGCTTGGCGCCGACCTCCTGACCCCTTTCGGTCGTGGTCAGGAATTCTTGCTGGGACTGCAATATCGCCAGCTGTACGGCCATCTCCTCAACAACTTCACTGAAAGCGGGACGCTTCCTGTGTTCCGGACGGAATCTCAGGATCGAAGTAAGGTCCCCCCCCCCCCCCCCCCTCTGCCTCCATATCAAGAAGGATGTTTTATTAAACGTCGGGCGCTATAGTGGTGAAGACAGCGGAAAACTTCGCCGCCGGTTTCTTTGGCGTCCCCGAATACCTGAATCAGGTGAACATCGAGATCTTAGTTGAGGCGCCGGGCGTGAACAACTCGGGCGCACCATACTACGTGTGTGAGAATGCTCACATTTCAAACCGCGGGGGGATCGGAGGCCCAGTCGCCCATGAATTTGCCCAGGAAGCATTCAATGAGACAGCAAGGCGTCTGAATAAACTGGTAAGCTAACTGTCTCATTTAAACAAGCCATCCATTGCTGAACCTTGAGTAGGTCGTCGGTCTAGAGTTCTCGGCGGATGATGTCCTGGCCATGCTTCAACTCTGCTCCTATGAAACGGTCGCTCTGGGTTACTCGGCCTTCTGCCCTCTCTTCACCGACGAGGATTTCAAGAACTACGAGTATTATTTCGATCTCGTGAGTACAAGAAGACGCTAGATCCCTGACTCGACCATTCTTCCTACCTATGCCACGGCATATCCAACTGCGACTGACGCTTGAAAGTCATTCTACTACAACTCCGGCCCGGGGTCGCCCGTATCAGCCGCCCAAGGCAAAGGCTACCTCCAGGAATTCGTCGGACGCTTCACGCACGAATACCCGGCCGCGCATTCGGCGTTGAACGAGACATTCGACAATTCATCTACGTACTTCCCGCTTGACCAGTCCATTTACGCCGATGCGACGCATGAAGTCGTCGTCCTCAATACGCTCGTGGCCTTCAATCTGACCTCGCTCTTCGCGGGTCCCCCGCTTGGTTTCCATCGTGATGAGCGAAGGAATAACTTCGTGGCGAGTAAGCTCGTGCCGTTTGGTACGCACTTTACGGTTCAGGTTCTGGAGTGTGGGACACGTCAGCCGTCGAAGCAGATTCGGTTTATTGTGTAAGTCATCTTTTTTTTTTCTTTTTTTTCTTTTTTTCCAAGATTTCTTTGTATTAAAGATTATTTAACCTAAAGGAGAAAGAAGAAATAAAACAAATAAAATATAAAATAAAAACTAATTCACTTCGATTAGGAACGATGCGGTGGTCTCGATTGCGGATTCATACCCCGGATGCCCGGATGATGCCGATGGACTCTGCGCGTTCGACCATGTTGTCAGCCTCCTCAAGGACAGGATCGACGAGATTGATTTCGAGTATGATTGTCTTGGGGACTGGACCGCGGAGGCTGGGCATGATTATAATGGGAGGGCACCCAGGTCATAAGTGTTGTTCGAAATCACGTAATCACGTAATTACGGGCTTGGGATTTGGATAGGGCTGGGTATTGGATATGGGGAGAATGGGGAATAAGGATGAGAATGAGGATGAGGATTAGTTATTAGATAATAATGACTGCTAGCATGGCTATGGGAGGGGTTTTATCTGTACATACATGCTACAGGTATGATCTTTTTACATTAACTACCTAACCTAGAATAAATAGTGAATACCGTTACGGATTACTCCGGCAAGAATGTTATGTGTGTCATCAGCCCTATCATGCCGATCACGAGGTGCGGAGAAATAAAACTGGATGATGGATGATATTTAAGAAGGTAATCTGAGTAAAAAGCTCGTAACCTAGGTAGGTAGCCTAGGTTGATTGATAGTCTCTGAATGTGATGAATGTGAATGATGTGAATGATGGGAGAGTATCCTAACCTAGGAATTAGGAAAGTTACCTAATACATAAGGATACGCATAAGTATCGTGTTCATAATTAATGGGTCATACCGATTCTTATTCTGGTGTATGTATACCTAATCAATCACATAGGTAGAATTAATAGCACTCCATGAGGATCGAGAAGGAACCGGCGTCCCGAAATTCTTATTTCCATGTATGATAAAAGAAGACTGGTGCAGTGTGAAAGCTAAAGCTAGGTTACCTCCCCGACAAAAAGCCCAGCGCAAACAAGGTCCAGGAAATGGAAATAGGTTCGCCAATCTTTTGCCGTTATAAAGTAGGTAATTACCTACCTAGATGAAGGCAAATCCCCCCCCCCCCCCCCCCTCTCCGAATGGTATATAATATCCCCCTATCCCCCCTTCTTAAAAACAGATTTCCATCAGTTTTTACCATTTCATATTCCTTTCTCTATCCAATCCAATCCAATCCAACCTCATCCCTTCTTCGTTATCTCATCCAAAAAAAGCCCGATTTAATCTTAATCCCGTCTCCTACTCCGTTCCCGACTTCGACTATACTCCCTATGTTTCGAATCTCTGACGACCAACATCCCCTCATTCCTATGAGTACTATGAGTATGATGATGATGACGACCCCTATCCTTCTCCTTCTCCTTCTCTCTGATGCGTCCGCTTTCTCTCTCTTTCATCGGTCGTTCATGATGATATTCATCTCTTTTTTCCTTTTGTCTCTCATACTCACGATCCAATTCGCGTTCTCTATCCCTGAGATGTTGCTGCTCATCTCGCTTTTCCACAGCCAGACTCTCAACGGCATCGAACCGTTTGACATCATCTGGCATCCGCGTGACAGCGAGTTGTTCGCAGAAATGGCCCCATTCGCCACTCGTGCCCTCGCGCACGGCGTCCAGTAGATCCTCGCGGTAGCGCTCGATGTACGCGTTCTTGATAGCGGCGAAGTGCTGTCGGTCCCAGTGGAAGCGGACTAGACGGCTGATGAGCAGTTCGCGGCGGAGATTGTCTTTTCGGGAGGCGTTTAGGGCGTGGTGGAGGAGGAGGGCGTCGCGGACGGGCTTGTTGACGATGCCGTTGAGGATGTGGGCTAGGAGTTCGCCCTGAAGAGAGTGATTAGCTCCCATCAAACATGAAACCGAAGAAAGTAATGGAAGGCGACACGGCATGAACAGGGGGTGAACTTACGACTAGATTTCCGCTCTTCCGAAGCGCGTCCCTCGCAAAGTTACTCCGGCAACCCTTCTCATACGACTTAAGCACCTCACGCAAATGTTCGTCACTACGCAAAAGTACAATGTGAATCATAGCGCTCTCGCCACCCCTCTCGGCATGAACAGCATTATACAGCGCCTCGACATCATCCTCGACCAGTCTTCGATCAATCGGCAGCAGACGCCCGTACCCATCGCGGTCCTCCATGCGCCTCTCATCGAGCACGAGCAGCACCGCTTTCTTAAACTTATCCTCCTTCAGCTCGGTCTTCATACACTGCACGAGCGAGTCGCCGTACTTCTTGTCAGAGAAAGCGTCTTTGATACGGCGGATCTCTTCGTTGGTGCGGCCGATTAGGCTCTCAATGAGCAGCTCGCGCCGCGTCTTGTCGCCCTGGTACCAGAAGTTCGCCCAGTACGCGTCGGACTCCCATTTGCCGAGCGCAGTGGCATAACAGGCTTTCATGAGCAATGGGTCTTCGTCCTTGAGGCGCAGCCGGATGTGCTTGGCGATGTTAACGCCGCGCTTGTCGGGGCCGACCTTGACGAGTTTCTTGTATTGTGAGCGGAGTTCCATGACTTGCTCGTGCGAGAGGCCGGGGAGGACTTCAATGAGGGTTTCGGTCCTGGGAGAACGGTATTCACCCTTGAGCGCACGTGATAATCGCTCCGCGTCTTCTTCTGGGTCGTAGAAGCGGGCTCGTCGGCGCGTTTTCTTCTCTCCACTGTCGTTGTCTGAGACGCCGGGTGATAGTGGCTCGAGGGCGTTGATCGTGCTATTTCTGGGGCTGGGCGCGGCGAGGAGGATCGGCGAGGGCATGGGCGATGACTCCTGATAGGTCCCGTGGTAGGACTCTAAGAGGGGCGATGCGGGTGCGAGGCCGCTTGCGCTGGCGTAAGATAGCGAGGTGGAATGATGGCTTGTGTTTATGGAGAGCGCAGACAGACGTGCAGTCGCGGATTTGGGCGAATTCACGGAACGATTGGCTAGTAGTTTCGACCCCGAGGCTCGACGGTCCGGTGCGCCAAATGAGTTGCGCGACGGCACTCTCTCGGAAGAGATCGACAGCATTCTGTCTGAAGACATCGACTTGTCGTCAGGCTGGTCGTGGGTCCACTGGCCTGGTATAGAGTACTCAGTATGCGTCGACTCATACTTCTTAGTCTTCGTCTTGGTCTTAGTCCTGATCTTGGTTTCTGAGTCTACCAAGGATGATGCGCTGCCATAAGCCAAGTCATCATCCTCGTTTCTGGGCATCCGGCTCTTCTTCTTCATATTCCTCTCCTCTGATTCGCTGTCGGAAGTTTGGAGCTTAGCGATGTATTTAGCAGGCAAGAAGGCATTTGCGCCCCGTCGAAGCGTGTCTTGCACGGCTTCCACGACGTCTATGTCGCCCTTGGACTGGCGGGGCTCCTGGATGGTCGGGGTGGAATATCGTGCGCCGCTTTCAGGCACCATGGGCATGTCGACGCCCTCGGAGCTGCGACTGTAGTACCGCGACTGCTGAGGAGGGGAATTCAAGCGGTACGGGTCTCGTCGGGGTGGTGGGACCCCGTCATGGCTATAATCGAAGGGAGGCGGCCGTCGGGGATCGTCGTACCTGAAGCCGGCGGGAGGAGAGGGCATTCGGACGGTGTGCATGTAGGAAGGCGACTCGGAGACTCGACGGGTGTCATCGCGACTATAGCCATCCCTACGAGTGGAGGGAGACCGTTCAGGGCCCCCTCGATCGAGACTTGTTCTGTAGGACATCGCTTTGGCGGGGCGCGACGACTTAACTTTTTTTCGCCAAGGTTACCGACGAACAACAACAAAGCAAGCTAGCTAGCTATTCAGTGCCTGTGATGACTTCCGACCAACGACTCACGAGAGTTTGATCCGTTACTTGAGCTAGTTCATGTACTTACAGTAGCCCACTTTGAAAGCGATGCTGAAGGTAAGGTAGGTAAAGGTTGGCCGAAGCGTGCGACGAATGTTATTAATTAGAAATGCAGCGGGGTAAACAGAGAGAAGACGGTTAAGGCTGGGGACTCGATACCACCGTAAGGTATGTAATTACTTATCTGTAAGTATCATGGTCACCAATGGTCACCAATAGTCACCAATGGTCACCCTCTGGCAGTGGATCTCACCGAGGGGCCAGGACACAGAGCACAGGGCACAGGGCACAGGGCACGATTGAATTGATTGAACGAATGGTGGGCGAATGTATGTATAGGTAGGTAGGGTAGGTAAGAGGCAGGTACCTACCACCCTGGTCACGGGGATGCGGAGCTACTTATGTACATCATACCTGCCTAACTCTGTCTGTCTGTCTGCCTGCCTGCCTGCCTGTCTGTCTCTCTACCAGTCTTTCTATCTGTGTGGAAGCCTAACTTGTATCTGTAAAGCAGTGATCGCCCGATGCTTATAACCATGGTCTCGAATCTTGATCACGACAGTTCAGCTCTTCTCATACTACTGTGCACGTGAGCGGTGAATATCGCGAGATTGTCTTTTTTTCAAATGGTCACATTGTGTTCACAATCTGTGGTCGGCCGTGGCCTTCCGGTAGTATTGTAGGTAGATAGGGTCTATCTACCTACCTACAGTTATATACACAAGTCGTGATATCGGGGATAGGCCCCTACCGGGCCTCCTATCCCGTACAATCCCGATATCCCGATATCCCGATAATTCCTACACATAGTATGTAGTTGCCTATATAGATAGATACTACCCGACTCAGTCTGTAGACGTGAGCCAACTACCAACACATTATAAGTAGGTTGCAACAAATAGCTTGCTTATTAACGAACATGACATGCCAAGCAGACAAAACTTAGATACCTGGTAACAAAGAAAGCTGGCTAGATAAATCATAAGCCCGGGATGTGATTGAGTCAGAGGAAGCAAGTGAGACCGTGTGGTGGGCTGTCCGTTCCCTTACGCGTAAAACAAACAAAAAAAGAAGGGGGCTGGTTGGTCAGTTGACAACAGAGGGCTGTGTCAACAATCAACAATCAACAGTCAACAGTCAACAGTCAACAGTCAACACAGTAAACAACAGTCAACAACAGTCGACCCAGTCAAATCCAAGAAGAGGACTTACTTGACATTTCGGGAAAGCCTGCATGAGAGACCCGCCATAACGCGAGCCTTTTTCTTCTCATCCAGGGCTTTGTTTTTTTTTTTTTTTTGTTGTTTTTCCCGAGCTGAGGGTTCAAAAAAGAAAATTAGACTATGGCTTCGTGCATGAACATGTTGTTGTCATTGGCCGCTCTTACGGCCAACCTCGACGTGCCCAGACCTCCGCTTTTATTACTACCTACCATTAGGAGGAAGCATGTAAGTGTGTGTCTGTGAGTGTGTCTGTGAGTGTGAGTGTGTTTACTGGTAGGTTAGATATGATTGGCAGTTTTCACATCGAGTTATCGACTTCTCAATCCCTACCAAAAAAGACAAATCACCAGGTTTCATCGTGGAAAAAAAAAAAAAAAAAAAAAGAAAGGAAAGGAAAGATCAGCGCGTCGGCAGCCCCAGGGCCGAGAGAATTGGTCTACGATTGCACACGTAGCTTTTGAAGTGTAATTTCTACAATAAATACACTGCATCGTCATCTAAGGGCAATAACAAACCGTCTATAAAACGGGCCCTGGTCTTTAACAAAAGGAAGAGGAGGTCGGTTTCGATTTCCAAATCTGGCCAGCGACAAGTCAATCTTCTTCGCCCGAGTCCGGTCCCTCTTGGGGCGAGTCACGAGTACCTACATAGTAAACCTAACGCAGGCCGGTCGGTTTTCTGGCATTCGACGCTACCTGCCTAACACCATGATTGTTGACTGGCATACACCACTGATGAATGTGCTTGCTTGATGGTTTGAATGAAAGCACGCATGTATCATACCATCTAATACCACCATAGTATGCAGAACCGTGGTTGAGGAGGAGGCGTAGGTCGCCATTCAAAAGCAACGTGAAACGTGCACAATTCTGTTTCGCTCGTTGAGAGAATGGCGGGTGGCCTTTTATGAATGAAACGAGACGAGACTGACTGACTGACTGACTGACTGACTGACTGACTGACCGACTGACCTAGGTTAGGTATGTTTGTATGAGTGAGAGCGTTGTTCACTGTTTCTTCTAGATGGATTGGATGCCATGATGAAAGATCCAGAACGTGACTTGGGAGTCTGTAGGACGGAGGAATGAATGAATATCCAGTCTAGAATCTGACTCTTCAGTGTCGCAGTGTTTACATGATTCCATCTCACAACTTGTAACCTACCTAACCTAGATAGTCATTATAGTCATCAGGACGAGTGCAAAACGTAAGAATAACTCAGTCAGGACAACATGTCTCTGTATTTCCCGTACGGACTACGCATACCGTACCGACGACACCATCACATGGACTTCGAAATACAGATTCTTCATACTGACAAACCCCCCCATTCATGTGTCAATCTCCATCTCCATCTGCAAGACGCCCGTTTCATGAGCCCGTGCAGAACCGTCTACGTAGGTGGCATTCAAGAACATTTTCCCTTCAAACTTGGGTGGGCTTTTCTACACTCCCCATGCTATCCTATGCTATCCTATGTTCCCCTATCTGTACATATCCGGTGTTGCTATACCCGCCCACAGGCAGCCGCCCAGCCCGACCGTACTGACAATGCTGATGCGACCATCCAAGAGCGCCACTCGAGATGTTGTCAGATCGGCTATCTAGGTGGCCGAACAATGTCCAACATCCCCCTGTCCTGTCGATCCGGATACCTTGGGTAGGTATCTATCTAACCTTAGGTTAGTGACTTGCTCATTTGGGTCAACCATCCGATATATTTACTATGCCATGAATACGGACGTACATGCATCCATTTATGCTGAGCTCCCAATGATATGCGATGATAGGTAGAATGCTCACTCATAGCGTAAGGTCTGCACGCACATGTATGTATGTAGTGTAGTGTACGTCCATAGTGTCAGTGCATCCGATCAAGCTGCCTATACCCACTGCCGACGGCGGAAGTTCTTGTCCGGTTTGCAAGCGACGGCATGTTCCTATTTCTCCGCATACTACCTACCTACCTACCTACATAGCATAATATAGCATAATATATTGAGATATTACCTATCATCATCACTTCAACATGGAAGCACGAAATGTTTAAAATGTGATAAAATAAAAAAAAATCATGCCCGTCATAGCAATGAATCAATGCAAGCTTTGTTTTCCTTTCATGTCTACCCTAACCTATGCTCTTGAACATGACAAGCCGACAAAGCAGGTTACCAACCCCTCCCCCCTCCCCCCTCCCTCCCTCCAAATACATCTGCCGAGAACGTATCATGGAACAGGAAATGTCACGTCACCCCGCTGGCGGTATATATGTACGCAAGGCAACGCCAGCTCATACATATTATTACCATACCATACCATACCACACCATACCATACCTATTCTTAACTCCAAAACGCCAACGCATATCATACACCACCCCTGAGCCGACTGACGCGCGGCCTACTAACCGACCAGCCGACCGATCGACCGACCGACCGACCGACCGGCAGAACGAACCATTGATTTCTTTTTGCCGGCTCACTGCCTGCCTAGGTACTTTCGGAGATAGACGAATGCCGTCCCTCGCCAAAGCCCTACGTAGGGTGACGTTTCTGCATTTCATGATGATTCCCCTTTCTCTGATAACAAGTCCTCTTGGCCTTTCGTCTCTTCTATATCCGTATCATCGAGGTAGATCGGGCCGTGGTTGCATCGAAACCGGTAAATCCTATAAGAAAGAAAGGCCAAGAAATCAGCTCTATTAATAAAAGCAGGTAGGTAGGTAGGTAGGTAGTAGGTAGGTATCATATGCACATGCGCATATAGATAGATATTTCCAATGCGCTCTCTATACGTTCTACGACCTTGCACTGATCCTCCCCCCCCCCCGTCATTTTTACGGACTGTACACATATAATATATACTTGAACTCACCTAGCAGAAACCGGTTTCCAAAGCTCAACCACGAGCACGACAGCAATAAAGCTAAGCACAAGTCCCACCACGATCGTATCGACGTGGATCTCTACGGGTCGATAGTCGGAGGCGTCGTCGGGAAACTGGAAGATGCGTATGTAATCATAAGATTCCTCTTCTTGCCAGCCGTTGGTCTCCGGGCCGCCTTCTTCTGGCTCCCCCCAATAATATACCGTGTTGGCCCGTGTCTCTGCTCTGACGATACTTGATCTAGTGAATGGGATTTTGTCGTCGTCATCGTCGTCGTTGTTGTCGTCGTCGCTTAGCGTTGAGGTGAGCGAGGCTAAGTAGTGATATTTAAATCGACGGGGAGTCTTTTTGGGTGTTGGCGGTAATAGCGGAAGCTCTTTTGGTGATGAAGGCGGTGGTATAGGTAGACCTTTGCTAATATGTATCTGCTCTGGTGTTTTAATGGCATTTTGCTCGCGCGGTACTTGAATTGTGGCCCCGGGAGGCAGCCCGGGTGATGGTGATGATCCTTGCCGCGGGGTGGAATTGGAGACAGCGTCTCGATTGGGAATCTTGTGAAGGACCAGAGGTAGCGGTACCGCGAGAGCGCATGACGAAAGCGCCAAAAGGTGGAAGATCGTTGTAGGTTTCATGTTGCCCGTCGGCTCGTTTCCTACTGTTCCCCCGACGATATAGGACGAAAATAGAACAATATCTGGACTAATGCTTTCTCATCAACGAGAAGGCAAAAGAAAAAAAGGGCAGGTGCCAAGTCTAGGTAGCTCTCAATGCCAACGGCTGAAGGACCGGTCAGGTGGCGCCACAGACTGCATGCGCGAAAGCAGGTACTTCGAGGAAAAGGGACAAGCAAAGCTTCTTGTATAGGATGTGACCAGTTGGTTTTTTTTTTTTTTGAGAGTGATCTCCCACCGTTGGTTCACGCTGTCACAAGCATGAACAGAGCCGCGCCCAAATGCCGATAGGGTGAGATGACCGAGGGATATCGCAACAGACAAATCGAAAGAACAGAAAGCGAGAGATATATTAGTTCGAGGGTCAAAGGAAGAAAGGGCGCGCGTATCTCTTTGTTTTAATTGTAAGCATAAAGACGGGAAATAATACGACGTAAATGGAAGGAACTGAAGGAGTCTCGCCAAGAGTATTACGCCACAACATTGGAAACTTGTACAATGCGGGACGTCAAGGACGTTTGTGTCTCAGCGAGTGTAGTGTATGTCGCCAATTCAACCCCTGACTGGCACGTCTTGAGCAATTATTCTTGAGATCCCTTATTCTTTGATCCTCTTCCTGCTGGATATCTGAGACAAAAGTCCCAACCCAACGTCTCTCTCTGCCTTCGGATTAGATACGGCCGCTAACTCGGATATCCGTCGTGCCAGACCAAGGGATTACCGAACCACGTGTCGAGTGCCAACTACCTACCCCAGCTAGCATCGGCAGTATATTCAGTAGTTATCTAGCCCTTTTCCCGACCAAGGCCCTTAGTTCAGCCTGGCGAACGTTGAGTAGGCAGTTGGGGGCATCGTAGCAGATACCCGTATTCAGCCCGTCGGCTGATTTCCTGTAGATTAGTGCACTTGTCCTACAAGTATAACGTGACCGGCGGACAGATGGGTAAGCTGACTGCCTTTCCCCCTTGTAAGCCTTATAAGGCCAGTATACGGCCAGTTTATATGCCTGGTTAACGTCCTTCCAGCCTGCCTTGAGCCGTAACGTAGTGACGATATTGGGATTAAGAATTGGTATCGGTCACCGGCGATTCTCGTATTCGCCAATGTCGGTAGATGTCCCCACAGACTGCGGATCTAGCGCTGAGTAGAAGTCAGTGGCGGCAGAAATGTTGAATCTCAGCAGCAAAAGCTGACTCATCTCGAGTACAACGCTGTAATATTGTATGTTGGAAGCTGGAAAGGGCTACTCGTTCCCGGGGCCGTGCTTGGCGAGCGGCGTAATACTTGTTTCTACGTCGCATGCCGTATCGCTGTTGTGATCAGAGAGGCCAACCAAGTCGCACCATCGAAACTTGCTGAAGAAGGGCTTACACATAGCCCTGCCTATTCTGGGTGCAAGTGTGTCTAGGTCCTGCATCAAGACGTCTAGACTCATTAAGTCCTCGACCAACCAGTTTGACGTTCGTCATGTTTTGTTAGTTGACTGAGCCATGCGAGAGGCAGAGAAAAAGCCATGATACTTCATGATCTCCATGTTGCCTTACCAGTCACCCTTTCTCAATGTCTCGTATTGGGGGAACGGACAAGCTGCATTCGTGCGCCCTATTTCCCCCTTATGCACTTGGACATTAGCAGTATGGCGGCTGGCGAAGGCCTGACTGGCACACAAGCGGTGCAAGCAAGCAAAAGGTGCGTCCTCGGGCGGGTAAGTCTACAGATCAACGAAGGGGCGCGAGGGCAGAGTTGCACGGCGGCAAAAGGCATATGAACATACAGGCATGGGGGTAAGGGAGGTGCAAGACATGTGATAGAACGCGTAGTCAATTGTCGGGGTCAGATTGATGAAAAATACTCATATACGGGCCGAAAAGTGATGAGTTTGAGACGCGAGCAGGTAATGAGTGCTTGTAAGATGCAATATACCTACTCAAGATGCAAACGTATAGGCTGCCCCGGTATCGTGACGGTAGGCTCAAGTAAAGAACGAAGCCTTCAAGCTCGGGAGCAAGATTCACTCAACAGGCCAAGATCGAGCCAATCAACAGAGTATTGTCATATAAATTCAAGATAGTCGAGAGGCGCTTGACTACCGTTTTGATCAGCCTATCATACTGCTCGGGGGCGCAACTCATCTACAAACCGCTATAGATCTCATAAAGTGAGTCAGACGGCGGAGTAGGTAGAGTGGTAGGCCGACCAGAAGGGCGAAGTTGGGCAGAGGAAGATCCGAAGTACAAGCGGAAACACTGGACACGTCGGTAGTCGGCACGTGGCAAATCGGGATAGACCAACGCGGTACACTAGATGTCGACAACGACATACCTACCTACTAGGAGGCGGATCACAGTGACAGATCCACGCAAGGAGTTGTGGGGTTAAGGGATTTTCGGGCTGCCAGATCGCAAGAATCACGCCGTCGGCTGGGGCTACCAGACAACGAAACTAAAGCGGAACCGATAGCGGAGACGCTTGTGTGTGGCAGGGTCGATCAAGGTCGATCAAAGTCGATCAAGGCTGCTCGAGATCAATGACAATTGACGCAAAGATGGTCAAGGATGCTGACGCGATGTGTTTGACGATGAAAACACAGATTGGCGAGACATAAGTACCCAAGCTGATAGGCCGTGTGGATTGTCGCGAGGGGCGATAGGCAGGCAATAGACTCTGGGTGGATGAGGCATCAATTCCCGCAATGCCTATTTTCAGAAAATCAACCTCTAGCGTAGCTACATCGAGTGAGGCAGTCGGAAAAGCTCAGCAGCTGGAGTGAAGGCCCCCTGGCAGAGATAGCGTCAACGATGCGTGGCAGCACACATCTAGGTACTTGCTATCGTATACTTCATGTCGTAGTTCCTGCATCTTGATAGTCTTGGATTCAAGACGTCCGGCTAAATCGGCGCGCTGGGCACGCGGTATGAAGCATTCCTGGCATCTTAGAAATATACAGTGGTGTTGTATGTACAGACATTACGAGTTTTGACCCTATTCACAGCATGGATTTTGTGTTCCGTAAGGTAAAACGTTATCCGACGCATTTTGCCAGCTGTCGTCACTTGTCCGTTGAAAACGTCGTCTCTTGCGCTGCAGCTTCCGGGAAGAGCTAGCCGGGGCTGGCTGGGGAAGGCTTGAGAGGTTGATTTAGACGATGACGGCCCGCCGTGTACACTACATGCAGACCTGCCTTACCTACTTAGGTAGGTACATGATGCGCTTTGTAAGGTAGGGTATGTAGGCAGGTACACGTACCCTCTGTAGGCAAATTCGGTGTTGGTTAGCAACTACCTACCCGGGAATAGTCGTGACAACTAGCCAGAGTCTTAGTGGTAAACCTCCTTGCTTAGCATCTACTAGTGTGTGTAGAATAAATTACTAAGAAAAATACAATAGGCACGGGGTTCAAGACATAGGTAGGTACTACGTACTTGAAGTCTTTCGCGGCTCGTAAGTGTACCTTAAGTAGGTACGTTGTAATGTCGTTGAAGGATACCTAAATATCTGCTGCATTTTCGTGCCATACATTGGCGGTTGGTAAGTGTAGGTAGGGTTTAGTGTCCCGCCTGGTTGTAGCGGCGGTGCTGAGAAGCTGCCCAATTAGCATCTGTAATTCCCAGCTCGGACGGTGGGGTTGTTCTAAATGCATCTTGACGGGACCTAACGTACCGTTTTTGTATCCCGTATGGTCCAATCAAGATATACCGAGATGCGCCTTTTGTTTTTTGGCAAGAATTGCCCTTGACTCATACAGTGGTTGGCAGAATCCCATTTCTGGAAATGAAACCTGGGTTAAAAGAAACGTTTGAGCTTCAGCCTTACATTTTTACCACACATATATACCTACCTACCTACCTACTGCACCGGTGCACGGATGTACCTATGAGGGTTGTGTGAGGGCTTCCGTCCAATGATACGGAAAACGTATGGAAACACATTGGAATGACACGGTGGGGTGCGTCGCACCTACTCCCGCTAGTGGCAGATAATCTGTCCACTACAGCTTACTAACGCGTACAGTGTCTCCACCATGTACAGTCTGTATCGGCACTATATCAGCATGCTCAGCATCGCATTGTACCCGCTATGTACCTGCCACGTACCACATCCTCTAATCAGAACGTACTGCACATAGTAAATCAGCCTCTGGATACACTGTATTTTCAGGTCAGTACACACAAAGCACCTATCAACTACAGTGAAAACTTGCTATGTCTCCCTTTCTTCCCAGGGTCCTTGTCGCACTTTCCCTTCCCCAAATCGCGATCCACTGGGTTGTAGTGTGCTAGGTAGATAGGTACACCACCTGGTTGGTTGGGTTGGTACATAGTATACCTAGACTGGCGCAGAATTTGGCGCCACTGTCTGTTCACAATTATTGTGTCCAAAATCGCACACTAATCAGGCTCGCTTCATAGCGCCACAATGCCATTTTCCACCATTCCCTTTAACATCATCGCCATTTGCCTGTCGCTGTCTTGTCGTTTCCGTCCCTCTCCCTCCAACCCCTCCCCTCCCTGCTCCGATCTTCCCTTTCTCTCCTGCTAGGGTTGTGTGGTTGTTCCGTTCCGCCTTCACGAGACAAGGCAATCCTGTCCGCCTCTGGGTACCCCGGGAATCCACTGGCTCGTCCGTTTATCCGTCTGTACTGTTGTGGTCAGATCTTTCCCACTCCCCATCATTGTTGTGTGTGAGCCGTTACAGTTTCCTGTGCGCGTTTCACCCAAACCTCAGTCATTCTTTGAATCCCATTCGATTTGTTTCCGTCACAATTTACATCCAAGCTTCCTCACCTAGTCTATCTTTTACCGTCTTCTCCGGATAATCATTTTCTTGCCTTTCATCTTAATAGCCCTATAACTACCTGTTATTATTATTATTATTTTTATTGGGATCGGTCGCTTTCTACGCCCCCCTTCGTATCTTGTGCGGATAACCAAGAAAAGCACGCACAAACGGACAGAAAACGCGAACGGCCGCCCATCCCACGCCTCTAATGCTCATAAATTACTCGTTTAATATGTTCTTCTGATATTGCCCGCTTGAACCAGTTCCGTTGTCGCCCGTGTTGGTCTCTACGACCCCAGAGACTCGCCGGCCTACATTCTGCATTGCACCATTGCACATCGAGGTAATGACTTGCAAGCTGCCTATGGCGCGTGTCTGCCCCCTTGCAATGACGTCCGGGTATTGATTCGTATTTTGCTTTTATGCACAGAGGTCTCGGATCTAGACGCGTACACGCCTGCACACCCACTTGCCACATTGCAACGCTGTACGATATTTGGTGCATTCGTCCGTTTTGACAGCTACCCGCAGTAGCAAGAAGCTTCCTGCATCTCCAGTCTTGCCCCTGTTTCCCCAGTCTTCAACCACTGCGCGGACTCGCAGTAGCCTATATCGATCGTGCATCCCGTCTCTTGAGTCCAACTGTCCGTCGCCTATTCGAAACTTTGACCGCTCCCTTTTCGCGACCGCGATCGCTTTTACCCTTTTTCTTTCTTTCTTTCTTTTTTTTTTTTTTTTTTTTTGCGCGCCGCCAACTATTCGGGTACTTGCCTCGCTCCCTAGCAACCCTGAAATAGCCTCTAGATAGGTACTTTCAAAGGTACCTATTCGCTCTATTTGTCCTGCTTACCTACCTAACACATCGCATCTCTGTCGCCGGTGCATTATGTACCTCATCTGTGTTTGCTTGTGGTTTGCGCTAATCATTGGCTGCTATACAACGCAGTACACAGATCTTGTACCTGCCCTCTACACTTGGTAACCTAAGGTAGCCCGCTCAGCAACATCAAGGCCCCTAAAAATTACAGCATTAGATACAAAAGGAAACGAGACAGAAGGACGGACCTCCTCGCACCCCGCAACCCAAACGGTCGCCCTGCAAATCGGACCTCCGAAGTTTTGGACCTGTTGCAGACACTCGCGCATACGGACGATATCAATCCCAGAGAACCCGGCCTACTCTGGAGTTTTACTGTTCTCTTCCCTTCTTTTCGCATCGCATCCTGTTGTACTTGTGGCACCCTGTCTCTGCGCCGCATTCTGCTCTGCGCCCAAGGCAACTATTAATAATCATCAGGCTACCAAACTACCTACAGGCTCGCCCGCTTCGATACCTCGGGCAGGCGAAATTAGCAAACGACTTGGCTGGACTTGCATTCATTCCGTGTCCACATCTGTTACCGCGACACAACCAGGCGACAGAATAGATCGACTTGAAATTGGAGCTCTCTCATTTCCATTGCTCCAATTCCATTCGCACTGGACGGAGGTGTCCATTTATCCTTCCGCCTATCCACCTACGTTCTAGGTATTTGCCTGCCTGCTGCCAGCAATCGCGGGTCACTATAGGCGCTTACTTACCTCCGTGTTTCCTTCTCTCGAATCCTATTAGTCCTGGATGTCACAGCTATAGTACGAGGAAACTGCTGCCGAGGCATCCTTGGTTGTTCGTTTATTGTTAGGCGCGACCATGGCCACCACACCACCGCTCTCCGACGAATCGTCGTCGGCGACAACGGCAGCAGCTACCACCATTGACACCCAATACAATGATCCCTTCAATTCCACTAGCCCAGCTCATTACCGCTTCTCCAACTTCGACGAGCAATTTTTTGCTCTCACGCCCGATGCGTCACCAACGCAGATAAGACTAGCCCTAGAGGCACATCTCGCCGAGACCGATCGCAGAATGGAGGAAGCTGGGAAGCTTGGTACCGCGCTGGTCCAGCAGCGTAGCGAACTGACCGACCGACTGAAGGAGGTTGAGAAGCTCGAGGCTGAGGGCGAACTGTCCGACGAGTTGCGCCAGAGACTTGTCGAGATCGAGAGGGACTATAACGAAGTGGCCCGAAAGAGCGCTCGCGCATTTTTACCCAAATCCCGTGTTCCTAGTAATGAGACTGGTGTGGGTTCTCCAACCTTGCCGGAGGGCAAAAGTGGCATAGTAAGTAGTAAATGGGCTCAGGCGGTAATCACCTCCCCCTTATGGCTCTGAAAGAAAGGGAAAGTGAGAGAGAATGTATATGTGCGCATGTTAACTCTTTCTTTTTGACAGAGAGCTATAAGCCCTTCTAAGTTCGAGGCACAAGCGGCTGCGTCACCTAGTAAACTTAGTGTGCCTAATCGCAAGATCCGGAACCAGTCATCAAATCGAATTCACGACATTGAGTTTGCTGCCGAGATCAGCACATCGTTGATTGCTCAAGTCCGCAATCTTCAAGGATTGCTTGCTGAGCGAGATGAAGAGTTGAAGGAAGTTAGGGTCGAAAACTCAAAACTGGAATACGAAGTCGAGGGGTTTCAACAGCGCCTCAAGGCCCTCGATGACAGCGAGCATCGCTACAAAGATGAGAACTGGAATCTCGAAACCCAGATCCACGAACTGATGTCGAAGGAAAGGGAGGCTAACGACCGCGAGAAGAAGTTGACGCAAACAATCAACATGCTACAGGCCGAGAAAAACATATCGCAACAGAAGCTGGATGAGATGAAGCTCGGCCATTCTAGACTCGCCGAGGAGCACGCCGCTGCTATCAAACATCATGACATTGAACTAGGCAGTGCCAAGCGCACCATGGCTATAGGCGAAGCCGAACGGGCCGCTATGCAACGGAAAATCGAGGATCTGACTGGGCAAAACCAAGAGCTTGCCAAGGCAATATCCGCTTCGGTACGTGGGAGGAAATTAGAGCGAGATTCTATTAGAAACATTAGCGACGA
Organism: Xylariaceae sp. X187; assembly: GCA_028637585.1. Lineage (NCBI taxonomy): Eukaryota > Fungi > Ascomycota > Sordariomycetes > Xylariales > Xylariaceae > Xylariaceae sp. X187. The sequence goes on from JAJIZN010000005.1 coordinate 194,314, forward strand.
AGATTTCCAGACCGCTCGCGACAACACAACCCCAGAGCAATCCCCTCCACCTTCACCTGTCAAAATTACCCCACGGCATACTATGTTGGAAACCGAGACTCTGAAGACGTCTCTAGCTCACGCCCAGCGTACAATCCAAAGCTTGCGGACCAATGTTCATCGTGAAAAGACGGAAAGGTTAGAGACCAAGCGACTCCTTCAAGAGGCTCGCGATGAGATTGAAAGATACCGGAATGATCCCCTGCCACAGCAGCCCCCGAGACGCGCTCGCAAGGCCGAATCTAAGGAATTCAAGAAGCCTCCCCGACTCCTGGGTGGTCTGCGTAGCGCTCGCAGTGAGATCTTCGTAGAAGAGCGAGAGGACTCCGATTGGGAAGACCAACCCGAGGCCCTCCCTCCCTCACATTCTCCTGCTTCTCGCGAAACAGCTAGGTTCGAGCCTGCCTCTGAACAAACTACTCCCTTCGAGACGGCCAATGAGACGAGCGACGCTGCATTTGAGACTGCGAATGAGCTTGCCACAGAGTCTGATTTCCAAACAGGGGCTGAGGAATTTTCAAGTGACGATGCTGAAACCGAAACTGAAAGCCCCTCTAAACGCCGAATTCAAATAGGGAGGCAACCAAGCTTGTTGTTCAGCATGCAACGTAGCGCGTCGATGGACAGTACCGCCTCAACTGAAGATGAAGGCTTATATTCCGACGATGCTAGGACATTGGCTGCTCCGCCCACCTTCCAGGCTAAGTTTCCTCTACGTGTCAGCCGCGGTGCATTCCGCCGGTCTCGACAGGCCAGTGAGGAACCACAATTCGAGGGTAGTCCGAGAAGTTTTGCAAACGGTAGTGACGTTGGTACTCCTGGGAAGCCCGCGCAGAGCTTGGCCGCCGAATTAGGTGACTTTGACGGTAGCGACAATGAGTCTAATATATCTGCCACACCAAGCAAAAGATCGATTCGAACTCGGACTATTACTCCTCCACCGCCTATGCCACGATTACCCAGAGTTCTTATGGTTGATAGTGGCATGGTAACGGAGCCGCTGCACCAATTTTCTTCCGCAGAACTTGTATTTTCCACATTGCATTCCCACGGTGTCGAACCTCTACTGGAACCCGATATGCATGCAGCTGAGATGGAGGCTCTTCACACAGAGCATGAAGAACAGCTCAAGAAAGTGGCAACTGAGAACGCTTTGGCCCACGCTGCCATAATTGAAGAACTGGAGTCGCGACACTCGGATGAGCTCGCCATTGCTAAACGAGCATTTACTCAGGAGCTCGAAATTCTCGAATCTCATCATGCGGAAACGTCTAGTAAAGCTATAGCCGATATCCATGCCTCTTATACTGAAGAAATCAAGTCCTTGAAGTCGAAACACGCCGAAGAAATTTCCAAGGCCGTCGCGGCTACTCAGACAACCCATGAGGCAGAGCTTGAATCCCTGAAGCTTCTCCATCTTCAACAGTTGACGCAGAAAGAAACCGAAGCAAAAGCTGCGCATGCTGCTGATTTGGAAGCTCTTACACTTGCGCACACTGAGGTGGTTTCTCAAAAGGAATCTGAGAGCAAGAAGGCTTATGATGCAAAGATTGAAACCTTAAAGACTGCTCATGACGAAGAAATGTCACAAATGGAACACAAACTAACAGTTACAGCCGCTGCTGAGTTGGAAACACTGAAAGTCAGTCATACTGAGTCACTGTCCCAATTCAAAATCGAAAGCGAAGCAGTTCATGCCGCAGAGCTGGCTGCATTGGCTAAGTCTCATTCGAACCAGCTCGATGCTGCGAAGAAAGAGCTGTCTGAAGCCCATGCTCTGAAGTTCGAAGATTTGAAATCTAGCCACGCTCATCAAATTGTTCAGATCGAACGCACAATGGAGGCTACATATTCTGAACAACTCGAGGCTCTCAAGAAATCACATTTGCAACACATTGAAGACCTCAAATCCTCATTCGACGCCTCTCATGGGGAAGAGCTTAAGTCTCTCCAAGTCAGCAATTCGCATCAGATCGATGATATCAAGAAGGAAATATCAGCTGCTCATGCCGCTGCCGTTGCTTCACTCACCGAGTCACACCGTCAGGAACTTGAAGACGCAAAGAATAGTCTGCATACCATGCATTCGCAAGAGTTGGTGACTGTTAACACTGAGCACGCTAAGCAGCTAGAGCAATTGGGTAAAGAAAAAGATACGAAACATGCTGCTGCTATTGCTGCCCTAGCTCAATCCCACAGTGCTCAAATAGATGAAGTCACAAGCACCATGAGCGCCACGCATGCCGAAGAGCTTCAGCGCATTAAAGCGTTCCACGTCAAACAACTAGAAGACCTTGAAGCAGAAAAGGATACAGGTCATGCGACAGAGATTTCGGCCATGGTGGAGTCCCACTCTAAACAATTAGCCAGCCAACGAACCGAATTTGAAGCTATCATGTCGAGAGAAATTGTCGCACTCAAGACTACTCATGCCGAAGAGATCGAAATCCTGAAAAACCAACACGCCGCAGCTCTTGCTAAAGAATTAGAAGGATTCGAGGCAGCATTGGCGAAGCAAGTCGAGTCTTCCAAAGCCGAGGGCGACGCTGCCCACGATGAACAAATCGAGGCGCTCAAAGCCGCTCATGCCAAGATCATTGAAGTCCATATACGTGACAATGAGGTTGCGTTGGGCCGGACATCAGAGTCTCTCAACTCAACTCACAGACGCGAGATGGACGCCCTAAGGAGCGAGCATGCAGCGACGAGGACTAAGGAAATGGAGCTCATAACCACAAAACATATGGATGAGCTGAAAAATCTTAGGGCCGAGCACGCATCTGCTAGGGCAGAAGAACTTGCCGCTTTGACTAAGAAACATATCGAGGAACTCAAGACCCTGACTGAAGAGAATGAAGCCTCGAAGTCGCAGCTTCTTGAGCAGCTCACTAATACCCATCTGAAGGAGCTTGAAGCTTTACGCCAGGAGATTGGAATCACTCATTTTAAGGAGCTGGAATCATTGAGCAGCAAGCATGCGAATATCTTGGATGACGTCAAGCGTGAACATGAGGTAATCATGACCCGGCGCATCAAAGACCTAGAAAATACCCATACGGAGAAGATAGCAGAGCTTCGACGAGAAAGCGAACAAACGAAATCTCGGGAACTCGAGGCTTTAGCCGCTCGTCATGGTCAAATTATTGATACGCTTAGAACTGACCACGCAGCCGATTTGGCACGGAAATTACAAGATGCTTCTGAAGCCCATTCGCACGATCTAGAGGTGTTACGCCAGAACAACGAGCTAGACCGATCTCGTGAGCTGGACACATTGAATACCCAGCACCATGGTGTCTTGGAAAAGCTGAAGAACGACCTTGAAACGGGAACGCAGGAACAACTCCAGGGACTCAAGTCGGCCCATAGCACAGCCTTGGCTTCCCTACGTGCCGAGCATGTGACTACGCTAGAACAAGCCTTGAGCAGTCTGAAGTCCGAACACGGGGAGGCTCTCAAAGCTGCCCAAAGTGAGCAAGATCTTAGCCAGTCCAGGATACATGAGGAACTTGAGCGCCAGCATTCCCAGCAAATGGATCGGTTGAAAGAGGAGAATCAAGCCGCATTCGCTCGAGAGCTAGATGCCTTGAATGCCAAACACGCACAGGTTCTTGAGTCGCACATTCAGGAGAGTACCATCGAAAAGGAGAGACTTGTCAATCGTGCTGCAGAGCTTGAGGAGGCCCTCATAGTCGCTAAAAATGATCGAGACTTAAGCCAATCAAGGGCACTTGCTGAACTTAAAAATGAGCATTCCCGAGAGCTGGATAGGCTTAAGAGTGATAGCGATGCTGCTGTCGCTCGAGAATTATATGCTCTGAACGCCCAACATGCTGAGATTCTGGAATCACACGTTCAAGAAAGCATTGCCGAAAAGGAGAGACTTCTCGCTAGTCATACTGCTGAACTCGAGGCTCTTCGGGCAAGCTTAACTATCGCCCCGCCCGCTCTAGGATATTCTTCTGTGGCTTCAATCCAAACAGAGCCAATTCCTAGTGTTAAGAGTCCAAAACATGAAGCGTTCGTTATCTCACATGATGAGCGTATTCCTCATTCAAAACAACTCTCGAGAGAAACTGGAGCCAATACAGATGCTCCTTCAATGCAAAAGATTGCCATGGATACGACTCATCAGAGCGCTCAAACTACGCTAACGGCATATGACTTGGAGGAGTTGATAAAAGTTCGACGCCAAAAGGTAAACGATGGAGGGGTTGGTATGGTTCCTCTTAACGAGACGGCCCCCGCAACTCCCTTGACAGTCCGCGTTGGTCGTACGTCCATCGATAGTCTCCGGAGTATGGGACACCCAACTCACCGAGTCCCCGAATCTGGCGCCTTCGTTACTCCTGAACCCATTCTCCCGCGCCGTCCCGGAAGCTCAACTAGTGTTCGTAGTGCTACTCAAAATAGACCACCCTTACCGACCAACCATCGCGAAGTTATCGAGGCTGCACGGACCCATTCATCTCAAGGCGGCAAAGGCACCATGGGCCCCCCTATATTACCAGCATCGGCATACCGCCCTTCCTCACGTCCGGAGACGCCAAGCAGCGTCAGAGGCCCAGTGTCATCACCCTCTATTAGAGGCGCCGCTGCATCTCGTGCTAGCAAGACCCATGGGTATGCTGATATCCATTCGCCAAGCAGATTGCTGATGCACAGCCGGCAGTCATCAATATCTTCCTTCGCATCAGAAATTGATAGCCGATTCAATATGCAGAGTGGAATGGGTATGTCAGCATCAGGCTTTGGTCCTAGCACCGATCCTCGCATGATCCAAGCGGTCACCCAAACCATGATTGGTGAATACCTATGGAAGTACACACGGAAAACAGGCCGAGGCGAAATGTCTGAGAAGAGACACAGGCGGTTCTTTTGGGTGCATCCATACACTCGGTCTCTCTACTGGAGTGATAGAGATCCAGCCGCTAGCAATAGCCGCGGTGAGATGAAGGCCAAAAGCGTTCCGATTGAAGCCGTGCGGGTTGTGGCAGATGATAACCCTATGCCGCCAGGCCTCCATCGGAAGAGTCTTGTTGTCATCGCTCCAGGTCGCACTATCAAGTTTACATGCACAACTGGTCAACGACACGAAACCTGGTTTAATGCTCTGTCATACCTTTTGTTGCGTTCAGGCAACGAGAGTAAGCAAGATGCGGAAGAGGTGGCCGGCAATATCACTCAAGATGATGTTGACGACTTCAATCCTTCGTTAGGTCGCCGGTCCGTAAATAGCCACAGGGCTCGGCCACCTCCTTCTCTTTCCTCGTACAACTCTAGGACGACACGAAACGATTCTCCAAGCATAGAAGCTCAAATGAGCATCCCGACCTTGGCACCAACTCATGAGAGAGATGCCGCACGCAGCAGTACCATAGGCCGACTAAGCGGCTACTGGCGGTCAGGTCGTGGAACCTTTAGCAGCTTGAGAAGCCGAAGCCACCAGCCTTATGATCGTGCTATATACGAGGCCACCGAGGTTCCTGATAGTGCCGAAGATATGAGGCAGATTATCGAACAGCAGGATCGAGATGCCGATAAACTGGAAAATGTTAGAGCCTGTTGCGATGGTAAGTCAGGCCCTAACATGTAGTGTCGACCCGACTCAATAACTGACCGACGACTGGTATAAATAGGAAAACATGATGTTGGCACACTCCCTCACACAACCAAGCGTGGTCGTCTTCCTAACTTCCAAACACATTCGCACACACATATGCATCCTGCGTTATCTAGTTCACAGACTGCCATGAGTAGTTCTACGCGCACGCCCTAGGAAGAAGCATAGATCTCCTTCTCATCAATCATTGAACAATCCACGCTATATCCGACCCAAACGACATTGAAGACCCGGAGAAAGGATCCTCACGACGCCTACGATTTTCTTTGTTTTTCTTTTCATTTTTTACTTCCGAGGAGATCATTCACTTCTCAAGTCTGCAGTACGGGGGGGACGAACTATCGAGTCATTCCACGATGACTGCTTTTGCGAGACTGTCCAGTGCAGAAAAGGCTAGATGCAGCTAGATTGTCTGATTAATTCCGTTGCCATGAGGGCCCAGAACTTGTGCAGTATGCTCAATGCCTCAACCAAATTCATGTTTGGTGCCTCTATTTGTACAGCAGTTTTTGGGGCCCCCGGTCGGGGCGGGAAACCGAACACAACCGGAGGCGGTTTTGGGTGGTTTGGCTCTGGTTCATTGGACGAAGGCAAAGAATCACATAGCTTCCTAGGTGATCATAGGGGTTACAAAGTTTTCCCTTTTTTTTTTTTTACTCGCAAATGTTTTGTCAGCACAAGTGCTTGTTTTTTGTTAGTGATCAGATAAAAACAATGAACTTTGACATTGCATTTAATTGTTAGTTGATTTGATTTTCTTTTTTTTCCTGCTTGTAAAGTGAGTAGATGTCGTAAGTATTGGCAAGTTGGAGGGATTTGAAATCCGGGGTGAATTTGGGGCTGTGTAGGTCAGGGATGAATGACGAGGACGAGGACGAGGACGAAGACGAAGACGAAGACGAAGACGAAGACGAAGAAATCGTGAGTAAGAAGTAAGATGATGGCATGGACTTTACATTGTGTGATTGGATGATTGGATGATTGGAGGAGGGATGACTCGACATGCGAATCGAAATACTCTGCCAAGGTGAAGGTTGTTGGTTTGTTTGGTTTTTGGTATGGAACTTGGCGGGTAAGGTAAGGTAAGGTAGGTAGGTAGGTAGGGAAGAAGGAGCTACGTAAGGAGGGAGAGAGGGAGGGAGGGGAAAATGATATTTACGATGAAAGATTGAGTGGATATAACGTTCGCTTGGAGTTATAAGGTAAACTGTATTCCTTTTTTTTTTTTCTTCTTTTTTTGGAAAAAAAAAAAGGGCGATACAGTCTGTACAGATAATGTGGTTTATCTGGGGCTTTTTTACTTGTTGGAAAGGACGGGGAGGATATGATGTGTTTTATTTTGTTTTGTTTATGGGGGGGCGTTGTATCGTGGATATATAACTAGATGGGGAAGGTGATATGGCAGCCGACGTTATCAATCCCGACCCTCCGTTGCCAAGATGAGGGCTGAGGTACGGGAATCAATCCAATCCCCTTTTGGATTGGGGATATGTTGTGGGGTGAGCTGAATTAAGTAGATATGTATGTAGAACTTGGTTTGGTGGATTGGGAGAGGTAGGTAGGTAGGTAGGTAGGGATGGATTACTAAGGAAGAGAGGGAAAGGAGGCCGGCCGGGGGGGAAATGTTACTTGTGCTGGGCAGACAGGTTATACTACCTACATTGATCAGCATATGCTGTAAGGGTAAAAAGTAGTTGAATCGGCTTGGGGAGACTGGTCCAAGGTACATACATGCCCAGATCTTCTTTTTGTTGTTCAAGGGATATGATTATCCTAGGTTAGGTGGGTGGGTATGTAGATGTTAGGGAATTCCCTCGTCCCGAACTTCCGTTGTGAGAAAGCTTTTTTCCTAAAGGTTAGATACATGGCAATTCTTTTTTTTTTTTTTCTCTACTTTACACTATAGTCTATGTATTCGAGGATATTACCTTGATGAATCCCCCTTTCAGAAAAGAGAGAGAGAGAGAGGGAGAGAGAGAGAGAGCGAACACGGGAAGATGAGGTGAGGATATTTCTACTCTACCTATTCCAGACTCGATTTCTACAATGTACAAAGAGACGACCTCTCTCTCTCTCTCTTACCTTTTGCGTAAGAACGTAGGTAGGTAGGTAGGTAGGTACCTAGGGTAAACTACCACCGCCTATCTATCTATCTATCTATCTATTTACCCCGATACCTAGGTAGTTAACCCAAATACCTACCCAGGTAGGTATCGGTATCTAGATAGATAGCCGTCGATCCGAACCGGGGTTTATCTCGGCGACAGTCGTGATGGTGATGGGTACGTAGTTAACTATCTACTTAAGGAGATAGATAGATAGGAATCCTTCGGCTTGCCTTGACCTACCTAGGCAGGCACTTTTACCCAACTCGATGGTTCACCGTCGGACATGCCTACTTACATAGGTATGTATACCCAGTGCAGTGTAAGTGTAAGATGTAAGTGTAAGTGAGTGTTCAAAGTGTAGTCCGTAAGTTGACGCGTAGTTAGTATCTATGTATCATACGCACCACGGTACCTCCATGCTCCTTACTGTACACGTGAATTCAACTTTTTTTTTTTTTTTTTGTTACACGTTTCTTTCTTTCCTTTTTCCTTCCCTTGTCATGTAAGTATGTATGTATTCCCTTGGCATAGGTAGGTATTGAGGGGAGAAAGGAAGGGGGTTTAGATAGATAGATAGATAGACATCCATGTAGATTAGATAGTTATGCATTAATTACACATTTATCTAGATAATCAGAGCTTGCCCGGGTTTGTTGGGAATGGATAAGTTACATACTTGGGTATGTAGGTAGTAAGTAGTGTAAGTAAGTAGTTAAGTGATCGCCCGGCCGGGAAGTTTTATCCCTCGGGATTCATGGTACATACATACATACATAGTTACCCGACTGACTGGTCATTAAGCTATCTACTTATCTAAGTAGATACATCGATAAAAGATAGTCTTGATGAGAGATGGGATCGGTCAAACTTGATCATCATGATGACTTGTCGAACCGGTAGTTAACCGCGCTTGGTGCGGACGAATCTATAATGGGCGGGGAGGGATCGGATGATCGGTTATCAGCGCCACGTCTGCCATGTAAAGTCATGTACAAAGGAGAGGCGGTATGGTATGGTGTGGAATGGTATGGTAAGTATCTTGTTCTGAGAGGGGTAAGGTAGATAGAAAACCCGGGTAGGTTACAATCTTTTTTAACATCGCGAGAAGCGCGAGAGGTTGTATCAACCGCCTCAGTCTCAAAAGGACAAGCCCCGATATTATACGGACAGGTAGGTATCCAGCTTCGCAGTGGTTTTTGTGCAGTGACCTCATCAGCTTTTTTGCCTGGCGGATCGCTCAGCCGTTAAGGCCGAAATGAATCCCATGGCAAATCCAAATCCCGATCATAAGTAACTATCTATCTAGGTCCTGCACATCTTCAACTTGATAGGTACAGTAAGTAAGTATGGCCATATTATGAGCTGTTGCTGTAAGTACCGTAATGTAGTGTCGTTATTAGTTAGCCGCGGTTGAGTGCAGCCAAGCTGGTTGCTGATGTGCCACGGGCCTTACGTAAGTATGTGGTTTCCAAGTCCCAACACACCGTACGGACTACACGATGATTAGATACTTGTCACACTGTTGTTATCCGGGGGGGAGTTTAGCACAGTGCACATGTGCTTGGGCATTCACTGTACTGTTAGCGTCACGGTTAGCGTCATGGAAAACCCCTGACTAGAAATTGAGAGGATCCGGGTGGTCGGGATACCGGGTGGAGTTATACAGAGGCACTGTGTACTATGTAGGTATACTTACCTACTCAAGTAGGTAGGTACCCACCTTTTTCCTCTCGGTTAAGATGTCGCCATCTTTTGCGAATCGCGATTGTGCCTCATGATAACTAATCTGTACCTACATAGTATAGGCCCAGGGTAAGTCCGTCATGGGGATTCTGAGTTTGAGGGTAGGGTAGGGTGAGGTTGCTTGCAATTTTTATTTTATTTTATTTTATTTTTCTGGCTTGACCGATGTTCATTGTGAATTGACTTCATTGTGAATTGACTCATGAAGACTAGTTAGGTAGGCTTCACCAATGTTGGGCTGTAGCTGAATTGATTGGCTGCGTAGGTAGGTACCTAGGTAGGTAGTTCGTGGATGTTCAGTCGAAATGTACACCGCACAATTTGAATTCGGTTATCTTTCAGAGGAAAGTTTAAGCGAAAGCGGGCAACTCTCTTGCCCTGGCTACCAGGTATACTTACTTCACAGCGCCTTTACTTACAGTAGCTTCCGATCCCCATCCCCCGCGGCCGGAATACATAACCAAACTTTACCAAACTTCTGTCATCTGACTCCGACTATCTAGGTAGTTAAGTAAGTAGTAGCACGGTTCTTTTCCTTCTGGTATTCGTACGGTCTTTGGGGTAGATATCTATCTAGGCGAGATACCTACCCATGCAAACACCAGGTTAGCCAGGCGGGAGACCTGAATCAGCGCCGCTGAGTCATCCTAGCTTCCCATTCACAGATCAGAGCAACGACTTTCCGACATCTCATGGGGAACCACGTGTTTGCTTTTTTTTTTTTTTTTTTTTTTTTTTTTGCATGTCATTTGGATTCCGAATGACTCTGCTAGCAATCTTGGTCTTCCAAGATAAGTACCTAGATGAATTGGACCGACACTGAACAAGGTGCCTAACTACCTAGACTAGGTAGGTAGGTAAGTAAGTACTTAAGTAGTAAACTTATCCGCCACAAACCATTCACGGGATGGGTGTTAACTACCTACTTATTCCGCGATCCGCAATCGACCTCTTGGCCCTCCTCCGACCCGGGACTGTAATTAGAGGCCCCAGCGGGAGGGATATAGAGAACGGCGGGAGAAGAAAGTCTGTTGATTGTGCCCGTTCACCGGCTGGGCTTGAAACCTCTCCGTCGGCCTAGAAACTTGCTGCCGAGCCCTGCCCTAGCTAGGTGCTTTGTTAACAGATCTTCCAACCGGTACCAAGCCCTCCACGATACCTAGCATCCACACATATGTGTACTATGTAGTGTACTGACCTGTCCCGCATCTGGATACAATAGCGATACATATATTCCACCTCTTACCTTATCAGATGGTTCGGGCACCGCCGGATAAGGCCCCTCAGGGGTATATGTACCTAGGGTGGAATTGTTCTCGATGTTCCAGTAAATATCTATTTAACTACCTACCTAGGTTACAAGGTTTGGAAGTATGTACTTACATACTTACTATTATACATACGGACGTACATACATCCTTCCAGTACGGTGCCCCATTTCCACACGCTCAGTAACTGTACTTACTATTTTATTCTTGTCATCGTTGCGCACCAGGAGCCCCTATCTACTTACTTACAGTAAGTAGAATTCAGGGTCGGGGTACTACTTATGTACGGACTAGATAGAGGCAACTCTCTTCAACTGACGCCGTCGCTAAGTTAAGTAAGTAGACGGGACGCCCTGAATGATTTCTCCGACCATGTGCATCGCACGGTGTCGGCGTAGGCGTCGTCTCTGCAGTGGAGCGTAGCGGAGTCGAGGTAGGTAGTGTGCAGTGTACTTAAGTAGGCACACGAATGCAAATCGACTTTTGACCAAAAAAAAAAAAAAAAAAAAAGGGTGCAGTAAGTAAGTAAGTAAGTAAGTAGGACAGCAGATCCAGGGACAGAGTGATCATTATTGGTTCGTGAATTTTGCTGGATTTGCTGCTTTGACTTTCAGACCCTGCAGTTTTGGTTTTGGTTTTTGGGGGGGGGAATACTTAAAAGGGATGTGTAATTTACCCAGTCGGGCTTATACTAGTACTATGTAAGTAAGTAGATACAGCGCAGCGAAAGTGGATGAGCGCTTAAGTAGATAAAGTGGATTTGGTAAACGTTGGCAATCCCGCGGCGTATGTAGGTATGCTTCTGGGTATATACGGACTAGATAGATAGGTAATCTGTACTCTGCTGGCTCTCTATCTGCCGCTGTCAGCCGCTGTCAGCCGGACTGCCTGACAGCAAATCCAGCGGCAATCACAGATGTGAAGTGATCATGGAATAGGTACCTACCTATCTACTTAGGCTATAGTGTAGGTAAGTAGGTATACCATTGTAGGCGTTGCTATACAGTACAGCACCGGTATCTAGTTGACGTGATGGAGGCATCAAAAGACGAGATACGCTAACTACCACCTACTCAAGTAGACATACATTTCCATGTTGTCAGTACTATTAGTCTATCCACAGTAGTCAGTAAGTATCAATAAACTAAACTCCCGCCTTTGTTTAGCTCGTCGCGCTACGGAAGTCAATGCTAGACCGTTGGCACCCGGATAGCCCATCCCTAAGTAGATAGCGTAGTGTACATACTTAAGTAAGTAGAAGCCGGTTCGAGCGTAAAACTGACCTCCTTATGATTCATCTCCTTATATCCCTCATTGTGGTGAATGGCCTGCTGTAACTTACATAGTAGGTAGTGTAGCTAGTGTAGGTAGTATACAAAGGCCCTTGCCTGGATCGAGGAGAACAACCCGATGTTGAGTTTATAAGTAAGTAGATGACAGCGGCGAGTAGCTAGCGAGTAGGTATGCATCTTCCTAAATGTCGACCCCGTTCTTTTTCGGATTCTGGTAAACCCCGCGGTAAGGTAACCGAAGGCTTCGGTTTCCGTGACACACAACATGTCTACCCATACGTAGTATTGCCCAGCAGAACCAAATACCTACCTAAGACATGAAGTGACGTGATGTACCGTAGCATTGCCATTCCGTACCCTAGAAGGCCGTCGTGGAAGGATTCCTTGGTATCTTGGCGTCACCATTGAGGGAGAGGCGGTATTTCAAATGATAGGTTCTGTGACCTAGGCCAAGACTCAGGACTCAGGACTCAGGGCTCAGGACTCAGCAGCGAGAGTCGTAAGTATGGAATCCCCACTCCAACGGACGTCCATAGATATCCGGGGCCGAAGCACACGTAGGTAGGCGACCTATAATCCCGCGATCACTACCTACCTACCTAGATGCCGCACAGTAGGTAGCTGGCTACCTAAGTAAGTACACCACCGGTAAGAATGAAAGCTGAGGCTGCCCAGAGGAAAACGGCTATAGAGGAGATTGATACTTACTTAACCTATCTAGGCTAGATATGCATTGCCGCGCAAGCTCTCATCGACTACTTACCTACCTCTTCGTCCCCCTTTACCGTCATTTTACTCCTGACGGCCCAGCTTAGGTTAGACATTTGCTTGTTAACTACTTATCTAGGTAGTCTGTAAGTAGAGGAAATTACTTAGCCTTCCATTAGTGCCACCAATGCCGCCTTTTACGACTTTTCGCGGTTAATTGCCGTATGGAGACTAGGCGCTGAGAGATTGAAAACCCCTTACTTTTTGCGGGCTAATTGGTACGCGAACCTCGGAATGTGTACGATCTTGTGGTGTACAGATTAGTTACTTGGGGGGAGAGAAAGCAGACCGTCAGCCATCAGTCAGTCAAGACTTAGAATTCGACGCTCGGTAAAGGCGACAGACGCTGCCCGATAACTCTGTCAAAACCTAACAATTGTGCCATGATGAGGAACCCGAGCACTTCATTGGCCCGGCAGGAACTTTGCTACTATGTACGTAGCCATCATGGGTACGCGATATAGTTAGCCTACATACTTACATAAGTAGTCGGTAGGTCTAGATAGGTATTTGCTCGCCAAGTGCAACACGTCCGTTTGCCTATACAGTGCAGCAAAAACGTGTTATACCTAAGCCTGAAGCGTCCGAGATCTTGGCCGGCGCCCCCACCATGTATAATTACACTCTTTTCGTAGCATCTGCAATGCAAGACCGACGAAAGAGGCATTCATCCAGCTACCACAGAGACGGCTACCCCCCATGAAAAAGTGGTGCCAGCAAGCGATTCGCCTCCTTTAAGAAATAAGGTATCTGCGAAACCATCACCGCTGTTTTCTTTTTAACGCCTTTTTGACTGTTGTCCACCTAGTCATGAACTAGAGTGAGACGACGTGCTTGGCAAACAACCCAGAGGAACCTTCACGCATACACACCTTGCTAGATCCAGGAGCGAGACCAAAGATCGCGTTGGTCTTGGTCTTGGTTTTCACTTGGCGAGTAGTGTACCTACTTACTTCTGTTTTCGCTCTCCTGCTTCCTTCCTCCTCTTCATGAATGGACCTTCTCTCTCTTCTAGATGGACCTTCGAGCGGCATAGCGAAATTCTCTCTACACCCATTGCGCCGACACGCTTTCTCTTCTGCCTCCGCCTCCGCCGTCCGTCAACCGTCCCATCCTCTTGCGTCTCCCATGCTCAGATATCATGACCCGTCTTTCTTCAGTCTGGCTGTTGTTCTCGGCGGCTTGCCTTCAGGGGCAAACCTCGGCTTATGACGTCTTCAGTTCGGCATACTTGTACGAAGCCGGGTTTTATGGCTGTGAGTGTTCTGCGCTGCATCCCCCCTGGCGGTGACGGCCTTGATTTGTCCCAATTGAGTCCCTGGAATTGAGACGCATCTCACCCTGTCCCGGGCCAAAGTTAAACACCCGATACTGACTGAATCTACAACGTCCAGTATACCCCACCGTTAATTTCAAGTCATTCGGACTAGCACCACCGCGATTAAACTTTGCCCAACGAGACGAAGAACAATGTAACGAAGGATATTACTTAATAGCACAGAAGGGGAAGTTAGTCTCTAACCCAGGGCCCACGATCTTCGATTCGAGAGGCGAGCTCGTCTGGGCCGATAACTCATTCGGGGTGGTCTTCGACTTCCAAACACAGACCTACAAGGGTAAACCTTATTTAACCTTCTGGGCCAGCCCCAGCGGCAGTACACACGGTTATGGGCGGGGTACTTACTACATGCTGGACTCATCGTACCAGGTATTCAGAAAGTTTGAGCCGAGAGGCGAGGGTCTCAGGGGAGACCTTCACGAGTTCCACATCACCGAACGGGGAACAGCCTTGATGACCATTTACAACCCAATCCCAGCAGACTTGACATCGGTCGGTGGACCTAAACAAGGATGGGTGTTAGACTGTATGGTGCAAGAAATAGACATAGAGACGGGCGACCTGAAGTTTCAATGGAGTGCCGCCGAAAACGTGGCGATCAGCGACACAATTCGTTCCTTTGCTGGCGAAGACGACGGCACGACGCCACAAACCGCGTTCGACTTCTTCCACGTCAACAGTATCGACGTGAACGCCGAGGGCAACTACATCATCTCTGGAAGGCACACGTCGACGATTCTGTGCGTTGCACCGAAAGGTGACACTCTGTGGACGCTAGGCGGCATAAACAACGACTTCCACGACCTATCGGACGGGAGCGCGACCGACTTCGCGTACCAGCACCACGCGCGGATACACGAGAATAACACCCTGAGCATATTCGACAACGCCGCGTCAGAACGCGCAGGCGCCCCCTCTCCGTATAGCTACAGCCGTGGTATACTCGTACAGCTCGACACCGTGAACATGACCGCCGAGCTGCTGCACTCATACCATGACCCGCAGAACCCCAAGCTCGCAGTATCACAAGGGTCGATGCAAGTCTTGGATAATGGCCACGTTGTGCTGGGGTATGGCTGGCTGCCATATATCACAGAATTTGCTGTTGATGGGTCCGTGCTCTGTGACGTCGAGATAGCACCGTGGGTGTCGGCGCGCTGGGGTCTCGTGACAACCTACCGCGCATCAAAGACGCTGACTTGGGTCGGGCAGCCCACCTCGCCACCGTCGCTGTTCCTCGACCCGCCGGACGGGGCTGCCTTTGCCTCGTGGAACGGCGCCACTGAGGTTCAGAAGTGGATGGTGCAGGGCGCGTCATGGGATGATCTTAATGCCCACGGCCTGGACGGTTTTGTTGATATTGATGTCGTTGCGAAGGATGCTTTCGAAACATGCTTGGAGGTGCGAGACGATATGCCACAGTATCTGCGCGTCGCTGCTGTTGATAAGAATGGCAAAGTCCTCGGGCATTCATTGATGGTGGACCGTTACGTTGGAAATATAGAGGGCGGATGGGGGCTTTATGGTATCATACCCCTCGTTGTAATATTGGTGGCGGTGGTGGGTGCCGTGCTTGTCATAATGCGGAGACGAGGACGGAGAGCTCTCTGGGGCAACTCGATGCGGAGGTTTGATATACTTGCGCGGATCATGGCGGTAGTGAAGGATAGAGTGGTGCGAGCGAAGGATACTGTCGACACCGGAGGGAGTCGCAATTACCAGTATACCGCTGCGAAGGAACACGAGTTAGAATCGTTGTATCATGATTGAGCCCATATGTGTCTTGATTTGTTTCAATATACCCGGATCCTAAGATCCTTGTTTTCACCATGCATATTCCTCCCTGTTATTATTGAGATATGCCTGCAACCCGACGCCTCGAATAATTCATGGCACTGTGGCCCGGGTAAGACATGATGCCGGTTGGAATATGAGAAGGCGGGTTTGGTTTTGCGTATGCTCAATGTTCTTGACTTGCCGTTATCTGGCGCCTCCTTCCCCTTCTGCAAAGACCAGAATCAGATGCCGTGGATAATAGCCTTACCTTTGAGGGCATGGGACCCCTAAGGGTGAGGCTCTCTACGAGTCGCTTATATCGGATCGCCGTAAATGATAGCGTAGCTCAAAAAAGTACACTCATTGCAGGACGGGTGAAGAGCTGTACCGGCTCACACATTGAACTTCTCTCTATTGTGTCGAGGCACAAATGTGATCTCAGAGACAACTACCAACGAGAGGAGGAAAGGAGGATCTGTAGTGTTGTACGAGTTCCCTCTCGCGTGTTGTCTGTTCCTTCCCCTCAGTTATAAGACAAAACCCCAAGTCACGTAGCCCAGGCAGCATAATAGCCACCAATGAGGACTGCCGCTTTCACGAGTTCACATAGGCAGCAGCATTTAATGAAGATAGTTACTTACACACAAGGAAAGCACCGCGAAAGGGTTAGTGCAAAACCGTAGATAGTCCGTACAGGTTCATCTAATCCGCATTTGGCATACCGGTAGTTATTAGGGTCCGTGCCACCAGATTTCTTTTGCGGCCCTTTTGACGATCTGCAAGCGAATTAAACATCGGTGGCTTCTTACCCTACACACATGTTGGAATCTCTAATTCGACGGCAACAGGATTGTCAGAATTTGCCGCTGCAGCCACGAGAACGCCATGCCTATGGGATCATCGATCATTGCCTTGCTGGGGTTTGCAAATAAACATGTAGTGTAATCACGGCAGAGAGTGGCGTGATCCCCTCGTTCTTTTTGAGAAACAAGTTTGCGCCACCCGACTGGGCAGACGTTTGTTACACGGCATTGGTTACGGACGTATGTAGTACATGTTACATACCGAAACTGTTGAAGCAGGAGTTGTAATCCGCGTCGGGCCATGGCGGCTTTGGCGAACCGGGTTCGTCCGATCTCCGTCTACGGCCAGAGCTATGACTCATTTCTTCCTAGCGTCGAATCACGACATGTGTTACCAATGTGAAGAAAAGGGAAAACTTTACAAGAAAAGAAGGAGCGAACTGCACGCCTAAAACATGTTGCGGTACCGTGGTATACATACCGAAACTGCAGAGGTGCAATCCATCGGCCACTACGGCGGACACAGCAAAGCTAGCTAGCTCAGTGGAAGAGCGCCGGGCTCATAACCCGGAGGTCGATTGATCGAAACAATCGCTAGCTATATTTTTGCGTTTTTTTTTTTTTTTTTCGGTCTATTGTTTTCCGCCGGTTGACCTGTAAGGTCTGCCTGCCGCATATCTCATTTTCGTACCGAATGCATTTGACTCGGCATCTACCCTTTCCTACCGACTTATGCCTATGATGGTACGGAGGGCTCATTTGTTACCAGAATATTAAGTTGTGGAGAGAAAGCTCAAAGAATAGAGAATTCCTTGGCACATGACCTCTCCGGCAGGTTGCCGCTAATCTTTTCTTTTTTTTTCCCATACCCACACTAAGCCTGCGGCATTCCCCATCGTTAAGAGCTAAGATTTTCAGGATGCTGTCAAAAGTTTTTCGGGACTGTACGCTCGATCGATCAAGAGAGGCAGATTATTAATACACATCCTATCTTGCCTGGATGAACAGCACCGGCTGGTACTTCATTAACGATCTGAAACGTGGAAGGTTCTACGGCTTCTACGCTAGTCCAGATCAATTAGATGTAGTCCGTACTAAACTAGCATCGTCACGGGTCGTGATCAGTTGAAAAATATCCCGAGATCCTTGTGGCCTTTCAGTGTTAGGAGCCCATGCTGGCGCTGATCTGGATAGAGCTGAATGATGCATGCTAACATGACCATTTGGCAGGTACCGTACATATTGTACGAGTACGACAGACAACCTAGCCAAAGAAAAACTGAAAGAGCGAATCACAAGATAAGTAAGGACCGTACATGATCATGTACGACGTTAGACACTCATGTGGTGTCATTCCTTCCCTCAATCGCACTAGACGTCACACGTGCCCTCGAAGATCATTCTTGCCCAAATGCCCTTGATTACCATACCTGCCTAGCAGGTACAACCGCACACATCCGAATATCGGGCCCAGCCATACCTATGACCTATGGGGAGAATCAATTCGTACGGGATTTCATGTCATCGCAGGGCCTCTGAAAATCAGTGAGCAGAAATAGTTGGCAGCATTAATAAGTCCGGAGTAGCGCAATTTGTTCGGATCCTGGCCGACTCCGTTCCTTCGTTATATATTCCTTGCAAATAAGGAGTTGACATCATGCCAGATAGTCGTCACATCAGGTCATGGGGAGCTGCGCCTGCATTGCATCGACGGGGACCTGTCAATGGTTGGCTTGCTGCCCTGTATTCTGCATTAGGTCGCTGGCAATAATCCTTAGGTACCAAATGCATATCGCATTCTCCTCTTTCCCATTCGGCACGCACTCGACGATCCTGTGGTCACTGGTCGGTTGCTACTTTTCAGGCATAGCAGGCCAGCCCAGACTTATTTAAACAGGACTAGCGGGAAAAGGCGCTGCCGTCATGTTCTGATCCCCATCCTCTAATTTCACTCTTGAAACCCAAACCCAAACCCGCCCTACCGTCCTATCGCCCTACCGCCCTACCACCCTACTGGGGAATCTGTGACAACTCCATACCCAAACGCTGAATCCCGAGCCAACATCAAAACCGAGCCCAACCCCATTCATCTGCTCCAAAGCTATACTCATCCCGGCCTACCGGACTTCTATCCCTACCACACGCCTTGCTGTCCACATTTCCGCGTTGGCATTCGCTGAGTGTTGAAAGCCCAAAAGACAACAGAACCGTAGGACCATCAAACCGCCGATATGTCACTGACAAGACAGGAGGCCGAGCAGATCAAGGAGACCATCCCGGCCTTGCGGCAACATGGAGATCACATCTCGACCGTCTTCTACAAGACCATGTTGCGTGATCATCCCGAGCTGAACAACTACTTCAACCATGTCAACATGCACACTGGAAGACAGCCTCGGGCCCTGACTACCCTCATCCTGGCCTTCGCCTCCAACATTGCCAACATCAGTGAGCTGACCCCCAAGCTCGAGCGCGTCGCCCAGAAACATGCCTCTCTTTCCATCCAGCCCGACCACTACGAGATCGTAGCCAAGTATTTGATACGTGCCTTCTCTGCCGTCCTCGGCCCTGCCATGACCCCTGAGGTGAATGCAGCCTGGGTTAAGGCGTATTGGTTGATGGCCAAGAGTAAGTTAGAGCCCGAATCCTCTCTTTCTGACCGGAATCTACTGGGGCCGTACTAATCCCTCATAGTGTTGACTGGCCGTGAGCAAATCATTTACAAGAACTTTGGAAACTGGGGCCACTGGCGCATTTTCACCATCTCCAAGAAAGTGCGAGAGACGGATGACGGCGATATTGTTTCCTTCACGCTGAAACCTGCCGACAGCAAGCCATTGCCGACATTCAAGCCCGGGCAATACGTCACGATCCGCCTGATAATCAAAGGACAGAGGCACTTCCAACTTCGCCAGTACTCGCTTAGTGACGCGCCAAATGGCGAAAGCTTCCGTATCACCATCAAGAGGGACATAGGCGCTACTCAGGAAAGAAGGCCTGACTTAAGGCATTTTGGACTAGATGATGGACCGCCTATGTCGTCTGCCGCGAGCAGTGCGTCGGACAGTAGCATTGGCAGTGTACGACCAATGAAGCCCGGCCTCGTGTCCGGCCACCTAATCGACGACTTCGACGAGGGCGACATGATTGAATTGACCCATCCCGCTGGCGAATTCTACCTTGACGTGGAGGAAGGCGACAACAGTCCGGTGATTCTCATATCCGGGGGTGCCGGCGCCGCCCCCCTGTATTCCATGCTCAAGGCAATGGCGAATCGAGGTGACACCAGGCCCATCTCCTGGATCCACGCATCACGCCATGACGCTCCGTTCCGCAGTCAGGTCGAGGAGATAGTCAGGATGAACGCCAATATGAAGGCCAAGTTTTTCCGCTCGCGACTCGCCGATAGCGACGTCATATCGCTAGCATCTCGCTTCCAGGATGATTTCCAGGCGCTCAGCTGGGAGGACCTGTGGCTACACAGGAACCTGACTCGGTATTTCATCTGCGGGCCTGAGAAATTCATGACGGAAATTGGAGCCCATTTGCACAAGAACGGCGTGGAGGCTTCGCGGATGCGGTATGAGCTGTATAGCGTAGGAAGTTTCGAGATGAAGCGATAATGGGCGAGATATTAAGCGAGATAGATGAACGAAAAGAAGCAAAGAAGGAAAGAAGGAAAGAAAGGAAGACATGAATCATTCATCCACTGCATCCAAGCATTCAACGTTCTGTCTTACCTAAGGTGGCGGGGTTGGGTGTTTGGTATGATGGGAAAAGTAAGGGTATACCTCTAGAAGGGGTTCAAGGTGTCGAGGGAGGCTATCTACATTGAGCGTAGAAGGCGTTTGTGAGCAAGGAAGAGCAAGGAGGAAATTCACTAATTGTAGTGTGTATAATAGGTAGATGTCGACGATGGAAAGAGGAAACGAGCAAAGGAAGAACAAATGCCACTTTTCTCTCTTTCTCTCTTTCTCTCTCTCTCATCTTGGAAAGCACTCAGTATCAAGATGGATGCTAAGAAGGGGCTTTTGTCAAAGTTGAGCACAAGGTACCCCTATAATGACTGAGGTATTTCGTGTGGTATGATGTATAACGCCATGTTTCGTACCAGGGATCGTCATCCTACAACCATACCACACCACACCACACCACACCTTACCGGTACAGAGTTTCCGGGTAGCGGGATGGTGAATGTTTAAATGTTACCTTCCTAGTGTGGTCAGGTGTCTTGTTTCGGGACTTGTTACTCAGACGAGGTTTATCACGACAATGGACTTCTAACTAGATAGGTATTGAAGCGAAACGCATGCCAGGCAGAGTGGACTATGTAAAGTAGGGTTGCTCCTACTTACACTCCTACTACTATACCTAGATGACCGCCACAATGTCGCTACGCAAGGAGGCTAGATAGGTAGACAGACTAGCACTTCCAAGGGATTTGAGGCAACAGGCAGTTAAACGAATGGCATTGAATTGATCGGAATAGGTAGTATCTAATTATCTAGTACAGGTCGAAAAAGAGGGTAAGAAAGGAACTCCTCCCCGTCCCGCGGGTCTTCCCTGAAGTCCCAACCGACCGAAGACCTAGATAGATACTTACTTACCTACCTAGTAGGTATTTATAGTGATGATAATGGGCCGGTATGTGCTTGACGCTAAGAGAGCGATACATTACTTAGGAGGAATATTCTACCGACATTCACACCACCCTGCTCTCACTACCTACACACATGCATCGCGTGCCTTAAGTAGATAGGGTAGCTATCTATCATTTATAAACTAAACTAACCGGCTTCATTGGACTACCGTTTGTTGTGAGTCTGCGGTATGTAAGTATATCATCTATCTAAGTAATACCTAGATCAGATAGATTGATTGATGGTGTGTTCTTCTTGGTGCTGTAGGTATACCTAACTAACCTAACTAACCTGACCTAACAGACTGTATCCCACTAGATAGATAACTAACTTGATCACTCACTCGCTTGCGCGGCTCGCCAGCTATCAGGGGTTTCTTACGGATGAAACTTGTGATACGAATATACTTTATGTGTTACCAATGTGAATACGATGAAAGCATGCCCGAGAGAAGAGAAGGGGGAATCCAGAAGTTGGGGAATTTTCCTCATTATTTGGTAGTGTAGTGTAGGCTTCATAGTAAGTGAGATGATGGATGAAAACCTAGATACCTGGTAGATAGTAGACTGCAGTTACAGACATCTACTTAGTACTTAGGGTTAGATAGCTGTGTCTGGAGCATGCCACGTGGCCAACTATTATGTAAAGTCTTACTAGGCATTATACTAGGTATTACGTAAGCTCAAGGGGACCCTTTTCTTAAGTATGTAATTATTAGATAATTAATTAATCACAGGGCCGTCCCGCGTCATTCCATGACGGCGCCAAGTTCGATTGTCTAAGTGTGGACGATCCGAATCGACACAGATGCTTTGATACATGACCTATCCATTCTTCCATTTGATGAAGGGGTGGTTATGTATCTATCTAGCATATGGTAAACTGCACCTAGCTACCGATACAGCTGTTGTATGTGTGTGTCATGGCTTGGTATGCATGCCAGACATGTTTAATGCATCGCTTTCTGGATAACTAGTTGAACGACAGGTAACGTTTTCTTTCCAAACTAGCTAAGCCGACCGTATTACTCACTCCACGCATGCTTCGTTCTCGCTTTCACGCCAATTTCGAGCACATCAAGTCCCGTTGATGTTGCAAATGAGTAACGGCGATGTCATTCTTAGGTATCTCTTATCCTAATCCCCCATATCTTTCATCGTCATTCCCGAATCAGAACCAGAACCAGAACCAGAACCGATGCGTTTCCCCATGCCAAGTCGGGAGGGGGATGAGTTCTCTCTCAACTCTCGTCGTCCCTCCAATCCTCTATCTTAAGAAAAGAAAAAAGAAAAAAAGAAAAACCTCATCATAAATCTTCATAACCTTCATTCATCCAAGATACGTTAAACATTTCATAAGGGACCGGAGAACTTCCGCTCTTCCTGCTCCCAGCCAACAAGGGGCCAGCCCTCCGGTAGGGTCGAGTAAGGCGGGAGCGTATAGCGCCCGAGACAAGAGCCTTCTTCCTCGCAGTCGAGATCGCAGAGGCCGAAGACGTCGCAGTAGCAGGTTTTCGCCACGGGGCAGTGGACGGCTTCTTTGCCAAAGATGACTGTGACATCGTCAGCAGTCACACGATCTTGTTTGTTCATGAGACTGGGGGTACCTTTTCTCTGGTTTTTTTTTTTTTTTTTTTTTTCTTGTTGGTTTGGATGAAAGCTATGAGAAGCGGAAAGGGGAAGGAAAAGAGGACTCACTATGCCACGCGAACTCGAACACGCGCCCATTCAGCGCGTCGTCCAAGGGAGTATGGAGCAACCAGTCGCGAAACCGGACATAATCCGCCCGCGGCCGTCTCCGCACCCTCTCCCTCGTCACGCCAAACTGCGAACAACAACTCACGCCCACGAGCTCAGGCACGCGCTCCCCCGGCAGTAATTCCTCAAAGGCCTGTTTATACACGTGCTTCGCCATGATGAGATTGTTTCCCGCGCCCCCAGCCTTCGCCGCAGCCATCTCGTCCAGCGCCGGTCGGATCTCCCCCGGACACCCGATCACCCAGACACAGCGCAGATTCACGTACCCTTGCTCGCGCAGATACGGCAAGCGGAAACGTCGAAGGGCAGGCAGGGCGTCGTAGTCCGGATCGTCGTTGTGCCACGCGAAGCGCGAGGCGTGGAGGAAGAGCATGTTTTGCGGCAGGGAGTCGTAGCGGTCGATGAGGTAGGTCAGGTACACCATGGCTTCGCGCCCTTTGTTCAGGGGCACGGTGAGCGCGGCGTGCGCGTCGTCGGTTACGTAGATGTTTTTGTGCCAGGTGGGGGGCAGTTGGGCGTGTAGCCAGGTTGTGTTTTCGCTTGTTACGCTTGCGACTACGAGTTCGAGGGTGCGGACTGAGGCGTTGTCGATGGTGGTTGGGGAGGGGTATGGGTGGGACCGGGACCGGGACCGGGACTGGGGCTGGGACGGGGAATGAGGTGGGAATGGTGGGATGAAAAGGTCGGAGTGTGGCTGGAGGCGGAGGAGGAGGAAGATACACAGGACTGTGGTTATGATGATCGCCAGGAGCAGTTTTCGCGGACTGGAGGGTATGGATATCATTGCGAAGCGTGTGAGGCCCACGTCAGCGGCGCGTTGGCACTGGTCGCGGGCGGTGGTCGGAGGAGTGAGCTGCCCATCTGAGAGGGGCGGGGAATACCGGCGATAAGAATCTATTAAGGAATGAGAGTGCGAAGATGGATGACTACGCCGAGTTCAAGTTACTCTACGTCCAACCTAGACCTAGCGGGGGGGGAAGTGATGCTCTTATGACTCCGAATGTCCCAGGAGCATTGGTGGCAGGTAGGACTAACACGGTCTACGCGAGGCGACAAGACGAAGTGAAATGGATAATTGATTTACTTGCACATGTTTATGGAACCCGGTAATGAGCTGAAATTCCCATCTCACCGGTGACAGGGAGTGTGCCAAATGCTTCCCTGAGTTTACAAGAGTCGCGAATCGCGAATTGCGAATTGCGAAACCCAGGAGTAATCATCATTCCCCAATTGGGTTTAGGGGCCGCGACGATTAAAGTAAGACAATTTTGCCGAAGAATCACATCACATCCGTCTTTTTCACAGTTACACACACTCTTTTTGGAGTGTTGATGCTTTTCTTCAAATCTGATATCAAGGTTATGATCTCAACAACCCCCTACTCATGATAATGATGCTCGGGAAAAGGTACTCAGACGTGTCAATTGACCTGACGCGACACATATACATCACAATGATCTTGTTCTCTCGGCCAAAGTATTTCGACTCGGAACAATTCTAGCACGTCTTTCAGACTTCAATAACAAAGTCTCTTGCTCATCAACATCGAGCAAAGATGACCTCGTTTATCATTTGGCATTCTCGGTCGAAGACCATCGCGGTGTTCTAACTTTGCTACAACATGCATACCAAAATAGAAGCCAGCGAACAATGAGTCGTTCTCAAATGCTCTCTTACTTTGTTGACGCTCGCTCTTTGTATGCCTCTTGTCGAAATGTCGAAAGACAGGTTCTCTTTCACTCGATGCTTTCGTCTTCGGCGTCGCCAATGTCCGGTTTACAAAGAAAGTTCCCCCCCCTCTCGTCCGCTGGACAATAGGACATGTAGAGGTGCCACTACTAACTCCTGGGACCCTTTCTCGGGGAGTCCCATCAATGCCAATTGCGTAGGAAAACTCTTGTTCTGTTTTGAAACGGACCGTGACAGTCTATAATGTTCTATAAAGTCGAGAGTTGGCAGCCCCGGGAGGAAAAGCGAGACTGAGTTATTCAAGCACACAAAGCTCGCAACAGCATCGCAACAACAACAATAAATAACAATACCAACAACAAGCCGCAAAACTAAACTGGACATACCCACTCACAGACGTAGAGAAAAAAATCCTATAGGAAAATATCAAGAAAAGTCACTCCAAAGATGGCGCCGCGGAAGACCAAATCCCCCAGTACGTCAACCAAGACCTCCGAGAGAAAAGTCACCAGAAGAGCCATCGAAAAGATCTCCTCCAAAGCGAACCAAAAGCGCGGCCAACCCACCGCCGCCGGCCGCCTCATCAGCTCCCCCTACATAAAATACGGCTGGCACAAGCCCTTGGCCGGCGAGATCAAAGAGATCGTGCAGAATGTCAGCTCGGCGGCTGATTCCATGTATATGGTGCAGATGCAGAGCAAGCGCGCCATCGACTCGTTATCGCTGCGGAACGGCATCTTCTGGGAGCACCGGCAACTGATGGACCCGAGAATCGTGTCTACGCCGGCCATCGATCACATCGATCTGTTCTCTTCCGACGATGAGTTGTTCTGGGAAACGCAGCGGAAGATCAACAGAGAGTACCTGAGCGGTGGCGAGGTGCGGATTCACTATCTCTTTGAAGGGATTAGGGGCAGGGAGTTCCTTATCCTGCCCGTTGATGTTGACGGGTGCTGGGTCACCCTCATCGCTCGGACGGAGGAGAATGATCAAAAAGATGACTACGGCTCGATAGATGAATATGCCGATAAATGTGTCACTGACTTCGCCGTCGTGGATCCGGAGCCGAAAGGCCGCTCGACCAGGCGAAATCTGATTGAAAACAGACTCACTGCGATTCTCCCGGAGGGCTGCGTCGAGTTGACCGAGATGGGGGCCGTGTACCACGACCTCACCGTCCCCGACCTCGATTCCTCCTCTTCTTCCCCGGGATTCGAGGGCAGCGACCGCTGGAAAACGGGCTTGATCGCCTACGCCGTCGCGCGCGAATTCCTACGACGCCTCAAGGTCCTGCAATACCGCCGAAGCAAGGCGTCCACGAAGGCCAACCGCACCCAGAGCCAGAACGCAAGCGAAGCCGACACCGACACCGACGCCGAAAACATCGACATCGACATGGAATTCCTCTGGGCCCCGTTCGAGGAAACCTACAACTTCGAAAACTACCGCGAGCACCTCATGTCCGCCTGCGCACACCAGTGCATCGAAAAGTCAAACTACCAGATCCGCCTCGGCCTCGAGGTACCGAGCGAGGACTCCGGGTACTTCCCCGGGATCACGCAGCCCGTGAATTCCCACCAGTTGTATCCCGATGAGAAATGGGATAGCTTCCAGGCGCCTACGCATACGCTCTCCGTCCTTGTCCCTGCGGCGGCGAGACAGACGGGGCCGGAGACACCGTTTAGAACGCCCGATTACGGGGTCTCGTCACCGGGCTACGCGCCCGATGCCCGGGCCTCCCCGCCTTGCTCGCCGACGTCCACGCCGACTTGTTCGGGCGATGAGATGGAGATGGAGATGGAGATACCGGCTGGTGCGGATATACCGGGTGATCAAGGGTCCGATACAGAGACGCCCTTCACTGCTGCCGGCGATAATCACCAGATCATCGATGCGCCTCCTGCTGAATACGACGACGACGACGACAACGACAACGACGGAGACGATCAAAGTATCCCGGCAGTCATCCAAGCGAACGTCTACCCCTCGTCCGCAGACTGGACAGAGACCGTCGGCCCGCAGGGCCCAGCATTACCCGCATCCACCCCGTCTCCCATGACGGACCGCTTCGAGCTCAGGGGCCACGGCAATAATGCGCCGCTGGCACACATGGGCTCGCCGGGGCTGGGCGGCTTTACCGGGGGCCGGATCCCGGGCTTGGGGCTTGTCTCGTCGGTGCAGAGCGCGGCTTCGCTTCGCTTTACCGGCAGCAGTGGAGTCAGCTCGTTGGGAATGCCGCCGCTCGCGTCGTCTCTGCGCGGGATGAGCGGGGAGGGCAGTGCGCAGAAGAGAAGGCTCGAGGAGGAAGTAGAAGACATCTACTCTTCCGAGGGGGAGTGCGAGTGTGACCTGGAAAGGGCCCCTCCGAAGAAGCAGAAGAAGTGAGAAAAGCAAGGGACTTTTTTTGCCTTCTTGAGTTTGCTTTTGCTTTTGGGAAGGATTTGGTATATCTCGGTTTTGAAACTGGTCTTTGGAGTTTTGGGTAGGGTGTGTCTCCCGTCATCATAGTTATGCCCATTTTATCATGGAAATTGTCTGGTGTTTTTTTTTCCTTTTTTTTTTTTTTTTTTTTTTGATTGAGCGATTAGCTAGGTATGAGCGTTATTGACATTTCAAACAAAATACTAATTACTATTACTGTGTCCCAAATATCTACCTCGTTCATGAATCGATATCGTTAAATTGATCGTGTCTTTTTGAGTGTTAATTATATTAATAGTGAATCTATATAAGTCTGAGATATGCTCTCCTGAATTGAGAGAGTTTTGAATAATTAGGTGATATATACATATACATAGAAGTCAACCTCTACTTGCTGATTCCCTTTCACTTGAACATTCCTGTATGAAAAATGCCAACTCTCTACTTATTTATATACGCCGGCTACCAAAATGCTAACATCTGCAAAAAAAAAGAAAAAATCAGAGGAAAAGAACTCGCTATTAAGCCGAATTGCTGAAATGACAGCCCAACCCTTCCATAATCCCCACCGCATCCCCCCTCCTCTCCTCAATCCTATCCTCCCTCAACAACCCCCAATAATACCCCAGTCCGGCCTCCATACGTCCAACATCAAGCCCGACCTCTTCATCCCTTCCAATAGCCATCAACCCATACCTATTCGTATTCATCTCAGCCTCTTCAGCGCGCGGTCGGCACACAGCATCAAACGCTTGAAGCGCCGCCGGGATGAACGTCTTGGAAGCGAATGAGCTTCGACTGAATAGCGTGAGCAAGACGTACACTTCTTCGAGAGCGATCAGGATGTTGATGCCCCGCAGGGTGAGCACGGAGTGAGCGGATTCGTCGATCAGAGCCGCGGTGTGGGATACGTAGGTCCTCGCTGGACGATGTTGCATGTAGGAGAGGCCGGTGACTTGGACGGTGTATTGGGCTTGGATTAGCTGGTGTGTTTATACATCATGTCCCGTTAACATCATCCATAACTTTATAACCGTAAAGGAGGAGGGGTTTTTGACCTGGGGGATTGCTTTGCTACACACATACACATGAAGGGGGGGTTGGGACTTACATTGATCATGCCCCGACAAACCGACACCGTCGTGTCCTCAAATACAGCCCCGAATTCCTCCGGAGTGAGTAATCTCGCCCAAGGCCCGTCCGAATCAAACTCGTCGTGGTATCCGTACGCAGTGATGTACACATCCCTATCAACGCCCATGAAATCACACTGCAGATACGTGCCCCGCCCGATCCACGCCGTCTGACACGGTCCTTGAGCCGGGTCCAGGAATGCAGAAGACCCCATTGCCTCCACCGCTTTACGATAGGGAACCTGGATGGGCAGTCTCCAGACGCCCGTGTGCCGTGGTCGTAGGGCCGGGTCGGATGGCCCGAGGACGAATTCTCGAGTCGCCCCGTGGATGCCGTCGGCGCCTATCACCACGTCGTATTTCTTCTGAGTCCCGTCCGGGAAGGTGAGGAGGACTCCCGAGTTGGGGGAGACCAGCTCGGCGATGGAAGAGATTCGCGTATTGGGATGGACCATGCGCGGAGGCATCCCGCGCAATACTTCGGCCAGGAATCGCTGCGCCTCGACTATTCTTTGCGCAGTAGTCGGTGAAGAGCCCCGATCCACGCGCTGTCCGGCGTGCGGGCCGGCGGCTAGGAAAGCCGAAGTAGAGGCGAGCACGGCTTCTGCTGCGTCGAGACAGTCTGCCAGTGCAGGGTCGATTTTCAGCATGATCTCCTCGGCGGTGGGTGTGAAGGAGAGTGTGCTGTGGCTGTCTTCGGTGAAGACGGGGCGCGAGGTGTAGATCTCGACGGCTATGTGGGGGTAGCGGAGGAGGCCGCGGAGGAGGATGGCTGCTGCTATTCCACCGCCTATGATGGCGATTCTGATTCCGGAGGTTTGGCTGCTCATGGTGAGCTGTATAGGTTTGACCTGTGTCTGATGGTGAGATCTGTAATTGTCTGCTTGAGTCGTTGCTTCTTTCCTGTCAATTGAGTTCCATCTCATTGGAGTTCAAGAGCCGCATGGTCAAGGTGGGCAAGGCCTTTTATATATGAATTCCTTACGCATCCTCATCAATCATCGTCATCATCGTCATCATCATCATATCGCCGACGGGGATATGGGCGGGTCAAGCCGCTGATCTGCGGCTGCGTTTCATCTGCAAGAGCATGACTAGGATGGAATTCTTCACGATAGGTAGCACGTATTTAATTTGACATCGTGCTGTGACGATTAACGTACGATATCTCATTAAGCTGGGACTGAGATGGTTTTGAAATCGTGAGATAGGCTTGCCGCCCCCCGGACGGTAGGCACGAGGCACGACGAATCTGACGAGGTTGATCCCTGGACACTATTTAATAGCAACGCATCACATTCGAAAGGAGGGAATGAAACGGGAGCGCCGCCGAGTGGATGATGTTTTGAAGGAAGACAGACGAATAGATGATAGAGAAAGCAGTATCCAGCTTCCTGTGGTGTGTCTGGGAAAGTGATATAAGATGTGATCCGTCCCGACCTGTGACTTTCAGTCTACTTGGCTCGTTTCCCCGAGGCTTTGAGAGTAACTAGTTAGAGGTATCTTCATTCCCAATACTGTTAACATGCTCGCTTCCGGCTTCTTGGTCTTCATACTCTTTGCCTTAGATAGGTTTCCAATATAACTTGTAACCTGGTATTCCGGAAACAATGATTCCCGGTCCCGGACTCGCCGGACAGAGCACGGAATAAATGGACGGTTGGAAGGAACCTTCCACTTCCATACCTGGTAATGTACTCAGTGAACCGGACGTAAACGAGATAAGCATATAACGGGGTACGGTATCCATTTTTCTTGGCCTGCGCATGACTTTTCAACAACCGCGCCTGCGGAGGACTATCTACCTAAGTTAGAGGGTGACTGTTTCAAAATGCAAATTCGGTCGTTAGGCCCACGCCAATGTAGCCCGAACCACACCTTTTACATGAATTATTTTCGATTCGCAGATTTATGCAGCTTTACGAAGCATTATGCAAGTACGCCGGCTCTAGCTGCTTCAGGTGCTTAGGTAGATTACTACCATAACTACCTACCAAAAAGAACAAACTAGAAGAAGAGGGAAGGCCGTGGGCAGTGGCGAGCTTAGGGTTGGCAGCGAGGGTTAGGGTTAAGAGTGGTGACGGCCGTCACACCTACGTTCTTTCCCATATGCCGGTGATATAGATACCACCTTATAGATAGTCGCTAATGGGCAATAAGTGGAGTGCCCGCGGGAGAGCGGGTAGTAATCGGTTAATTGCATTTAAAACCGATTGCTATCTTAGTACCCCTAGTGGTGTGTGCCTACTAAAAAAATCGCATTTTGAAACAGTCACCCCTCTAAGTAGTCTTCCCTACGCGCCCCTCAATTTCTCCATTCAATTCAATCAATCAATACCTAATCCTCAAAGGGGGGTGGGAGGCAAACCGCCAACGCAAAAAATACCTAGTATACTACTTAGGTAGTCAACTGACTATGGCCAAAGAAACCAGCATCTCGACCAGAGCAACCATTGTTGCCCTCAAGTCACCGGTTGGCGGAAAAACCAGCGCGGAGATCGCCAAGATCACCGGCGTCTCCGTCTCCCAGATCAACCGCATATACTCCAAGGCGATTGAGCGAGGCTTCGACCCGGACCGGCTCCCCTTTACGCTCTGCGACGAGTGGCTTCAAGACGCGCCTCGGTCCGGCCGGCCTACGAAAGAGGCGCGACAAAATAAGGAGGTCATCACCGAGGTAATTAATCATCATCATCATCATCATCTCTCTCTCTCTCTCTCTGTCTCTCTCTCTCTATTTCTCTCTTTCTTTAATAATGGCATATATAAAGCCCCGTTTGAAACTTGATGACTGACCTTTTGCTGGCTCATCATTCCCTGCATTCAGCCGCCAACGTCGCAAGACCCTCCCCCCCTCTCGCCAACTCCAGCAATCCCCCAAGTGCAGCAACCGAATCAGAATCCCCCGTCGACTTCAGGGATTCCCGTAAACTCTGCTTAGTCCCCATTCGGTAAGAACTGCATTTCTCATTGGCGCGTTCTGCCCAATTCCGACGTTCCCATTGGCCGGCCCACTCACCCTTGGAAATATCCATACACTACGTCATCGTCCTTTTGAGGTATTCTTTCTCGAGTTTACCATAGTTGCATCCTCCATATCCTCCATCCGCCATCCTCCATCCTCCATCATCGTCGACGCGTCTTGTCGCCATGGTATTTCATCATGTCTCGTCAACAAGCATTAGTGTTGTGTGTTCCCGTCAAGGCAACATTGAACAAATCCATCACCAATATTCGGAAAATGATATATATACCATGGACCAGCCGACTCTACCCGCTCCTGTTGTAGCCCGAATACCATCTCTCGCCATATCGTCGCAAAAAAAAAACACACGCCCTAATACCGTTCGGAGACCTTTCCACTAACTTACATATATGGGCTTAGCCACCCAAACACGTCGATTTGAACGACCAAGATGTCGAAGAACCCGGGCCGCCGAGAAGAAGTACAGATTCTCTGGACATCATTCTCCTTCCCGCTCTCATACACGGACGGACACTATTGAAACTCGCGAGGTACGTGTCATCTTAGTGCTAATATCAATCTATCGTGACGATCTCAGCAACTAACTAACAGCACAGCACAGCAGACCAGAGCGTCGTTTTTTAAAATTTTCTTTTATTAATTGAAGTTCAAACAACCGGGGGGAGGCTACGGGGTTTGGCTTAATGGTATATATATACCTGGGTAGTAGTAGTAGTAGAAGAAGAAGAAGAAGAAAAGGGATAACAAAAGACCACTTTTTTTTTTTTCTTTCTTCTTCTCTCTTTCTTTCTTAAATACGGAAGAAAGTACTAATTCATAATATAATAATAATCCCGGCCTTGATCTTTACACCCGCTGTGCCATTATCACCTCATCCTTTACATATTTAGGCGCGGCAGTAGCTAACTAACGACAAAAAAAGGACGTTAACTACCTAACCCGTTTCATCACTCAAGCGAGGTGGACGTTCCGCATAAGTACGTAATGGGACGGCGAACGCCCGGTCGAGTGAGCCGAAGTGGCGGGGAAAAGGGGCGGAAGAGCTGAGCTGAGATCGGGGAGTTAATCACATCATTCGCTTGAGAGAGGTAATGTCGACCATCGATGCGCGGAGAGCAAGCTGGGTAAGTGTTCTTTGGCCCCTTCACTCTCCCAACTTCCTTCATACCGGAGTGGCAGCTGATAACTGCGCCAAGATATGAAGAGCCCTACAAACCGGAGGAAACCGGGGGTAAGTTTGACAGCTGTTCAGTGAGTATAAATCCGGAGCAACGCGGACCGTTGGTTGACGAAAGATCTTACAAAGGGATCCGAGATGAGATTGGAGTCATTCGTTATCATTCTTCGTCTTCTCAACTCTACTCTACTCTACGAATATAAGGCCGTTCGGCGTCATCCCATAATAGACCATATTACACCCAAGTGCGTGACAAACTAACTTCACTCTTATCACAAAAGTATCATGACATCCGCATAAACGAAGCCAACATCATTCTCAAAAATTGAAACTCAAAAAGAGTTTTGGGGGGGAGAAAAAAAATACAAAGAATCTTATCTAGTTGTGATCTCGGGCCATGACAACTTCATTAAGTGTGTGTGTGTGTGTGTGTGTATGTGGTGAAAACCATTACCGTAAATGTCCACCAGGTAATTAATTACCAAGTAGTAAAACAACCCCCTCCCCTCCCCTCTCTCCTTTCTTCTTCCCTCCTTCTTTCCTCCTCCTCGAAAGCCATTAATCATCAACTCCTTCTCACCGCAAGGAACCCAAAAAAACAAGATCCACTCCAGATTCAAATATATTCCATGACCTGAATCTCGTACCGTGCCGCGCGTAGACTCGAATTCACGCTGCCATCTCCCTGCCGTCGTCATAATCCGTCGCGCGGCATTTGCTCGAGTCCTGCCACATGCTGGGCGGGTGGTGTCTGCCGCACTCCGCAAAGCCCAGCCTGGCGCTGTGCTCGATGCAGATGTGTCGGTAGCAGAGAGACGCGTGCGGATTCTCGAGCATGCTGCGCTGTATTTGCCACCAGGAACCGACTGTTTTATATCCATCAGTTTTAAAAACGTAAACAATAATCCATCAATCATTTTTTTTAAAAAAACCCCTCCAAAAAAAAAAAAAAAAAGAAACGCTAAAGAAACAGATAACACAATCGTAAAGAAAAGGGGGGAAAGGGGGGACGAAAAAAAAAACGAAAAAAAAAAGAAAACCAACATACGTCCATATTCCCTCCTCTTGCCCTTCGCAATCGCGATCCCGCCCTGACCCGGCCCACACTTATCCTGAATCCGCGTGATCGCCTTCTCCAGATCGCAGCAGCGCACCTGCACATCGTGGCCCATGTGCCCGTTGCAAATCCACAGCACCGCATGGTTCCCCTGCCCGTCGCCGCCCTTCCACTGCCAGTTCATGCGCCCCACGTCGTGCGCCTCGCCCCACTGCAGGAACTTGCGCTTCGCCGAGTTGATCCGCGGGCCCGTCGCGTACCCCGTGCACAGGATCTTCTTGATGTGCAGGTGTCCCTGCCTCGGCGGCTCCGGATGGTAGTAGCCCGCCGTCAGGTTAGACGAGGAGGCTGCGCCGACGTACTCTTCTTCCTCTTCTTCTTCCTCCTCTTCGATGTAATCTCCCTCTGCATCTTCGTCGTCTTCGTCGTCAACATCCTCCTGTTCATCGTAGATATCCCAGTCCCTGAATCGATAAAGGGATTCCGTAACGTTCAGACCGGCGAGTGTCGCGTTGGCTAGGCCCCGGAGCCCGGTGCCACCACCCAGGTTGATGTCCGTACGGGTCGGACCTTCGTCAGCCCTAGCCGAAAGCACCGCGGCCCTCGCTACCGGCGAGATGTCGAGGATGCCCGCCAAGAGCGGGAGACAGAAGATCGCAATCATTCCGATTCGATACATGATGAGAATGGTTTCGATGTCAAGAGTCAACTCTCGAAATGATTTTCGGTTTCTCCTTGTCAATTCTTTCTTTTAAATAAAGAATGAATAGAATGGAATTGTGTGTCGTCTTTTTAACCACGAGAATGTCTTTTCTGAATAGCACGGATAGGTAAGGTATGGAAGGATAAGAAGGGACAACAGAATTGAAAGGCGTCAAGAACTTGTCCACGGAAGAAATAGATTCCCTGATCAATGCAATCAGCCCAGCACACGTAGATAGTACCAGTCGTTAGGTTAAGTTCAGTTCGAAGCTCGGAAAAGTTAACTAACCTAGGAACTGTATTCAGCTCGAACGCAGGAATTGCCACTCCGACCCGGAATTGCAACTTCTATGTACGCATATACATACGGGGAAACCCTGTGTGGAAGTTGGCCACAGTCTCGAACCGGGGGGCCTCATAACCTAGTCTGCGCCTCGCAACTTACCTTCGCGAACAACGTCGACGTGCCATTGTTCATGCCTTGACTCAAGCGGCACAACTTTATGACCGCAGTTGCGGAAAACATACCTATGGGAGGTGGCACCAACTTAAAACAGAAAAGCCAAAGCCAGTACCTTTCATTTTGGGTAAACCATCTACAACAACCGAGTCTTTCATGCTTTACGCCTCGCGTCAATGCATGAACACAGAAGAGTAGCATTTCTTTTAACAACGCGCTAAACAACGCGCTAAACAACCATCTCGATCTCGAATTTGACCTCACTTTCGTCAAGGTTCAGTCCGGACACCTTGATACATATTACAGTACACGTAATGCACTTATACCACTCCCCAGCCTTCTTTCAATTGGCTCATCTCAGCACCGAAGGGTACTCAAGAACTGCTTATGGTCTGGCAGCTTCCCTATAGGAGTATACATGCCGGTAGCGCTAAAGCCGCGATCACGGCGTTTCTATGCAACAAAGCCCATGGGAGCTTTGATTCCGTTCCCAAGGTTACAAGTCTCCACACCACACTACTACACAACGAGCGTCAGTGTGGTGTAGTGTATGTTAACGGCGAAGAGCCGTGGTATGGTGGACACACCAAGGTCCAGAGTCTAGTATGGTGCATTGTGGTTCGTTTTGGTGTGGTAACTTGCAACCTTAACCCGTCCCCGTCCAGACTATCGTCGTTCCTCAGAACCTCCGCGTCCAAGCCCGCAACAATCATATTTCAGCCCTCACCTGGTCGGAACAATGGCTATCGCTGTAGGGCGTGACATAGATATCAATTGGTATTCCTGATGTACGGGAATCCCGTAATGCCCCAGATATAGCCGCCCCAACGCTGGACGGCGCCTGCTCCATCTCAGAAAGAATGATTCAAACTGAAGAAGAACGACCAATCCTTACGGGGCGAGTTTCGGAACTCGACCTCATAGTTGTGGATATCATGGACAGTCAGGCAATTGAAGTTGTGACAAGTAAATAACTGGAGAGTATCGGGAGTGGATGGAACACCGCTGCATACAGCATGTTCTATGGATGTTCGCGTAAGCAATAATATCGCTTCTTGAAAAATGAGTCTGTGGGCATGTTTCGAGACGCCTGAGTATTCTGAGTGGACTGCGTTGACTGGACGGGTGTGGACGAGGGCGACGACGGAAACCACGGGCCCGATTGCCGCCACCACGATGGGCGATGCGCGAACGCAAGAAGGCTGGACCGGTTGTAGTGGTCGCGAGGAGGGCAGAGCCAGCACCACTCCAGTACGGGTGGGCGAGACTGAAAAAGTAAGCCCAGTCCTCGGGCGGGGCGTTCAGAAACTCGGTCTCATAATTATGGATGTCGAGGGCCGAGTTCTCTTCGAAGTTGCGAGTTAAAATGAGCTGCAAAGCGGACGCCAGGCGAGTATAGATCGCGGAATTCAACTCGTACTCTGGTAGGGCCAGTTGCATAAGACGAGTGAACTCGACGCGGGGCATCGGATTTCCCTCGGTGAGGCGCTAGAACGGAGATTAGTCGCTGGGCTAATGTCCAGTTGCGGCAAAAGTGCTCGTACTTTTGAGAATAACACTCTCATTGTCGTGTAATCAAACCAGGGGCGGCTAGCTTTGCCTTGCGCGCCATCAGGGTATTATACTTGGTTCATAATCCGTTCTCGATCGCGAATGATTTGATCTTTGTGCTTCCCCATCTTGGTTATATCGAAGTCCATGTCGCCTTTTTCTTCGGTCGATACAAGACAATCTCCGCATGGATGGTTGGCCGTAGGGCCTAGACAACCCGACCGTTCGGTTGTGAAGGCATGTCACCGATTATCCCACCTATAAATGAACAAACGAATATAGGTTTGCCGTCCACCATCAACTCTGTCCCATTGTCAAATCAGGTTGTGTGTGCGAGCGGCCCAAACGAGTGCGTTTCCAACGCCTCCATAACATTGTGCCTAACAATGTAGACAGCAATAATGCCCTTTCCAGATACCAGGGCTAGGCTATTAAGCCTGGCACCGGAACAAATCTCCAAGAGCGCACCCGACAGTCGGCCGACAGTCGACAGTCCGCGGAATTCCCATGCCTTATTCTCTGCTGAAGGCGCTAGTGAGGGGTATTTTATCAGCGATCTTTCTGGGAGAATCGCCGGTGTCCTATTGATGCCATTAGGAATCAAAACTATCCCACTACGCAGTTTTTTCTAGCTGTGCTTGGGTATCTATTGCATACCTTTGGCGTAGTTTCGCCGGGAGGCACGGAGACACCGGGGCATGGCATAGGTATTATGCGGTGCACTGGATCAGGAGCAGCAAGCACTTACATGTCGGACCAGCTGGCTGAGCTGGGCTCCAGCTGCGTAAATCGACACTTCAACAGGAGAGATCACTGAGTGGATGATACAAGTTGGGAAGTGTGATAGAGCACCGGAGCGCCGGAGCATTCTCCATTGGTACTATGCCATATATCGCGATAGGAAGACGGCGAGAGAGCCGGCAAAAGAGGCGCAGGCCGTGTAGAGCAGAACTAGAGGGAAGCACCAAGAAGGAGGATGTAAGGGAAGAGAGAACTTGTCAGATCGGGGACAAACCAGGGAGAGAGAGCCCCTTCCGAACGAACTTCGCGGCGGATTGAACCTTCCGAATGTTTATAAGTGGTGTAAAGGAGTGGCAGGTGGGAGATGTTGGATGACGACAACTTGTCGGTAGTGCAGCTGCGACTCACTCTCATGTCATCATTCGCGAGGTCGTGGCTAATTTGCATGTTGCTTACCAGGTAATACACGAGAGTGAAGCCTTCCCGTTTCTTACCTGGTAGGTAGTCCTTGAGTTCAGCGCTCTATTGGAACCATACTACTCTCAACTTTCAATATGGTCGGGGTTTCCAGACCTGAAGAAAAGTCAAGAGACATGCGCCTGGTGAGCCGGATTGACCGGGTAATCAACATCTAGGTAGACGCAATTCATACCCATTGGCCCCTACCTATCTAGTCAATCCGTTGTGTCCGGACTCAGAATACCGGTACTGACAATTCGTCATCTTCCTGGGAAAGTTCGGCCGTTTTTCGTAAAGGGATTAGCCGGATTACCAGCGCAATAGGTAGGTAGCACAAGTATACTACCTACACTAGATAGACTAGAATCCGTCCCTCGTCAGGTCCCTCTTCAGGTCCCTCATCACCTGCAGGCTGCAGTAGGGCATCTCCAACTCCCCACCTGTCCCCTTCAACAAAAACCGCAATTGGCCAGAATTCGCTCAGCATCCACCAAAAACACCTCTAGTGTAGCCACAGTGGGTCTGCAGAGCGGGCTGAAATAATTTGGTTGAAACATAGCGCGTTCTGGCATGGAGGTTTCATGTAACTGAAGCCCCTGGGGTGCCTTCTGTACCTCTACCTAAGTACTTACGAAATGTGCCCTACCTATCTACGGACCGTACTTAGATACACAATACCTAATGCACGCTGTCATGTACGTAATCAACTGTAGCATGCCGTCAATTACGCTACCTACCTAGTAGACCTAGAAATACGGATTACCACATCAGCAGTCCCTGGTCTATTCTTGCTACACCTGCACACTCATCATCACCTCATCCGATGACGCTATCTTTCAGTCCTAGTTTCGCACAAGAAAGGTATTAAGGTCCCTTCCGAAATGTATGGGTTTGGGAGGGGAAGAGTATCTACCACCTAGTAACGAGTTGCTTGACTGAGAAAATTCAAAGCCGATCAGTGTCGATCAACGCCGATCGACTTTCAGGGGATGCGATAAGGCACATGGTCAGGACAAAAGTACGTTCCCAAAATACCGTACATAACGTGCACACTGTAAGTACCTCCTTGCTCCTTGCAACAAGAGGGAAATCACTTGTTGTCGCCAGGTTGTTTGCTGAGCTTTGCTCAACCCTAGCAACGTCGAATCCCATCTTTTCCCTTACCTGCTCTCTCGCCCTGGTATGGCTATGGCCCTATTGCCTGCCTACACAAATCATCTACTTATTGACTCACTCACATAATTAGTTACTTGTACACTAGTTCACCTTACCCTATATCTCCCGCCACCGTGAAGCAATCGACTTCTTCCACTTCATCGAGCTACTAGCCGAGGCAGCATCGTCTGGATAACTTACCCACCTTGCTCCCAGTCAGACCAATGTATCGATCCAGGTCACCCTGACTTTCCCAACGCCTTGTCGAACGCGACCGTCACCGCCCCTGGTTCGGCGCCGACATCTGCGCCCGTTTGAACTTGGAGGAACACGCTTGGGCCTGTGC
This sequence comes from Xylariaceae sp. X187, assembly GCA_028637585.1. Classification (NCBI taxonomy): domain Eukaryota; kingdom Fungi; phylum Ascomycota; class Sordariomycetes; order Xylariales; family Xylariaceae; species Xylariaceae sp. X187. The sequence continues at coordinate 233,347 of JAJIZN010000005.1, forward strand.
GACCAATATCTGCGGACCGGGTGCACCGAAACCTGTGCCGGCAAGATGATGCCCTTCCGGAGGGCCATAATATTTGCTGTTTTCTTCGTCATAGCCTTTATACTCATCCGGCGCTCGCACAGCTCTGACGAACCTACGCTCATTCGCAAACCACCCCCCAAATCATCCTCTGCCGATGGAGATGGCAGCACCTCACCACATGCGCCGTCAACCGATGCGCAGGACGGTACGAATCGCCGGGAAAAGCCCATTCCCGCGCACCAAAATATACAAGACCTGTCCCAGATGTCACTCTACGACAAGCTGGCCTACCAATATCCCTACGACGTCGAGACCAAGTTCCCAGCTTATATCTGGCAGACATGGAGGATCACACCGGCCGATGATAGCTTCGAGTTCCGAGATCAGGAGCAGTCGTGGTCCTACTTCCACCCTGGCTTTGTTCACGAGGTCATCACTGATCAAGTCGCTGTCAATGTCATTCGATTACTCTACGCCCCCATCCCGGAGATTCTCGAAGCGTACGCTGCCCTGCCCCAGCCTGTTCTCAAGGCCGATTTCTTCCGGTATCTCATCCTGCTTGCGCGCGGGGGTATCTATTCGGACATAGACACAGTTGCCCTTAAGAGCGCCGTGGATTGGGTTCCCGACGCTGTTCCTCGGGAGACCATCGGTCTGATTGTTGGCATCGAGGCGGATCCGGACAGACCGGACTGGAAAGATTGGTACAGCCGTAGGATACAATTCTGTCAGTGGACCATTCAAGCGAAACCAGGACATCCTGTCTTGCGCGACATCGTGTCGCGCATTACGACGGAGACGCTGAGGAGAAAGAAAGCAGGGGTATTCGTGTCCAAGGAGAAGTCCGTGGTCGAGTTCACCGGGCCAGCCATCTGGACAGATACCATCTTCGACTACTTCAACGACCCGCGATACTTCGATATGAAGCACAGTGCCGGCGAGATCTCCTACCTGAATTTTACGGGCATGGAAATGCCCAAGAAGGTCGGGGATGTGGTGGTCCTGCCCATTACTAGCTTCTCCCCGGGCGTGCAACAGATGGGTGCTAAAGATGTTGACGATCCCATGGCTTTCGTCAAGCATGATTTCCAAGGTAAGAGCGAGGCGGTTTGTCGTCCTCGGTATAATATTCCGCGGCTAAGGTGTGATATAGGTACCTGGAAACCCGAAAGCGAGCGACATATCGGTGAAGTACAATAGAGAGGATTTGCACCGTTTGGGCTATGACTTCAACTTGAAGGTATTCCAGTTGTGCCCCCCTTAAAACTCGGCCTTCACAAACTACCTACCTACTGCCTCGATGCTAGGAAGATGGGAGTACATGCTCCCTAGAAACCCCCATCGCGCTTCCAGTTTGGTTGGCATATGAGTTCAATTCATCCAAGTACGAAGGCTCGCCCCTTTTTTTTTTTTGGTATGCATGCCAAGCTAGGTAGAAGCGTGGTGGATGATAATCCACGAAGAACAGGAAGAAGAAGAAGAGGGAAGCGCAAAAAGAAGCTGGGAAAAACGGCCAATAATAATCATGACATGACATGATGAAATGGGAGAGGCGCGAAAACATGATCACGCCCGCTAATGAAGCATTATAGAGTTTGTGTCTTGTCAAAAGGGCAAGCGTTTTCAGTTCCAAAAGTTCCAACACACCGAAAGGCAAAATGTAAATACGTTAATTAGGGACCATTAGAGAACGGGCGTTTATCTTTGATTAGGGGGATTTTCAAGAGCTCGGTGTTTAGCAAGAAGATGCCCTTTTTTTTCTCGTGCGGAAAGGTAAATGCTTATGAGTATTACTACCTTAGCTATGCGCTATTCTAGCGCATCAGACGAGAGCAAAGTCAAGACTGATGATGATGGGTTTTACTCGACTTTGATTTCTTTGTATGGACGCATGTTTATTCTACATGGATGATGATGATGGGATTCATGCATGAGCGGTACGGCTGCCTACCTACCTATGAAATAGCGACGTGTGTATACGCGTTGTCCTGACCCTGACTCTGAGCCAAGCCAAGACAATGACATCGTTGGATCTCCACACTATTACACGATGATTGAGGGGTTTCCCTGAGTAATGCTGACATAGCTGCGTGGAGCTGTACATGTCGGGGTTCAAGACAATCCATCTAGTTAACTGACGTCTAGATAGACAGACATCTAACCTAACTGGGTTTTTTCAAAGGTCCCGTGGATAGCCGCTTCAACGGCTTACTATGACAATACAAAAGTCCATTGAATGATCGAGGACAATGAAACGACCTCGGGGAACAAAACAAAAAAACAAAAAAAACAAAAACAAACAAAACTGGATTTACAAGCGGGCTATATACTTAGGCACTTCTCCACAAGTTGTGGGTTATCTAGTCATAATAACTCTTAATTAACATGGTAACCTCGGGACAACTGCTGATCAGGTGGCCGAAACAAAGCTCGATGCTGCATTAATTTAATATTATATGGTAGTAATATCCCTCCGTAAAGGGAAACGGGAGGGGGGGGAGAGAGAGAGACGCCTGCATGCTTCCCCATTGCCCTTTTTTTTTGTCTCTTTTCTCTTCTCTTCTATCTATTGAATATCTATTGAAACCAACGGTTCTAAAACTGATTTTTTTTTTCCAAAAAAGAAATAAAAAAAATTAACAGTTTAAGTTTCCCGGGGCAGGGAGGCATTTGACGGATTACAACAACCTGAGTTTGTCGACCAAAGTTTCGGGATTTTATGCCCTTTGGTAAGTTACCAACGCAAAACTCGGCATCGTTTTTGGGGGGTGATTTCCCCCCCTTGAGAGACACGTGGAGAAAGAGACTTTCCTATTGAATAAAAAGTGCGCTCCGGTTCGGTGAATTGAGGCCGGTGATACAGCAGGCAAAAAAGCTGGACTGAAACCTCTCCGTCCCGCCCGTACGACACCACGACACCACCACCGCCTCCCTCCTTCTCCTTCTCCGAAACGTGTCCGGTAACGGGTAACGGGTAACGGGTAACGGGTTACGGGTTTGCATATCGGTTACATTACACAAAAGCCGAAAACCACGATGCCGTTGTTACGGACGGCCGGGTGTGGTGGTTCCTCGCGACACGCGATGAATATGAATCTGTATCTCGGGAGCGGGCGGGGATCGAGCCTGGCTCTGTTACATTCACGGGATCATTTGCCGAGGATGGCGGTGATGAGGCGTCGGATATGCAGTACTCCTGTGCGGCGGAGAGCTTCTGCTTTGATGAGTTATGCTGAAGGTCCAACTGATGTGAGTTTACTTTCTCTCCGTGTGTGTGTGTGTGTGTCTGTTCCGTGTGTTTGTTTATGATGGAGAGAGAAAGGAGGGCAGTTTTATGTAATGAGACGAAACGGATGTCCTCGAGTGAGTGAGAAAAGCCAAAGATGAGATATGTTGTTAACCCCGGCCTGGCCAACTCCTATACTCTTCACGCGTCCCCTTATTGGACGGGTGCCACTATACTAATGAACATCATAGCCACCTCTTCTTCCCCATACCATTCCGGAGCATTTCGCTTCTATTGTGTCCAAATACGGTGATCAGCCAGCCGTGATGGCAAGGGCTCCCGTCCCCATGGACGTCTCACTGTCCGATAACAAGCAGCAAAAGCCCGAGACAACAACCTTGACGTACGCCTCGCTCGACGCCCTCTCCAACACCGTAGCCCACTCCCTACGGTCCCTAGGCGTGAAAAAGGGCGACCGCGTCGCCGTCAGTCTGGGCAACGTGACCGAGTCGGTGGTGCTAGCGTACGCCATCTTCAAGCTAGGCGCCATCTGGGTGCCCCTGAACCCGACGTTCAACACGGCCCAGCTAGGCGCTGCGCTGTCTCACCTGGGCGTCGAAGTCCTGATCATCGGCGCCGTGACGGACCTCGCGTACAAACCGTGTCGCGGCCGGAGTAATCTAGATCTGCTCTCGGCTCTGATCCCGGGCCTACAAGGCGGCAGTAAGATCGAGTCGCCCGTAGTACCCACGCTCAAGACCGTCGTAGTAGTAGATAACTCCGCCTCTCATCCGCAATCCGGTTTCCCGCCTTTACGGACCCTGAGTATGCTCACACCCTACACAACCCTCCTAAATTCTTCCTCCTCCTCCTCCTCGCGTCCCGTAGAGCCCGACACGCCTCTTTCCGCCGACGAAGCAATCAACATCCAATTCACCTCGGGCACGACCTCGCACCCGAAGGCCGCAACACTAAGCCACACCAACGTCTTGAACAACGGGTATCTGATCGCCTCGCGCATGGGCCTGGAGCCGTCGGACCTAATCGTCTGCCCGCCGCCTCTCTTCCACTGCTTCGGGTGCGTGCTAGGCCTAATGGCGACCGCCACCCGCGGCGCCGGCATCCTGTTTCCCTCGCCCTCCTTCGACCCCGCCGCCACGCTGCACATGGTCTCGGAGCAGCACGCGACGGGCCTACACGGCGTCGCCACCATGTTCGTGGCCGAGCTGGATTTATTACTCGCGCCGTCGTCGTCGTCGTCGTCGTCTTCGTCGCACCCGAGTTCTTTTGCGGAACAGCTACGCGCCGACGCATTCCGTACGTTGAGGAAAGGGATAGCGGCGGGATCGTCGGTGCCCGAGGCCCTCATGCGGCGACTTCTCGGGACCCTCGGGCTGAGGGATCTGGTGATCTGCTACGGCATGACGGAGACGAGTCCGGTCAGCTGCATGACTGCGCCCTCGGATCCGTCGGTCCACCGTACGCGGTCGGTGGGAAGGGTGATGCCGCATACGGCGGTCAAGATCGTGGCGCCCGGCGATCGCTCCCGCGTCCTCCCGCGCGGCACGCCGGGCGAGCTGGCGGCGGCCGGGTATCTGGTCATGAAGGGATATTTCGGAGACGAAGAGGCGACGGCCGTGGATCGGGTTCCCGATGACGAGGGCCGGGTGTGGATGTACAGTGGCGACGAGGCCGTCATGAACGAAGATGGATACGTGGAGATCACGGGCCGGATCAAGGACTTGATTATCCGCGGCGGGGAAAATATCCACCCGCTCGAGATTGAGAACTGTCTCTTTCAGATGCCGGGGGTGAGAGAGGTGAGTGTTGTCGGTGTGCCGGATGAGAGACATGGCGAGGCGGTTGCGGCGTTTGTGGTGCCGGCGTCTGGGACCGGCACCGGCACCGGCACCGGTACCGAGAATGGGGATGGACATGGAGATGGAGATGGAGAGAAGACGATCACGCAAACAGACGTACGGGATTGGGTCCGGGAACGACTCTCCGGACACCTGGTGCCCAAGTACGTGTTCTGGATCGACGAGTACCCCAAGACGGCTAGCGGGAAGATCCAGAAGTATAAGCTACGGGAGTTGGCCCGGAAGCTTATTTCTCCTAGTCAGTCATGAAAAGGCTGGAGTTTTCATCATGAATTCTTTTTTTTTTTTTTTTTTTGGTTTCCTTTGGTTTTTAAGGGTTGGGGGAAATAGTATTTTGGCGATGGGGGGGAAATGAAATGAATGAATGAATGATGGCAACCTTGTGCTTGCTTCTTCCATGATGAGATAGATAGCTTTGCCTGCGAACATTCGAGTATGGTATTTATTTATGTGTCATTCTATTTTTTTAACTATCATCTTTTTGATATAACATAGCTACATCATGATACTGATATGACGTTTGAATGATGAGACTCTAAATAGACAACGGTTTGATCGCGTGTCCTCGCCTGTTACGATGGAATATTCGAATGAATTCCACAGGGTAGATAGGGGAGAAAGCAAATGGAGTAAGTAGAAGGGAAAGATGGCGCTTATTGTTTGTTCTTCAACGCCGACCACACTCAAAAAAACAAACCAAGTGAAGATGTTTTTTTCTTCGGATTGTGATTTCTCTCAATAATCGATCGTAGGTTTTTTTTTTCTTTTGGTTTTCATCCTATATATATACATCATGATACTTATAATGATAGGTATATAAAATTGAGAGGATTCGTCGTTCAAAAAGTTGGCTCTCAAAATGAAACAAAAACAGATTGACAAAAAGCATTTGACAAAAAAAAGAGAAAAAAAAAAAAAATAGACCTTGCTGGGTATCAAGAAAAAAAAAACTCACACGACTTTATTCCCTCACTCTTGCTACATTTTCATTCATTTAGACTCACTCAGCTCCGTACCCAGGTAGGTAGGTTTTGTACCCGGATTGGTAAAGGTCCGTCTTGTTTCCCCGTCTTCTTCGCGTCGTGAAGTCATATCCAAATAACTCTCTTTTTTTCCCCCTCCACAGAACTCCACCCCAAAGTTCTCAACTCCTCCTCCTCCTTCTCTGACGGGGCATTCCATCCCCTCCAAGATATCCGAAGCAATGCGATTTCTTCGCGTACCATCTGCGACAGCGGTATTCCTCATTCCGTATTCCGCATTCCATATTCCTCATTCCGCACTCCGCACTCCGTATTCCGTATTCCGTAAATGTAACCCGGCAAAAGACGGTCGGCGTACAGCGTAAACGCCGTATTAGGCAGGCAGGACAGATAATCTGGACTTGGCACGCAACGCGGCAAACAACTGCCGGGCGGATGAAGCAAGGGATAGGCTAGGTTAGGTAGTTCGTCGTCGTCGGGCTTGAAGTAAGTGCCGCGCCAATAACCTCTCTCTCTCTCTCTCTCTCTCTCTCTCTCTCTCTCTCTCTCTCTCTCTCTTTCCAATATAAGGGAATTTGTAAGAAGCTGAACCAACAGACTCCGTCAAGACGTGCCTTAACTCCAATCATGATTCATATTTCGTCGACTCAGTGATATGTTTTCCCCCCTTTTGAATAAGTAGGTAGGTAGGTAATAGTTCCTTTTTTTTTTTTAGAAAAAAAAAAACCGCCCCGGGATTAAGCGATCGGCGAATTCCTCGCCGCACCATGGAGTATCTCAGCGCCATGTGTAAAGACCGTCGAACAGACGAGGCGCACAAGGAAGGCTAGACTTCGCTGGGTATAGAGCGCGAGCGCCGACCAGACCACGGCGAAGAAGAGGCAGAAGAGAGTCCAGAAGACGGCCTTTTCGCCCGGTGTGAAGACGTATATCCCGTAAGTCACTTCGATCCGGTATTTCTTCAGCCGTAACCACCGCATGAATACGTCGAACGGTGTCGATGTTGGCGTGGGTTTGTAGGGGGACTGATACATGGTTGAAGACATGGTTGTTGTCGTTGTTTGGGCCGTAGTGTTGTCGTGGTGTGTAAGTGACCGTTGCTCAACCGGATCAACTCACAGTCTAAGCAGAGAAGCTGAGAGGAGGAAACGACTCTAAAAGCCAGCACACAACCTTGTGACCAAAAGAGGGAAAGGAAAAAAAATACAAATGACGTTCAGGAAGAGGAAGGGATTACTTAAGTGCAGTCTGGTGAGTCTTATATCTTCTGAACTTACAAGTCGGGCAAGGACTCTCAAGGCAGACCAGACTCGTTCTCTCTCGCGCTTACATTTTATACATCCTCGGCCGCGAAAACCGAAGACTCACACCGCCAGCTTATATCAAATTTCTGCCCACCCCCATCAGGCTCCATTTTAGTCATCGCAAGTTCTTACTCATAGTGTAAAAGAGGCCATACTTATGTAGGATAAGGGAAAAGAGGTCACGTCGGTTGCAATGGCAACCCTCCAAGACCCACCCTTGGCCCAAAAAAAAAGGAAAAAGGCAAAAAAGGAAGAAAAAAAAAAAAAAAGTCCGTCATCATGAAGTATTGCATGATTTGTGCCACTTCGCGCCAGTATCATCAAATCATCACAGGCCTTGCTTTCTCCAACGACAAGGCAGACACATGATTTGACAGGGCCCCCGGGCAATAAGTAGACACACTAGGTTAGGTCCGGGGACTACCTAGATATTACGCGTATTACTAATCTAACTAATTATCCTGTGCCGTTGGACCGTGGGAGTAGACAGTGATGAGGCCTCGAAGCCAAGAAAAAAAGAAAAGTGAGTAGGAACAATCCAACGCCCAGTGGATGCAATAGTTTTTTAGTAATACAGTCGAGGGGGGAGGGCGGCTGGGATTTTCTGTGCCGCTCGCTATTAACTGCAGCAAGTAAAGCCGAGGGGACCGGCGCTGGTGTTTTCGGAAGCATCGGGATGTGGGGGTCCCGTGAATTCTTAAGACAGTTAGGTTAGTCGTGTGTGATAGCACAGCAATATTACGACCCAAAATGCAACTGCACAACTCCATGACGGTGCTCGGGCTTTGCCTGCTTGTATTATTGCATAAGTTGTACATAGTAAGCAAAACCTCGTCACAAACTGTGAGACGGACACACGGGACGGGCTTTGCGTAAATTCCGAACGAAAATCCATCGGAATCGAGGCCGTCGAATGACATGGAGGCAACGGCTCTGCGGAAACAATAAACACCGCGTTCACACAACCATGCTGGGAGTGGCTCGACTCGGTGCCCATCTGATATCAGCCGTGAGCAACATCCAATTACGGGAGACCCAAGATCCAAGACGCAAATGTCACAGTCCGGCCTTCGCCGGATGATGACATCATGTACGGTATTCAGGAGACGATGGCATACCTATTTCCACTTTTTGACGAGAACTGGACTTGTATTCGTAGGTGCTAGAAGAAGCCATATAATTAGCTAAGGTAGGCATACTTATGATGATCCTTAGTTGTAAGCATATAAACCCTATTCGGCATTTCGTCCGGCATTCTAGCAATCTTCTTTTCCTACGCATGCAGTGCGGCTTTGTCTGATGGCGCAAACGACGACCTCTCCACTCCACCCTTCTTCAATCGACTTATCTCTCGGCGATCAGGAAACCTGGCGCAACTTGTCCAACAGCCATCGGGTTTGGAACGCAGCTTTGAGAACAGCCGCGTTTTAGAAAAGGTATAGCATTCTCGTTCTCATCTTTGCTGAGGGGTTCATATTGCGCATCTCCGACAATTAGCCATTCTGATCTCGAGATAGCCCACCATTCGATCCATTGAGCTACTGGGGTCGTGATATATCGTCCACAAATGGAACATGGCAATGTACCCGAATTACCGTTCGTGATGCTTTGATATTCAATGCGCTCGATAGTTCGCGCTACGCTCGGTGGTGCCCCCGGGGGAATACGGGAAGCTAGGTCCCATGTCTGTGCAGCACGGGATGCCGACTTCGATGCCAACTCAAATAACGATAGCACCCGGCTTGACTGCGAGGCAATACCATAGAGTCGACCCGGAAAATCAAGCACGGGCAACTGGGAGACATCCTCAGTCGGGATAGTATCCGGTTGCTTCTTCCTCGATCTTGCAGAGTCCGGATTGAGTGGCTGCTCAAATGGCAAGCGAAATCGGGAAAGAACCAAACCGCGACTATCGCTGTATTGAACCGGTGACCGCGCAACAAGGGTAGCTCTCCACGTAACTGCATCGTGTTCGACGACATTGTTTTCCATGTGTCGACGAATCTCATGTGCGGATCGGTCGTCTGATGTAATGAGTGCTCCACCTACACGGACGACTGGATAGGTTTCTTTGTGAACTCCGCTATGGAGCGGCAGTCCACCCTCAGGCCGATAGAATGGATTTGGATGAATATGTAGCGAACGCACTGGCGAGGGATATTTAAGAAGATTGAGTAGCTCGCCGGGAAGATACCGTATACTGTTTAGGGAAATGTTGAGTTCCCGTAGTTTACTTAACTGGCCGATACTGGGAGGTAGCTCTCTAATCCGATTGTTTCGGAGGCTAAGATATGTTAGGTGTTCAAGGTTAAATATATCACTCGGCGCGCGTACGAGTTTGTTGCCGGAGAGATAAATGCCTAATTTCGGGACTTCGGGTTCGAAGGGTACACCCCTGTTAACCGAGGGAACAATAACAAGCTCGTGTAGAATAGTAAGCGGCCCATTCGGTATATCAATGAGGCCAATGGATCTAAGTCTTGTTAGCTTTTGGCACTTGGTCCCCTTGACTACTAGGTTCTATCTCAATAGATTCCGTGGTGAGTTTTATAGGCCGGAATTGACGTACGATAAGTCTACCTCAGGATCACCGTCTTCAACAGCATCTTCAAGTATTTCGCGTACTGTGCCATCTTTGCTTCGGGGGCGTATCGACGGGGGGCGACGGGGAGGACCGGGGTTACGCAACTGTGGAAGCTTCGGTTCGGGCGCATATTCCATATCCATATCCATAGCGAATTCTTCATTGACGTCTACTGATCCGTCGCTTCCCATCCATACGCCAGAGTCTTGTTGGCGCTGCAAAGTCCGATTCGGCTTAGGCTGAGGCTCTACAGCTTCACTGAATACCGAATCAGGCGACGCCGGCGTCTGCTGATACCAAGTGCCCACGTAACGCTTTTTGCGATGGCGTCCGTCGACGTAGTTGTCTACATGCGGGTCGTCGTCGCTCGAAAATACGGCGGGATCGCTAGAATTTGGGTAGAGAGGAGGTGGTGCGAAGACGCCGGTACGATTGCGCTTTCGTGTGTTGGTGAAAGTCTGGGTGGCGGCGTCCCACGACACCTTTGGAAGACTGGGGAGATCTGGGTCTTCCGCCATGGCGCCAGGAGTTGTAAACAAACTACTAGATGGATAGGTTATCGAAAATGCCGCGATTCAGAAGAGCAAAAGAGTACTCCAGAGAGTCCATAGATAGAAGAGTAGAAGCCGATGTTGGTCACGCGTCGAGGGGCAAACCGGGTGGGAGGGATCGCGTTTCAACAGACGGAAGCTACGGGGACCCCCACACTGTGACGTACGCGCTAATACAAGAATTATGACCCGCCGGGTTAGCGTGGTACTGTGCCGCCCCGCTTTTCCGGTGCACGTCATGCTAAAGTGATCTGGGCTTGAAGGCCGGATTGGGGCATAATTATCGTGAGCTGCCTTCCAATTATAAGACAAAAGCTGTCTGGCTTGTTTTCGGAAGCGAAGCGCTAAACCTTTCGTATTAGCTGTGTCTTGCGGTAAAGCGCAGCAGCAATGGGACTGAACACATGGCTAGGTCAATGTCCTGCGCTTTCCCAGACAAGACTGTCTGTGCCATACCGCCAGTGTATGTGTATGCCGAGGATTCAAGCGTCTTGCTAGAGAAGTCTCCCGAGTCTCATATCGCGTCTCTTATCAGCCTGGTCCATTGGGACCCTCCTAGTTCCAGTCGTCGTCATCGTCGTCGTCGTCGTTGACCGTCGCATGCCTGACATTTCTGTTCTTTACGCCCCAAGTTGTCGATTTCTCTTCTTTGGCATCTTCCGCCTCTCTCCGTCTTTTGACCACTCTCATATCCTTTGCATCAACGGCGCCCACTTCGACGAGGAGATCGTCGATTTGCAACATATTAGTCCGTACGCCGCCGATAGTCACGAGCGTAACAATCTGCTTGACAATGTCGGCGTTCTTATAGATAAGAATAGTAGGGCAATTGCGGTCCGGATAGTTCTCAATCGCCTTGTTTGCCAGAATCTCGCAAAACTTGACATCACCATATTCCTTTGCCGCCTGACGCCAGAGCTCTGAAAGCACTCTTGACTCAATATTTGTTCCTAATGAGGATGTCAGGTTGACAAATACAGGTCCGTTGTTAGAAGCTTCGGTGACCTCCCGAGCGTAGTCGGGCTTTGAGATCGGATATACGGTGCCATGTATCGACTTCTTGGTCAGATTATTAAGTTCCTGCATACGTTTCCGCCGATACTGCTCCAGGAATGCTTCGTCCTCTTCATCCTCGAGAGCGTCAAGCTCATCGAGCTCTTTGCCTTCTAGTCTGTTCTCGTGTGCGATGCGGCGGCCTTCAAGGATCGCCTCCTCGATCATGGGCGTAGGAGAAGGCGGTTTCTCCGGGATGATGCCATGCTTGCGGAGGATGTCATTCCTGCAAGGTTAGATACATGTTAACAATCGGCGGTCGCAGTGAAACGGAATGGAGGTTTGCACCATTCTGTGTCCGCGTTTGGATCGTCAATAGGAACGGCAATTCTTTGATCTGCTGGAGCAGCCATTTCGGTGGTATGAATATTGAGGAGGACAGTTGGTTCGTGGCAGGATAGAAGAAGGTCAACGAGGGAGGGGCGTTGTCTTGTGAAGGCACAGAGATGATTCTCTAGTGCAATGTAATGCTGCTGCCTTCGGACTGAGTGTTTGCGATGGTAGATGGTGAGGTAGGTAGGGGTCCAAGGTACAGAATGCATCAGGCACCCCTCACTTTGCGGTCGGTACGTACCGGATGTACTTTGGCATCACGGTATCTACAGCGTATCGGTACCACTTCTGTCGCATTGCCAAGCGCTGGGTAGAAGTACCGGAACCTTGTGTCTTATCTAGCGGAACCTCTTGAGGTTCTGTGGGTCAACCCCGCTGACTGGCACCCGCCAATAAGGCTGGTGTCAACTGGCAGCTCAAAGAGGTGTCCGTGGCGTGGAGAGAAAGCCCTAGCCCTCTTTGCCACTAAGCCTCTTTAGTCCAACTTTATGGTCGGTAGCGCTGTTTGCCTCAGTGGGTCGCTAAGGCAGATGCCCACCAACCAAAATCCGCACTCGTTAGATAGTACTTCCTGGATGAACTTTCTGCACACACCACAGACCTGTTCTCCCCTCTCTCCGTCAATCATCCATTGCGAGCACAAAATCTGCACATAACGATTTCCACCGCCAACTTCACGCTTGCCAATCGATCATTCAAGTCATCCTTCTTGACAATTAGACAAGATGGTAAGTCGACCGCGCTTTTTTTGTTGATTTTCCCTGGGCCTTGGGGATGCAGCGCACACTTTCAGCACGACCCTCGACCAGCAATATCGCGCCCGATCTCGTCGGCGGCGGACTCGGGAACAATCGAATACCCACCTAGATAGTCAACCTATATACACCCGACCGACACGCGCGACCTCGACGATACCATAGCGACACTACCTTGATACTACATCGATGCCCTAAGCTGGATGGAATCCGTGCTGCTTGATGGCTGCCGTGATATCGTTGTTGCCGAACAACTGATTGCTGACATCTCCTTCGCATAGGTTCTCGCCGTTGACCTCCTCAACCCCACCCCGGCTGCCGAAGCCAAGAAGCACAAGCTCAAGGTACGTAACCTTGATCATCCATATCATGCCATACACCCCTAACCATAGTGGTAGACTCTCGTCCCTGCCCCCCGATCTTTCTTCATGGACGTCAAGTGCCCCGGCTGCTTCACCATCACCACCGTTTTCTCTCACGCCCAGACCGTTGTCATCTGCCAGGGATGCACCACCGTTCTGTGCCAGCCTACCGGTGGTAAGGCCCGATTGACCGAGGGCTGCTCCTTCCGCAGAAAGTAGAGGCGTCATGTTTTCTGTCCTCTTCGTTCTCAGGGTATTGGTCACGACTTGATGGTTCAGTTCGGATATCTGCGAGGCTTCTCGGTGTCATGGGGCGCATAGAAAATGGGCATCAACTTTCCGAATACACGCACACTTCTCGACTTTCTCGATCCACGTTCACGTCATTGCAGATAGTCGACGGATACCAAAAAGTACTCCAATAAAAAAAGAGGCGTTTGGGGTCTTGATATCTTGCATCGTTCATTCATGCAACTGGTTTCTTCTCTCGTTGTGTATCATGACGCCATCGTCCACATCCAGTTCGTGGTAGTTGGCATGTGTGGGTGGATAGCTGGAAACGGCTTTCCATATGAGCATTCCCAAGATACGCCTTCGTTGGCAGATTCTATGAATGTGAGGACGTGGAATGCTGGTTGAGGATTGCTATACCCAAGTGCGACGATCCTGGCGTTAATTTTCACTGCTCTAGGAAAATTCATGAAGTTTCACGGACATCCTGACTACTCCCGTCTCATCCATCTCGTTCGAGCTGGGGAAAATGCTATGTGAATGAATATATGCTATGTGGATGTATGTTTGTGCAAATATGTATGCGAGGATTTGAATTTTCGTTGCAGGCAATCTAAGACATGCCGTTCAGGCTCTACTACAGATAGTTCTAAGGATCCGCAGACTGCGCACAAAAACGCCTCCTATTTGCTGGTGGAGAAATGCAGTCACTGTTCACCGGAGACCAATTATTGAAGCCTTGGCGATCATGATTAGATGTCTCAAGCTTAAATCCAAATCCTAACTTGCCATGATTACCCAGGTATCGTAGTCACCATTCGTCAAGTAAATCGAAGCCGTAAGTGGCCGGGCGGACCCCGGAGGCTGGGTGTCACAAGACGGATGCATCCGGCGGGAGACACGTCCGGCCCCGTATGCACGTAGTACCGGCAAGTTTAGACAATGGAACTAGAAGGGCGAAGGGCTCCATTCACGTTCATTCTTTCCCCATTCTCTTCAGGTGCGTGACATGATTACAGACTGTATACGCCCGTATATCACCATAGGTAAGTGCAAGGACCCCATTTTCCATTTCCATCGTCTCATTCACGCAGCCCGAAATGCACCAAATACGGCCCAGACAGATGCATAACACTAAGGTGAAATTATTCCTGTAACAGACATTGCGGCCTGGCGCTAGTGCTGTATGCCGAATGGATACAACGCGTCCATAAATACACGTCGGGCTCGGTAACGCGTAGAAGGGTACCTCTTCTTGCTTGGTGCTGTACCCCATTCCCGTCTCCTCCCCCAATCCCTGCGTCCTGCCTATATATGTAGTGTAATAATGGCACAATAAGGACATCGAACCAAGTCTCCGCCCTTTTGCACATTTCTGCCTCATGGCATCATTTCCCCTCATTCACAAAAGCGGCGTATTTGTGCATTCTTGCCAAGCGATCTTCCCATAGGCGCAGCGCTGCAACTTACCATAGCCGTGCTCAGTAATCTGAGCTATCTTACGACATCTCGCAGCGGCAGCTTGGGGAAGACACAGCACCACTGCCTGGCTAATCTATATTCGTCGCTTGAGACCCAACTTCTACGCTACGACAACAAACCGTTCCTATTTCTGCGTTGATCGCATTCAATAATAACCTAATGTCTGCTCCCCGAACCAAGCGGCAGTTTGCTGGCGCTGCCAGCAACCCAGCGCAGCAACAGATCACCTCGTTCTTCACCTCCACCGCTAATACCACCACCTCCTCCTCCTCGACCCACCTCAGCCACAATACATCATCATCGTCGCCAAAACAACATTCCGATAATCCGTTAACCCTCCCTGCATCTGTGCAAGCGAATCTACTCTCGGTAGGCATGCGCGTACGCAAATCTGTGCCAGAAGGATACAAGACCGGAAGCTACAATGCCTTCGCGCTCTGGGACGAAAACGACACGGGCGTCACCGCCAAAACCATCCGTGACGGTCAGCGATCGCGCGCCAACGCCTTCTCCTCGCCGCGTGAGCTCCTCCCCTTCTGCGGGATCCACAAGGTCGGCGGCCTAGACACACAACCTGAGCACAATGGTCATGCGCTATCATCGTCCAACAGCGCTATCATCTCCGACTCCAACTGCTGGACTAGTATATACGAAGGTGTCCCGGGCTTGACGAATAGTCAAGACTCCGTCGAGTCGACTGCTTCTGCTTCTCCCACGGCGCCTACTCGGAAGCGCTTCTTCGTCGAAGACGAGGAAGAGGTGGGAAACCCAACAACAATTCCGGATCTATGGCGGCATAACAACAATAACAACAATAACAACAACAACGGTGCCGACTCACGCAGTCTGGCACCCGTAGCCTTGGTCATCAGTAATAGCAGCCGAGCCATAGCCATGCCACGCAAAAGGTCACGAGTTAGCAGCAAAGCCCCGCGCACCGCCGCGGGTATATCCAGTGCCGGTCAGGAGAACGTCATGATCGTCGACAGCGATTTCGAGGAAGCCGATTTTCTGGACCGTCAGGCTTGGGAGGTCGATATGAACAACGCTTAATTACCTTACACGCTTTAAAAACCCCCCCCCAACTTCTCTCTTCTTGCCGACGGGAGCAGTCTGCTGGAAATAATTTAAAGAGAAAAAGACCGGCAGTCCGTGCCCTAGAAACGTCGGAAAGAGATGGGGATAATGAATCATTATAGGAGGCAAGAAGGGGAAGGGGAAGTCTGTCCAAAGAGAAAAAACCGCCCAAGAGAGAGGGAGAAGGGGGGAGGAGGGGGGAGAAGTTCTGTTTCAGAATTGAATGCAAAAGGCGGGAACCATTTTTCAAGCGTGGTCTGGGCATCAACGAGGCGTTCCAAGCGTTCCAGGAGTCTTTATGAATCGCCTCACCCGGGTAAACCCTTACTTACGTTTCCTCAAACCCTTACCCTTACTTATTAACTAGGCACCTACCTACCCACGTGTCTTACCCGGGTGACAATTCCTTATTTCCTTTGTTTCCTTTTTTTTGTTGTTGTTGTTGTTGTTGTTGTTGTTGTTGTTGTTGTTTTTTTACATTTATAATTCACCGAGACGCAACCCTCGGTTTCTTTGTTTTGTTTTGTTTTGTTTTGTTTTGTTTTTTTCATGTTACACGAAGATGACGCCGGGGGGGGGGGGTCACGTCAACTGCATTGTTTCTCAATGTGGTGCGGATTGGGGGGGCTGATATGATGAGCCGAGCGTCTGACTGATTGACTGATATGAACGAGAAAAACGTCGTTTTCGTTTCGTAGATAGATAGATTAGGTAGGTAGTATTAAATGGTTTTTTTTTTTTTTTTCTTTTAGTCTTTTATCGGTAAGATGCATACTATGGTTGAAACTACTAACCTACCTACCACCTTGTGTCTGTCTTGACAAAGGAATGAAAGTGAAGGGATGAGTTTCTCTCTTTTTCTTCTCTTTGTTGGATCTCGCTCACTAAAGCCAAACTGACAGAGGTTGGGCCGTTGGCACGGGCAGGATAGGAAAAGACGCGTCCTAGATACCTAATGACTGGTTTAAAGGCTTTGTATTACTGAGTGTAGACAAATGAAGATCCCGCAATTGCTATCTCGAAAGAGAAGGGGGGAGAGAGAGAGAGAGCAAAAATACATTACAATGCCTCCTACCACGGGCGTGTCTACACTATAATAGATGTACTCGTTGTTGGCACGAGATACTCACCGCGAGAATTATACACACAACAACCGGAATCTCAAGGAAAGGTATCCCCAAACCTATTAAACCTATGCCATGGTGTGAGGTACCTGGTAAGTATTAAGTCGTTGGCATATCATATCCCCTTCCCCTCCGGTGTTTTGCCCTTCAACCTTGTCTCTACGAGACCTAGAGATCATTGAATGGATTCCGAAAGTCGAGAAGATCTCGCTGCCCGTAGAACTCGCCCACCACCGTCAGAATCATGTTGAGTGTGGTGCGTTCGTTGACAGTGGCGCGGTCTAGCTCTACGTAGTGCTCTTCGTCTTCGGTTTCATCTTGATCCGTGGCATGCTCGCCTTCTTCCTGCTCTTGTTCGGCGTTGTTACCTATGACCGTGGGTCGTGATGTCTCGTCCTTGGCCGTAGAGAGATGAGTGGTAGAGGTAGGGGCATCCTGATCTTGGTATTCGTTCTCACCCTTACCATCGTCGTTGTCCAATTCTGCCAGGAAACGCGCCTTTGCAGCCTCGAGGTCAGTTGAGCTATCTACATGGGGCGGCGAAGGGTCTGCGTCTGTTACTTCTCCGTCCTCTACATCGGAGTCCAGCTGCATCTCCACGTCTGAGACGCTTCCTTGGCTGTGTGCACGGGCGGGCGTATTGCTATCTCCAAGATTAGTTGTGACAGGTGCTTTGGGGTTTGAAGTATCCGTGGCCATAATGTCCGAAGTAGATGCGTCAGCGGTAAAGACTGGTTCGTCCTGCTCGTCTTGGTCGAGATCAAATTCAAAGTACTCTTCAACATCAGCGCCGACCTCGAATTCACCTTGGTCTTCGGGGCTACTACCAGCAACATCAAAATTCGCCCTGAGAAGTTCGAGCTCTGCAAAGCTGACCATCAGGAGAACGGCTCTCTTCCCTAGCTCACGAATGCATCCGACCTCCATATAGTCAAGTTGGCCCATGCCCGGTAATCGTGCGAGAAGCGCCCAGATCCACCGGCTAGTGCGCTCATTTAGTTGCGTTCTCTTGCGGAGGAACTTGGAATTGAGGATGATGCGTAAAAGGCGAAAGACACTATCTTTGTGCATAGCAGCGATCTGCGCGGGGAGAGGATCCGTGCTCCTGAGACGAGCACCCCATTGTTGAAAGGCGGTATTGCCGCGCTTCCATTGTTCTACCTCGGTTGGGTTCGATTCAGGAAGGGCTTCGATAGCACCACTCGGGGGACGGGTCTGGAGGAGTTTGCGGAGCGCGAGGTATCGATTTGTAATTGCGGAGAAGTAGGCATCTAGGATTTCGTCGGCGCTGCTATTGTGCGGTCCAATTCCAGTAGAGTCGGACGCGGCCGATTCGGTGGCATCTTCTGAGCTAGTATACCAGTAATTGTCTGGATATGCTACGTATGCACCATCTTGGTAATATCCTCGAAAGTCGCCCACACCGTCCTTATAGATGCTTCGCTCGACTTCTTGCCTTCTGTCATCGCCATCTCCACATTCGGCCGAGCTTGATTTGGGTTGGGGAGGGAGACTAGGTCCGGCTTTCTTTGCGACGAGCACGTGTGGTATTGTGGAAGCTTGGTTTCTATACTCACCATATCAGCCAAACGAACACCTCCATCCGTCGCAGCTGGGCAAATGTATTTAGCCTTGGAGATCGAAACTGATGGAGTCGGCCGGGATTGGGAATCGGGAATTGGGAATTGGGGATTGGTATCTCACCTGACGGCTCTTAGATACGCTAGTGCAGCAGAGTCATCTTCACAATCCAGATCACTGTCGCCGGTGGGCGCGGTTGACGTTGTGCCCAAATCGCCAAATGCGCCGCGTTGACTTGATGTTAAGTCGGCTCGAGCCGCTCTATGGCGTTTGCTTTTCGCGGCTCTCGGATCGATCTCACCATCGGCTGCACGCTTAGAGGTCATATTGCTGTCCTTGGAAAATGCTTCCAGTTGTTTATTATAAGTGAGGCGAAGAAATTGAACTCTGGGTCTGAAAGTTGAGAGTTCCCGTCCGTACCTATTGTTTCGATGTTCTAGGTTAGGCAGGTTGGGCGTGGATGCCGTAATCACCCCCTTGGTTACATATCATGACTCAAACCAGTTAACTGCAGTTATCGGGGTTCAGGGTTGGCGGAAGGTCCAAGTCATAGAGAACACTTCGACATTCACAGAACTTGTTCAGAACTTGTTCAGAACTTGTTCAGAACTTGTTCTCAACACCAACACTTTCCATCAAAACCTTTGAGCAGCCACAGCCTGCACCCTTGAATCTATTAGGGGACTTGATGGATATATTTTCTCACAAGAAATTTTCTCATAAGCAGTGTGTACCGACCTTCAATCCATTACCATGCCCCCCAAGTCCTGGTCATCGGAGCCTGCGTAGTTGTCGTGATTTCCTAGAGTCAAGGCCCGATTGCCAGTCGTGGGGGATTGCGAGGATTCGACGTCATCAGACTCAGACTTCCCACTGGAGCTCGAACGAGTCTGATAAGCAAGTCACATGCTTTTAAGAAACCCTATCAGTTCCGAAACACTCCAGTTGCGGCAAGCAGAGGGCCATCAGGTCAAAGTCAAGATTAATTCCCGAATGGTAATTAGGTGCCGCGCCATGCAGATTACTTCGATACCGTAACTCGTAATCAAGTATTATTACGACACCTGTTCGGGCCACGTTCCTTTCACTTTTCAATATGAAGGTCGAGATGACAGGCGACAGCTTCCTTCCCATCCTAGGCCATCCAACAATCCATGCCGATCCCGCGAACGTTAGGGGAGCATGACACAAATTCAAATACGGTAGTCTTCGGTACGTCTGCAGGGTATCCCGTTGCTACCGTCACCCGTGGTTTATCGAACTCGGGAAACGTTGTCGCAGGCGGACTGGACTCCCCGAAAGGTGTTTCGAAAAGGCAGCTTGCGGTCAGCGGTGATACGAGGTGTGGCGGTGCTGGCGAAAGGATCGCGGGGTTACATAAATCTCGCCATAACCGAATGACGAAGCGTTCCGATTGAACAAAAGGAACGCTTAAGTACACCCAAGGCCATGTCGTCTGTTCCGATTGAACAAAAGGAACGCTTAGGTACACCCAAGGCCATGTCGTCGAGAACCCCCCGAAAGCCACATATGTGGCCTATATAATACAGCATCACCTCAGTCGGTCATCAGAATACATGACAAAAAAGCTTGCTATTCAGTAACTATATCGCTGATATCCCACGTTACCGCCTTCCAGAAGATACGCATACTTGTTACGTCTTGTTAAGAAGAGCCGTCTCGGTTGATCTAAGTCATTTCTCCGAAATGCGAACATCTTTCTGGTTTGTCTGGCATCGTGAATCCCTGACAGAAGAGAAAAGGAAACTAAAAACCCTGGCACAAGCCGAAGAGAGGTGACAAGACAATGACATGGTGGCAAGAAAGAATTCAGTACCAGTGGCGATTGCCGGTCACTTGGCGGGAATATCCTGGCGACCAGGGGGCATCTCCATCATTCATACATCCATGAACAAATTGGTTTCGAAAGCTCTGGTTTTCGCCATCGCTAGAGCTGTTAGAATCGGGTTCTTCTTGGATGCGCCCAGACTGGTCCATTGGCATTTGCGCTACGGCGCAATCTCCTGTATTGGGAAGGTCTCTTCGCTAAGGTCAGCCTAGTTACTTTCATGTCTTCGCTGGAGAGCATACTCATCCGAGCCCTGGAAAGCTTGCGTGGACATTCGCCGAAGCCTTCGTCTGGTGTGCACTTCCGCACCCCGTTCTTGGGTCGCTGAAGGGGCATAGTTCTGGGTTGGGTAGTGCCCCGACGACGAACTTGACCCGAATTGGTCGTTGCTCGTTTTATAGAGTGCCATGGAGTCTCCATCCGTTGGCGAGAATACAGCGGACGACATTAAGACTTCATACCCTTCAGCTGAGGTAGGAGGATAACGGTTCATCGACGAGCTTTGCCAAGCTGACTCTTGGAAACCCACGTGTGGGAGCGTATCGTTATGAGCTTGGTATGGCCTGGAGGCGAATATCATCAGTCTCAAGAGGTACCCAGACGTAAGGAATGCGCTTACAGGCCGTAGCTTCTCTGGCTACCACTGAACACCGTGCCTGGGATTGCCGATCCAGGCATTACCAGCCCGGAGAGAACACGGCTATCATGAGGGTACACGCCATCGGAGTATTGAACTTCCATGAAGCCCCCCGCTCGCGAGCTACCCCGCCATGCTCGGCTTTGATCATCGGTAATATTTGGATCGGATAGCAGTTCATCCATGACTACTCGAAACATTTCTCCATCGCCATCTATAGGATTACGGTGCCGGTGGGGAACGTGGGGTTCCTGCAATTGTACACGCGACGTTCGAGCACCATGACGCGAGCGAGGAGGGCGACGATGAGACATCTTCGGAAGCCTTGAACTTTTTCCGTGGGGCGGATTGCTGATGTTTATTGCTTGCTGCTGCTTTCGCCGTTCTTTGCTGTAATCGTTTCGTGAGCGTCGTCGCAGTGGAGCGTGTGAAATGAAGGAAGAAAGTATGCTTTTTATATTGGAATACTGGCACGAGATCGCAACCTAATAGTTGATATGATCAGCCGTTTGAATGGCATGCTCCCTGTACAACCCAGACTGAACTCCCTGGGCATTTGGGCCATTTACGCGCCGACTCGACAACGCATTCACCCCGACGGTAGTTTCGGCAACTTACGTGGAGTGGGGGAATGGAAGTTCCGCTGTCGCTGAGACGATCAGGCGCATGTTGGCACCTCGACCTTCCCTTTCTTCTCGTATCAGGACAAGGTCACAGGCGAATAGGCAACCATCATAGCCAGGGCATTTTACCTGCAACCTAGGTATGACATTGGCCTCGGTAGGCCCACTTGCTCGATCATTAATAGATGGCCTGTCGACTCGCCACGGAATAGTTCGGTGTCCCATAAAGTCGGTACCGTCAGGCTGAGACTTAGGTCGTAAGCACCCCTGTTTCAGGCCCTTTTCTTATATCGACGGTGCACACCATCGGGCTCTTAACTTCTCGGGAGCGCGAGCTTTCCCTAGAGTCCCGATGAACACCGAGAAGAAAAGTGATATTGATGTTAGGAGTGCCCAAACAATGCCCCAACATGCTACGGTAGAGACAAACTTACAAGACTACCTACCTGTAGCTATCCCTGCGTGAAGAAGCATGAAGTGAAGAAACATGAAGGGAAGCACACGCGCCAGCAACACGCTACACGACTGAATCTAGGACTCAGTATCGTCACTTCGTAGCGGTGAACGGAAAACCCAAAGAAAACCCTGCCAGAACCTGACATTGGGCACGAATACAACGGTTCAGAACTGGGGAAAGCAAAATCGAAAGATCTTACGAAAACAGCGGTCTAGGACAACGCGACATTACTACCAAGCCGATGAATGCCGATCCGTAGAAAAAAGAAACTCCTTTCTTGTATCGCGATGTTCAGGGGACAGGGCGTTCTCCAGGCAAATCAATGCAGGTTGGCCGTATACGATTAAGTAGAGGTGAATGAGGAGGTAACCTGCTTACCTGAGAGCACCAACAAGTCGAGAGGGGTCACATATACACCACAAAACGCCTCTGGAAACTGGCGTGCGGAGACGTACCGCCGTACAGATGGTAAGAACCATGTATGTCCCGCTCATCGGACTCTACCTGGAGATACAAGACTGCAATCGGTAGTACCCTATATTCCTTGATTTGCCGCGGCGTCAGATATCAAGTGTGGCATCCTGTGATAATACTAACTAGAAGAGGTGACTTTCGAGGCCTACCGTCACTAGCTCGCCAGCATCCAGAAAGGGAAGAGGGGGAATGGATGTCTCTCGCTACCAATGTTACCATGTTGCACTTCCCAGCGGGGTTAATGGGAATTGGAGGCCCTGCACGATCGATGGCATAAGAAATCAAACAGGTCGATGCCTAAAGCACGGCATGCAGGTTGGTATCAAGGCCCGGGTCACAACTCTCTGATGCAGGTATCAGTACCCTAGATTCTACGAAAAAGCACTGACTTCAACACTGCCTTTTGTTACTGGTACTGGTGCCAGCGAGGCTGGCGAGACTTGTACTCGGTGAGAGACGATGCTTTTGTTGGTCGTTCAACGAGGAGGTCATCTTGGCAGGCTCGCTAGTACATGCAGACTCACGAGTGCGGCTATGTTCAGAGAGGTATTCCTCAATGGTCGATTGCATGTCGCTCCACTCCCATTGGCCTATGCCGCATCAATTCGACTGATAGTGTGGCATCGACATCGACATGCCCATGATACTGGTAGACGGCCCTCAAACTCTACGCTGAGGGCTAGGAGGAGATGGCTTACTGGGTTCTTTAATTATGACCTACTCTAACAGACTGAAGATCTTTGAATATTGGTATTAATATGTATCCAGCAGTCTCTCGAGCTATTAAGGCATCATCCTCATGGCCGTCTAACTCACGGCCGGGTGTTGTCTTAATGGCACCCGATAAAGCACAAAGATGAAGCGGACTCCTGAGTTCAGATTCTCTGCGAACTCGCAGACAGCCACTCAACTCGGTTTAGTCTCACTGGCATGAACGAAAGATACTCTAGTGCGGAATAATCAGGTCTCAACCCCGTGGGGGGTTATGAATTAATGCTAAAGCTTCCGGCCTAATCGCAAGGTAACAATTGAGACTAATACACATTAAGCAGCATGCTGTGTGTGTCTTGAAGCTACACCAGTCCAGGGAACTTGCTGAAGGGAACTTTCTTGTGGCGGCCACGCCGTCCCGGTGAGACCTTACTGCCGTTTAAGGGTGTCAATTGGCTACGCTGGGCTTAGGGGCATACAAAAAAACGGCTCGTCCGTTGTGATTTTGCTTGCTACCTTCTCCGATTGTCCATACAAACTCAAGCACTTCCTATTAAGCAACGCCACGATACACAGCATTCGCCCAAAACAGAAGGTGGTATTGAGAGTCTCAGCCCGGGTTATGGGGATGCCACCCGGGCCGCTGCTCAGGTGCTCGATGGAATGTCCACCGTTTTGTTTTGACTCGCGTGGTAATTGTAGGTTTGTAGGTTTGTAGGTTGATTTGATTACCTACCTACCTACCCACCTGCCGCATCAGTCTGGAGACAACACGCACGTTTTTGCCCGTCAAGCTTAATGGAGAGGGGTATTTACATTTTGCTCACACCGCACAGCACAGGTAAACCCTCATATACGGTACTCTCGGATTCACGAGACCCTTGTTGTTTACTTGGGTCCAAAAACCTACGGAAAAGTCCGCTAGCTATCCGGTGGGTGGCTGGGTTAGCATGACAGGCCATTCGGGGACCGACTAAGTTCCATCTGTAAGCAAGTATGTTCAGTGTTGCTCTACCATTCCAACAGCTCACCCGTGCCTTGTAGGGAGCCGCCGCCGCCCATAGGCTGCAGTTTAAGCGGGGGGTTTGGAATACTCTACAGACGATTTGCGCGCGGTTCGTCAGGCCGAGCGAGTCGAACGTGCCGATCCGCTTCGTTCCATTGTCATTTTTGTGATTTATCATGTTCGACGAATGCGATCATCTCACCATCTCGCATGGGCTTCAATGCAGGGGCAACGATGCAGGTGTGACATAAACAACGTGGGAGTCTCACCCATTGACATTGAAGGATAGGTTGGATCTGCGCCCGCCCCACTTCTTGGAAAAAAAAAAAAAAAAAAAAAAAAAAAAGAAAACTAATATTAGCTACCGATTTGCTCCCATGCCCGCTACCCCGTCTGATGCCCGATCGTTGTTGGCCAATGGACCCCTTGCTGCTGCCTGTGACGAACAGTAACGTGATGTCCATCCCCATGCTACAAAGCGGCAGGCTCTAGAATAGGGCGCTCCCACGATCGAGAAGCTAAAGGGTCAGGATCTTGCCATGGAATAGCCATGTTGGCATGATCTACGTACTTGTTGCCACAAGATGATTCAGGGACCAGGACCAGTGACCAGGGCCAGGGACCTAAAGTCCTCTACGCTGCCTACGCTGCCTACGTCTTTCATCTTTGTCCTTGAGCCCCAGCGTCGGGTAGCATCTCTCCACGGAATCTTACATGCGTCACATGAACATGGGAAGGGATTTAAATGGCTTGATATGACGCAAGTATACATTGACCCATGCTACCTAGCTACCTACCTACCTACCTATCTATTCTTCATCACATTGATGATGGCCGTTGGGCACGATACCGGAGCTAAAAAATCTTCAGCAAAAGATTTGGGCACTAATATCGACGACGATGTCGGGCCTCCAAAATGGAGTAGCTTCAAACAAATTCTGACGTCAGCTGTGTGTTAGGTTGGAAAGTTTTCTTTTTTGCCAAGGGTTGCGGCTCTTTTCTGTCAAGTTGTGATTTCTTTTTGGTTTATTGGGGAGGAGAGGGAGGGGGAGGGGGAGGGGAAGAGGAAGGGGAAGGGGTGGTTTCGACTGTCTCGTCTCTCGATTTCTTTTCATGATTGGGGAAGTATTGATTCTTACGTGGACTTATCATCGTAGTAGTTGATGACCTTGGAGATAGGAGAAGGCAGGGTTTGTTTGTTTATTTGTTTATTTTTTTTATTTGTTTGTTTGTTAGATGGAATGGAATATCAGGCTTTGACAATTAACACTCATATGATTAATCACCCCATGCTGCGGCCATCTGCTTTGTGATAATTGCCTACCTGCCTAGATACTAGATAAACTCTGTTCAGTTCGAGTTTGGCGGCCATTAACTCAGGATATATATCTTCCCTGCCTACCATCTTTCTAACGTAGCCTGCATTAAACCAGCCAAACCCCCCCGCCCCCCCCCCCCCCCCCTCAAATTCTAGAGCCGACTGATTCTTCCAGCCGTTGTCCTTGGTCGAGCTACCTAACCTAACCTAGGTATTTATTATCCGGGTCTTTCATACGTGGTTCTGTCCCGCAACCTCGACTACTGCGACTTGAGAGCTGAGGGCTAGACTGTGCTGTGGTGGAATAAGGGTAGACAACCAACCTATTCACGATGATGCAGGTATACTACTGAACCTAGATAGATAGATAGGTAGATAGATAAATCCTAAGGTTGGGTACTTTGTTCACTGTTGTCGCTGAGAAGACCGATTTACCCTTCCCCTCAGGTGACGCTCTGACCTAAGACGCAGGAGGGGGGGCTAGATAAACTACCTACTACCTACCTGTCCGGTGGATTTGGATTTGGATTTGGATTTGGATTGGGATTGGGATTTGGATTGAGATTGGAAATAAATCGGGCCTTTTGCCGAATATGTCATGTTATAACATATTATATATGTGTGTGTGCACAACTCGCTCTCCTCCGAAGCCGTCTCGACGGGAAGTAAAAACGAAAAGAAAAAAATATAATAAATAAAAAATAAACAAATACGGCTAGAGATGATAACGACGGTGAAGTATTGAATAGGCAGAAACTGGTTTTGAACTTGCGAGTGGCGGAGTGGGAAAGTAGGTAGGTAATAGGTATTAGATAGTTCCAGAACATCCCGTCGGCGACACAGATAGATAGGCAGGGTAGATGAGTTAAACGGGGGTAAAACGTTGAGACGGGAAATGGGCCCGTCACTTTCACCCTGTGGTCGAAATTGAAGCCTGGACGATCCCAAGACTCGATGATGGTATGTACTATAGTTATACATATGTACCCTTATGAGAATGAATTCTTGCTAGGTAGATAGGTAAGTTAGGACACTTTTTCGCTTTCAATCAACTTCACCGTAAAAGTAGGGTAAGGACAAAGCAAACTGTAGGTAAAGGACATAGTTATCTAACTTGTCCAAAGTTTACCTTCAGTGTATTGATGAGACTCGGTAGGTTAATTGGGTCGGTTATATAGGTAGGTAGATGAAGCTATTCAATAGTTAACTACCTGTCTGTACAGACGTCCATAAGGGCATTTATGTACCTACCTACGGACATACCTACTATAGAGACGATGGTAGGCGGGATTAGCCGCCAACCCCACATTCACGCACGTGATGTTTCGCCCTAGATAGCGACCAGTACTTAGGTAAGAAGTCGTGATGCTAATACGTAACTATCTGGACTGGATACTTAGTCAGCGACTCCACTCTACCTAGCTGTGACACGAAACTGAATTGAGTGAAGTCGTGACAAGCTCGCGACGAGAAGAACCGTCTCACGGCTCTCTTCATTTCGCTCGTTTACCCTCTTGGGGCCGAGAATTCAGAATCAAGGGACTACGCAAGTCACTCGGTCTATTAAGTCATGTATGGATGGATAGATAGTATTACGGACCCTATCTAACAGTAATATGCGTTATTTCATGAACCTGCCCAAGGTCATCGAATTTTTGACATTTGTTTACCGTCCTCTTGCATCTTCCGAAGACTTGAGCCGAGAGTGAGAGTAAGAGTCTGAAGGTTTCGTGACTGGCGTTTGCTAGGGTAGTGATTCGATTGATTTACATGTTGTTGATAGATGTAGGTATTTGGCTCTATCGTCACAGATAAGTAACCACTCTTTCTGATTAGACGATGGTATCCCGAGTCTCACAACTAACTCGCAAGATTTAGATACACGCCGGCGCTTTAAAAAAAAAGAGGAGTTCTCATCGCCCGAAAAAGCTGGCGGGCTTATGTTGATGGACGCTCTTCTAGCTCATCGAGAATCTGAATAATATAAATACCTAGATCTACCTTACCTACTTGCGCCATCTCCATTTATTTTTTTCTCTTATATGGTGTCTGATTTACGTGTGCTGGCGCAGAGTCGATCATACTTATCATGTTCCTTCCTGCCCGGCCCCTTCTTCATTCCCGGATGGGGTGCTTACTTATATTCGAGGGCCTACCACATGGAAACTCCATTACAAGCTCGGAACCCAATCCCAATTGCCATTCCCCGTCCCGCTGGAAGAGGACAATACTTGCAGAAGGGGGTATTTTCGGATATCAGAAAGGAGATAACCCCCTCACCGGGACCCCCGGGCTCACGATATACGCACACATCTGCTAGCTAGGTCTGTTTGAACTGTCACCGTTGTTAACCGCAACGGCGACGTTTTTTTTCCACTTCTCGCTCTCAGCTTCGAGCTCCTGGCATCAACCGCCCCCCCTCCATGACCCTAAAGTTCATCTCTAGAGCGACCGCTATGATATATATATATATATATATATATATATATTATATCTACAACCCCGGTATGCGGCTCAGCGAGACCGCGGTGGCCATTCGTCCTGCTTATATCCATCTACCCTACCCCGAATAGTCGGACGCCGTATCGCTCCGCCGGTCGAATACCGCTCAATCAAGCTAAGCCGGCCGTTCCAAAATCCGACGTCACACGTTCAGGAGAGGAAACGCTCACACAAGTCTACGGGCGTGACTGTCTTCTTTCACGATTGAACCCGTGACGAGGGCGGTTTAAGTACCTGTTCACGGGAGTAAGGGGGTCAAGTTACTAGGTTAGGTACCTATCTACTTATTTCACCTGTAAAGAAACCCTTCGTGGAGGGCGAGTATCTCAAATCTTCCAAAAAGAAAAAAAAAAGACAATAATAATAATAATCTACTACGAGAATTCTTGAGCTTCGAGAATAGGATCATGGGACTTACCTATATAAAGGTCATGTTGAATGGGGGAAACCCCGCCCCCCTTTTCTTTCCTCTCAGAAGAAACAGGAACTTGGTTAGGTATTAGTTAGTTAATAGCCCCTTTACTCACTCAACTACCTTATTATCAGTAAACTACCCAAGAGCAGAAGGAGAAGAATTCTTCCTCATATAATATGTGTAGAAGTATCCCTACCAGGTAAAATCTACCTACCTTACCTACCTACCTACCTAGGTAGTGTAGTGTGGTCAACTCATTGTACTGTCGGCCTCCGAGTCTCTTTAAAATAAACTTCCCTACAGCGTACGCTGCGATCTCGGCTCGCGAAACCAGCTTTGAACAAGACATACAAGACCGACATGCTTTTTTTTCCACATTAAAGATTCTTCGTATACAGACACTCTGTTCCCTCGCCCATACCTTTTTTTTCTTTTTTTCCTTTCTTTCCTTCCTTCCTTCCTTTCCTTCGAGGAGGACTGTCGCCGCATCTTTACTCTACCTTACGCCAGAGCAAGAGAAAGAGAAAGCACTCATACTTCGCGAACCCCTTCAGGGGACATTTGAAAGCTTCGCTAGCAGGCTATATAGCCATATCTCCCAATCCAGGAGATCAGCCAGGGGGGGGGTTTCATAGTCCCCTCCCCAGTAGTAATTCAGGGGCAAAACAAAGCTAGGGCTGCGGCCAGGCGATAATTATAATATCAGCTATCTATCTAACCTATCTCGCCGGCAACAGAACACACGAGAGTGACTGACACCCCCACCGTCAGCATGGAAGCCTATTCATTCATTAAGCGCTGCCTTACATTACCAAGAAAATCACCACATCCCCCGTTTTCTATTCTCTTACCAGGTAGGTTAGGTAGGTAAAGTCTAATTACGACCAACTCTCACGACGAACCTACAGCTCCGGACAAAAATGGACCACTAGGTAGATACAGGACCGCCCCTATTGAAAACATAACCTACACGTCTAATTAGTTATGCCTTAAAAAGCGCAACCTATACCGCGCATCATCCATCATCATGCACATATCAGACAAGAACACCACCGGCCCGATGACACCAATCCGTGCCCCGCGGTCAAATCTACACCCATGGAACTTTCATCGTCCCTTTCACAGTCTCCCAAGTCCAAGTCCCCAGCACAAGTCAACTCATGTCCTAGGTCGAAACAATAAACCCAACCCCCACCAATTCGTAATTAAATGTGAACCGCAAATAAACTACCTATCCCATGAGACCCGTCACCACTCCCTTCACCCAACCCTCCTTTACACCACCGCCATAGATCATGCCCCACCAAAGTACCTACGTAGGTTCTACCCAGAAGACTTTTCAACATTTACGTATTATATTGTACTCCGAATTCATCCATGACTGTAGACTGCCTCCCTACCTCTTTGATTACTCTATAATTAACAAAAACCACCATCCCACAATCAAGGGAAGAAGAGAGAAAGGGAAAAAGAGGGGGGGGTGGGGGCGCGGTCAGAAAAAAAAGCCCTACATCCCTTCCCCTCGTGGACGCCACCAGATCCAGACTACCTATAGAACATACCAATAACAACTCAACTTAGTACCTGGTCTAGACATATGTATATGTAAATAAGCAAGCCAATTCCTGGGGCCCCGATGTCTCACCACCATGTTTGTTTCATATGTGTGTGTGTGTGTGCGGGCTGTGATAGAAAGGTAGGTACAGTAGACATCGAGCGCCTTCTCTCAACCGCCGTCAAAGTAAGACCGGTCCGAGTCCGGATCGAGCAAGTTCCCAACGCCAATAGGTCCCCAGCTTATATAAAAGAAAAGAGGTTCACATGGTCTCGGAAGCTCGTTATCCCGTTGTTTGGTGTTTTCCAACCCGTTTCACCCAGTCAATCAATCATTTCCATGATCTACACTCTTGTTCAACTGGAGACACGCGAACAGTTGAGCGTAAGTCTTCAATAAGTCAATGATAATTGCCTGCCTACCTGACCCAAACGCTAATGGGGTTCAGATAGAGCAGTCCACGTTTATCCGCCCATTAATCCAGCCCTTAATACAACGCCAGCCTCGGTGCAAACACCATAAAACACACAAACACCCCCCTTTCTTTGTTGAACGCTTTCAAGTCGTAGTGATGATGAGCGGGAGCCCAGTAATGCTACTATTTAGAATGCCATGACGCCAAGTGTCTTCGCGTAAAAAAGAAAAAAGGTTTACACATTTTCTCTATTTGCCTTCTTTTTTTTTTTTTTGAGAACCTATCTTGAGATTAACAAGAAAAAGAAATGAGAAAAAGAACTCCGTCCCTTTCTTCTCTCTCTCTCCCCTTCATGGAAATTAGTATGACGCTAGCAGAAAAAGAAAACAAAAACAAAAACGCTCTCATGATCATAAGGATGTTAACTTGTCTTCGAGGAGCGTGACGCTACTAGCGTAGCTAGCGCTTAGACTTTTTCTCCTTCGGCCGGTCGAGAAGCACGGAGAGCTGACTTTTGGTACGACCTAGGGGTATCGCAGGTGCGTTGCTGGGTGGTGTGGGTTGTTGATATAGTCCAGGGCTGCTGGTGCTTTCCGGCGATATTTCACGGATTTTACTGACATCGCTCTCTTCTGGGAGCACACTTATGGAGAGTCTCTTGATAGGAATACTATCCGAAAACCCAGATATAGTCGCTCGGACTTCCACGGAGGTATCAATCTTCGCTAGTGTCGGCGACGTTAAACTAGAAGGGCCGACAAGACCCCGGTTCGCTTCGCGCGGTGCCGAACGGTTCGGACCGGTATCTGAAGAAGACCGATTCATACACGGTGACGATTCAAAATTTGACGGGTCCTGCGTATAGTTATATTCCGCACGCCTCGCAGTCTTCTCTCCACCCCCGGATCGGAATGGGAATGGCTCCCACTCATATTTGGGCTGATTCTGTCGAGGTATAGGAGTCTCTTCTGGAGGTTGGATACGTCGCGTATAAATCTCCGGTTTAGAAGTCGGCTTCTCTAAACGTGGCGACATAGCAGGGCGTTTTCCGGCAGCCTTCGCACTCAACCCCGTGCTTCCTTCCCCCGTGCTTCCTTCCCCATTGTTCGCACCGGTCGGTTGTTGTTCTGGTTCTTCCGGTAACTTTGGAACTGGAGCGTTCCAGTGATTGTATAATATAGCCTCGAGACTTGAGTCGCCAGGTTTGGAAATGCGGGTGATAGTATCAGCCGGATGTTTCGATATGTACACGGGACCGATAGGCCCAGCCGAAGATTGCAATTTGGACACGGGACTGATAGTCCCGGTCGAAGATTGCGATTTGGACACGGCGTCAATAGTCCCAGCCGAAGATTGCCATCGGGACACTGGGTCGATAGTCCCAATAGAATATTGCGTTTTGTCAATAAGCCCAGTCGAGAATTGCGTTTTGGACACGGGTTCGATAAGCCCAGTCGAAGATTGGGTTTTGTCGATAAGTCCAGTCGAAGATTGCGTTTTGTCAATAAGCCC
Organism: Xylariaceae sp. X187; assembly: GCA_028637585.1. Classification (NCBI taxonomy): domain Eukaryota; kingdom Fungi; phylum Ascomycota; class Sordariomycetes; order Xylariales; family Xylariaceae; species Xylariaceae sp. X187. Next base: position 265,368 of record JAJIZN010000005.1, read on the forward strand.
AGTCGAGAATTGCGTTTTGGACACGGGTTTATTAAGCCCAGTCGAAGATTGGGTTTTGTCGATAAGTCCAGTGGAAGATTGGGTTTTGGACACGGGTTCGATAAGTCCAGTCGAAGATTGCGTTTTGTCAATAAGCCCAGTCGAGAATTGCGTTTTGGACACGGGTTCGACAATCCCAGTCGAAGATTGCGTTTTGGACACAGGTTTATTAAGCCCAGTCGAAGATTGCGTTTTGGACACGGGTTCGATAAGCCCAGTCGAATATTGCGAACTAGATTTTCGGGATATCCCTGGCCTTCGTCTGGACGACGTCGAGGCTACGAACGCAGTTGTCTTTTTTGATTTTTGAACAGGTGCCTTTCTCTTTTCTTCTTTAGTAGTAGAAGCTCCCGGGTCTTTAGACTTATAGTCATTTGGACCAGCCGTCGCAGAATCCGTCTTCTTACCATCTCTCTTGCTTCCTAAGTCAGGCGGTGAAGCAAACCGAGCAGTTGGCCGTGGTCCCGTGGCTGAAGGACGTCTAGGCTTCTTCAGAATGGGATGTGGGGGTTTGGTAGGAACTATTGGAGCTTTCCCTTTTGGCTTCGGAGTATTTGAAGAGACAGTCTGCTTGTGCTGTGACCGGGAACCCGAAGATTCAGAAGAAGGCTACCAATGATTAGTTAGCCCATTGTTAATGGCATTTTAATCGACACTTACCGGCTCATATCGATTTCGCGGGCCACGGAGCTTGACAAATGATGTCTCCTCAGAAATTTCCTTGAACAATTGTGCGATAACCCGGCCAGAGAGGTAGCGACGGTCGCCGCCAAGCACGCGTGTCCAAAAGTTCTCTAATCGTCTCGCAGTAGGATCGTATAATCTCCGAGAGGTCGTAGTGAAGACTGCAGTGAAATTAGACCCTCTAGAGCATCAAAATGGGTGAGTTTCTTACCATGACACGCCCTTAGAATTCGTTCCACTGGTATGATATCGAATTTTGCTATCTCATCGTAGACAGTATTTGCATTGAGCACAATCCCCTTGGGCAAGATCATCTGCTCCTGAGCCATATTGTACGATACTCGCGGGAGGTCCGCTCAATAGCCTCGGGAACAGATCTCCCTCTATCTTCCACTTTCTCCCGTTATTCACGAAGACTTGTAGTGGAACCAATGCGTTTTTTCCGATTCATACTTTGCCAGCAAAAGCAGCAACCAACATAAGACACCAATAGAAGAAGACGAGCGGAAGAATACTCCTCGCCAGACGCGCGAACTCAGTTGAGTAGATTCCACGCTGGCAACTGGTTTAGGTGTCTTCCGTTGAGCAGGTCGAATCACAGTGTTGTGCTTGGCTAGCAAGCTCGGGATACCGGGGATGATTGTTTTATATAAGTGACTGAAAGACGGGTTCACCAGAGCGCTGCAATTGGCCGGGTTGTCCAGCCGAATAATTGTCAAGTGCTGTGAGTGAAAGGGGCAGGTTTGCTGGACTAGGAGGACTGGTGCGAGCGGCTGTCTACCACAACGTGTGCATCAAGATTCGCCAAAGCCAGGATAACGAGTTAAGTCCAGAGAGCGTCTTGGGGATTCCGTTGACCCGATAAACGATACTGGTGTCCAATGTGCTCGAGGCCCTTAATCAGGACAAGGGAGCTAGCGTTTGTTTGTAAGGTACGTGGACGGCGATGACGGTTGAGAGCGAGAAGAAACCTAATGATGGATGGTACTGAGGAATACTACATAGATTAGTATTACGAGGAGAAGGAAATGCTATGTATGTAGAATTAGATGATATGATGTATGCGCGTTCCGTCATGACACGTCAAGATGAGAGTAGCACGCAGGCCAGGTAGACAGAACTACGCACAAGCAGGCATACGTAGACCAGAACACACAAACCTTCGAGGAGGCGAGTGAAGGTGATCGAAGTGAGCTGGTTGGAGTAAAGTGGGATGTGAAGATGGTGTTTTAGAGCAAAGGAGATTGCAATAAATGCCGAGACGGAGGATGCAGTCGCAGGCGGTACTTCGTACTCACAAGTACATGGCAACCTAAGGCGAACCGGCTACCTAGACTCCCTGCAGGTACCTATACTTACATACGACCGGGTTCCAGTGCCAGCGGATGGATACCTGAGGTCATCGAGGGCATAGCACGGGACACGCAGGATGCAGTCGGGTCGTTGAAAGGCGAATGTTGAATGTTGAATGCTCAGGCAGCCGGGCGGTTTGCTGGACACTCCGGACACTTCAAGGTTCAGTCGATGTTGGCCATAATAACAGCGGTGTTCCGTACGGAGGACGGAGTCTAACAAGATCCAAAGGCGGCGGCGGCTAGGCAGTGTAGAGTAAGTAGTATCGTAGGCATACCTATAGGTAAAGTGGTGTATGTGTAAGTAGTAGGGATGTTTCAGTGTGGACTCCGCCAGGGAAGAAGAAGTGTAGGCGACAACAAGCTCCATATCTTTCCGGCGATAGCAGGTTAGCACGCTAGCACGAGCATCAAGAAGGTACGATGTACAGTCTGTAGCAGAAACCTAAAAGGGGGGTAGGTGGTGTACGGAACCGGTAACTACGACTCACTGTACGATGGATGGCAGGGTCTCTCCTGCCCGTTTTCTGCCCGTTGTCTTGTGCAAAGTGCAAAGTGCAAAATGCAAAGCGCACACTGCACACTGCACACTGCGCACTGCAAACGCTGTTCACGTTTCTTGTTTCGTGCCTGACAGCTAACGCGAGGAACCCCACTGCGAGGACCTCTTCCTTCCCTCCACATACATGGTAAGTAAGTAGATGAGCAGATACCTAGTGCTGATAGGGCCATCTTGACACTTGTAAGTCTGCCAAACTGTCCGTGTCTGTAGTACGCACGCTAGAGAGTACCTGTCGGGCTAGCCTGAGCCTGAGCCTGGGCCTTGGCCCTTGGCCCTTGGCTATAGGCGTCGAGACGTAACCGCCCCAAGGTTAACGAGGTCCCGACTCCCGTGTCTGTCACATGGGAAGCATCGTCAATAACTAGTCTACCGGCAATACCCTTCTCATTCCCTAGACCCGGCCCTTTACGACCTACGCTAGCTACCCTGAAAGATTACGAAGCAGGCGTGCAAAGCAGTTCTTCTTCGCTGTCTAGATAATTCTGTCTTTTTACTTTGACGTTAGCCTTTGTTCTCTTTCACCACCGCATGCAACTCGCATCGCTGATGTCCGATCCGACATTGGACGGGAGTTCGTCGCTGTCATCCAGTCCCCATTACATACTGCCAATGTACAAAATACCGTGTTGCGTGTCCATTGCATAAGCGAACTCCATCCGCCTAGGTATTTTGCACTGCGCTACCGTCTGTCATGAGCATGTCTCTCCGTCACCGGCAGTGAACTTATCTTCCCACATCGGAGCTCTCGCCAGATAAGAAACCGCCTCGATCGCTATACTCTGCGGACATCGCAATTATAGCTCCCCATGCTAAAGAGGGGGTACTTCGTACATGATAAAAGTTCTCAAACCCCGGCGCACTTCTCGGCGTGCAGCCAGCTAACGTTCCAGTTCCAGAGACGAGTCCGGTACGATACGGGCCTGTTCGCTGCACCGTTCTGCAGGTAACAACAACAACAATAACAAGACTTTTGGTCACGTTTCGGGTGAGATAATATCGATGCCCCTCCCCCAGTCTGACTCAGGACCGGCTTCTTATCTACCTGCCTAGCATGGCCATTCTGTCTGTTCTTTTTTCTGTATTCTCTCAATTTCTTTTATATTGGCATTCGACCCAAATGGTGTTCTATCGACCAACGCAATGGCCGTCAGCAGCCCACGTGGGGCCTCGTCTCCCCCGTCATCTACCGCAGGTATTTGAATAAGCAATGCCTAATGCCTAACCGCCAACTCGAGAGGGGAGACCGGTGTGCAAGCATCTCTTTGTGTGGGTGTTCCCCACGTTTTCTCAGCGGACCTTGCTGCGGGCTGGTACGCTGGGGTTAAAGGGTTAAAGGGTTAAGGTGTTCTAGAATTCTTCGTGCCCGTTTGTTGGGGCGTCTAGATAGGAGGTACATTCTCGTTGCTCCCCTCTCCTGTGCTCCTCGCAGGCTGTAGCGGCCGGATCGAGAGACAGCCAACGTTTGTGGCTATTTGCTGTTTCACTTACACAAGAGAGGGCATAGTCACATGGCCCATCTTACCCCGTCCAGCCCGTCAGACCCCGTCCCTAAAGTGCCCAGCATCACTTGATGCCAGCGTTGCACGATGCCTCGGCCACAATCCGGCTACTCGTTATGCCCCAGGTTTCGCAACGAGAGATCGCTGTGCACGCGCTTCGTTTTGTCGCACAGCCGTTCGCCATCTTTCCAGCTCATCGCAGCAGCAGCGCTACTTATATCAGTGGGCCGAACAAAGGGCCCAGCTCGGCCGTGTTGTAGCCAGCAAACACCTACTCTGCAGCAACCATTGGGTTCAGCTTCTTCCCTTTCACCGCCACTCGACTCGCACCTCTGCCCCTGATGAGTCTTCTTCCGGCCAATTACCATTCGCCTAGCGAAGGAGCAACCGTCCCTGACGCTGGTAACAAACTCGGCACTAACAAGTGCTACAAGTGCTTTTTGCTTCATGCCCAATTCACCCACATCTCGAATGTTCCTCTCTTGTTATCTGAGCTTGGTCTGTCTACCTGGTCTACCTGGTCTGCCTGGGCTGCCTGGGCTGCCTGATCTACCGTACCGTACCGTACCTACACACTATCTACCCAGCTACCCCTTGCGGGGCGCTCAGATCGTGTGACTTCTGATCAGCGTTTTGAATAGACGCGGCCCTCAGCTATTGGCTACCCGGTCGAAGGACGCGATGGTACCAGAGTCCTTGGTAGCACAGTCTTGCCAAAAGGCCTGTGGCATCTCCAGTCTGTATGTGACGGTGCATCCTGTCACTGTCTCAATTTCCAGCCCTTGTTTGCACGCTAAGGGAGAACACAGTTTGCCTTCAAACTTCTTTCCCCCTTGGTTATCAACCATACCGTCGCGGGCTTACCAACCACATCACCGTGAATCCGCTCCCTGCTCGCTAGGTACCTATCTAGTGATTCGCCTCATTCACTGTACTATGTACGGTAGGTATGTGCTGTGAATCGTAAGTAGACCTTATGTGTTGATGTGCACTCCCTCTACCTACAAGGTAGCATTGCCTGTCGAATAGTCCTGCACTAACATGAACTATGAACAATAGATGCGCTACTATGTAGATGTCGGAGCTGCGGCCTCATGTACCAGTCATTGCTTGCCACTTTTAATTCTTTCTAGATACTGTTCTCCGTCAGTTTTTATGCGCCACGATGACGTTTGGGCAAGGTAAGCATCTCTTTGATTAACCATGAACATTTGTTGAGAGTCAAAGTCACTGATGCTGCCAAGACTTGAAATACGGTGTGTTCGACAGCTCTTGAAACTGTATTTCTAGCGGTCCTTATACGCTAGATCTGCTAAAGTCTACGCTAGACGTGACCGGAGCATGTCGGGCATCGCTGCTAAAAACGTCCTATGGAACTTCTGAAAACCATGTGAAGCGTGATTGTCTCACACTGTGGCTATAGTCACACCCTGTTCCGCCTGGTGAACCCCCAACCTGCTTCGGGAGGTGACGGGACCAACGTTCAGCGAAACATTTGGGCGCCATTTCATCCCCTCGCGATGCAGAAGATTGAAGAAGTTTTTTTTTTTTTTTTTTTTTTTTTTCTCGTTGGCGGGCATGTAGAGATGTTGCTTTTTCTTATGCCGCAGACCCCTACTTACTTACATTCTCTCATTTCTTATGTGAGTGTTCTGTGCTACTACTGGGCACATACTTACACATACCCAGGCTATGCGGTTGCCGAACCAGCTGTTCCGTGCCCATCATCCATGTATGTTCAGTACGGAACCCCCATTAGCTATGTGCCAACGCATCTTGGCCCCCAGGTCACCGAATCCATCAAACGTTGTCATTTGTCTTCGGCGATGATCCCATTCCGCTTTCGGATCTACCCGTCCAGCCTTTTTTTCTTATTGATGTATTACGTGCTCTTGCGCACGCCGGAAGGCATTCTTGTTGCTGCTGATGTCAGCGGCGCATACGGGCTACAGATTCCTTATACCTCTATTCTATCTACGTCTATTACCTATTTACGTACATCGTCTCATCACTTAGCGGCGTCGATTGTAGCCTTGCACCAGTGAGGCTAACAAGGCCTCGTTTCTGCTTGCCTACAGCCTACATATACGGATGCGAGCTTGGAGTCTAGGCAGTTTGTTTGCATGTTGATGGTTCACGGCCCGTGTGGGGGTTCATCGTCTCACTTGACGATAGGGACGAGTGACAATAACCAGCTACAATTGCAAATAGGTAAGTGATACTGCGGGGCGCCTCTCTGATCTCAGCGTCGATTATTCAGCTTACCATTAAGAGAAAAAGAGGCAAGACCTTTTTCAGCCAAGGGGTATCCGCCCCCCACGGGATGAGGTAAGGAATATCCAGAATATTACCTCGCGAGACTGCATCTTTCCTTACACCGATTGGTCCATGTTCGGCATGTCCGCCCATTCCCGGCGTCTCTCCAATGCAGGGCTCCGGCCCTATCCATAATAGCGGGAGGAATTCTGACCCCTATTTCAAGGTCACCGCCCATGGCAATGTTGAACATCTACCAACCAATCAGCATATCTCAGTAGCCGGCTTGTCTTGATGGCTTAGTCGATAGTTATCCGACACGGATCTTGCCCCGCCATGCCCTACCTCTGAAGAGGGAAGGTGATGGCTGCCAATTCCCTCCCCCACCGAATCAGGGGCGAACAGACGGCCCATGTAAGTCGATGTGGCGTCCCGGCGGCGAGTCGGCGGGAATAAGGCTTCCTTTGATCCGGTTATCGTCAGATGAAGCCTCACAAAAACGGCTGGATGACTTTCTCATTCCACGACCTCGGATCTATGTGATGTATGATCTTATCTCACATGAGCGCCTCTAAGATTCAAGGATTCATGTCAACCTCACCGACACTGGTGCTGAACCGGTTCATGTCCGACGGAATATTTCTTGGTCTGCGTAGTGCAAATCCTTCGGAGACAAGCTATAAAACTCGCGTGTGGTATAGCCTCACGTCGCATGGGACTGAACTCCAACGCTGATATTTCTCCGGTCCGATGCGTTAACCTCATTCATGATTCGGCTGGGCGATGAGGTAAACATGTTGTTTCTCCACAAGCCATGCATCAATGGTTCAACAAGCTACAATCCAGTAGCGCGGAGACCCGATGGGCGTTGTTTGGCTTGACGACATTTCATCATTATGGTGGCTGTATTAAAGAGAGGCGCCTTGGGCGAGATCCGATCGTTCAGCCGCTTTCTTTCTCAATACAACCAAGAAGGAAAGAAACATTGTGTGGCACTTTTTACCCGATACCCAGGTTGCGGGTAAAAAGGTCCATCTGGAGCCAATCGGACAAGTCACCTTCTTTCTCCCATTTATTTCGACGAATAGATGATGGAAGTTGTGTCTAAATTGGGAGGGGGGTGAGATGATATCACCTGACAAGCCCTCCCTGGAAGTGTCAGGGACAGTAAAGGCACTTTTTTTCGGGGGGAAATCCTTTCGAAGTCTCTGAGGCAAGTCGCGTGTCGCCGCTTCGGCGAATTTTCAAGAATCCGCCGGTCGCGGTGACTCCCGTGTTCTACTTTTCCCGAAGTTAACATTTTTGTGTATCTGTTGTTCTGTTTGGTTTTTGGCCGTTGTTGATCTTTTTTTGCTTCTGTCGCTGACTACCTACTTGTTTGCATCTTCCCCTTTTCTTCTCTCTCTCTCCACACATTGCCTATTCGTCCGTTTTGCCTCCCCCCCTTGTCGGCTGACACTGAGTGCAACTGCACTCTTCCGATATAATGGGCAGAGATCAGATCTGATTGGCGAGCTTGGGGCATGCAAACAAAATAAAAACAAAATGAACGATTATGGTTTTTTTTGGTTTTCGCTTACACTAGGTACTTTTTCGCTCCCCATATCTTCCGCGCGCACGCGAAAGAGAGAGAGAGAGAGAGAGAGAGAGAGAGGAGCGAGAAGCTCGGATGTACATGCCGAATCTAGAATACCTGTGCATTTGTCGGAGCCCTGGATTCGGGATTGGGGTAGGATAAGTATGCTGTTTCTTGCTCTTGTCTTACCCTTCCAGACGCTTGCTGCCTGTCCGCCCCCCCTCCCCCGGCTTTTGATTGTTGTGTTGCGACTGGGGTACAGGATGGCTCCGCGATGCCGCGGAGACGAGCAGATGGCGAGACCGTGTTTCCGATCGAGGCAATCGACACAGTCCCGGGAAGGCGTTCGTCTGAAGCAAGGACAGATGCCTTCAAACGCCTTCTTCCTCTTCTCTAGAGTTATTTCTAGAAGCTTCATGAATACATTCGCGAGGATCGTGGAGAAGAGCCAAGTCCCAAAAAAAAAAAAAAAAAAAGGATGGCCTATTGCGTTGGAGGTGATACACAAGCTGAGAAGAATCTGTCGGTCAGCGGTGCAGACACCCACCTTCTGTCAATTTCTTTTCAAATAATTACGGGTTCCACGAGCTTTCGGACGACCGGATATCTAACCCCGGATGACTTCTATGATGAAGACAGCCTCATAATTTCGTTTTTGGCTGGAGAGAGGCTGACGGACGTGGCTGCGACGCGTTTAACGTTACTGGTTCCTCGGATTTCCAAGGCTTTGCTTTTATTTTGCTAAGTCTTGGTGTTCTTAGTCCGTGGTTGGCGGGTATCGACGCTTATTGGTGAGGAACCTAACTAAGTATGGCCGTTATGAGACGAGCGAGGAATCGTGTTATGGGGAGTTTCATTCGCACTGATTCAGGGTTTCTCTAGCATCGCCAGTTAGAGAAAGCATATGGGAGGGTTGTGGACATGTCCACTGCCCGCGCGCGATAAGTTGGATAGACGAGGTGAAGATGATAGTGGCGGGACTGGGGAATTTGATCATCTCATCTCATCTCATCTCGTCTTTCATCGCCTACCTATATCCGATGACAGATGGATCTGTCGTTGTCCCGGTTTGACTCCCGGATATGTATCAGTCGAGTCAAGGAGGACGCTCAAGCTCGAGCATGTAGGTAGGTGATGGAGTGCAAAACACCGGCTGTCCATCCATCGGTGCGCGGAATGGGAAAGACTTTTTTTTTTTTTTTTTCCTTTCTCTGTGCTGTCGAGAGGGGGCGGGGGGAATTGGATATTTATCTCGACATTGGGGTCATTGTTTCACTTTTTCAGTGACGCTTTCGAGGTGTATTCTGTGTCGGGAGTGAGAGGGTGTCAAGGGGGTTAAAGCACTTCCGGGACACTCGAAATACGGTTGAGCCCTCATTTCTCTCTATATATATAATAGTTATTTGTATATTTATGAAGAAAGAAACGTGAGATCGTCTTGTTCATAACGACATAATGGCTGTACCGTGAACCGTGAATGCTGTTTCCTCGGTTGTATACTGTTTGAAGCAGCTAGGTAGCTCTCTCTCTCTCTCTCTCTCTTCTCTCTTCCCAATCTTGCTTAGGCTCGTTGAGATTTCCTTTGGGATGATGACGATTTTCTTCAGAGCGAAGGTATATGGTATCTATCTTTGATCTGCTCAGCTCGGGTTGAAGCAAGCAATTTACGTGATTCTCTCCCCCCTAAAGAGAGAGAGAGAGAGAGAGAGAGAGAGAGGTTACTGAAATGTTGTCGTCGTCGTCATCGTCGTTGTGTAGATAGTTAGATGTAGATACTACTCTAGGTAATCAACCTCAGGGGGAATAATACTCGAGAGAACGACTCGACCTTGAGAGAGAGAGAGAGAGAGAGACATGAAAGTTTTAAGTTTTTCTTCATCATTATATTTCGAACTCCCCCACCCCCCGGGCTGAATGATCTAAGGCAGCGTGGTGGTGGTAATGGTGGTGGTAAAGAAGAGCGCAATCCAGTCTACGACGGAGAATATACCTGAATGTTAAAAGCTTCGCGGGATTCTACGTCTTTGCGCGGACGGTATAATACATGACATGGTATTAGGTTAGATACATGAATAGAAGATGTCCGAGCAGGCTTTCACGTCGGTCATGGAAGGGAAGGGAATAAGTACCTAGAAGAGAGGTGATGACTAGATTCACGCCATGTGTATGGGAATGTAGACCTACCTACCTACCTACCTACGTGGAGTTTATCCATCTATTCGTATATCTGTATGGTCTACCGGAACAGATCGCCATTGGAAGGTTTAATAATATTATCTGATCTGGAACTATCTAGATTGTTATCTTTGATCCCGGTGGTAAAGGGTCCTTTCACTAGAAGGCCGCGGGCTGACTGGGGGGGAAGGGGGGCAAGGTGTCGAAGAGTGAGGTCTTTTTCTGGGGGAAAGGAGGTAAAAAGTCTTTCGGGCCGTTATGGATTTCAGGTTTTATCATGGGAATTTCTCTTTTTGAAAGGGGCGTGGCGATGACGTGGGTATTCATCGGGTTTCGATGAGGTAGCGGTAGGTAGGTAATAGGGGATAGGTGTGCGATCGGGTGTAAAGAGGTCTTTGACCCGTTATAACCGTTAGCTAACCCTTTGACAAGCTCGGGGCTTATATATTTTCCATCATTCATGCGCTTCTTTCTGGTATTCACTCCCCCCCCTCCCCCCGCGGGTTTTTGTCGACGGGAACTCGCAAAAAAGAGACCAGTTGAACCGAAGCACTGGACTGCGGGTAGTTAGCTCAGCTCCAGTCGTAATCTACCTCGCCGTAGCTGGTATAATTCATCGAGCTGAACTCATGGGCATTCCAGGAATCTTTATCCTTCCGTGTCCCGCCCTCCTCCTCTCCGTCTCCTCGTCCCACTGCTCTGACTCCTGACATATCACCAGCTGGTCCTGTAGGTATTCCTTCTACAGCCGCGCGGCGATGGCCCGTAGGTAATGAGTTCCTTTCTTGTAGAGGAACAAAAAGAAAAAAAAAAAGGCCCGATCCAATTCATTAGAGGAGATCCCGTCCCCTCTGACCAGAGACGATACGGCGAGCACGCACATACATGTCCGCTCTCCTCGTTGCAGAGGACAAGATTGTGATTTATCGAACCTCCGGGAACATGGTTCTGAGATCGTCTGATCAGTTCATGTTCGTGACTCGTGTCGCGGATGGGATTGGGGCGCTAAGCCTGACCTTGGAGAGGATCTCAGGTCTGTCTTCTCCACTTGTCCCACGGGCTTCATGGGCTTCGGGGGGTTAATATTTTGGAATCTCAGCAGGAGTCCAAGCCCGCCTGTCCTTCCACGACGACGCCGCCGAAGTTTTGCCTTGTAGGACCGTGGAGGAAAAGGGGACCTGGTCGAGCGACGAGGGACTCGCAGGATGAAGTTGAGAAGGAAAAGCATTTCGTGCTCTCGTGAAAATCTCGAGCTTGGATGGAGATCCCTCTGGTCTCCGTTCGCGAGCTGTGATGATGGTGATCTTTACGGTCTGAACTCTTAGTGTACTGGGCTTCCTACTGTTGACTCGCTCCTGTTGTTTGTTGTGATTTGAATCCTACAGTTCTTCTACCAGCCAACTACTCAATTCATATCATTTCACTTCGCCCCCTTTCCCCTCTTTCCTCCATGTCACAGGGCAAAGGACATTTCGTAGCTTCTTCAGACGATTCGATTCCCCTCCTACGTCAACGACGCGTTATAAGCTAGCTAACTTGTTGTTCCCCCTCCTTTTCCACGGGTAGAACCATCTATGAGGCAAAGGTCTACGGCGCGGACCATTGTCTTTATTTCCTCGCGCCAAACTTCGAGCAAGACATCTACGAGGGAACGAAACGAACCTAACCTAGGTTCCTCATACGATGGGGACCAAACAAAAGATTATTAGAAAGAAAACAAAAAAAAAAAAAAGATTTCTATTTGCTAGCTAGTTATTGGGGCAACTGACGCCGGAATATCATGCCATGTTTACCGAATGAGCGGGAAAAAAAAAACTCAATACTAAGCTATGAATGAGTCACTCGGTCAAAAAGTTCCCTCCCCCCCTCTATCGGTACTACGGGTGGAGGGGTCATGACGGATCGAACCATCCATTCCGGTTCGATCATGCAATTTGTTTGTTTGTTTGTTTTTTGTTTTTTTGTTTTTTTTTTCGGTATCTGTAGCTCCCTACCTATGTAGTATCAATGAGATAATGCGTGTGATGAGCGTAAGCGATTGGCGTGACGATGCTCGATCCCGAGACTTGCTGCATGGTAATTATGCCGTGTCGTCGTGACGAGTGTCAGAGAGAGAGACACACACACCTACACATACACACATAATACACATAATACACACCACACACATACACACAGAGATCAAACGTTCCCGGATGAAACTTTACGAAAAAGCTGACGGACTCCAAAAAAGACGATCGATGTGTAGTACCGGACTTTCGGGAAACGATTGTCGAGGCCGTTTTTCCGTTATCTAGGTGGCAAATGAGGAATGACCTGCGACACGACATTGCTCAGCCATCTTTGGGAGACGCGTCGCGTCACCCACCTGGCTTACCTGCCGATGACGGGGATTTCGACGACCTATCTAGAATTGTTGTATCTATCTAGGCCACTTATTCATCTAGGTAGACAGATGGCCCAGCGGTCTAGGTACCTAGGTACTTACCGCAGGTAGTAGGTATGCAAATCATATTATTCTTTATGGAAACAACTAATCTTACTATGGATAGGTGAATATAGATGTGTACCATTACTGCATAACCCCGATTATCGTTCGCCCCCCCCCCAAACAGATCGAGGTTGACAACTCCTGATCGACATGACTTAACTAGATAGGTTAGATAGATAGATAGATACCTACACGAGGGCCGCAGCACGCAAGGCGAAGCGATAGTTACCTAGATTGACGTTTGTTAGAAGTTTATAAGTAGGTAGAGGACCAATGCATACCTAGTCCATAACTATACGCTAAGTAATCCATCTCTTTGGGTCGGTTGCCTTACGATAATGATAATCATGGGAATTTCGCCCCGCCCATTTAAGTCCGTATTCTTACATGATGTTGTTGTAGTTAGTCCGTACCTATTCACGGGGGCTTTTGTATGGGGAAGGTAGATCGGTAGGTTAGGTAGGGTGTACGTCCGTAAGTAAGTATGGTATAGGTCTATGTAAGGTCTAAAGTGATCAAGCAGTAACTATTCGATGGTTTAGGCCAAGATGGACCAATCAGGCGGCGCACGTTGCAGTTAATACATCATCTCATCGTGTGTCCGTACGTAATATGTACAGATTAGATACGGACTTCAAACAGACCGTAATTTGATAGTTACCTATCTATCTAACTACGCCTCAGCTCACCCACAATCAACTCTTTTTTTTTTTTTTTTTGTTTTTTTTTTCACCAACCAGGCCGTCATTGCCGCTTCTTCCCGTAAGCGCGCTGAAAAAAGGAAAAAGAAAAAAGGTTGAAGGGTCTTGGTATGAGGTAACTACCTAATTAAGAGGCCCAAAAGTTCCTTGTTGTCTTACATAGTATAGGATCCCGCCTCTGCCTCTACCTCTGTCAGCATTAAGATACATATCATGACAAAAGATCAACGGGTAAATAATACATCACATCTTTAGAGCGCGATGCGGAAATCCCCACAAACGCCGCCGCCGTCGTCGTTGTCAGTCTACCCTACCCATCTAGTTAACGCTAAACAACGTGCGAGAGAGAGAGAGAGAGAGAGAGGAGACATGTTGTTATCCTCGTGGTAGTTAGATGACCGGGGGTGGGTTTTTTTTTTAGGTATGTATGTGCCTATCAATCATGATCGTGCCCACCTTATGTTATTAAACCAAAGGGAAGAGCGGAATGTTTCCCGGAGGCAAACGGTCGTGTGTATGTGTGTGTGTGTGTGTGTGTGTATGTTTACAATTATGTGCATAGCCGATCGTTATTCCAGCTAGGTTAGATAGCTCACCGCCAAAAGGTAAGATACCTCATGAGGTTGGACTTTGCTGGCCATACAGACTCGGCATGCAGAGCTCGCTAAGGTTAGATAGATATGGGGCATGGTTATGGAGGTCTTTGGAGATAGTATCATCGGCTGTGCTGGAGCTCGGTCGAATCGACCAAGAGAGGTAGGTAGCTATGTAACCTGGGTGGTAGATAGTTAGTGTAGGGTGGAATTAAGATTCAGGTAGTGAACGGGGATATATGCCCCCCCGGTATAACTACATACCAGATCGTGATGTAAAACCTCATGGATGCCGGCCAAGCACGCGTACACATCCGTGCCGGACACCACTGCTTCGGTTTGAAAGCTGTCCCCATTGCACGAACGAAGCTGATTGGGGAGACGTGTCATGTCTTCTCTGGTATACCGTATCATCATGCCCTTCCTTTGTCTGGCCACATGATGTTTAGTTACAGGGAATTATCTAGTTTGCCTGTCTGCGTCGTCTTCTCAGTCGGCCGACAATGACAACCCTTTTTTTTTTGTCCCGGCCATTCCCTACACGCCTGCGTCTGTACCCTCTCCGATAATCAAGTCAAGTGGACCGGAGAATGCGAAAAAGCAAGTGGCCCGAAAAGAAAAAAAAGACCCAAGAAGAGGGGTGGGTAAAAAAGGCATCGAAAGCCTGCCATATCTATCTATCTGGTTATCTACCTACATGGAAGAAAAGAAAGGCGGGTCGACCCGGCGCGCGACCCAATATGGTTCGCGAGCTGCATTTCCTATCTTTACGAATAACCAAAAAAAAAAAAAAACATCTCCTCCATCTATTCTCGTCTCTCAACTCTCTCTTTCCTCAGGTTCCCATGCAACTGCAGCCGATGAATACGACCTTACCTATCTAGTATCAAGTGCGCTGCGGTCCTTTTGTGGAAACAAAAAGGGATATATCATATTTCTTTTGGAGAGGGAGAATCGTGTCTCGTCATGAGAGGCCGGTTGAGTTTGGGATCATCTTATCATTCTCCACCGGTTGTTACTCTGGAATCATCCGTCTTTTCTCTCTATCTCTCTCTCTCTCTCTCTCTCTCTCTCTCTCTCTCGCTCTTGGCTCTGCATAGACAATATATTCCCTCTCTCTCCCAAAATCGCCCTTTTGTCCGGGTACCTAGTAACTATTCGTTGACGGGGTGGTATCGGATCGTTTTTTCTTTTGGGGGGGGAGGGGGAAGGGAGAAAACCCGGAAAAGAAATTTTAAGGCGACCGGTCTACTGTAGGGGCTCGCTTGCTTGCTTTGCGGGCTTTGCATCCGGAGAACGACGTTGATCCTGCGGAATACGGAAAGCGAAGCGAGGTGTTTTGCCCCCCCTTCCCCCTTCCAATCGGTTTTTTTGTTCTTTTCCTTTTTTTTCTTTTTTTTAATATAACGAGGAAAACGAAACGAATTGGATTGAATCGGGTACCGCGAACAACGAGGGCCACATCCGCCGTCTAAATCATCTCTACCTACCCTATCTACGTATCCAGAAGAAGAGAAGGGATTTTGTTTTCATTCATCCGTTAGATAACTACTCCATCCATAGAACAAACAAGGCGCACACCCGCGCAATTGGCTGTGAACGGGGAAAATGATTTTGATATCCTTCCCCACCGCCGGCCCCACGGTGCTCAATCAATCAATCAATCAAGCAATCCATTCGATGCCAAGTTTGTTTTTGTTCGTTCTCTCCCTCCCCGCATAATACCTATATCTACCTAGGTAGGTACCTATAATAAAACAGGTAGCTGGTATTCGAATGTAGGGTATCTATCTATCTATCTAACTATCTAACTAACTGGTGCATATCCAAGGTTTGAAGAAAAAGGGGATTAGCTTTAGGATTTCGATTTTCCTCCAATCGATTTCAAGGGCTGTGAGAGAAAAAGGCGAATCCCCAATACCAAATGGTCTAGACTAGGTACATAATCGATTTGTTTTCATTTTTTGTTTTTCATTTATTACGCCCTGCTTTGTTTTTTATTGGTTTTTACATAAGTTTAAGTTGATCGCCGTCTTGATTGGTGGGTGGACTTGCAGATAGATGTTAGATAGTATAAGTGTACCGTAAGCTGCCACATACATAACTAGGTAAGGTAATAACTTAGGTACATAACTGACAACAAACCAAAGAAAAGTAAGATCGTAAATATGGGGAGAAGGGAAAGGGAAAGGGGGGGGATGTGTGGTTTGGTTTCCGATCGATCTGCCGAGTTGACACGTTTTTTTTACGGTGATTCCAGTAAGATTATAAAAAAAAAAAAAAAAAAAAAAAACCGAGTCGGAGCTGAGAGAGAATCAGTTTGAAGATGGATTGGTTGGTTTAGTTAGAAAAGGACGTCCTTTTCATTAAAGTAAGTAGATAAGATAGATAGATACCCGATTCTTTGGGAAAGATAAAAAGGCAACACGTACGTACAGTGGGTCACAGAAAGTGACGCTCGCTCAGACTCGCTGCAAAAAAGACCACCTTTAAGAATCACCACCACGCACCAAAATGAGTATATGCCACTCCTAAAAAATGGACACCCATTGAAGAATGGCCGGAAACTGCATTAATACTTTTTTCTAATTCACATCTACATTTTGCGGGCCTGCATCGTGGTTTTTATTCGAGCCCAAAATTCGGCTTTGAAAAAACGAGCGTCACTTTCTGTGACCCACTGTACGTACGTATATTATTACGGGGTAACATCACATATGTAGATAGATACCTATCTATCTAACTATCTAGTAGATAGTTACAATATGATGGGGGATTTCATTTCGGTGTTAAGGGCGTAAACTAGTAACTATCCGTATTCCCGAAATATATACCTAGTTACTATGTATTCAAAAGCCAAGGTAAACAAACTGGTTGATAGATAACTACGGACGTAGACCAATACAGATTATAGGTATGTAGGCATACATATGACGAATGATCGGCAAGCGTAAGGCGGATCAACAAGTGGATTAAGGCAAAAAGCACACTCCCCCGCCTACATAACCCAGTATTAGATAGGTATAGATATACCTAGGTAGGTAATCTGTAGGTATCATGGGAGAGAAGCTGAAAACAGTACAGTAAGTATAGTACAGTACAGTACAGTTCAGTACAGTACCCGGGAATTCGGAATCCTACGGGAACGGGAAAACGGGAAGCCGGATAGTCGCTTTCGATGGATAGCTAGGTAGATGGGAAAACGAAACAAATAAAAAAAAACAAAAAAAGAAAAGAAAAGAAAAACAAGGCGACTGACTGACTGACTGACTGACTGACTGACTGGTTGGTCTTTTGCGGTTACAGTTTACTTTTATACGAGGCTTACTAACTATCTATCTAATACTTAATTATCTATCTAATACCAGCTACGTGGGTAAGCTATCTCTCTCCCCTTGAAACGACCGTATGACGGGGACTAGGTAGATACTAGGTAAGTAAGTAGGTATACTGGGCAAGTGTATGCGTGTGTTTTCATCGACAGCCCTATTAATTACCTATTGACGCTTGACTGTCTATCTTAGGTCGGGATGACGGATGGGGAGAAAGATTAGTCTAGTCTAGGTAGATAGATACACAGCTATCTATCTACATAGTAGCAATATAAGCCGATCACTTGGAAGATCTAGAACACGACCAAACCCCCCCGGCAAAAAGATTAGTGAGAAGCATCTGACACGAAAGACATCATGATAGTAAGGCGTTGGTATGTAATTATGCCATGTCCGCGACGACGACGACGACGGCAGCAGAAGGCGAAGTAACTATGTGAATCTTTTTTTTTTTTTTCTTTCTCTAGAATATCAATCAATTAAAGAAAGACGAACGGAATAGTAAGGCTCCGTTCATTCATTCGTGTCATATCTAGGTATCTGATATGTTTCGTTGGTTTATTTTCCATTTAGTTAGATAATAGTTGACAAGTGACTTTGAAGCTACATGTTCGCTACCTAGGTAGATAGGTAGATAGATATTCTCTCTCCTGTTCTTTTCTTCTTGCATACAATATACCCTTCGGCACGGTCCCCACCCGGCCTCTGTTGTGAGAAAAAAAAAAAAAAAAAAAAAAAAAAAAAAAGTGACAAGGCAGACAAGACTAGACTAGGTAGAAAGTATGCAAGTCGCCTTATATTGCTTTAGGGGAAAGAAGAAAGAAGAAAGAAGAAGAAAAAGAAATTCAAAAAAAAAGACTGTGAGAGTTGATAGGATAAGTTACAGGTCACAAGGTGTATGTATGTATGTATGTATTGCCTTAAAAAAGCCGATACATACTTTCCCTATTATCAAGAAAATGTCCAATCTCTTTTTCCATGGGAATGGATAGGTATCTAGTTCGTTATCCACCTAACCTTAGGTTAGTCTAACTATCCAAGGGGGCGCGCGCTCACCACTACCTTCTGCCCAGTCCTCCTCCCGAATTCCTTTTTTTTTTTTTTTTTTTTTTTGTGGGAATAAATAAATGAATGAATGAATGAATGAATCCCGGGGAACCAAATAACTATCAGGCAGGCATCTTACACGCTAGCACGGGGTAGACTAGACTAGAGGGGCTGAAGTGGCATGAAGCAGGATTCGTATAGGTTATATTGCTGGGTATCATCTGTGAGCACGTACGTCCTTGAGCGTCTGGTTGGCTGGGTCGTTGGCGCCTAGGCAGGTAGGCCTGAGGGCATGCGAGCTTTGAAGTGCTCCCCCCCTCTTTCTCACAGCTTTTGGGCTCGATTCGATAGATTTCAGGCTGGAATGATGGGCTGATATCTTACATACGTAGTGGGTCGGGTCGGGTCCGGGCGGGGCGTGGGTAGTTGGGTTGTTAGCTTAGGTTAGGTTGGGTTAGGTTGGGCTGGGTTGGGTTGGGTTGGTCGGCGTTTATACTCCTCATTCCCGCGATCGTGGAGAGACTTTATATCTTGGTGTTGATGTCATTGGATGGGACGGTGACTTGGTCCTGACTCCCTTTGGAAAAAGCCAAGTATACTATGGGGATACTCACTATGCCTGTAACCCAGGTACCCTATCACGGTCGAAACGTAGCTTCGTCGTCTGATTTTTTCGTTTTTAGTTTTTTTTAGTTTTTTTTAGTTCTTAGATGCCTTATCCTTGCGTGCCCTATCACGGGCTATGGTGTGGAGGGTGTATGGGTATATGGGTATGGGTATGGGTATATATATATATATATATCTACCGGCTTACATATAAACAACCCCTAGAAGCAAGGGAGTTTGAACTTGGGAACGTCAGTCCATAGTGGTGTACATGGTCGCCTTACCGGTTATTGGTCGAGCCCGAACGTCAAAAGACCCCCTTTACTTTCTCTAGTTTGTGGGTTGATTATGTATGGTACTTTGCATTCTTTGGAACTTTTTTTTTTAAATTTTTTTTTTTTTTTGGGCTCGGGGCTGAAAAAGGAGAAAGAGAAGGAAGCCCTCAGCCCTGAGGTCCTGACCGAAAATCTCGGGGTTTGGAACTGAGGACGATCTTTCCTTTACGATACTTACGTCTCAGCCTAACCCCAGCTCTGAGATTTGATGAAAAGAGTCAGAATATGGAGATCGACGAGAAAGAAAAAAAAAAAAAAAAAAAAAAGCAGTTCATTCGGGCGTCGATGGACGCCTTGTCTTGGCTGAGATGTATTATATGTGTGTATGTAAATGTGATTGAAAACCCATCGATGGCTTGCCCGGGGGGGGACGCCTCGGGCTTCATGTCGTGGGGCCAGCGTAGGTAGATAGCGTAGGACGTCCAATCCAAGTCAGGATGGCGCCGGCGCGTAAGGGATCGTCAGGCCTCGACCCCTCAGGCGTGTAGTAGTGCGTGAGTGAGTAGGGACTATCGTCGAGGCATGGTTGGAGAAATAAGAATCTTCAGACCGAAATGTTGACGTGATTTACGCCTAACCCCTCTTTTCTTTCTTTCTTTCTTTCTTTTCCTCTCCCGAAGTATGTTAGTCCGAGGGGGGGGGGGGGGGTTCAGCCTGCTTGGACTCAGGATGCCTCGCTCGCTTCGCTACCGATTTGACGAATGAAGAGTCATCAGATCATCGTCTAAGTGCTCGGTACCCTGAGCCGGTCAGGACTTACAGGGCCATTTCGGTGTGTGCAAACCCATCCGAAGATCCGGACAGTGTAGATTCATCGATGATCTGGTAGGGTGAGATTTCAAGGCTACTTTGCTGTTTGTTCTATGCCTAGCTTGCGTGCCTGGCGTGAAATGGAATAGATAATGAATTCTCATAATGTAAATGTAACGAGAGACGAAAGCAGAAAAAAAGAAAAAAAAAGGGGGGGAGGAAGACTCTAGGCAACCGAGCATGACCACACACACACACAGAGACACAACCATGGATATGCATGCGCGGAACACTCGTCAGACGGGATTTGATCCGTGAGGAGGATCTGTCATGGGGCTTAGCCAAAGTAGATTTCCCTTCGTGGTTGTTTGGTCTACATACGTACGGTTTGAGGACTAACTACCTATTACCTAACCAGGTGAAAGGCCTCACGAGAAATCACTACACGCTACACTGCACTACTAACAGGTAGCCATGACTGATGACAGTCACACGGTTCGACTACAAAGGCAACCTTTTCTCGTAGGATAGGTAGATACCTAATCACGCGACAACACGCCATCGTGATCCGTTCCGATGAGTAAGGAACTTGATCCAATCTCGGTAGCAATACGGACAAGGCAACCTTGATCGTTGATAGGTAATCACGCGGTAAAGCTCATTGACACGGAGACCACGGAATGATCCCGATGGCTTGGACCCAGTCACCCAATCCAGGTAGCGATGCGGATAAGGCAACCACTATTAAATGAAGGAAGAGAGAGAGAGGCAAATTAGGTAGACTTTCAGAGCAGAAACCAAGCGCAGCAACACGGAGGCCACGGAATGATCCTGATGACTCGGACCCAATCCAGGTGGGAATACGGACAAGGCGGCCGGAATAGTATTGGCAAATTAAAATCCCAGAGCACAGCTGCGAAGCCTCGATTTGAAATGACGCATCGGAAAGAAAAAGAGAGGCGTTTGTGAAAGGGACTCAGTCATTTGGCAACGAGTGCCTATCCACGTAGGTAGATGAAGGCTATCGACGCCAAACAGCCAGCAATCACGGCCTAACCACACAAGTGTGGTAAACCAACATCCTAATCTTCAAGGAGGCGTTCTTTCTCTCATCCAATGTATTCGTCGTAAACCCCTTCACCGAAGTAAATCCGTATACTATGTCGTGTTGGGTCTCCCAAACGCTGAGTTCCCAGCTCATCATTGGGCAGTTCGAATATCACCCTAGACAGGGGTTTGTTATCGGTTGTTATACACCGCTCATCAATGTCCGTCCTGTTGGTCCAGAGAGAAAGCGTCATTCAGAATATCGCCTTCATTCTCCTCAGGGCGACAAGGAAGCGTGATTGAAGAGAACCAGGCAACCCTCATTACGCCTCATGACGAGGATGACTATCCTCACATCGACAATGGAGTCGAACCAGTCACCGAAAACCCTCGAACCCCAGAAAAAGCTTTTCTTTCCAAATAGGTGGCACTTGACTGACGGCGCCTAAAAGCACTGCCTCGATTCTTGCTCACATAATCCAGGACACCGTGGCCTCTTTTTTTTTTTTTGGTTCTTCCGGTGGCCGCCTAATCCTCACGAGAAATTTTAGTCTTAGGTTTCGGCTTCGGTTAGCGATCCCGAAAAGGTGGTTGTCATCGTCAGTCATCGTCAGCCTCACATGATATAGGGCCACCCTCGAAGAGCCCAACTGGCCATCCCATAATCAGAATTTTCAGAGATGGAAGCCTGAATGAAAACGCGAAAGGTATAGATACCTAGAGGAGGCGTGGCGGCAAAAAAGGTACAAAGGCAAGGAGGCGAATCACCAAATAACAGATTGAGAAATTGACCAATAACCAAGTGACGATCATCTCGTGACGCTGGGAGCTTTCCCTCCGAAATGCTCTAGAACCCTTGTCTGCAATCTCAAAGGTCTCGAGGGGAAGATCGGAAGATCAACGTATGTGCTTCAGTCCACGTGAGGTGATTTGAGGCGATTTGAGTCCTTTCTCGAATCTTGATATGCGATATCGGATGTCCATGGAATAATCGATCCCTAGGCGAGAACATAAGAGAGCTGAATCCCAAGGATTGCTTAGCTCTAAATCGACGTTCTCGGCTCATCTGGCGCAGCATTCTCAGCATTCGGCGTTCAGCATTCAGCAGCTCACGAGCTCGACAAGCGACGCGCCACCCGAAGGCCTAGACGAACGACGGTGAGTAAACACGTCAGATATCTGACCTAAAGCCAGATTCTCGGCTTTTTATGTCGTGAGTTGGAGGCCTCTTCTTGGTCGAGTAAGACGTAGAAAGTTCTGGAAATCACTCATCCTTTTTTGTTTTGTTAATCGCGCGCATCCTTATAACAAGGTATGAGAGGGATGACGATGATGAAGTTCGTTGTGACAGTTGAAATTGAATGTTCTAGAGTAGTGTCGTACAGTGGGGATGCATGAAGATCGAACGGCGATCTCCGATGGCGACGGCGACGGCGACGTCGACAGCCGACCACTCAGCTTCGGCAGTGCCCAGTTACTGCCGGTAGGCGGTAGGCCCGTGTACAATGTACGGACGGGCTAGAACGATGCTCTTGTCATCACGAAAACAATCCTGTCTCGCAGGTCTCGAGACATGCAAACTGAGGGACCGAAAGAGAGGGAAGCGTCAATGGCACCCATCCATGATCAGCTTTGTAGCTGTGTACGTGTAGGTATATGTAGTTGGTTAGGATAGGTCTGATAGGGTTAGATAGATAGTTGACGGAAGGAAAGTCGGGTGACAAGGGAAGATCCGGTGGACCGGTTCCCCCAACAGAACCCCACCATGGAGTAGACGCGTGTGTAAGAGAAAGTCTCACGCCTGATTGGTTGAATAGTGTGGTTCGGAACCCAATCAACGCAATCAACTGTCACGAGTCACGAGAATGGACTTTGACAGTTGAGATCGAAAGATGTCGATGCTGGGTGACACCCGAACGTCCCGTAGGGTCAATCAATCAATCACAAGGGAACACAGGAATCGCACACATCCCTTACCTATAACATTCTGGGGAAAGTCTTCATACTGCGCAAGACGAAAAATACATAACTAATTATCTATCTAACTACTTAACCTTAGGTAGGTAACTAGGTGACTATTGACTAGGTACTCTCATTTCGCTCTTGTCTGTTGGCTCCGCAGTGATTATCTAATTGTAGGTTACACAGGCGAAGAGCTAAGTAAGTACGCTAACGGCGGTTAACATCGGTCATGATGGGTGTTTGGCCAATCAGGTCCAAGCGCTTCGTACATAGGCGACGCAGCGGGGCATTCACTGGTATACTTACCTATCTAATCGTGAGCGTGAGCATGAGTATCGAACACCCCCCCCCCCCCCCCCCCCAAAATTTGGGGGCCATTCTTTCACCTCTCGATATCATGGGTACGGTATGTTTGTGTTTTTGATAAAGGCTACCTACAGATTGTATAGACAGTCTCTTTTGACAGAGCCCTTTCAACATTACACATCTATCACGATCTGTACCCGTGGTAGTTTTCGTATCGTGCAACGGCACACAGATTCGCAATGTCTAAATACCTAGACTAACTTTAGACCTCATTCCCGTCCTTGTAAACATGATACTACAGAGCCTTATATTGCCAAAAGTGCAGAGCGTCAGCCGATATTTTTGCATCATACCAGGCTACGGCTACGACCTACATATGATGGCTTTGTCAATCTTCATGACGCATGAAGCCTTGAATCCTGGGCTTCGGTGAGTTTGCGACTTTACCTTCGCCTGTTTACAGCGGCCGTTTGAACGAAATCTGCCTCAGCCCAGGCAAGACTCGGCAGACTCGGCCATGGTTACCTGGCAGCCATGAGCGTGATAATCAATCCGGGCGTTGACTGATGTGAAAGGTGCCGTCGGCAATGGTCGTGATCACTGGCCTCCTATTTCTGTCTGACTCAAGACTGGTTCCTGTTGCGCTATGAACTGATCATGGATAACTCGCATGTCGCACGAGGGGCAGCGCTCGAATGTTGGGGAAAGTCGACTGTCGCATGTCGTAGGATCAAATACTCTAGCAGATGTCGGCAATTGCAGAGGGCATAGGGCAGAGGACATAGGGCAGAGGACATAGTGCACTAGCATAGGGCATAGGGCTGATGATGGAAAATACAAAGTAGGAGGTGGACAAAGGAGTAAAGTGTGTAGGGCCGGCAGATTGGCAGATTGGCATATAGGCATATAGGCAGATAGGCAGGTAGGTACATACACAGGCAGTGAGGACCAGATGCCAGGTTCGCAGGGGAGTGAGATCTATCTGGTAGCGCACTGGTAGGGAAATCTCAGAGGACCCACAGATGGCGCGCGTACCACTCAATCCTCATTTTAAGCCGCAATGGTTGCCTTATTCTACCCCACCTAGATGCTCCTACACCGAACTTGAGTTAGCGATACCTAGGTACCTAGGTATAAGGTTGTCAAGGCAAGACTAAGTAGTCTAGATGTACCTAAGGTACTTGCCGTGTACGGACTGTACGATTACATTAGATACTTACACTCCGATAGTCACTCCACTGGCCAGGACTGTGCAGCTGTGCCCACCAGGATGTTTATGATTGATCTAATAGCGACGAATTACTGAGTGTAGCTTCCATTCGAACCAAGGCGCAAATTTGTTCATGTTCATATGTTCGCCATTAATTCAATGGGCCACTTTTCACTCTCACTCTTTCGACATTTCCCTTGATGAACAATCTGAAGTCAAACAGGTATAAATATTGTCTATGTTCCCTCCGCTGCATCCTCGCCATCTCTTCCCTCGCTCTTCACCAACGACGGTTGTCTTCCAATCTGCTTGCTCCCGTCTAACCCGGCAGCAGCAATGAAGCCCATCATCAAACCATTGAACCATTGCACAACATCGGCCTGCTATCCTCTGCTCAGCATCTCTCTCGGCGCTTCTCTCACGTCCGACCCTTCGCCTTGCGACGGTCTCTCCGGTATGTCCTATGTCTGCTGCGCTGCCGCCTTCGCCTTCGCTTGCACCAACGCTAAACGTAATGCGCCCAGGTAACGGCCCTTGTTGAAGAAACCGACGTCGGTCTTTGAGATTTCCCCGATTCCCCCTCGAGTCCGAGCTCGCGCTGCCGCGAACGAGCACAACATCACCACATCACGACACGGCACTTCCGGCTCACCAGTCATTTCTACGTTGACAACGTTCCGATACCGAATATCCTCTAGAGTATGAAAACAATCCCCGAAATAATGATGCAGGACCAGAAGCCCATCGACACGTCTTTTATGCAGTATTTGCGCGGCGCATCGCGGATCAAGTGTCAATTCTGTGCCGAGGAATGTCCCTCGGACCCCAAAATGCGCGACCATCTGCGGTCGCAACATCCCACGGAAACCAAAAATCAAAATATCGATGATCTCATCCGGAACATGAAAGGAGGCCGGTACGCAGTTGCGTCTTGTGCAGAGATTCTGTCCTTATTTATGCACTTGCCCACTAACCCCTTGTCTTCTAGAAGATCCCCACCTCGACATCACTCCAATAGCGCTGGAAATCCAAAAGGATCACGAGCTCGCTCGTCGCTGAATCCACAACTCCCCGACCCTGACTTCGATCGAGGTATGCAACCTAGTGGCAAGCTTTTCAATCCTGCTGCCGGACCATCCTCAACGATTCCTCTTCGCAAAAACCCAATGCAGCCTAGGGCCGCCAGGCCACCCGCGTCGTGCACGGGAAGCGATGCTCCACAAGACGACGAAGAGGAGGATAGTGATGTCAATTGCCTTATCAAAGAGCCGGATACGCGCCCCATCAGCCAGGAACAGCTAGTGGCGGAAGTCAAGGGGATCTATGCGGGCCTCATGATGATCGAGTCGAAGTGTATCGAAGTGGACAATGCCCAATCCGCCCAGTGCGATGCGAACCTGAACAACGAGCAATGGCAAGCACTGATCGCTCTGCACCGGACGCTATTGTACGAACACCATGACTTTTTCTTGGCCTCCCAGCACCCTTCAGCCAGCCCAGCTTTGAAGCGACTGGCATCCAAGTACGCCATGCCCGCTCGAATGTGGCGTCACGCTATCCACAGCTTCCTCGAATTGCTGCGCCATCGTCTGCCGGCGTCCTTCGAGTACATGCTCACCTTCGTCTACATGGCCTATTCTATGCTGTCTCTGCTGTATGAAACCGTGCCCGTTTTTGAAGACACGTGGATCGAGTGTCTTGGCGATCTGGGGAGATACAGGTAGGACGAGTGAACCCTGTCCCTGCTGCTTTTTGCTAACCTGACCTTTAGGATGGCGATCGAAGATGATGACATCCGCGACAGAGAGGTTTGGACCTCCGTCTCTCGGAATTGGTACTCGAAAGCATCCGACAAGGCGCCAACCACGGGGCGTCTCTACCACCACCTCGCCATCCTGGCACGGCCTAATGCGCTCCAGCAGCTCTTCTATTATAGCAAGTCTCTTTGCGTGAGTATCCCGTTCGCATCGACCAAGGAGTCTATCATGACTCTGTTCGAGCCCATCTTCAGCGTCAATGGATACCAGCATTCTCGTCTCCTCCCCGTCGATGTCGCCTTTGTCAAGGCGCATGGCGTGCTTTTCAGTCGCAAGCATATAAGCAGCTTCCGCCCAGCTGTCAGTGAGTTCTTCGAGTTGCTGGACGGCCACATTGGCCAAGCCGAGAAACGCTGGCTTCAGGCCGGGTACCACATGGCTATTGCGAATTCTTGTGCCCTCCTATCTTACGGCAATGAAAACAATGTCCTCATGCGGTTGATTCAAACTTATCAGGCTCAGAACAAAGAGAGCGAGGGCATGGAGGTCGAGTTGGATGACTTGAAGCCGACGGGGGACTTTGAGGATGCGATTCATCTGGCTATGGGAACAAACGCGATTATCTTCAACCGACAAGATGATGCTAACGTCTTGCCATACACACACGTGGCCATGGCGTTTATGTATCACCTTGCGCGAACTCCCCAGGCCTCGGACTACGTCGAACGCCATTTCCCTTGGGCTGCACTGTGTTCCATGATCAACTGTCTCCTCGAATCACACCACAGTCAGAATCGCAATGAAAAGCGCGCTCGCATGATGAGCGAACAATTCCCTGGCGCCAGAGAGAAGACGAAACTCGAATCCGAAAGTAACGGAGGAAGCAGCGAAGACGAGCCGAGCCGTCGCCCCTTACCCGAAGATTTCGCTCTCAAAGGCCTTGTATTCGTGGACCAGTACTACCCGGCAGACTGGTTCGCGAGCAGCAAGACGATTGACGACGACGAGAAATACTTTGAGATGGCGTCGATGGCGGATGTGCGGAAGGAAAGAATTCTATGGCTTTGCTATAGGATTGCGCAGAGGGGGAGGGGTCTGACATATGACAATGCCACGGATCGATTTGGGGTGTTGCCTTTGCCTCCGTTATGAGGGGTCTGTCTACTTTGAGGTTTTTTTCACGGATTACGGATACGGATACCTTTTTTTTCATGCGGACGTTCATTCAGTCAGTCATGATAGGTTATCTACTTAGGTAACCTCACATTTTCAGTCATTCATTTGGTTGACCCCGAGGGCGAAGTCCCCGGTCAAGGCACAATGGAGGAAAGGTACTGTACTATAAATTGTTCCTTTTTTTTTCACCGGGATCATTATTCTTGTCAGTTAGCGAACTTGGGGCGGCTGATATCCTGCTTTGCTGATTACCGATACACTCCAAAAAGAAAAAAAAAAAAAAAAAAAAAAAGAAGCCAGACAGAACGAAATGAAACATACAGGTGTGTAAATTAAGTTGAGAGGTCTTTCTGCCGAGTGTGTGAGTGTGAGTGTGAGTATCTGTGCCTGGTAATTACGGAAGAGCGCTCTTACGGAAATACCTCATCGAAGTCCAGAGAGTTGATGAGAGAGATATCACGTAAATGGGAAAATGAGAAAATGAACTCGGAGGGACTGGACTGAGAAATGAAAACGAGGGCCGCAACTTACTGGAGATTTTCCCTTTTCTTTTTTTTTTTTTTTTTTTTTTTTTTTATAACCTATGCTTACGCTCTCGGAGTTGTCGTCGCCTTGGAATCTTTTGGTGCGATCTTTTTTTTTTTACTTGCCTACCTGTCTATCTATCTAAGGTTAGGATGTGTCGCGTCGCCTTTTCTTTTTAACTTTTAATTTATTTTTTTCTTCCAGAAAAAAAGGGGGTGGTTTTGGAGTCAGCTTTGCATTTTGCATTTCGGGGGACTTTACGGACATATACGAAAAGGGGAAAGGAGGTTTGATCATCGCGGGTTGGGGTTGGGGTCGGCATTGGGGTCGGCATTGGGATTGGGAATTGCGATTGGTTATTTCCGCAATGCACATTTCGTATATGTAATGTCGTGTAAGTGTAGTGTAGTGTAGGACGGGACGACCTGCCGTCAAAGGCAATAGAGCTCCATCCTTACATATCTAAGGTGATCGCAGTCCATGTCTATCTCCCTACCTACCTACAGTGGGTCACAGAAAGTGACGCTCGTTTTTTCAAAGCCGAATTTTGGGCTCGAATAAAAACCACCATGTAGGCCCGCAAAATGTAGATGTGAATTAGAAAAAAGTATTAATGCAGTTGCCGGCCATTCTTCAATGCGTGTCCATTTTTTAGGAGTGGCATATACTCATTTTGATGCGTGGTGGTGATTCTTAAAGGTGGTCTTTTTAGCAACAAGTCTGAGCGAGCGTCACTTTCTGTGACCCACTGTAGGTAGGGAGATAGATACATACATATACAGTCTGTACTGTACCTACGGACTTATTTCTCACCAAAAGGTGGAAAATCATCCAGGAACCTTAATACATACATACCTACCTGCCTCACCTACACGTGTAAGGAAAGATGAAGCTAAACGTGTCTCTAGAGCTGTACGTCAGATTATAATACCATAGAGTGAATAGATAGGTTAGATGCCGATAACATAACACTTTGTAAAATTGAGAGATAGGTAGGTAGGTACCTAGCTACTTTTAATAATGTCCTCGTTGTGAGCAAGACAAAAGGTAAACTCCTATCCATCTATCACTCGTTCATCTGTTAGGTATAGGTTGGGGGCCATGGCTTTCTCTCTCCCTCCTCGCTTTCTCCAAGTACATATGTATCTTAACCCCCCCCCTCCCCCGAATCAAAATAGATACATACAGCATACAGACCGATGGATTCAGGTCGTCCGGAAATGAAATCAGATTCAAAGTTTACCAAAGTCTCTCTATCTCCTACCTAAACTACCTACCTATACTATACTACCCCTCTTCGCTTTCGCTCTCTCTTTTTCGGGCGCTTGCAAGAACTACCTATCTGCTACCTACCAATACTACCTTACCCCAACCAACCAACTAACCAACCAACCTCCTTACATAGGTAGGTAGGTAGGTAGGTAGCAACCACATATAGTAGGTCGTGTCGGTCTTACCAACTCTATAGGAAATAGAGAAAGTGGAATGATACCTAGATAGACCTCGTGAACACCCTATTCTTCTACTCTACCGAATATATATATATTAACATATTAAATATATGCGCGCCGGACCGAAGAAGAAAAAGAGATCTCGGGATCGAAGGTAGTTTAGTTATTCGGAGGACAAAAAAAAACTGGGTTACATACATACCTCCTCGGCACTTTACTTACTTACTTACTTACTTAACTTTCCACAACTCTCAGCAAACCAAAGCCCGAATGAAAATCCTCGCCACTTTCAGCATCTTCCCAACTCCAGCTGTGTCATCTATGGAATATCTACATATTCTTTTATCTCCGTAGATTAAGTACAGATCATCTAACCCCTCTGCTTCAATATACGGACTCAGGTTAGGTAGGATTACCTATACTGACCGATCAGCCCCCTCCGACCTCCCATTTATTTTATTTTATTTTATTTTATTTTTTCTTTTTCTTTCGACTCGGTTTTACCTTGCCTTGCCTTTGCCTAGGTTGCATTGCCTTCCGTGCACGATACCTAACCGTACGCAACCTGCGCAGGCCTGCAAGTATCTTCCGTCAGTAAGAATCGGCGGGTTGGTTGGTTGATAACTTTGGTAGTTTCGATCGGTTTCGATAGTTTTGGACTGTGAACATACGTAACTATAGTTTTCTTTTTTGGGTTTTTTTTTTTCGGGTTTTGCTTTACACCAGCCACCTACGTCTTATCTATCTATCTATCAATAATTATAACCTTAGGTATCTATCTATCTTAATCTACATCTATCCATCCATCTACTCTTACTTCCCATCGTACCATCTCTGCAGAATACCTTACCTGCTTAAAACAAGGGATATAGGTAAAAAATGAGGCGATCAGAAGAAGTCCGCCGCCTTCCCCGCCCCCTCTCATACGTGAAATACCCATCGAAAATACTAAAAAGCTGGAATCAAATCCAGAAAGTAGAATAGATAGATAGATAGATATATACCTACGTCGTCGAATGCGTTTGCTCTGTTTGCTTTGCAAATGTCGGCAAAGGTCCAAGTAAGGTTGCTTGCTTACCTAGGTAGGTTAGCTTGTTCCGTGAGGTAGATACCTACAGATTCCCTAATGCACCTATGTATTTATATATATATATATATACCTCTATGCCCTTGCTGCCTTACGGAACTACTTACCTACCTACTTACACTACGGACCATGGAACCCCGCCCGTCGCGAAATGACGGCTTTTCCTAATCTATCTACATACTTAAAGAGCTCTCTAGATAGATAGATAGATAGATATAAAAAGGATAGGTAGGCAGGTAGTCTAGGTATGTAGTAGTAGTATATTAACGTCTAACTAGTCTAGGTATGTGCTTAGGTAGTCAATACCTAACCTAACCTAACCTAATCATCTTACTATGTATACCTATCTATCCCCTGCCGATGGCACCCGCATAGAAGCGCTTTTCCATGCACATGTCGGTTTCGGGCACTGCCACTGCCACCGCCACTAGGTTGGGTTAGGTTAGGTTAGGTTAAGTTAGGTTAGGGGGTTAGGTATGTATGTATGTACCTAGATAGGTAGCCCTTGATTGATATCACGGATGTGTTAAATCCACCTGTTTGATAGGACTACCTACCTAAGTAGGTAGGCTGCGGGGTTTACATGTACCCTATCTACGAGGTTGGGCCAACACTCAACTAACCTAGGTACCTAATTACATACGGACGTACCTACATACCTTACTTATCATCCCCAGCCAAGAAGGTGTTTTTTTTTTCCTTATAAGTAATTAGTCAAACTCGTTCCATTCCCCCGTGCTACCCCCCAACGCACGCACATGCCATGGGATTATATATATATGCATATCCATTCCCATTTCGATCTTTCTGCATTACCATAGGCAAGGAGGAGGAGGAGGGGGAGGGGGGAGGAGGGGGAAGAACTGTGATGTATTGGTTCGATTCTGATTTAGATTAGAATCCTGGTCAAGGCGACCGGAAGACCCAGGAGGATGAGAGGGATGAGAGCGGCATTGCCAACTATGTATCTAGTCTAGGTTAGAATTAGATAGATAGATAGGTAAATCTACCTTTTTTTTTTAAAAAAAAAAAAAACCTACGGTTAATCTAGGTGTCTAGACCAAAGCTTCGATGTTATAGATAGATGGATACCTAGGGCAGGTTGGTTAATACGAGTCAGCTCCGGATTGTAGTACGGAATTCCCCAATACGGTTTGAAAAAAAAATCAAAAAAGAAAATCAAAAAAAGGGGGCATCAAAATGCGAACCTAACTAGATACCTACCTGCAAAGACTGTATTACCTATCTAACCTAATGTTTTCAGCCCCCCCCAAAAAAAAAAAAACGTAAAAGACTGTAGATAGGTAGTTTCTTACCAACCTACCTACCTACCTAACCCAGCAGTGTCGTTCGAGGAAACAGGCGGTGTGTACAGGACTGGACATTCAGGGCCGGAAAGGCGGAAAGGCGGAAAGGCGCCCACGTCGTCGCATTGTTCCCGGAGTCCCGGACATGCGAACGTCGTTAGGGGGGAGGCCAACAAACTAGGTTAGGTAATCGAATGCGCCTCCAACTGGCATTGATTATCTACCCCTCCTCGAAAGAGCAAGGATGGCACATGTACCCTATACAGACTAGGTAGGTAGGTCTGTACATAGTTGGTGATTTCCTTTTCTTCAGACCGAAGATTGCCTAACCCATTTGTTTGATGATTATACTACCTACCTCATCACGTTTAAGCAGGTTCCGTCACCAAGTCACCCGTCTGGTTCGGGCTCTGGCCTTGGCCCTGGCTCGGGCTCGGGCTTACTTACATTGTGTGGAGAGGATCATCGTGGCCCGACCGAGCCTCCGAGGAGGCGCTTCCCGCGTGCGACCACAAGGGTCGTTTCTCTTGAGTCTTGGTGCGGCTGGTTCGGTTGCCTTAAAAACTACCTGTGTCATGAACACATAACAAAAATCAATGCGTGGCCCGTGGGAGAGACAATCCTCGCTTGGCGCAGAATATATGACGCAAAGTGCCTTTCGTAAATGCAATGTGGTCGGCAACTTTAAATGAAAGGGGGGTTAAATGCTTCCAAGTTCCTGCCTTTGGCGTCAGATAGTTTTCGGTGAAGGCTACGCGTAGTTCTGTCTTTCCTCATTACGGACGCATCCGTGTCGGATCCTCGAGGCGCGCGCAAAAGGCTGGGTTTCTGGCCCATAACGACGATGACGAGGCTGTGTCGCCTGGATGATCAAGAGGCGTCCGACACACAAGGTTATATGGCTACGGTCAGCGATCGACTTGGAACCGACGAGTTTGAAAGTAGCCTCGAGGTCTCTTCCCTCCCTTCAAAAGAATCGGGAAACTCCAAACTATCCGACGCCCGATGTCCTGTAATATGTAGGCCCAGGCTCTACAGCCTCACAACCCATATCGCAACCCGAGTCTGCGAACCCTGCAGGATGACTGCATTTGTAGCAAACGCGCATCATATAAAACATTATTCGTGAAGGTGTATGCGGAGGGTGTCACGCGATGATGTCCCGCTCCCTTCTCGATCGGAGTTATACCGCGTGCTGATCCCGTCTATTTGTACGGATCTGTCGCATGGCATAGAATGATGACATGCAAGAAGTAGAACGTCAGCCTGCTGATAATATATGCTCGAACAGTCGGACAAGTAGGCAATTGAGTGCCTCGTCATCGCGAAAGTGCTAAAACAAGAGCTTCATCTCCAAAGCCTCGCTTATGCGAAATTGCATCTTCATAGTTCTGACTCACGCCCCCGTCGTTGACGAGGCGGCCGTAAGGGCCTTTCTGCATCTCACCTAAACCGCTGGATTAGGACTGATCTAAAGGCCCCTGTCACAGCGGGTAAGACGTCTGCAAGGATTCGTCAGCGCAACACATTCAAGGCAACCGACCGTTTGATCCTTGTTTCAATTGTAAATATCTGGAACCGACACCTCATTGGTCAATTGGCCTGAGGCCATTCATTATGCTTTGATACGCTTCATACGCGCTGACTGCTCATGTGATGGCGTGCGCGGTTAATAGGGCCAGACTTTGGGAGGATGAACTTGGTTATAATGATGAGCCAATAAATATTCTCTCATCAGCTTAGACAAGACCACCAGCTGCCGCATGGTCCTTTGCCTGACCTTGGTGATCACAATCACTTTGGAGAGTCGGTAAGTAAGATGCAGGCCTCAGGGCGTGAACAGAGTAGACAATGGAGATACCGGTAACGATTCAGCCCGCCTTGAAGTAAAGTAAAATCGGCGGCAGCCGCATGTATATATCAGCTATAGGTAGGTTTCCAGGCCACGTCCGAGGATATCAGGAGTAGAGTCTAGACTCATCCGGATTTGTGATAATAAGAATTCGTGTCTTGAGAGTAAGAAAGAGGGCGGCCTGTGGTGGTCGCTCGGGGCCGACTTCCTTATGTATAAGCACGAAATTTGAGCGTTGGGCACCAAATATGCCCAACATGAGTCACAACGACAGCGAGCTGAAGGGGTCTAGGCGTAGGAATATCATGGGATGGGTTGCTTCTCAAGTTATCATACCAATAGTTCCTAGTGCGCCTGGAGCTAGCATTGACGGTGAGATCTTGGCGAGCAATGGTAAACAAAGGCAATGTTCATCTCTGACGCTAGCTAGAACGAGATCGCCTGGGAAGGGTAGTTATCCGATATCGTAAATCAAGTCCAGGTTATCGTTGTCATCGTCACTCCCTCAGGAGTCAAGGCGCAGGGGCAGATATAATCAGAAGATCGGTATCAACACACAACACACAACTTCATCAGCACGCCCATGAGATGATAGTCAAATGTCACTGATGGCCCACGATACGGCTACCCCGTCGTCGTCGGCACGCAACTAGCTGTTCTGAGCTAAATCGGCGCGTCGCGGTTTGGATGGAGTCGAACACACGGCACGGAAGCCTGCATTGTTGGCGTGGTTTAGGGATTCGCGCTGGCACTTGATTGGCGCCATACACGGACAGCCGAGATGATCAATCGGGAGGCTGAAATCGGAGGCCACTGGATCGGGAATTGCCTGTCGTCAGGCACTCGCCTGCTCTCAGTGTGGGTGATATGGCTCTGTTTGAGGAAGTGCTGGCAAGAAAGTTGGAATTACACATCTCGGGGCTTTTGCGCTGTGGCTGGTGATCTATGATCTACGATCTACGGTCCCACTAAATTAAGGCTTTGGCCAATGGGATTACAGTACCAAGATTGGAAGCAACGAGCACAGACCACTCTTAGCCCCGATACAGCCTTATTTGCAGTAGTCAAATATATGCATGCAGTTTATACAAATACGCGGGTGCCCATCGTCGCTGTCGCGAGAAGACAGCTAACCTAGGTCAGTTTTCAGATAGCTCCTTCTACCAGGTCGCTATGTAAAATCGAGCTTCACGGAGAACCTGTCTCTCATCGCGACAACAACTGACGCCATAAGCGGCATCGTACAGCTCCGGAAAGGCAACCATATCTGCGGTTCTTACATGCAGCAGCGGATCGGTCCGCTAACCCCATCCAGCCCCCTGATCAATCAACATTGTCCCTTTTCGTCAACGACGGCATGATCAAAGTCCCCTCGCTAACTAGCCCCAGAGATCCTCTCATTGAAAGACATTCCAAATGAAGTAGAACTTACCACCGATCATGATGATTTCCAGCTGATGGCCCAGTCCCTACTCCCTCGGTCTGCTGAAGTCTGAAGTCGCCGGCCGGCAAGCGATCTGACCTAACCAGATGGACCCAATCAATTCCTGAATCCCATATTATCTGCATGAATGAATTACACCAAAAGACATGCCGTCGCGAACAAGATAGGCATGTGCTACCATGGAGCCTCGCGAGGAGATGTCAATCAATCTTCTGGAGGTGGCCTAGCTTCAATTTGAGGGAGAGGCATGATCAACGTGGATTCGCAAAGGAAATCAACTCGTTTGGGTCGCCGTGTGGCAGTTCGCGACTTGGTCGGATCGGCATGGTCAAGATGGAAATATTGGCTCGAACTGACATCCAATTGAGAAGACAGGCAGAGAGAAACTTCAATAGCATACCTAACATCATAGCCTACTTACCGGTACCTATGGCATTGACAGCCGCCCCCCAGCACATGGTGGCCGCCTATATCACGCGCCACACGACAGCCCGCGTATCTTGAACGTGATATACCCAAAGACTAAAAAGAAGAGTCCTTGTGATGGCTTTTCAATCGATTCCTCTATGCTCTCCTCGTCGGTCATTCCCCCGGCCTGAGGAAGTCTGAAAAACCCCATGGTCGCTTGACCAACAGCCATGTTGGTGATACAGTCGGGGAACAACGATAACCACAAAAAGATACATCAGGAATACGTCCTAGGTACTTGCCGTGGACAAATATACCTACCTAGGCGGGTAGATGACTGCCCAAATCCGGGCTTTCGGTATGAACACCTACTCGTTACCAACATGCCGGGACTCTCCAGGTAGACAAGGCCACCAGACAACACCAAGAATGGCGTGGGCAAGTTCCACTGATGGGGACTAGGTAGGTAGGTCGCCGTCGTCTAACCACGGCAGGGCAGGGCAAACGAGGCGGCCAAAGCTGTCATACTTCACAAGCTACAAACTTCCCAAACCAACCAGTCACGCCCCCTTGATCACTCTGCCTTAATTTCGAAAGAAAAAGAAAAACCTGGGAGATCCATTGTGTCGGTTCCCGTAGGGTCAGACCAACTAACTAATGCTCGACATCTTATTCTCATGTGTAGTCTTACTCCTAGAGAATATTCGAAGCGCGTTCAGCCTTATAGATAGTTTCTGATACACGGCGTCTAAATCTAGGTAATACCAATCGGGCCACTTCACTTCAGTAAGAAAGAAGCTCTGCTGACACGATGCCGCCGCCCCCCACTCCCCTTTTTTTTTTTTTTTGCCTTTACCGGGACTGAGGGACTTTCTTCCTGTCCCTCCTGACTCCTGCCTCCTGCCTCCTGACTCCTGCCTCCTGAGTGACACGCAATTGCGCAAACTCAGACACGCGTTCCGTTACTTACCACGTCCTACAAGATGTTACACGTGCTTCATCTCACGTAAATGAGGCCCCTACGATGATGTTCTGCCTGAATAAGGTCATACGAATCGAAAGCCGCCCGGCCCGCCCTTCCCCCCAACCCAAATGATCAAGTAATACGGCAATACCCCTTTACCCCAGGCAGCTAACAAGGCTGGCTGACTACCTCAGAGATGAAACGCCCAAAGAGCCTACTTCATATTTTTTTTTTATTCTTTTCTTATTGACCGCATTACTGCATAATCTATTAATTTCTACTATGACCGCTTTTTTTGGGGGGGGGGGGGGGGGGGGGGGTTCATTTCAGGTGAGAAGACAGGGACTATTAACATGCCCCCTGAGCAATAGAAGATTACCTTTGGCCCCTATTCACGTCCCCCTCG
Organism: Xylariaceae sp. X187; assembly: GCA_028637585.1. Taxonomy (NCBI): domain Eukaryota; kingdom Fungi; phylum Ascomycota; class Sordariomycetes; order Xylariales; family Xylariaceae; species Xylariaceae sp. X187. The sequence goes on from JAJIZN010000005.1 coordinate 302,268, forward strand.
GTGCGGCATCAAGATACGAATTAGGTACAAGTCGATGAGAGCTGAGAGAATTTTTTTATTTTTTTTTTCCGAAAATTTCCCTCTCTCAAGACTCATTCTTCAGTCTTTTTCTCTTTAAAAAAAAAAACAGTGGTGATCTAATGGCTGAGAGCTAAATCTGCTTCAACACCCCTTTAAAACCAATCTGTAGATTACCTGCTTCATGGTAGAGTAGAGTAGAGTAAAGATAACGAACCTACCTAGTTAGTTAGTTACCAGCGCAAATGCCGGTAATGAGCGCTATGTAGTAAGAAAGTGAATCCAGTTAACTCACTGCTAAACCCGTGTTTCTCCTAGAACTGGTAGATAGAGAGGAAATGCTCTCGAAAATTACGTATACCTAGTGAAACCCCCCCCCCCCCCCCCCCCCCTTCCCCGGGGACGCCCGAATAACAGGGGACAATCAAAATACGCATTGAATTAAGCGACTGGAAAAAAAAAAAAGGCTGCCCGGAGTTGTAACGATGAAGGGAAGCTACCTAGGTAAAGCTACCGTACCTATCGAGCACGGCCAGCCCGACGTCGAACTTGACACATTTTCGATCAAACCCGACCGAACTCAACCCGACAAACCGGGTTCTGACCGGGCCCAATTCAAAAACAAAAAAAAGGAAAAAAAAAAAAAGAAAAGACTGAGCACGTCAGGCCGATGTTGAAATGAAAAGAAAAGTGAAAAAAGATGGCGGTAGCCGGAATCGAACCGGCGTCGACGCGGGAGTTGATTTGTGACAAGACCACAACGCGGCATACTAACCACTATACGATACCACCCCTTCGAATTGATTTGGCGACTGCTAGTTCACGTACATCAGGACACTAGCCTAGCCTAGCCTGGCCTGGCTTGGTCCTTACTCTTACATAATCGCAGTAAACGTAGTAAAGATGTACGACGACGACTACCTATTTATTTATTTATTTATTTATTGCTGTCCGCTCGCTCGGTAGAGCGCGGTCCTACTATAATAGTACATAACCAAGGGTAAAAAGCTGAGCAGGATAAAAAAAAAACCCCCCTTGCAAACTGATTGATCTACGTGTGGTTTTCAACATTGAGTTGCTAAGTTACGCCACTTTAGCCGGCGCCTTGACGAAGGCGAAGAAGGAGTTCGAGTAGGGTTATCGTATGGGAATGATTTCGCCATATTACAATTTCTGGACAGAAGAGAAGAAAGTATTTCAAGGGATAACAGTCGTCGTAACTTCCTCGCCTTGCAAAACGACGTCTGGGTTTAGTTAACTTCTATCTAATGAAAGTAAAAGAATCCATCAATTTTGTCATAAGAAAAAAAAACCCCCAAAAAAAGGTTTCCACGTCGACGTGGTGAGAATCAATGTTGATATTCTCACTGTTCTTTCACTCACTCCTTCAAGATTGAAACAGGAAGCTCTCTGAGGCCGAGACATTGCGGAAGACAATATCGTCTACATCTCAACTCAGCAGCATCATCCCTTCTTCATTAACTTGAAGGAACACAACCTCACCTTTCAGATAACCTAACACCAAGCTTTTCGCTATATAAGGAGGTAGGTAAATGATCCAACAATCGCTTATTCCTAAGACGAAAACCAAGTCCCGGATATCTCTCCTATCATGTTCATAAACTTGTCCTTACATTCTGAAAACACCAAACTTGGTATCGCCAGGTTTCACCTCGTTCTTACCGCCCATGGCAGCTTGAAGTCCTAAGCCTAGATACCGCCGTGTGTGCTGTGGTGGGATCACGCCGTCGTCCTAATATATCGAGTCAGTAAGAGACTACGTACGAAAAGAAAAGATAAAGAATAGACAAGTGAAAACACGCGAAGAAGAGGGGGGGGGGGGGGGGGGGGGGGGAACAGAAACAGGGGAAATGGGAAATGGAAAATGGGATATCAAACTCACCCATAACCTAGCCGAAGAAAACACCGCATCACTCTCCCGCTCAATTCTCTCCCTCAGCTCCGGATCCGACTTCTGCCCCACCGTCGCCATGACATTAGCCAGCTGCTCACTCCCCATGACCCCGATCCGTGCATTCGGCCACATCCAGAGAAACCGAGGCGAATACGCCCGTCCGCACATGCCATAGTTTCCCGCCCCGTACGAACCACCCACAACCACCGTGAACTTGGGAACATTAGCGCACGCAACGGCCGTAACCAACTTCGCGCCATGTTTCGCGATCCCCTCGCGCTCAGCCTGCGCACCGACCATGAAGCCGCTGATATTCTGTAAAAAGACCAGCGGAATGCCGCGCTGTGCACATAACTCTATGAAGTGCGCCCCCTTTTGCGCCGAGGAACCGAACAGGATCCCGTTGTTCGCTACTATGCCGACTTTGTGGCCGTAGATCTGCGCGAAGCCGGTGACTAGCGTGGTGCCGAAGTCGCGCTTGAATTCGGCGAAATGCGAGCCGTCGACTATGCGGGCGATGACTTCGTGGATAGGGAGGGGCTTGCGGAGGTTGGTTGAGGCGATGCCTAGGAGATCGGAGGCCGGATATAAGGGCTCTGCGTATGTCTCGCTTGGCGGTGTCGCCTTCTGGGGCCAGTTTAGATTGCTGATACACCGCCGCGCAAGAGTGATGGCATGCGCATCGTCGACCGCGAGGTAGTCCGATACGCCAGACACGGAGGTGTGTAATGTGCCACCGCCCAGTTCTTCAGCTGATACCTCTTCGCCCGTGGCAGCGCGTACGAGTGGCGGACCAGCTAAGAAAATATGACCCTGTTTCTCTACAATGATGTTCTCATCGCTCATGGCCGGCACGTAGGCACCACCCGCCGTACATAGACCCATGACCACCGAGATCTGCGGGATACCCTCCGCGCTCATCCGCGCCTGGTTATAGAATATACGGCCGAAGTGTTCGCGGTCGGGAAAGACGTCGGACTGATGGGGGAGATTGGCGCCGCCCGAGTCTACTAGGTATATGCATCTACAGAACAACACCCAGCAGTAAGTATGAGCCTCCCGTGAGAGCGCGAGACTAGGGAACGACCATAGCTTACGGAAGTTTGTTCTCTTTCGCTACCTCCTGCGCCCTCAAGTGCTTCTTGACTGTAATCGGGTAATAAGTGCCACCCTTAACCGTACTGTCATTGGCAACAATAACACACGTAACCCCCTCGACCACACCGACTCCGGTAATGATGCCGCCAGCAGGGACGTCAGCCTCCGGGTACAGCTCGTGACCAGCAAGAGGCGAAAGCTCCATGAAAGTGGTACCAGCATCTATCAACGCCGTGACCCGGTCTCGCGGTAGCATCTTCTTTCTCTGGATATGCTTCTCCCGCGCCTTTGCCGGACCGCCCTGCTGGATCTGGGTTGTCAGGGCGGTTAGACGGGCTACGGCCTCGCCCATAAGCGACTCGTTCTCCCGAAACTCATCTGAGCTCGTATCTACGTTGCTTTGTATGACGGATATGGCATTCGCCTGGTGCGGCGCTACATAGGAGGCAGCCGTTCGAGCGGACGCTGCTCTCGTAGAGGGATGATGATGTTGGTGATGGGGAGGAGCTCGGCGGGGGACGGTTACCCGTCTGCGACAATGTCTGGTCAATTGGCGCGAGATCCCTAAGAGATCCCGTGACGATCTACACATTGACATGATGGCTTATAAGTTACCATTCATAATTCTCATGAAAAACACCGACTTCAGAGGTTAAGGGAGTGAAAGAAAGAGGCATAAATGCTGGGCTGGCTTACCGCGTTCGGCGGGAGCTATGTACATGTTATATACGGGACGTATAATACGTTCCTTTCCGTATTTGACGTCATAATTCTGATACAAAGAAACGGCTTTCGAAAACGGTCCAAACATGGCTAATTGACGCGCTTGTATATTTTGTAATGCTGAATATCTCAAAAGACTTATTCACTCCTCGTTTATTGCAGTATGTATTCATTCGGCTTTACCAGTGCGTACCATATCAATGAAGGTTTGAAGGACCGTTGCTGGTCTACACACGTGAGTCAAGATGTACAACTCATTTCACCAGGTCACCGTATGTAACGGCATGCATCAACATCAACATTACGGTAGACAGCGTTCCTAACCGCCGACCCACACAAGCCGTCCGATTATAACCGCGAGAAGCCGCCTATAACAGCGACAACCCGATCAACTAAGTGCGAACCTCGGCGTTCAAAGGCCCAGATCAACTGTTCTTGGCCATAACTAACCTCCCGATCGATACTCGTCGTCTTCTTCTCTAACCCGTAGATTCGCGTTGCTCATTTCATGCATCAATTCCAAAAAGTCCAATTATATTATATATAGAAAAGAGAAAAGTAGAGCAAAATGGCAAGTTTAAAAGCCGTCAGAACACTAAATCGTTTACGCACCCTTGGCGCTGTATCAACATCGTCATCATCGCCCCGGGCGGCACCCACATACTTCCCCGCCACCCTCATCCGCACCTACGCCTCTGCCTCCCCAAACAAACACCCAAAGGGCTTCCTCCCCCCATCCACCGCCGACCTCGTCGAGCTTCGCGAGCGCGTACAGGAATTCGTCCGCCGTGAGATCCCCGAGGAACTCGCAGCAGCCACAGATAAAAACAATGCCTTCCCCAACGATCTCTGGCCCAAACTAGGCGAGGCCGGGTTCCTAGGCATGACGGCCGATGAAGACGTGGGCGGTATGGGCATGGGGTACCAGGCGCACTGCGTCGTCATGGAAGAGCTGTCGCGCGCCAGCGGGAGCATCGCGCTCAGCTATGCCGCGCATTCACAGCTGTGCGTCAACCAGCTGCAGCTCAATGGGTCGGACGCGCAGAAGCAGGCCTTCCTGCCGGGTCTCATCGCCGGTACTAAGATCGGTGCGCTCGCAATGTCTGAGTCTGGCGCTGGCAGTGATGTGGTTAGCATGCGCACAAAAGCCACGAGGGTAGAGGGCGGGTATGTGCTCAATGGCACGAAGATGTGGATTACGAATGGGCCTGACGCCGACTTTGTGGTCGTGTACGCCAAGACGGTACCCGATGCTGGGTCCAAGGGGATCACAGCTTTCATCGTGGATACGAAAGCCGATGGCTTCAGCTGCGCCCGCAAGCTCGACAAGATGGGGATGCGCGGCAGTAACACGGGCGAGCTCGTCTTCGAGTCCGTCTTCGTGCCCGACGAGCACGTTCTTGGGAAGGTGAACGGCGGCGTCCGCGTGCTGATGGAGGGCCTAGATCTTGAGCGTCTCGTCCTCAGCGCCGGACCCCTCGGTCTCATGCAGGCAGCGCTCGACGTCGCGCTGCCTTTTACTCACCAGCGCCAGCAGTTTGGCCAGCCCATTGCGCATAACCAGTTCGTGCAGGGGAAGCTCGCCGACATGTACACGAAACTCCAGGCCTCGCGGGCGTACACCTACGCGACGGCGAAAGCTGTCGATGAGGATGGTACGGTACGCACGCAGGACTGCGCGGGAGCCATCCTGTATGCCGCTGAGCGCGCCACCGAGTGCGCACTCGACTGTATCCAGCTCCTGGGAGGTATGGGTTACGTCGAGGAGATGCCCGCCTCTAGGATATTGAGAGAGTAAGCATTTGTCATTTCATTCTACGCCATCGCAGCATCATTCTTAATATTCTTTTATCACATTTTTATTCGAATGTAACGCGAGAACTGACCCCGTTGCGTAGTGCCAAGTTATACGAAATAGGTGCGGGCACCTCAGAGATCCGCCGCATGGTCATAGGAAGGGCGTTTAACAAGGAATATGCGTAATTAAGCGCATGGCATCAATTCAAAGTGGGTTTTAGATTGGAGGGGGGGAGAAATATATTGGAGACGGGGGAATATAGTGGCGAGCGTCATTGTCCTGCATTCAGCCGGCGTTTAAGGGGGATTTCTTCTTTCTTGGTTCGCAAATCACCTACCAGATATTGTTAGTCAAGAGTTTACGCGTATCAAAATATTCTGTCGGTGATTACCTACGCTATTTTACCCTCTTCACGCCGTCCTGAATCGGCTTCCCCTGTTGGCTGTGTATTGATCCCGTGAGGAAACCTGCATGAGTTTGCTCGCACCAGATTCGTCATTGTTGGCTAAGCGATCGTCTAGTTGAGCAAATCCGCGTAGACATAAGCCATTAACTCACACCGGATTTGCCAATGTAGCATCCAGGATGGAGCTTCGGTGGGGGGAAAGTGTTGCCATCTGCAGTGCTCTTTTTTCGTTGTCTATGAAACACGATTGACCTATCCTCTCTTGCCGCCTGATACTGACAGGTCGGTCGTCACAGCAGCTGGTTGATTAGACTCGAGGAACGCGGGGATATCACGGCGGTCTTGACCGATATCAGCGCACATCGGGCCCAGTCACCACCCCACTGTCTTAAGTGCGGCAGTGAATCAGAGAGCGTACGATAATCAGGTCGTCCCAGGAGGAGGGTCATGGCTCATTTGAATAGGACCGCAGTTATCATATATCACGTCCCCCTTTTCGAGTGGCGTAAGACGTGAGGTGAGGTCTCTATATTGCCCTGACCCAACCAGCCAGGAAACAGCCCTATACGTCATGGACATCAAAGAATCCTGTCTTTTGACGAGCGAAAATCGCCGCGATGGACTGATGATGTTCGGGTCCTTTTCCATGTTCGCGGTTGAGGTGATACCGTAATGTCATCCACGCCCTCTCTTACTCTGTCTTCCCACCATCCGCTGATCTCAGGCGGTTCACGGCATATGCGCATGATTATTATTCCATGAGATTTCCATTCTCGTCCCATAACCTATCGTGCGCGCTGCGTAGGTTGGGCACTGCATTATCTCAATCGCCCCTGGGTGGGTGGCTTTCGTCGTCGTCCGGCTACCGGTAGCGGAGAGAGAAGGGGGGAGCCTAATTCCTCGCTCCGACTCGCCTAACCCATCCAGCACATATTGACAGATGTAGTAGCACCAGCATTATGTATAGTTGGGTTGATGATATATGGAAACACAGACCAATCGGCAATGCATCACCATCTGGTTAGACGTGCCCTCGCGATGTGCTCGCAGTCATTGGCCCAACGTGGAGGATGGGTAACTTCATATAGGCCGAATCACGGGACCGTCTAATATACTCAACACGTGGCCGTCCAGTTGACGAGCCAATCGCTGTGGGAATGAAGGCTAGGCCGTGGCTCATCCACCCCCGAAGAGCTATTTTAGGGGGGCCAATGTCTGGGCTCGGAATCCTGTCAGAATCGGTAGCTTGAGTCAACAACTGGGTCGAAGATAGACAGCCTCCTGGTCCGAGACACGTGTGAAAAAGCGCACCACTCATTCTGCGCGCTCCCTCCCAGCACCGGTGTTTGGTGGTCCGACAACCCACGCACTAATCATGCGGTGGTGTCAGCTTGGTGCCCAACCTGTGGATCTCTCTATATGCCATGAGGCTGAGTGCCTGAGGCAGTTTGTACGGCATTGAACTTCGGTTACGTTTGGTATTCACGAATGGAGTAATCTGTAAACATGGGATTCGTTCGATCGGAATCCGTAAAGTCGAATGTTGCGGCAAGACCCGTGCCCCTCGTCAGTCTACTACCTTCCTGACGCTCATTTCTCAAGACTTCCCAGCACCTACATTAGTATTGCCAGGATCGTTTCCTAGAAAGCCGCCAGGATGCAGTCCTGGCATGATTCCAGTTCATAACCATGGTGATAGCACATATGTGTAGATGCGTACCGATGATGAATCGGACTTAATACTGAATCCTGAGCTCCTCCAACATGCCGGTCTGAGTGAATTCATGTGAAGGTAATCTTAGACACTTGTCCAAGGGTAGCCACAACACGTGGACCTAGATAGGGAAAAGTCTTGGGGAATCAACTGATCACATGTCCTCTTCGCCGTCTCCACGGTTGGATGCCGGAATGCCGGGATGGTAGAGCAAGTGTTACACGGCTTGGAGGTTTTCGATGGAGTCGGCTTTGGGACCAACTCATTTGATGAACTTCGGGATAGTCTTGCGAATGGTTGTAGAGGGGAAGTGTTGGGGTTCCTGTCCCCAGTTGGCCCAAACTATCAAAAACCGCGTGGTATAGCCGGCTGCCTTTCATGCCGATACAGCCTGATGAAGTGACTGGACTCGGGCAGGGTTTGGTATTGGGGGTTGAGAGCTTCCTACCGTAGCTGAGACCCATACGGCTGGTACCGGATACCTCCGTAGTGACGCGGAGTGGCGTGACGCTGTAATGTTATTCTAGAGGAAAAAGAAGTCGATATTATTCACCAATGGCTCCAGCGTGGTTGCGCGGGGACTGCCCGCAGCGTTCAATCGCCCACCAAAGTTGAATTGCAAGGGATAAGGGTAAGCGGCATGCAAGGTTCGTGCATGGGGTCTGCCATGTCTGCTTGAGCCGCCGAAAGAAGCCCATTCGAAAGAAAGTGCAAGGGAAATAGATGACGACGATGAGGCGAAATGACCATATCATCCGGTCCTGGACCATGATTCGGCATTCCCATAAGCCAAGCCTACAGCTAACTCTCACCGGTAGCAAATATCTGACGGCAATCTGACACATCGGTGAGCAGCTCTCTAAAGTCGGTCAACCGCACCGCGGAGATTCAGAGGAAGTCAGAGGGAGAGGACAAGATAACGGCAAAATGCATAAAAAGATGCCCGCTTTCTTCCATCTTCACTTCCTCCTTTTTCCCCCTCCGTAAGCTCTCTCGCGTGAGATAAGCACGAAACCCATGATATTAATCAATACCTATACAAGCATGGCCCGTAGTTTGTGCGAAAGAACCCCCGTTGCCGTCGAAAAGAGGAGGCAAATGCGTCGTGCGCTGAAGCACGAGTCGCAGGGACTCCCGAAGCTATCTGAAAGCGGCAAAGATTCGACCAAGAAGGGCCTGTGGCCTCAGGACAGCACTGTCGACTGGACGGACGAGAAGGTCTGGGAAAAGATCAGGAACGAAGGATGTTACCACAGATCCAATGAGATAATCATCAGCTGTGGCACGGTCACAATCAATAAGGCGGATGGGCCTTGCCCCGAAGTACTGGTCGTTTTCAACAACAACATCGGCATATACCAGCTACCCAAGGGTCGCAAGGACATAGGCGAAGGCTACCTCGATGCGGCGATTCGCGAGACCACGGAAGAGACGGGAATTGCCGTTCGTCCTCTACGACTTCGATTTGGTTCCCGAGCAACACCACCCCGATTGGCTACTTCTACAGGGGCGACCATATGTGACCCTGAGGATCCAAGCACCAGGATCACCAAAAGCATTAGCAATGAGACTATTGGCGTTAGCGAGTGGTAAGTGAGATGGCCTTCCACATCTGGTATCCATCGCGCACACATGACTGACAACATACTTGTAGTACGTTTACCAGACATATACGAATTGCGAAAGCCTCAAGGGAGTGACAGCATGTTTCATAGGTGGCTGATACGTTTTCATGGCAGATCCGGATCCCGCGACTGGTGCGTGGCGCAATATTCATTGGTACGCGGCTGAACCACAATGCGGTATCGAGCGGGATGAAGCCCGCATGCCTTTACTTGAGGATCGTGAGAAGTTCTCGACATTCTGGTTCACCGAGGCGGAGGCCCTCTCCAGACTCAAGCTAGATGACGAGAAGTTCAGTAAGTCGTCATGCCATGAGGCCCCAATCTTGGATACCTATCACATTGGTTGAAACACACAGCGTTGTCCTGATGTCGTGCCATCAGGACCAGCGCAGCGCTTAGATTCATAGCTGGAGGCAGGCTAGCTAATTTTTGATCATCGATGCAGTGGTGCGCGTTGCCTTCGAACACATTCGCAACATGTCGACAGATGATTGGATGAGCAACAAGAAGCTTGGCGACGAGGAGAAGCTAACTTGAGCGGCGCAAAGCAATATCGTGGAAAAAAGAATAAAAGCGGCAGTGTCTCGCTCTCAACACACCGGCTGAACGCAAGGGCGGTACATAGTGGGGGGGTGCCTTGTCCCGAAATCTAGGTACGGGCCATGTCTATGTCATTTGGCACGAGCTGAAAACGTGTGATTTTTTGGATGTAACGTCGGTGTCAAGGTGTCTCATCCAAGGCATTTTCGTCCTGGGAGCCGACTGTCGCTGAATGGAACATTGCTTGTCAAGTGAGGGCGGCGGGGTTTACAGCAGATTGATGACCTGGTTTTGATTTGTGATTGGATGGCGCTGAATGTTCTCTATGACAGGTACTAAGCGAGATGCAGCCATGCGGTAAGGGCAAGTTGAGTTATTGATGAGAGAGCTGAAGTCGATAAGAGGGATTGTCAGAAAGTTGGAGAAGGTAGAAGTTCTGTCTGTACTCGGTAAAGATCCATCATCATTCACCAGCCGCATTAGCCACGCATTAGCCACACTTCCCAGTACCTACTCAGTTGCATTACGTAAAAATAATGCCCGCGATAGGGTCCAGTGGATTCAGTGGATCCACAAAGTCAAGCTCCTGGAATGACATCATGGCAACCCCACCTCGACATTTCCGAGGTTATCTCAAAGGTCGAGAAGGATGGCGGGGTAGCAAAGTTGCCTACCGTATGCCAATCACTCAAAGATGAAGGCATGAGAGTTGAACTAAAATACCTCTCCGTGAATCCGTGAGCCTGTGAGGCCCCGGGAAACGGGGCACGGGGGAACAATTGCATTCCTCATCACCTAAATGAATGATCTCATAGAAATGTCATGATCAACAAGCTGTGCCTCCTCCTCTAACAGGCTCTTAGGAAGTCGAGAAACTTCCCTCCTATTAAGGAAATCACAGAAGATTCCCGAAAGAACAAGGAGCTTATCTCGTAGAAATTATCTCACGAGTAGAAAATTGACTTTATGCTGATATTAGAATCGGCCTTTACTACCTACCTAGACTTGTCACTATAGAATATTCATAAAAAAAATGTCCGCCTCTATTCCCAAGCGCCTGCCGAAAACCCGGACTGCCGCTCTTCTCGCCACGGCTTCCGATACCCAAGCTGGTAGTAATACCCGTCCGCTGTCCCATTTATCCCGCATTGCCCCCGGAAACAACAATAGTACCAACCACCTTAATACCGGTAATCCCCTCACAACCATCACGAATTCTCCGAGGACTTTCGCCACACAGACAAACATCAACAACAACCACACTGTCCTTCACAAACAGCTCATCGCAAGAAACGTAACCACAAACACGAACACCATCGCCAAGATGTCGACTATGCCAGCTCAACACGGCCACAGCGAGGCCTGCTGCAACATCCCGCCCATCGTCTCGAACTACACCGCCAAGGGCAGCTATGAAGAAGTCGGCGGATACAAGTCTTGTACGTATCAAAGCAACAAACAACCCTCCCAATCAATCGCCATGTTCTAACACCACCCCAGACATAGCCGGCCCAGCCAGCGCGACCAAGGGCGTCGTCGTAGTCTACGACATCTTCGGGTACTACCCGCAAACCCTCCAGGGCGCCGACATCATGGCGACTTCGGACCACGCCACCAACTACAAGATCCTCATGCCCGACTGGTTCAAGGGCAACCCTTGCCCGCTCGAATGGTTCCCCCCGACCACCGAGGAGAAGCAGAAGCTCCTCGGCGGCTTCTTCGCGAACAATAGCCCCGCTGGCGTCGCGGAGCAATTGCCTGCTTACGTGAAAGCCGCTCAGGCCAAGTTCCCAGAGGTCAAGGATTGGGCTGTTCTTGGTGTATGTTTTCTTTTTTTTTCTTTTTTTCTTTCTTTCAACTGAATTCCCAATTCCTATTTAAATTTCTTTCTAAACAATAATATACTAACACTTCACTCCCCCCCAAAAAACCAGTACTGCTGGGGCGGCAAAGTCGTAGCCCTATCCCTCGCCTCCCCCTCCAACCCCTTCAAAGCCGGCGTCTCCGTCCATCCCGCCATGGTCGACCCCAAGGACGCCGAGCACATCAAAGTGCCCCTCATCCTCCTCGCCTCCAAGGACGAGAACCCCGAAGACGTCAAGCAGTTCGAAGCCAAACTCACGGGCGCCCCCAAACACGTCGAGACCTTCGCCGACCAGATCCACGGCTGGATGGCGGCGCGCGCCGACCTCGACGACGAGCGTGTCAAGAGCGAGTATAAGCGCGGCTACGAGGCCGTCCTCACCTTCCTCTCTAAGCACTTGTGAAATGCTCATTAAAATCTTATATATATTTGTTTTTTTTTCCCCGAGGGGCAAGAGGAACCTAAGGTAGCTTGTACCTAGGGGTTTTTTTTCTTTTTCTTTTTCTTTTTCTCCTTTCCTTTCCTTTCCCTTCTTTCTGTGGAGGCAGGGAATTGAGAGATGTGATAATTAAGTGTGCCAAGGCCCCATACCTGTACATATATATAAATACTTGGCTCCAGGACTCAATTCAACAAATCTAAAAGAAACCAAAAAAAGAAATAAAAAAAGGAACTCCATCGCATTACCTACCTACCTACAGTAGTAGTTCAATCCATCAGGTGAGTGATACCGAGCGAGAAGTCGGGCTGGAGTGTATTCATGAACGCCCAGTCACAGACTAGGTACCTCCCTATATAACCCCGAAAACCTCATCTATCCTCGCACTTCCACTACTATTCAACCGAGTCAATCAGGTAAAAAAAAACATTTGACACGAATGAGGTAGGTATAGTTAATACCTAACTACCTAGCTAGCTTATTCAATACTTTTTTTTTTTTTTTTTCCATTGTACAAGCAAGACCGCTATTTCATTCTCATCCGGATACGACAAGTGTCCTCCCGTCCCGTATCCCTAAAATCAGCACAGGTATTCCGGTGACGGAAGGGAGCGGAGGTTTTTCCCTTCATTCAACACCGGACCGGATCCCCTGAGACAATAAACGCTCGCGCTCATATCTAATGCTAACCATAACTTCATAGGCTTAGGTAGACAATACCTAGTAATTACATACTAACCCCAGAACCAGCCGGCACGAATATTTAATCACTCAGAAGAAGCTGGAGCGTCTTGAATCGGTCTAGCCCGCCACCGCATCGCACTCCTGATCATCTCTCTGCTTTTTTTCATACTGCCACAAGGCAAATAATAATCCATTCACGCCCTTCCCCGAATCTCCCTCGCGTATAGGAGTAGAAGGAGGAGACAACTTTTCGATCATCCGAGGCGGAGCACCCTGACCCGAGCCCGCCTCTGCCATCTTATCGCATTCCTGATCATCTCTCTGCTTTTCTTCATACTGCCGCAAGGCCAATAATGATCCATTCACGCCCTTCGTTCTCACTCTCTCCTCTTCCTTCTGTTTCGCCGCCCTATCGCGCTCCTGACCATCGTTCTTCTTCTTTTTCTACAACTTCAAGACCGACAATGATTCATTCACGCTGCTGACCACCACATCAGGAAGAGGACGCAATTTTTCAATTACCAGGGGCGGCGGCGCTCCATTGTCCTCTGACATGGGTACAAACTGAACAACAGCCCACTCCCTGTTGACCGCTCTCTGTCGTATAGGGATGATGAAGCCGCGTCGGTCCTTGCACAACACATCGGCCAGCTCGGCGGAACGTGGGGCCAAGAGAGTGACACGCGAGATTTTGAACCAGCCACGGAATGCATATTGAGTGGCAGTAGACGAATAAGGGCTCCATTTCTCTTCGAAGATGGCAATCGGGCGGGAGGTTGACGGCGTGTAGATGATGGGCGTGATGGAAGGGAACGTGGGCTCGAGCTTGCTGTAGAATTCCCTTGCTGGTATGAGACGGATGTTTTCGGGCTTTGCACGATTATCCGACATCTTGGATGAAGTGGAATCAGATGCGGCCTTCTCCTCTTCCTTGCGAGAGTTCGTGATTACCTGTACACCTTCCTCCTTGCAAAGGTCCGTAGACCTGAAGGTGTCCAGGGACTCGCGGGATTCGGACAGCTTTGGGCGCTCACCTGATGTGGGAGAGACGTCAGGGCCGGACATAGAGGCGCCTTGGGCCTCGTTATCCTTATGCCCCAACGCTTTAGAACGGTTGTTCTCCTCGTTCTTCTCGTCCTTCTCGTCCTTCTCGTCCACCCAATCTCTGCGCTCTGCCTTCTTCGCCCGGTACTCGGGCAGTAATCCCAGGTTAGATCTGGTGCGGACGGTGTGACCATTGCGCCAGGGAGGGAATGCACCGGCGAGAAGCAGCACATGAGAGAGCTGGTCGGGACAGTCCTTGGAAGCCTGGAGCGCATCGCGCTCCAATGGCCCTGCCTGGCTGCCCCAAAAGTGTTTCTGGATCTCTTCTGCATACAGGAGCTCTGATTCGTCGTTCTCGGGCTTCTTCAGAGAGACGTTTTCATTCCTTGTGTTCCTCCATCCGTGGTTCCCCTGACCTCCGCCATCGGATCCTCGATCTGATCTCCGATCACCTTGGCCGGTGCGCCAGTGAAGGGGCTGCTTGTGGATGGTGGAATTGCCCCAACTTGACTGTGCTTGTCTCCCTGCTTGTCGACGATCCCCGATGGCTTGCGACCGGCGCCCAGACAGCACGCTACCATTGCGGTTCATAGTGATCAATCTTCAAAGTAATAGTCTGGTCCGCTGTGCCAATATTGAGATATCGATGTTGTGACGTTAGGAAGATAAGAGTTAAGTAAATGTTCCGGTACCGATAGTTGAAGTCAAGCGTGAAAGACGGGAATGATTTAGGCTGTGGTGCTCGTAGTGTATGTAGATGGATGGAAGGATGCTGTTTACGCTAAGAACCTGGCAGGTCCTAGATAAAATGGGCATGCCGTAGAGCCAAAAAAGAAAAGAAAAGAAATAAAATAAAAATAGATAGGGTAAAATCCCTAAGGCAGCTTGGCAGAGAATCCTTTTGGGTTGGAAGGAGCAAATGCGTCGTTTTGACACAGGCAACAGCTACCTGAATCCACACGCGATGCGTCGGTCCGTTACTAAACCTGGTGACATCATAGGAGAAAGCGCATGATATTCAAGCGTCGTTTGCAAGTTTTGTCATTTTACCCTCCTCATCTTGATACCTACCTATTCCTTGTCTCCGAACGTCTTCCGTTCCCCGGCACCGGAGTTGGAACCCGAAGACTGATTGATATTCCTCGAATCACACATACCACTCAAAAGCCCCCATCACAGACAACATGGAATGAGGTGTTTACTAGTTACAAGGACTCAGATGCTAGAATGCTCAAAGTCTGCTAGGTTATCTAAGTGCTAATTTTCCATGAGTTGGATTATAGTCTTAAGTAGGTCAAACTCGAAAATCTTCCTTCCTACCAATGCAGCCCATGGAAAGGATTCTGGTCCCGGACGGGACGTCGCGCACCGGCGCATACAAGGTACAACCTTCCGCTATCAAACCCGATTGGTTCGGCGGGAAAGTCAGGTCAGGTCAGGTCAGGTCAGGTCGGAGCCAAGCCCCGGCGGTCGCCTATCTACTTAGATTTATCTAGACTTGGACTAACGTGGAGTTAATGAAGCTCATTGACTGCCCATATGAGATTGGGCTCATTAGTCTTTCGGCATGCAATCGCCGTCGTCGTAGTGTATCTAGATGAATTACTCCTTAATCTGCTATTGTTCAGGGGGTCGTCTTTCTCGACTCATCCCGTTCATGAAGGCAAGCGCAACTGTTGCTCAAAGAGCTTCACAGTCGTGATTTTACACCACTCCTATACAAGTCAACAAATCATTCATACAAACACCACAATATATTACAACCTATTCAACACGCGCATATATCTAACCATCCCAGTTTATAATTTCCCCATCCCACTAACAAGCAAAATCACACTGCCCAACTGGCGTCTTAAATCCTCCTTCTCAACATCATGTGTATCCTCCACCTCACCCCAATTCCCAGTCTGCCAATCCACCTCGATACTCGCCAACTTCGCCGCCTCCTCTACTCCAAACCTTCCCACATCACTTTCTCCTTCTTCTCTCGGCAAACCAACATGGCCCTCACTCCACTCCACCAACAACCGCACCGCACCCAATAGCCCCTTCCCCGCAAGCACAGCTCTCTCGAGCCCCGCTAATTCCCACGCGCTCAACCCCATGATCCAACCCTCGATAATCTGCCTCGTCTCGAGCTTCTGTCCACGCGGCATGATACTCTCGCCATCCAGTACCGGCTCAATCTCCACGCCAGGCCAGACCCGCGTGCACAGGAATGCCAACACCTCCTCACTCGCGCGTCGCTGGACGTCTCTGAGCGAATTCCCCTGCGCATCCGGTGCGTCCTGACCATACCGCGGCGGCGGCGCCCAGCAGAGCAGGGAATCCGTATCTAAATACCGCATGAGCGTGCGCGCAATACCGCTGCGCAGATCGCTCTTTTCAACGCCATCGGCGTCGAGGATATCCAGAGCGCGGCAGACGAGACTAGTGAGCGGGATCAAATGGTGTCTAGTCGCTTGCTGCGCAGACACCAACAGATCCCATTCCAGCGCCAACGCAGCCGCTAACAACGGTTTCGAAGCCGGGATGCGGAGGATGTCTTTTTGAGGGGTGGGACGGCGCAAGGGGCGGGTGTCGAGGTGGACTTCAAGTTGTGATCCTTCAACTTCCTGGACGTGTACGTGTTTCCAAAACCTGCGGCGCGCGAGGGGACTTGCGCTGGTGGCAGTAGTAGCAGTAGCAGTAGTAGTGGTGGTGGTAGTAGTAGCTGTTGTTTCCTTTTCTCTGCCTGTCGCGCCGTCCCCCTCTTCGCCTTCCTCGCTGATTTCATTCGTGGTCTTGTCATAGGTGTGTTTTGTCGCGCCGCCGCGGATCTCCTGCGCGCGCTCGAGTAGCTCAGCGTGTTTCTTCCGTCGCTCCAATCGTATACTCGAGCTATCGACCGCGGGGCGCGGAGGCTCCGGTGGGGGTCCGGTGCCGTGGATCGGGGCGACGGTCGCGGGTGTGGCCAGTGTGGTGTGGATGTGACGGGCGGCGAGGGAGAGGGAAATTTGATGATTCGCTGGCGAGGTAGGCCCTAATCGACGGCCAGCGAGCCGCAGAGCGGCTTGTGTTGGTGGTTTCATGGCTGTGAATCTTTTGGTGCGAACTAAGGTAAAATGTTTGAGGGACTGTACTCATCATGGCTCGGAATTGAAGCTCAAGGTCGAAGCTTCCTTGACGTACAAATACAATTCTGTTATCGATAACTAATGCATATACCGAGGAGAAAGATCGCTTATATGAAATGTGAAAGTTTAGAGACGCCCGGCGGAACCTAGGCTAGGCTTCCAAACCCGGATTCCCCCATCCGTCGCTGAACATACCTAAGCTTAGAACTTAAACTTCATGATTGCGGTCGTAACAAACACCAGACTTTCCATAAAACCAAAAGAAATCATGTTGCGCTCTATATATATGAAGACATTTGAAGTATAGGTGATATTAGTACATTAGTTGTACACCGTCGTATCTAGCTCAAGTAAAGTGCCCGGTTGTGTTTAAGAAAAATGTAAAAGCGTCGCTTATGTACAGTCAGGTTTCCATCCATTCGAGTTGCCTCATTCCCTCCCCCTTTTTCTTCCCATCATGGATAACAAAAGCCTTCCTCCTCCTGTTTTCCTCCTCACCAATCTGTGGGGGATATAATTATACAACACTACAAATATATAAGTTGGCAATTTAAGGTGCTTTCTTCTTCTCGTAGAAACGCAATTCGCCGCAAATTCCCTGCTCGCTCGCCTTCTGTGCTTCTTCGACGCCCTTGTGTGTGCGTTTGTGTGGAATTTGGGGCACCTGGGTATTTAGGTACTCCTCCTTTAAACCCATTCCTACTCTGAAAACGCGGGCCCAGCAAGAATATGAGGAAACGATCAGTAAGGCGGTCTGGAAAGATTCCCAATGGTATTCTGTCTAGATCTACTGTCGATGCCCTTAAGCAACGACTGAAGATCCATGAAATTCATGCCATCGGAATCACCCAAGCTAGCCGAACTGATGCTTTCGCCTCGGCTCTTGCTGCTTCGCCTTTGCGGTTTGTTCGTCTGATCGGGAATCGGAACTCTGTTCAATTGATCCGGTCCACCGTCCAGCTCCAGCGATTTCTCGGCGTAAGAGGCGGGCAGCGGAGGTACTGGAGGCACTTCGTCTTCAATCTTGTCATCTTTTTCTTTATCATCGTCCATGGGATGCGAGGTCAAGGGGCCTCCATTGTCGACTGGAGCCTTATGCTCACGAGCTTTTAACCGTGTCCAAGCTTGACTCATCTCGACATTCTCAGAATTTTCAGTCGCTTGCGCGTTGAACGAAAGTTCTGAGCTTGGAAACTCGTAGCTGGCCATACTCTCATTACTGCTGTCGTCCTCCAGCACGCTGTGGAAGGTTTGCGGCCTGGTAGGGTCACCGGTGAGCGCTGACTTCAGTTGTTCAACAGAAGCAATGACGCCCCGATCGGAGCTATTCTTAGTAGAATCTCGACTCTGCATGCTCGCTTTCCGAATAGGACCGTGAGCGCCTGCTTTTGACGATGGGCGTAAGTTGTTGTTCCCTGCGTACGCCGAGCCTGGTCTACTAGACCCATGACCATTAGCAGCAGATCCGTTGACAGCTAGACGGTTTTTTCTAGGTGCCGTTGTGCCACTCTTAGATCCACTCAGCGACGCAGACTTGGTGCCTTCCTGTATGGTAGCTATGGCAGCCTCCCGATTCCATTCTATCAGCATGTCTTCTTTGCACTTTGCCGGTAATTCATCCACGTCAGCGGGCGGGATTATATTGAGCGTCGAGCCCAAAATGGGATGGGAAATTCCACGACCGGGCGAAGAAGGAGGACTTGCGGGTGCTGGTGCAAGAGCATCCGCGTAATTGGCGCATATATAATCAATCATGGCCGAACGATCATCGAACGGCAGAAGCGTCTCCGACTGAATTTCATGGATAGACATTTTGCGTGGGCTCGGCATTCCAGGTGTGCCAATAGACTCTAACGCTGGTGTTGGAACGTGCACTCCATCGACCCAAAAGCCCTTGCTGCGTCGTCGAGCAATTTCGTCTTGAATAGTCCTACCAATAGTCGACGATTCGAAGCCAAACTGTTCGCTCACGGCCCAAAAATAGCCGTGACAGAGACAACCCAAGCGTACCTTGGCAAGTGGTGTTTCTACCTCTTGAATGTCTTCTTGCAGTCTAAATATCATGGGCAGACCAACCCTAACAGCATTCACGCCCAGCTTGGTGACGAGCTTTGTCAACAAAACATGAGATAAAGCTACGTCTGTATCAAACTCGATATACTGTAGCGTGGTGTCATATATGGCGAGATGCAAGAGCAAGAGAAAGTAAGATCGTTTGGCGGGCTTTTCTTTGTTTGATGCATTGGAGGCAGTCCCGCGACCCGTGCTAGAATCCCGACCCGATTCCTCTCCGGCTTTGAGATCCGCCCACGTCGTTTCTCTGTCAAGCCAATTGATAAGAGCATCTGCATATGCCTTGCGAACCTGTCCATCGGGGTCGCGCAGTAACCATTGTGTCCCTTCCCATACCTGAATGGGGACTTTGTTTCGTCTCAAGCTGACATTCCCACTCAGCTTTGTTTTAGGGTTGGCTACCGTCAAAATCGCCTGAATAGCCCTCAGAGCAGTAGTCTTTGCTAAGTTTTGTGCAAAGTAACTATCCAGCTGCAGCTGCTCTTCAGAGGCATTAGCCGTTGAAGATCCTCCGGCTGGCGAATTGGACGGTTTGTCAACAGTTAATGTGAAGTCAGAAGCATTGGGGTGTGGCTTCAATTGCAAGAGAATTGCTGATATCATGTCCGAAATCTGGTCGGCATAGTATACGTGGGTTGCGAGGTCCCCCATGCATTGCTGGATACGGTTTATGAGGGTTCGCTGCTGGTCTGATAGCTGCTCGTGGATATTGGCTATCGATTCGCCGGGATGGCTCGGACTGGACACGGCATTACTATCTCGCGAGGTTGCGCAATGTCGCAAAGTTCTCTTCATATGTTGTATCAGACCAAGCAGCACATCTATGACACTCAGGCCTATCAAATTAATATCCGAGCGAAGTAGCGAGCCGACGATGCTGGCCAGCATGATTTGCTCATCAACGTTTTCAACGGTCGGAGCAGTCCGCAGTAACGTATCCATGACGGTAACCATGATGGCATATCGGTCTTGTACTGGCGCCCACCTCACGACTAGATCGAAAATCTTGATTGCCCACTCATTATCGCTATTATCAGGCTGAGGCTTATGGGCCGAATCTTTCTGGCGTATGCGCTCCTCAATGAATGTTAGCAGTGCTGCTGTAGCCCCGTGTAGCTGCGCTCGATTCGGTATCACGAATATTTGTTTTAAGCATTGCATTGCCGCCACACTCGTATCTTCCTCGGCGAGCTTGTCGATGTCACCAGACGTGCCGGAAATGGCGATAGGATTCGTGTCGCCGCCAGTATCGGCAGTTCTTACTGTTGATACGCTCGTTCTACGTCGTGACAACGCGTTGGAGTCAACCTTTTCCTCCATCTGCGCGCGCCGTAGTAACACATCTAATGAATCTTGGTTGCTGGTCCACAGATTTTGCAGTATCATGGGCACTAAAACGTCGAGTTGGCGCCCAGATCCGGAAGACAAGGTATCCGAGGTCGCAATGCTCTTGATAGCCCCCAGACCAGCATTCCGCCAGCGTAGAGCAACAGGTTTGCTAGGCGTGCCTTTCCCGGGGGTCACGTGGGTTGAAGCGCAAGAAGCATATGCGTGTACTACTTCCTCATACTGCCGGAGGTAGGCTTGGTCGCCAAAGAGCGAGGAGGCATCGTGGTGCTCGCAGAAGGTCTGGAAGGTAGGCAGCGAGGCCTCGAGCATGGTAATGTCGTTGGAGCGAAGGATGAGTTGGAGAATCTTGAGGACATTTTGCGCGAAGAGAGGCAGGTCTTTGGGGGACTTCTCGATCAGGGCCGCCAGGATCTGTAGTGTGACTTGGACATTTCTGTGGAGAGTAACCGGTGTGAGTAAGATATTCGCTCGGAGCGTAGTAATCTGTGTAGCATTTTACTGGGACACTGCGGGAATAAAGGGAGACTCACCCAATACGCACGCGCCAGACGTCGCTAGCCGTCTTCTTTTCGAGGAATTGGCCGATTTTCTGGATCTTGGAGCGTCGGGAGGTGGCATAGAATAGGAGATAGCTCAACTCGCTCGAGTTGGGCTTGATGTCTACGGCACCCTTGGTGGTCCGAGGATAGCACTTGAGGACCAGCACCTGGTGTTTAGGCCGGCACCTCTGCTGGATGGCGTTCATGGCAGTCGAGGCCAAGGGGTTCAGAATGAACCCAGCAGTAGACAGGAACGAGAGACCGAGCAGGAGATGTGCACGGACAGCAAGGGAACGGAAGTCAAGGGAAAGGGGTTAGCGTCGTCGTTGCTGTTGAGAGGAGGGAGAGGAGGAGGAGGAGGAGTTCGTGGTGGAGGTAGTGTAGAGCAGAAGAGTGATGACGGTGTTAGGGTAGGTTGTTATGGCGGTGTTTGCTCCTGTAAGAAATCATTTGGAATTCGAGAGGATCGCCGGAGAGCCGAAAGGAGAAAGCATTACTCTGGGGGATCCATAGCAGGTACAGTACGGTAGGTAGCGCGAGCACAAGGATTCGAGAAGTCCACGGTGACTTGCAAAGGACGGCAGCAGAATGACACAACTCGCAGGCAACGCGTTGAAAGCCAGCCGGCTGGTAAGAAATGATGTGCCATGTACAGTCCGTACGGTACAGACTGTATAATGTACGGTACAAACGGCACAAACGGTACAGGCTTGTACAGGCTTGTAGTGTAAGTAAGGTTAGGTACCTGGGTACAGTCTGTAGGTAAGGTAGAGGCTTCACTATGGGCTTATACAGGCTGAGTTGGTGGTAGTTTCCTTTGGTACCAGCGCTACGGACGGACAAGTGGACACTCATAGATTATCTGGTCTCCATGCTCGCCGGTCATTGGTGGACTGGCTCATTCACAGCAGGCCCGGCCTCGTTTAGGCCCTTTAGGGGCAAATGAACAATGTCACGATAGGGCTAGTGATTCGCAAGGTTAGGAAATGTATAATTATTCGCTTATGGTGAGGTTCTTAAGCCTCAGCTACCGGTAACTACCTATCCTATTAATACCTATTAATATCTATTATTACCTGCCTAGGCAAGCACCCAATGTCCTGTATCTCGCCGTGCCGCTACGGCGAATCACGGAATTATTCAATGTCAGAAAAGAGATGCCGATTTTGTGAACTGAGCTGACATGAACATGTTGTTTGAACACAAGACCACTGCTTTTTCTTCCCGTCCGTACAGACTTGTATTGTTAATGTTAACAACACAGTCATCGGACATGAAGTACCTAGTCTGTATTGGGTAGCGGCATCTGCATGACGCGCTCATCCGCCATTTAACTCTCAGCGCGATGTAAGTAGTGTAAGTACCTACAAGTGTACCTAGGCGGTGCTAGGCGCAGAGCACAGTGCACTACGTATGCATACTCTGTAAAGGTGGGGCTCTACTTAGTGTAAGTACGGACACTTCCATTCCGGGAAGTGCAACCCTGTGCACATAGCCTTCCGACCAGATTCACATTCGGGCCACACTGGCAAGATCCCCGAGATAACCACTGGTTGACGGGGCAGCCAGTTAGTCTTTTGCTGGGTGCTGGGTTCCCGTGGACGGAACACTTGGCTGGGCCGGAAATCTAACTCGACAGCGTTAATTTGGCCTCCCGCCTAATAAGTGC
The DNA here is from genome assembly GCA_028637585.1 of Xylariaceae sp. X187. Lineage (NCBI taxonomy): Eukaryota > Fungi > Ascomycota > Sordariomycetes > Xylariales > Xylariaceae > Xylariaceae sp. X187. Next base: position 324,883 of record JAJIZN010000005.1, read on the forward strand.
TAGGTTGCCGAATCTATTGGCTCAACGGAGCCGAGACAAGTTTCCAAAGTCCGACTCGGACTTGTCGTTGTCAACCCGTCGCTAGCACACACATCACGAACTCAGCTCATAATCATACAGACCTAAGGTAACATCATGTCATGCTGTCGAGCGCAAAAGTCACCTACGATATCTCATCTACGATGGACCGTAACAGAGAAGACCATCGGCCGCGGTTTCTTTCTACAGCACGTTGTTCATTCAAGCGCCCGAGGTAGGTAGGCAGCACTGCGCATATTTTCATCGCGGAAGAGCAGTCGCAAGTAAGGTAAGTCGGTATTGATGGAACTAGGCAAGACTCATTCATTTTTCTGCTGGTGGTTTGATGATTTGTTGATCGCCTCAAACAAACAACATCACCTACCGCCTATGGACTCACCTTGAGTATCATCCTATTCATATTCGCAAGCCTCTCGATGAGTAAATACCACAGCGGCAATACCTTGTTTATCCCAACACCTCCTATCTGTCCGAGGGGAAGTCCCCTTTCACAAGCTGTATGGATATAAAAGCGATGCCTAGCGACTTTCCAGACAAGCCCCCGGACAACAACGATCCCGGGTGCCGTTCTCACAATGGGACGCACGATGGTGGGAAAGTGGTTGTGGTGTCTAGCCAACCGATTCGAGACGGATTCAACATACAAGAATTCAAAAGATGTCTGATCGCCAGGGCATTCATGACGCCTCAAGAATTCGTCGAAGGCATCAAGCTCTGCGGAGGCTTTCACCGAGCCGAGCTGCGCAGAAGCACGCAGCAACTGCTGGTCGACTATGAAATAGAGAGACAAGATATATTTTCAGATATCCCGGACCATATATGTCAGACCTTGGGGCCCAATTGGGACGATATCATTGTGTACCGCAACCCCGACACCGGAGTGCCTGGCAACGAATACTATCGCCGGCTCCGGCACTACTTGAAGAAGGCGCTCGACTTGAGACGCGACACAACGGACAACGGATTCATCCCGCCCGAGGTAATCGCCGGTTCCATACTGCACTACGGCCGCTGGTTCGCGGACCTGCCCTGCGACACGCAAAGAGACCTGTTCGACTGGAAGCTGCACTTCCCCATGTACGCGGAAGGCATATGGCCGGCACTCAACATGTATCTCGGCGAGCACTGGCAAGTGGGCATGCCGCGCTTTCCGAAGCCGCGAAACCTAGCGCCCATGTACGATCATTGCCTGCACTTGGTCCACGTCCTGAAGCAGGGGCAGGCAGATACCCTCCAGCCCGCGGCCTTGATCTTGGCGGTGCACACGTATCGCTGCATGCGCCAACCGGTTCCCAGCGAGACGCTGGCGCTCATGTCGAAGTGGCGGATGCCCTACCCTGAGCTTTGGGATTGGATCTGCGATTTGGCCCGACCGTACATCGGCCGGTCTTGGATGACGCCCATTCTTTGGGTCCTTACGTCTACATAGGACGATTAGCGAGGCGCGGAAGCTTGTCTGTTTGTTTGGGTTGGTTTGGTTTGTTCTGTTTTGTTCTGTTTTGTTCATTAGTGGGAGGACCCTTTTTTATCACTTGATATCAAGAGGGGAACATGGAGGTTGTAATTAGTTAGCGGTTTTTGCTTGAGTAAAAATTAAGGGTAAGTCGAGGTATACCAAATTCAGCGATTATTATAGGGTTGGGTAGATAGGTAGTGTGTATTATTCCGTTTGTTGTTGGACATGTTTCTGAGTCACTGTTCTGTTAGTATATAATAAATAGCATAGCGGGAATTTGCGAAGTTATTCAGCTCATGTGTGGTGTAAACCTACCTATTACTTTTTTAGTTGGGAAGTTCATCGGAGGACTCCGGCTTGAATTGTTTGAGTGAGGCATATTGATCATGTAGCTATGTCTGCCCCCTGGGGATTTACGGAGTTGAATCACCGTTGGGTGGAGGTCTATATATAAGAGGCCAGAGGCCGCATGCGTTCAGATCTGGAAATGAGACGGGAATGGAAGGGGGCGAGTTTAGGAGAGTGAGAGCGACAGGGAGGTTCTTGTCTTGTCTCGTCTTGTCTTGTCTTGTCTTGTCTTGTGTTCATTGCCCGCTTTGAATCTTGTCTGTCTCTCCCTCACACGCACTCACTCTCTCTCTCTCTCTCGGACCTTATCTATGTACCGTGAGACCCCACACAGCCGATGAAACCCCTGGCCTGTCTGTCCCTCGGTTCGGGGAAGTCCTACGTTAAAGCAGCGTATAGTACATAAGTATAGTGTAATGTAAGGTTAGGCAGGTTAGGGATCTAGATAGATAGATAGATATGTAGATAGATAGCGCAATCTAGATGGTGTGGTACGCTATCTACATGCCTACTTAGGTATCTATAGACATGTATCTAACCTAGCTATATACCTATACTACTCACACGTGTGACCGACGACATACATCTGCCCACCATGAACCTTGTTGTTGCGGTGATTTGGCATTGACAGTGAGTGACACCGACTTGACGGGTTTGGCGGCGAATAGGTGTACGTTGGATACGGGAAGAGTAGGTAGGTAGCTTCATAGTGGCTAATACATACCGAAAAGGCGGTATTGTAGTGTGGTTCAATAAGATAATTAGTTCAGGCATTCATGCCGGTATTGTTTGGGTATTGTTTAGGTCGTTTAGGTTGTGTTTTATTTAGATCCTTTCTCTTTCTCTTCCCGCTAACTTATACTATGTATCTAGATCTAGGGACAGCAGGTGTAGGTAGGTAGGTAGTCAGTAGTAGTATCGCGGGGACACATACAGAAGGTAGATGTATATTTACACTATAATTAATAGAGATCTTCTATACTATGTATCTATAATCTGTAATCTGTAGTTACAGGTATCTTGAGGTACGTATCTAGTGTCAGGAATCTCGGGGCTTATAACCCTGGGGAAACCCGAGCGAGCGGAGTAATTAGATTAGACGATATTACGGGGTAGTATTCAAGAATTTACTACCTATCTATCTATCTATCTATCTATCTATACAATAGTTAAAAAGATGCAGCGACTCTTACTTATTTCTCACTACCTAATCTGTACCTACTTTACGATAGGTAGATAGATAGGTATTAGTCCCTACGTGATGTGATGCTCACAGGACCCCGTCGTTCTACCTAACCCTTGTCGATGGCCCTGATAACTATGCGTTAAAATGTTAACTACCTACCTACCCTTTGGTGTGTACCTACCAGATACATACCTGTAGGTAGTGCTCGCCTCACCTCTCGCCTCGTCTCGTCTCGTCTCGTCTCTCTTTTCTCGTCTTGAGCGTACCTACCTACTTAACCCTACCTCTATCTATCCGTCCAATTGACACCGTAGTGGATGAACCAAATTGCACCTATGAGAAGTTAATGCCTCATGGGTCTCTCCTCTCCCGAGACATTTTTTGTCATTCATCTAGACTGAGATCGAACGGCGGGGCGAAGTTTATGTTTTGCGTTACTTATTCCCCTATCTAGGGTAAATCTCCTCGCGAATGAGAGAGCAAGTACGGATCTGTACGGACTAAATGAGTCTGGTAGGGTTGAAGACCGGTGACCGCCCCATCATGCATAGTAGACAACGTAGGTACTTCGTACTCAACAGCAAGCGCCGAGAAATGAAGCCAAAAGCGCGCGAGATCAAAATTCTTGGCAGGAAGAGCCACAACGTAGTATCGCCAGTGTAGTTAGTCCCTACGGCAGATATCCAAAACTCCGATTGGGTTGATAGGTTACGGCATTCGGCTTTCCCTGCCCACATTATACGGACTTTACCCTTTCTTGAACCTATGTGATATTATCACACTATGAAAAAGAGGGAACACATGATTTACGGTACCTGCTACGGTACCGATGAACCCTTCCCTCTTCTCTCTCGATAAAAACAGCCACAGAAGATAAACGGTGAAAAGATTAGAACACCCTCTCTCATAGGCTGATCATCCCCCCTCCTCCCTCCTTCTCTTAAGCGAACGAACGGATAGGCCTTCCCCATGTCCTCTCTTTCGAAAAGAACTTTCCTTTTTGGGAAACGAGGCGCATAAGGCTGGACTTTGCTTGAACCCTTGGACGTGCGCGTGACGAACCTCCCAAGTATAGAACCTTGTCTTAAGTGATTAAGATGCGGTAGAGGGAATCGGTGGCGCGGGTATCGCTGCTCAGTCGGGCCGCCAAGCGCCAAGCGGGAAAAGCTCGCCGGTATTCGTACACAATGCATGGGTTAGACAGCTCGCCGCCGGTGAGGTCCGCCCCATCATAAAAAAAAAAAAAAGAGAAAAAGCTGGGGAAAAGAGATAAGAAATAGAAAACATAGGGCTAGGTCGGTGCTCTTTTCGGGGTTTCTCATGGCCAAAGTCCCATCACCTGCATACCGCACACATATCATGTAGTAAGACCCAGCTGTCTGTAAGTCGACCGACGTATGTAGAGGAGGTAGACAAACCCTTTGATCTGCACTCTTTGATCTGCAAGCCTCTTTGCGGTATAATTACCAATGTACTCCCGTACGGGGGTAACAGTTATTATATCATAGCTGCCTCGACGCCACCCCTCCCTCGAGGTCGTGTCCCGCGGGTTTCAACTCAATAATATACAACTTGGGAAAAGAAAAAAAAGACAAGAAAATTTGAAACTTGCATGAGCACTATCAAACTCAGCTAACGCTTATTCACAGGCGCCCGACCACCACACCTTGTCCGGAGGTGAAACCTTGCGTGCCATTATATAATACCGCGTCTCTTGCCGTGTCTATTTAGACAGGCAAACATCACTTTGGCTCGTGATGACCGCCGAGAAATCTCACATAGCCATGAGCCAAGATGGTGGTAGCGGTAACGGTAGCGAAAGCTGGGGCGGAATCGGGAGCGGCGGCGAGCACGACACCGAGGCGTCGCTGGTGGCATCGGCCATCGTGGACCACGACGAGGCGGACCTAGCGGCGCTGGGGTACAAGCAGGAATTCAAGCGCGAGTTTTCGATTTGGACTTCATTCGCCGTAAGCTTCGCCGTCATGGGGCTGTTGCCCAGTATAGCCACGACTATGTGGTACGGGATCGGCTATGGTGCGTATACTGAAGCGTAGCTCCGGATGAGAGCGACAGCGGCTGATTTATGTTATGTGTGTAGCGGGAGCGGCTGCTAATACGTGGGGATGGCTGGTTTCCATCGTATTCATCATGTGTGTAAGTCATGCCACACTCTGTTCCGGACCCAACGCTCTTGACACGGCGACCTGCGATTGACACCTCACCAGATCGCGGCATCCATGGCCGAGTTAGCAAGCAGTATGCCTACCTCCGGCGGACTATATTACGCCGCCGCCGTCCTTGCTGGCCCTAAATACGGACCTTTGGCCGCTTGGGTAACAGGGTGGTCGAACTGGTTCGTCCAAGTCACCGGAGCTCCTAGTGTTAACTGGGGAAGTGGTAAGTGAGAGTGACGCTCGACCTTGTTGTGACAAGAGCTGACCAGGTTTAACAGCCTCGATGATACTGGCGGCAGCAAGCATCGTGAACCCTGACTACGTCCCGACATCCTACCAGACCTTTCTCCTTACCACCTTCCTCATGATCATCCACGCCTGCATCAGCAGCATGCCGACACTATGGATCGCGCAATTCAACGCCGTTGGGACCGCCTTTAACATCTCCGCGCTGCTAGTCACGATTATCATCATCCCGACGACGACGACCAATGTACCGAAATTTCAGCCCAGTAGCGTGGCTTGGGGTATTCAAAACCAGACAGACTGGCCAGATGGAATCGCAGTGTTGATGTCATTCTTGGCGATTTGCTGGACGATGAGCGGATATGATGCGCCCTTCCACCTCGCTGAAGAGTGTTCGAATGCCGCGGTTGCTTCGCCGCGAGCCATCGTTATGACAGCCGCTTCAGGTTCCGTCTTCGGCTTCGTCTTGAACACCTTGATAGCATATACCGTCACAGACATCGGCGCCATCATCAGCACGGAACTCGGACAGCCATGGGCTGCCTATCTAATCCAGGTACTGCCCCAAAAAGTAGCACTCGCCGTGCTTGCTCTCACCATCATCTGCGGCTTCTCGATGGGGCAAGGTTGCATGGTTGCGGCATCGAGAGTCTGCTTTGCCTACGCCCGAGACGACTGCTTCGGCGTGCTCAGTGGGCCGCTGAAACGCGTCAACCGACACACGTTGACGCCTGTGAATGCAGTGTGGTTCAACACCGCCGTCGGAATAGTATTGCTGCTCCTGATCTTTGGCGGCACCGCGATCGACGCCATCTTCAGCATCGGTGCCATTGCCGCCTTCGTGGCCTTCGCCGTTCCCATCTTCATCAGGATCACCTTCGTGCGGCACAACTTTCGGCGCGGCCCCTGGCATCTTGGCGTGTTCAGCTTGCCAATCGGTACTATGGGCTGCTGTTTCGTCCTCGTCATCCTGCCGTTCTTCAACTTTCCATCGGTGCACGGGGCGAATCTCACGCCTCAGCAGATGAACTGGACGAGTTTGGTCTATGTAAGTTGAATGCTCAAGTGAGTGCCTTCATATTAGTTGCTAACGCACTGCCAATAGGGGGCGCCAATGCTATTCATCTTGATCTGGTTTTTCGTCGACGCACACAAGTGGTTCAAAGGTCCCAAGATTAATGTGGAGGTGAGCTACAACACGAAACGAATATCCGTTTGATGAAAAAGGCGTAACTAACTCGTTGTGCTAGCATCATATGATTCATAATACCATCCCAGGCGTACACGTACCCCCGCCCCAAAGGAAGGAACCCGATGTCGAAAGTGGTTCTTCGGGTCATGCCGCATCTTTATGAGACATATTGCCGGGCATGATTTCAGGAAGCTGGTCCCGAGCGATGTGGGCGCGAGAAAAGAATCGGCTCCTTTATATGCTGTGATACAGGCAGTAACTGGATATTATAGGTAGGCTCTCGTGTATAGATAGACCTTGTCTATCTTACGATATGTTTCTGCTAGATACTTAATGATTAGAGAGAATTAAATAAAAATAAAAGGATTTGACCCCAACAGCCGTTTGCCATGATAGGTGATGATACTTAGCTATAGGAAAGTCATAGGAAAGAATGTCGGCGCCAGATTGAGGTGCTCGACGTAGTGATGACACTGATGAGGAAACGGTATCCTCGCTTGTCATTGGTCGTCAGTCGCTCGTCCGTCAGGGTCAGGTAGCTTCTCTTGAGACTTTTGTCTTTGGATGGGAGATTGAAATGCGTGAGACGCTCTGTTTTGGACATTGTGGATATTTTGCCTGCATTTTTCCGCAACGAAGGGGCCCTTGAAAAGGCCACGTTGGAGGAACTTGAGGTAACGTTCAAAGTGAAGCGTCTTCATCGAAGATCGGCAAGGACTATCTTCCCTTTTCATCACTCCGGGTAGGACCGACCCACCAAGACTCAACATCGTCCTTTCGTCAACCGGCATTCTCACCTCGTCACCGACGAGCTTGTCTTTCTCAAGGCGACAAACCCATGTGATTCATAGTGCAGTGTTTGTAAAGATCTGCTCTTCAAGGACAAACCGCCCTGAACCTATACCTGTGTGAAGAAGTTCTGTGAAGTGTGACTTGACTGTAGCTGGTAGGTGACGAGATCAAGTTCAGGCATTGTAATTGCACGGTAACCAATCGATAAGATTCAATCCTGCCAGTTGTGAGCCTGTGCTACGTAAGGTAATTAACTCCTGAACGTTGAGGCCCGACTACCTAATTCCTCACTCTCCAATTGGACGATGTCTTCTGTCCCCTATTTGTATGTAGTGAAACCTCGTAACTTCCTGATGAGGTGTCTCAGTGTCTGGAGCCTATTGCTCGTCTTTACAGGATACACCTAATCACACAGCGACATCGTCTTCAGGTGGTCTTCTACCCTGCACTCAAAGCCGTTAGGCATCTATCGCCTCCTGTGATGAAATTGCAGGGACGGATCCGTATGGTCAAGGGTCAAGTGAAATCAAATGTCCAATTGCCTTAGCGACAGTGACGACATCGTACAGCTTAATGGACCCCACGAAGTCCGTCCAATCAAGGGTTTTGTTTCCCGAATGAAGGCAACCGATAACTGGGTACCTGCTCCAGACGTACCGAACCGGAATAGAGTACCCCCCGCAGTACTAGTCTCATCGGGCAGCTGCCGGGTACCTGCCTATCTAGAATATATACCTGGACGGACGTACTTACTGGTAGTAGCGCTGGCGTACCTAACGGGCTTATGTAAGGTAATCCACGAGATCCGAAAGCGCAGCCCACTAATAATCGACTTCTCATCAAAGTCCAGCTCGGACTCTCAGGTGCGTCTTTGAACTCTTGCCATGTCTGTTCAATGCGGCTTTGCTTCCTCCCCAGAGAGGCGTTGTTGACCTGACGGCACCCGACGAAATCATCTGTGATCTCTTCTTCAAGTTACCATCTTCATCACTGTCTCATATCGCCTCGGGCTAAGGTGGGTAAGGGTTAACTAAGAAGTCATTAAAAGCCGTTAAAGTCACTATGGACAGTCAAAGTCAAGACAACCCCGCCAAGCAGGCTCGTGCCAGCCGCCCTCAATTTGCACGCACTTCTTCTATGCGAAGCAACTCGTTTCTCAGCGACCATCAGCAATATCGCGCGCCCGTCTCGCCTGATGGTCACCATTTCGGCATAGACACTGTCATAGAAGATCTACAGGGTACACGCATCTCCCCTGCAAGCTCTGCGAGCCCTTTCAGCGGCGTTCCTAGCAAATGCGACCCGCCTCCACGCATTGTCGAGGGTCTCAACCATGACTTCACCCACCCAAACTGTGCTCCCCCCAAGGGGACTTCATCGCATCGTATCGTCGCTACCTTGATGTATAAGACCAAGACTTCTGCCGCCGCCGACGGTTCTCCGCGTGTCAACCCTTCCTCGATGTCCGATATCCCTGCCAACTTGGCGCCCACTACCAGCGCGGAGAGCTTTCCTCTGGAGGCACCGCCAGCGGTCGAGCCCGAGTCACTTGATAATATCTACGGGTCGTACATATCGCCCATGTGCATTACGTCTTTCCTTCACCTTATGTCTGTCTTCAAGCTACCGCAAGGTGAGAATGAGCCGACGTCCTCACACCGCTGTCTAGACGACCCCGAACACCCCCTGGTCGTCGAGTTGGTCCTATCTCCGGCTCCGTCATCTGACTATCTCTCGTTGGCCGATCTCCGGAAACACGAGTTGATCTACAGCTTTGAGAGGGAGTGGAATGTCGACGTTATTTTGCAACTTGATACTCTCTGGCGCCGCTACCCACGACTGGTCGTCTTCGACATGGATAGCACCTTGATCACCCAGGAAGTCATTGATCTTCTTGCAGCCACTATTACGGACCCGCCCGATCTTGCCGCTAAGGTTGCTGATATCACTCACCGTGCCATGCTTGGTGAGCTGAAGTTTGACGAAGCATTCCGGGACCGCGTGAAGCTTCTCACCGACATGCCCGCGACTGTCTTCGAACGGCTTAGACCTATACTTGACGTGACCAAGGGCGTGCCGCAGCTTCTCAAGGCCTTCAAGAAATTGGGCATCAAGACGGCTGTGCTGTCCGGTGGTTTCCTACCCCTGACATCTTGGCTGGCCAAGGAACTGGGACTCGACTACGCCCATGCAAACGAGGTGGTCATCAACGATGAAGGGAAACTCACCGGAGAAGTACTGGGGCGAATCGTGGGCAAGGAGCGCAAGCAGGAGCTACTTTTGGAGATCGCTCAGAAGGAAGGCGTGGCGTTGGACCAGGTCATCGCAGTTGGGGATGGCGCTAATGACCTCCTGATGCTGGAAACGGCGGGCCTTGGCGTGGCGTGGAATGCGAAGCCTGTTGTGCAGATGGAGGCTAGCGCAAGACTGAATGGCGATTCACTGCTGGACCTCCTTTATTTGTTCGGATTCACGCGCGAAGAAGTTGACTTGCTGATTGCGTGATCTCAATGGTAAGGGGGCGTGATGGGCGTGAATAGGTAGAGGAGTTAGGCGTGGAAGAGCGTTGAGATTACGCTATATAAGCAAGCAGATCTATCAAGTCTAGAGGATAATTACCACGGGTCTGGACATTTGTGTGAGGTGTGTGGCGTGTGTGAAGGGCTATATATTAAGGATGGGTGATTGGAACCGGTGTTGAAAGCGATGGGTTCTCACTGGAGTTGGAAAGAAAGGAAAGGATAGGAAAGGCAAACGACACATGTTCAACTCATGTGAGAGGGCGTTTTGAGGTAGTTTTGGGAAAGAGAGAGAGAGAGAGAGAGAGATCTTTTTTGTTCTTGTTTGATCTTTTTTTTTTTTTTTCTTGTTGGTTCTCCGTAGGTAGGATTGGGATTACACTGTTTCAGACAGTGAGTGAGTAAGGCTACAACATAAGGCAGTAAACCGAGTGATAGTGAGAGTGAGAAGAAACAAGTAATAGAATAAAGTAAATAAAAAAGAAAAACTACCTAGGTATATTATGTCCAATATAGGTAACTTTGACGGTTTTCTCCCTCGTTTTGGTTTGTTGGGGTTCGTTGTGTTTTGGTTAGGGTTATTTGGGCTATCTATCTATTATATACTTGAATGTATACTTACCTACCTAACCTGGGTATGTATGTAGGTACTGATTCATGACAAGACAACCCTTTTGATTTAGTGTAAGTGGAAAAAGGATGGACTGGACTGGAAAATGGATGGGGTTATCCGGGGGGGGGGGAAGTGAATAATGGGAATATGGGAACTTTTAGGAGCATTTCTTTTATTCGATATGATGAAAGCGTTGCATGAATGAAAAAGATTGAATTCCGGATGGAATGATAAGAGGTTTGATGTGTGTGTTTTTTAATGGTTTGTTTTTTTTGTTTTATGGTTCATGGTTCATGGTTTTATGGTTTTGTGTAGGTAACGTAACGTACAAGGTATGAGACGGAAGTTTTAAGAAAGAGAGCGAGAGGGGGAATAGGGTTTCGAAATAGATAATAAGTTTCGTAGCAAATAAGCCTGCTTGTTTCTTTCTTGCGCTCTTTCGCTCTTTCGCTCTTCCTCTCTTTTCTTCTCTTTTCTTCTCTTGACAACAGATGTACATACATGAATGAATATGCGTCTCTAGTAACCGTCCTTGCCCCATTTGTTGTATTTGTCGTGGAGGTGCTGTAGAGGCTCGGGGGATTAGCGATTTGCTTCTCGAGGGAAACGGAAGGCCGGGGGGGAGGGAAAGGAAAAGTGTACCTTGGGAAGGGTGACGTTGGGGATAACGACGACGTTGACGGCGCTGGGAGCGTCCTTGGGCTCGGCGTTCTCGTTGCCGCCGGGGTAGTAGCGGTATTTGCCCTCAGCGGCACCAGTCTCCCAGGGCATGCCGGACTTGCGGACGGTGTCTTCTTCGGAGGTGGTGGAGGTGGGGGAGCGACCTGGAAAAACGAGTTTAGTTTTTTAAGATTTGAGCAAGGTTGGCGTGAGGATTGGTTTCGTTTATGTTTTCGTTGACATGCGGTTGTGTTGATTGTGTTGATTGTGTTGGTTGGTTGGTTGGTTGGTTGGTTTTGTTGGTTGATAATGCGGCTCGGTTGAAATGGAGAGGACGTACCTAGGTAGAGACCGGCGCCACCGAGAGCGAGAACCATGACGCCTCCTAGGATCTGTTACGAGGCAATGATCAGCTCTGCTCGTTGTCTTTGGGTTTCGTCCCTTCTTCCATTCTCGCTCCTTTCTTTCCCATAGATGCGATACGAGGCCATGGGCCGCGGGAAGGCCATTCGCCTGACTCAAAGCTGTCGCGGGATTGCTGGGAGGGACCGATGATATGACGCACCATGATCTCGGGATTGCGCTTCCCTTCGGTCTTAAGAACGGGTTCGCCGCTCTCCGCGAGGCGGCGGGCAGAGGTGGAGAATGTCCGGGAGGAGAGCAAAGCTCGTCGCGCGATGATTGAAGCCATGGCTGCGACAGTTGCTATTTTGTCGAGCTGTTCGTTTGTTCGGTTCGGTTCGGTTCGTTGGACTTGAAGGGTTCGAGAGTGGTATGTTTTTGGCAGCCGATGTCCTTCGGCCGCAAAGGTAACTGGAACTATCTAGAGCTGTAAACGGTGTCGAGTGGTTTGATTGGTCAATGTAGTTTATGTGGCTTACCTTGGATACTGAGTGTGGCTTGATGTTTGAGTAATGAAGGATGCTTTGGCACAGCCACATAACTATCGAAGTTAACATGAGAGATTCATCGTTAAGTTGGATTCTCACAACTTGATAAGCATCACGTTCGATAATCAGTCTCGTTTCACGAGGACCTGCGGCGTTTTGCTATAAATTCATCAGCTCACCTCTGCCAGAATGGAGTGAATTTTGAATGTCGGACGCTACGATTGCACGGCGTTGCCCCCATCCTCTCCCTTGAGTCCTGGTAAATGGATGACTTCGACGCATTTCAAAGATAGACTGCACGGTAATCCGCTCTTACAAGATGCGGCCCAGGTTGCAGGTCGATGCCTCCAACAGGACCAACCATGTATAGTTTATTAGCTGGCGACCGTAGTACTACACTCAATGCTACTTTCCAAACACAATGCCGAAGTCCGCTGACCTCATATTCGCTCTTCGGGACCTTATTTATTCTGAATTACCCGCTTCGGGGTAAAAGCTCTTCGGGATCCATGTCTGCTGAAACTCCGAGGGCGGGCGAGGAGTTGGATTTGGGCTATTAGGAGTTTGAGGCAGAGATAATGTAGGGCGGCAACTGGGGAGGCCATTCTCTCTTTTGTTCTTTACGATTGGCTTTACGGCGCCCTTGGACCGAGGCCGCGATTACTTGTTAGATCAAGGGCAGCGTTTCATTATTGATTTGTTGGCTGGTAAGGCGACCAGGCGACCAGGCGGCCAGGTTGATTGTGGTTGTTATTCGTTGGAATTTGCCGCTGGATAAGTGTGATTGGGATCCCTTGCGTATAAGTTTATGACAGAAGTACTATGTAAATGGGACGTTTCATTCGTAGTAGAGTCATGGTTGTATCATAGATGTTATGATGAGTTGGACTCAAAGTTGAGATACTTTTAGTTTGGTAACCAGCGGTTAGCTTTCACAATAAGATGTTTCATTGCTTAGATACGTATATCTATCGACTCAAGCTATTACGTGATGCATTTCAGGCCCTTTGTGGTGTCTATAGCCGAGATTTTCACGGGGAGGGGCCTCACATCTTGAGTTGAGACTTCCCACTGATATTGGATAACTCCTTCACTCTCTAACGGGGTTAATTCTAGTAGGACTTCACGATGTATATCTCACGTTACTGGTAATACAATGTCCAGGTAGTAAATGATCATCTTCTCGATCTCGAGAATATATACACTACCGACCGTCTTCACATGACAAAAGGAATCAGGCCCAATGGGAAACACGAAACAAAGCTCGTGTTTAGAATATCAACTACTCAACAAGATCGCGGAGGGAGAAATGAGGCTCAATATAGTATATATCATCAGATATCTAACGCTGAGACTAATATCTTATGAAAAACATGAAAAGCATGCGATTGATGGGTAGATTCTCTCGGTAGTAGCTCACTAGAACCTCATGAATTTTCCGACTCGTGCCATTATCGGCCCACCGCAGCGGCGACGTTACCAATGGTCACGGATTGACATACCCGAGACTCGGAAGTTCATTTGTGGCAGGTTTCCTCGACGATATATTGGTACGTCTCGGAGGATTCGAGCCTGTTGGACGGAGCACTGCAAAGGACCCAAGCCGTACACGGCCAAATGTAACGAATCGATCAAATATGGCCCTACTCTATCCATCACCCGGGGAACGACTTCTCTATATATAATTTGCTAGGAAATACACACGCTTCCATAGCTAATTCTCCAACACAATAATAGCAGGATCTCATGTGCCTCAATCACGAGATACTTTATCCAGCTATAATGTCATCCATTCCCATTGTGGTGTTTGATGATATGCCACAGCGGCGAAAGATCGGGGCTTTCCCTTCGCCGAAAACAAAATGATTCATCCTAGCTCATAAGTAACTACTTTGGTAATTTCGACTTCATTGTCGTGTTTATACAGGGTAAAAAAAAAGAAAAAAAAGAAACGGGATGGAAAGCAATAACGAAATCAAGAATGAGGAGCCCATGCAATGAGGGGGGACAGACCAGCATGTTTCTTTTCTCTTAAAAGATGCTGTTGACAAGATTGCTACCGATAGTGGCACCGGCACCAAAGATGGCGGCGTTGCCTAGCTTCTTGCCGATCTTCTTTCCTGCCCCGCTCATCTTAGACGAGCCGCCGTGATCCTCGCCGCCCCCCTCGGCAACGGCCACAGGCGGTATCTGCGCGTTATAAGGGTTCTGGGCTTTGGGTGGTGGAGGGTACATGCTGTTTGAGGGGGTTGGCGACGGGGCATAGACGGGCTGAGCGGGTGGGGAGTAGAAGCCGGCCTTCTCGTTCTGGTCGACGCGGACGTAGGTCTTGGGGAAGATGCCCTCGGCGCCGGTGCGCTCGTTCCGACCCATCCACCAGTCGTCGTTCATGTACTCGTGCACGGCGATCTGGTCGTCCCGCTCGAAAGAGAGGTCGCGGTCGTCGGCGGCCTGGTACTTGTACATAGCCTTGGCGCGGGCGATGACGGGCTTCACGGGGGTACCGGCGCGCGACGGTAGAGCGGGCGGCCCGGTGGTGTTGTAGGCGGGCGGGGCGGGGCTCGGCGATGGGTTCGCTTGCACAGAAAGATTGGCCATAGCGTTGACTGGGGCAGGTGGCGGCGAGTGTCGTCGCGCTACTGCGGGCGTAGGTCCCGAGAGGGAGGATTCGGTCGGGAGGAGGTTGGAGATGGAGTCGAAGACATGGTCGGTTATGGCACCTCTTTCGAGCAAGTTCTCAAGTTCCTACAATCCCTCTAGTTATAACGCCTGTTTTTCAATGATTGAGAGGGGTAAATGCTTACATTCTTGATGATACGCAGGGACTTGTTGTTTGCAATGATCTCCTGACGGTCGAGGGTTACCATTTTGGCGGCTTTGACACTTGGTTGAATTCAGTCTATGCTGACGACGGGAAGAATGCAATTGATGACTATCGGATGCGGCGGCTTTGAATGTCGAATCAGAAACTGGTATTTGGTTCTGCCTTCTGAGAATGCACAGAGGATGACTTCTAGGAATGGTAATGTTGTAGGTATCTAGGTAGCCTACAGTGTAGCCTTGTAGGTGATGTATTCTGTAGGTAGGTTCCTACAAAGGGAATCGATACATAGAACCATCTGATGGCGCCCTATACCTTAGTAACGCAACGGTTTAGTTTAGGCGGTTAGGTTAGTGTGATTAGTGGACGTTAGCGAGGCTTCTGAGGGAACCTGGTTACCTGACACCGAGGAAGCTGGTGCTAAAATGCCCCCCCATCAATCCTAAATAGCGTACGTACTTTTACGTGTGCACACTGTCACGTACTTAGAACGGGCTAATTAATGTGCATTTGGAATTCGCTCATTCCTTCAAGAGCCCGGACGATGAGGTGACTTTGGGTCCTGTTTGAGAAACCTGCCATTTGGACCTGGTGACGAGTTCGGTGACGGGTTCGGTGACGAGCCATCACACCGGCTACCATCATGTTCGGCCACCTCATATCTCCAACATCTCCAATTGAGCCACAGGACTGGCGCTTACTAATAATAGACGGAGTGGCCGATCAAACGGGTAAACGCTATTGGCGCAGTGCAGCGATGTAATTAGAGTACCTAGGTAGGTACTATGTAATCGGGAAGCCTCGTGTACTGGCAGGCCGTAGAACTACGAGTCTGCGACAGATCGGTTATTTCGGCTGACTCAAGCCCAGATCGCCAAGTAAAGAGAGTAGGTAGTCTAGATAGTTATCCAAAGGGAATTTAGGGAATTTAGGGAAGTAATGGAAATATCTAGTTAGGTACACATCTGCATATGTACCGGGTTACATTTGCACATCAGCCATGTACAAACTGTTATCTGGTACAATCATGAACATCTTGTGTCCATCAGTTGAATCACCTGAATGTAGACGGACACATTCGCTCGTCACTCGGCTTCTCATCTCATGGAGGTTCGTGATGCTGTCAGAAATGCTAAGAGGTGAGATTCATGCCTGTACCTGTGATAATACATCTGAACCCGCCACTCGCTGTTCCAACAAGGGCGCCCTCCGCATTCGCATCGCAGTGCCAAGGAAGGGTCATGTTTCTCACCGAGATTGGCAAGTAAGACGGAGCGGAATCTAGGCCAACGGCTTTTTGTCGTCAGCCGTATTTAGTTCTGCAGTCTTGTCAATTTCGATTGATCTGGGACTCGAGGTCAACAAGTAAAAACAAAAAAAAAATAGAATGTTCATGACTAGTGTCGGGCGGATGAGCAGTCCATGCCTGAGCAGTGAGTGTGCGGGTGGTGATCATGTGACGAATTATTGGAAGTCCGAGGTCTTGAGGGCGGATGGGCCCGGTGGCCATTTATATCGTGGCACGTATCCAGGCGTTTTCGAGATCTTCGGCCGATTGATGGTGGTTGGTCTCGGTTCTTTGGCGGAGAGAAACGTTGGCAACATGACACTGGGTGAATAAGACCCGGCTTCCTGTCGCCTCATATGACGGGCTTCTTTCTGTGTACACGAAACAGAATAGGAGTAAGAAGGGGGGCGAATCCATTAGTGGTTCCTTATTTCAGGTGGCTACTCTTCATACATAGTTGGCGATTGGTGTTTATGTGGCCTCAATTTGAGGGGTTTAGATTGTCATGTTCTTGTTAGTATTTACTGATTGTAGCGATGATCACCGTGTAAGTCGGCCATATAGGCCATGTACGGTACGGATTACGGATTACGGATACTGGTTACTGGATGATGCGTTACGGACGCTATGCAGTCTGTAACATAGCGATCCAACATTTCATTCAATCCATGCAGCACGCATCGGACGTCAGAGGAGACGGGCATATAGACCATTCCGTATAGTTATAGTAACCAGCATGAATCTGCAGAATTATGGCCGTTTGCAAATGGCTGTCTGCTTTCTGGAGATCATGTACACTTGTCAGACAATTCCTTTTTCTTGTTCCGGTTTCTTTTGATTGCCCATCATTGCCAGTCGTGCCCATCCGCCCTGGAGAATGTACCGGTAGGTATGTACACCACATTGATTCATAACAATGTACCTGAGAGTAACCCATTATACTCTCATACCACTGCAGAAACACGCTACACTACAGACTATGAATCCTCATATAGAGGAAGCTCGTAGATAGGTAGCGTAAGTCATGGACGAAGGCGAAATGGGGTCAGCAAGAGTAGCCGCAAGGGGAATGATGAGGTGCCGGTGACATTGGTGACTGGTCAATGGTTGCGCCCTTTTCACGATTTGATCGGGACTCAGAAGCAGGTACGGAGATACCTCCGACTCTCTGAAGCACCTAAACAGGAAGGGCGCTCGACGGGTCCTGAACGGGGATGTCCCATGTGTTTGAGAGACTTTGTAGCTTCTGTTAAGCTGAGAGATGTCGCTACTCCGTGGACACATCTACCGACCTACCTACATGCTCCGCGCCCGCCTGCCTCTGATAACCATGCATTGTGCGTCTGTAGTGTACGGTCTGTACGAAATCCATTGATCTGCCATCTCGTATCGCCGACGCTGGTGCAACCAACGCATCACCCACCTTTGGGAAGAGTGATTCCGTGGAGTTATTCCACGGTAGGTAGGTAGGTATCTAGGTATTTCCAGTGAGATCGATATAATCGAGTTAGTCAGAAGGGGAAACCCGGCCTTACATAATTGAAGGTACAGAGATACCTACGTGTACTTATCGGAGGAAGGTGCAGTGGGGCCCGTGGGGCCGAGAGTAAGCTAAGTGACAGTCAGGTAACTCACTAACTCATTCGGAGCGTGGGTGAATCTCACCTGCCTGACAGTGGCCACCGCTGCATTTGCCATTTGCCATCCGCCTTGTGTGCTCATTCCAGTGTCCGCCAGGGGGCTTACCTGCCTATGGTTTGGTGCTTGGCAGTGGCTGCCCAACCCAACAACATCCGCGCACCATCCTCAGGCTGCCCCCTCCTCAGCCAACCTACTAGGTACCCTAAGCGCCCCCCTCCCCCCCCCCAAAACCCAAAAGCCGCAGCTCCTAGTACCGTAACAGGTTTGCAGAGCACAACAAAGTCTTTGTGGAGACTGACTGCCCTGACCGCCGTTGTGCGCCCCTTCCCTGTACCTACGTAAATACCTACATACACATGCTGGCAGAGTTTAATCTCTCCCTCCCTCTCTTCTCTTCCCTTTACTCCCACACACACACACCGCCAACACCCGACGCCATCAGTCTTCCTCCCAGAGGCGGCATCTCGAAGTGTTAGTTCTGCCCTTTTTACTTTCTCTACTCTACTCTACTCTACTCTTCGGTTTCTTTCCCTTCCTCTCTCTCTCCCTCATCGTCAACCTCTCTCCTACGGCATTATCATCCACAGTCCGCTAATGCTAGGTAGGTGGCTAGTCTCTACACCCGACACAACACCCTCGCCGTTCTCGTCTGGGTAAGAAGAATCGTGACCCCCGCCTCTCTCTTCCATCCAACTCAATTATCAGCACACATCTTTAGTACTGCGGTTAGTTCTGCATCCGCCCACCCTCTATCACGGCCTCAAGTCGGGCTCCATTTCTCTTCTCCCGTCTAATGTTCCCTATCCATCCTTTGTTTGCATTATCCGTCGACTCTTATCCACACACTCATCCATTGCGAAGCTGATGGTTACGTATTTGCCGCCGCGTATCTCCGTTGGCTTCCTGCTTATTAACACATCTCCCCATGAATCATATCCATACACACTTGCACCAAATCTATTCCTAGTCGATTTACATACCGTCCCATCCCATCCCATCCATTTATGCCACCCGACGCAGCCCTTTCTTTCGGCATCAAAAGGGCAAACACTCTTGCTACTCTGGATCGATTTGTTCCAGTTTGGGTTTCATCTTACTGACCACAAGGCATTAGATTGTCCAGACCTCTTTGATATTGCCTTTTGACCGCCGCCCCGCCTCATCGATCTTGGCACCAGTGGCATCCCTCCGATCCTACCATTAAATACGCTCACTCATCCGCATCGAGGCTTCGCTGAGCCTCGCCCGTCGCCATCATGACTACAATGGTACGTTTATCGCCCATATTGGATTGCTTTCCATAATCGGAACAACTGTCGTCAGCATTCGCGGTCCATGCTGATAACCCTGGCATCAATAACCTTGATAGCGTTGGACGTCTTGACACTTTACTGATCAGTACTGCTTAGGATCTTCGCGTCGGTAACAAGTACCGCATCGGTAGAAAGATCGGCTCCGGTTCGTTCGGAGACATCTATCTCGGCACCAACATCATCTCGGGCGAAGAAATTGCCATCAAGCTGGAGTCGGTCAAGGCTAAACACCCCCAGCTCGAATATGAAGCACGCGTCTACAAATCCCTTGCTGGAGGCGTCGGTATTCCCTTCGTTCGTTGGTTCGGCACCGAGTGTGACTACAATGCCATGGTTCTAGACCTGCTGGGCCCTAGTTTGGAGGATCTCTTCAACTTCTGCAATCGCAAGTTTTCCTTGAAGACTGTCCTTCTCCTGGCGGACCAACTTATCTCTCGGATTGAGTATATTCATGCCAAGTCCTTCATCCATCGCGATATCAAGCCCGATAACTTCCTTATGGGTATTGGCAAACGTGGCAACCAAGTCAACGTCATCGATTTCGGTCTCGCCAAGAAGTACCGGGACCCCAAGACTCACTTTCACATCCCTTACCGTGAGAACAAGAACTTGACAGGCACCGCTCGCTATGCCTCCATCAACACTCACTTGGGTGTCGGTACGTCATCTTTGCATCTACAATTTTCCTGGTCAATAATGCTAACTAACACCATGCAGAACAATCTCGTCGCGACGATATGGAATCTCTCGGCTACGTCATGTTGTATTTTTGCCGCGGATCGCTCCCTTGGCAAGGTTTGAAGGCCGCCACCAAGAAGCAGAAGTATGATCGTATCATGGAGAAGAAGATGACTACCCCTACGGAAGTTCTCTGCCGAGGCTTCCCCAACGAGTTCGCCATCTATCTCAACTACACTCGATCTCTCCGCTTTGACGACAAGCCTGACTACAGCTACCTCCGAAAGATCTTCCGCGATCTCTTCGTTCGTGAAGGTTTCCAGTACGATTATGTCTTCGATTGGACTGTTTACAAGTATCAGAAGAACGCCCAAGCTATTGCTCAGGCCGCTGGTCAAGGTGTTGAGGAGGATGAGAAGCGGGCTGGTACGAAAGCCACCCCAGCTGGTGCAAACACGCAGGCTAATGCTGTTAAAGCTAATCCAATTCCCGCTCGACGCAAGATGATTGAACGCGGTCCTCCGGGCGTTGACACTCCCGAAACCAACCGAGCCGTCGGAGGAAGCGACAGGATGTGAGTGTCTCGCCAGCCCAGTTCACTTTTAAGTATTCCTAGTAAGGAATCGTCTTTCCTTCGAGTTTGGTGTAATTCATAACGCTGGCCGGAGGAATTGCTGACATGTTTGCTGACGCTTCAGTCTTCGGTAATAGGCTGCGATCAGCTTCCAAAGTTCAAGGCACCGGCTCCGGATACGCCACTGCTTCCTTCCGCCTTAAATGATCATCGCTCCACCGCTTTGATGTTGGCATTCTGCAATTGTGGTGGTAGCAATTAGTTAGCTATGATCGACCCCACCCAAACGCCCCTTCTACAGTGGTATCTCAGTATTTCCCGTACGTATAGCACCGCCGAAGTCTACCTGTGGATTGCGGTCGCTGTTGGGCAATAGAGTGCCACGCACTATCCCCTTTCATAGTGTTTGGGTTGCTTTGGTTTCCCGTTCTTCGATGACTCTCGGTTTACGACTCAGTTCCATGGCTCGAACAGGTCAGAGACTCGCAGAGATAGGATTCATTGGCTCATATCTGGGTTTGAATCTTGTCCCTGTCGAGAACACTCTGTCCCTGTTTGAACGGCACGTCCGGCACTCTGCAACTGGCGGGGTGTCGTCTCCCATAGCCTGGGTCTATCGTGGTGAACTTCGTGGATCGGTACTGATTATCAGCGCCACTACCTTCCGTAGTCGCTCGACCGAAGAAAATGGATTGACTGTGTGGTCCTGAGTGAACCTAGTTCGTTCTGCCCATGGTTCGTCGATTCGATTTTATCAACCAGCAAGATATGACCAGACTGACGGTTTCCTTATGCGTTCTATGCGAGTTTTTCCTTATTCTCCTTTCTTTCCTAAGCATGTCATTTCGAGTTGTCACGTCATTATTGCACCAAAGGAGAGGACTCCGCCTCGAAAGCACCATCCTTATGGCGACTAAGCACTTCAACGAAAGGCTCTCATGGCACCGCCAGAGTACACACGGCCCCGAAATCACGGACAAATGTTACTTGCGCCGCATTACCCAAAAGAGAGCTACAACGGAGGCCCAGAGCACAGTCATCAAAGTTCACGACAACGAGCCCGGATATTTGCCAGTCATCTAGATTGACATCGGCCTAGTCGCCGAAGGAAGCAATAAGTGGATGGACAACCCGGTCTCACCACACATGGGCCCAAATTGTGGCAATTAGAGTCCTTGCGAGAAGCTCTAATCGCCCGGTTCTACGAGGAGGAAAAGACTGCACAACAGACTCACAAGGGCATCATGACAAATGTTTCCAAGGCTAGAGTGGTGTTTGAGGGGTTGAGCAGGGGCCGAGGAAAGAAGCCACTTTCTGCGTTAGATCAGGTTCGAGGTCTAGGGCGATAATGCATCTTCACTTCGAATGACAGTGGTAGGCAGACAATAAATGCTAGGTAGTATCAAGAAAATTCTTCGCTTTAAAGGAATTGATGTGTGCTTGTCGGAAGTGATATGTGACTTGAGGATGTCTATTCAGGAGTCGGAGTTTGCCGAAGGATTGGCTGCATGCGGTGATGGTGCCAAGTACGACTTCATGATTTGCACAGATGATAAAAGCTTTGGTGGTAATGCCATCTACGCAAGTACGAGCAGATGATAGGCCTCCAGCATTGGTTACTGGTACTGGCATCAGCTACTGACATTGGGTGGGGGGCTGTGTGTGATCACATGTACAACGAATGCTTTTCCGATGACCGACTTGGTGGCAATTTGTGATCCAGCATGCTCTTTCTGATGCTTTTGCTTTGACATATAAAAAGCAAGGCATTGGCAAGTCAACATCGATAGCTGTTTTTTTGGGTAGGTGTAGCGAGACACAGAATAGCTACCGGTACCTACCGACATGTTTGTTGTACCTGCCTACTTCAGTTACATGACTTGGCGTTCTTTCTCTCTTTTATCGCCTCAATATTCGCAGGCTTGACCTAACCTGGCACCGGCCGTTTCCTACCGTTTCCTACACCGTTTCCTACCGTTTATCTAGATTATTGTTTTTATCTAGGTAGGTAGGTGTTGTTTACACCACCTAGTCCTACGCCTAGACTAATTTACATACAAAAGCAGCAGGAGCGTTGAGGCCGGTTGCAAAGAGCAATACGATACGAGGTAATTACGTACTTTACCACTCCCGGTAGGGTGAAGACACCGTTCAGTACAGTTCTGTTCACGATCAAGCACGCCACCTCAACCCTCCCTACCGACCACTGCCTAGATATCTACCTACTTACTCACTCACACCACACCACACCACACCACACCACACCACACTACCTACACTTACCTACACCATTCCCCCCACGCACGCTACGCTGCGGATCACTGGCGGATCATTGGCGGATCTCCAAGTCACAAACATAGCAGCATTGGCAGCTCCAGTTCCAGTTCCAGTTCCAGTTGCGACCCTTGCCCGGTCAAAGTACCTAGGTCATAGGTAGTAGGTATATGAGCGGAGGCCTCTCGCGCACCGACAACATGCCCGAGACTCCAGCTACTACGTCGGACATGATTCCGGTCTCGCCTTTGGATGTTTTCATCCTCACCTTCAACGCGGGCAAGGCGCCTATCGATCCCTCCATCTTCGCGTATCATCTTGGCAACGCCTTTTCTGAAAATGCCACTGACCTACCGGATCTCGTCGTCTTGTAAGCAAAAACGTTAGGCACGCCTAGCTAACCGCTCAGCGGTCTTTCTCTTTCGCTTTGAACAAGCTCTAATGCGGTCTACAGCTGTCTGCAGGAAATGGCGCCACTTGCCAATAGCTTCATCGGCTCTTACATGATCAGCCCTTTCTTCCAAGGTTATGCTGCGGCGGTAAACATTGCTGCCAGCAATTCGGTCCAAAGCCAGAAGAACCCGGACCAACGTCAATACGCAGATGGCTCTCAAGATTCCTTGTACACACTCATAGCATCGCGCAATGTTGGTATGACCGGCATTATGCTGTTTGCTCGTGATCCCACCGCTGTGCACGATTTGCAATCGACTGAGGTTGGCTTTGGTGCCGGCTCTATGGCCAACAAGGGGGCCGTAGGTCTCCGTCTGCTCTTTGAGAGGAAGAATGCAGGGCAGAAGCGAAGCACGGAGCTGACTTTTGTGAGCACTCACTTGGCGGCGCAAGAGTGGAATTTGGCGCGAAGGAACAGGGACTGGCAAAGCATCGTGACTGGATTGCGTACGTATTTTTGACTAAATCTACATTGAGGTAGCATCTGCTCACGCCGACTGTCGACAGTTTTTCAGGATCCTAGCAAGCTTCACGGCTCCAAGGCTATGAATCCTACGGGACATACGCTCAAGAATGGCGACGAAACGGAAGCCCTTCTTTCTGAGGAGCGCACCGAGAAGACATTGCATGACATCACCATATACAAGCCGGGGACTCAACTATTCGTTGGTGGCGATTTGAACTATCGCCTGTCTAAAACAAGCCCGACCTCAAGCTCTGTTTTCCCCGACCTGAACCCCCAAAGCCCCAATCATTTCCGACACTTTCTCGTTTGGGATCAACTCAATATAGAGAAAACAGCAGGCCGGACTCTGCACGGGTTGACGGAAGCCCCGATTCGCTTCCCACCCACTTACAAACTGGACATGGTGGACGAGGACGAAGCCCTGGACCGTCCCAATGACGAGTCTGCGCTCCATGTGGTGCCGTGGAAGTGGGCATCCCACAGATGGCCCGGCTGGTGTGATCGCATCCTCTATCTCGACACTCCCATTTGGGCAATGAACCCAGAGAACAGAATAATTAACGTAGCCTACAACGCGCTGCCCCCGGTTCGAACCAGCGACCACAGAGCCGTCTTCCTCCGGCTTGCGGTACCGGTCGTTGAACCTGCTGCATTGATGCCTCCTAAGGAGGCACGCTCCTCTTACCCCAAGGATCCCCGCGTCAAGCTTCCGTATCCGGTCGATTTCCAGGCCTGGGAACACCGTGCTCAGGTGAAGAAGTGGGAGCCGCTGATTGGCTGGTCGATGCTAATTTCGCAGTCGAAGAAGGGCATCGCATTCTTCGTGACCCTCTTCCTCATCGGCTTGGGGACTTGGTGGCTTAGGTCGCGGTAGGGCGCGGCCTTTGAGCCCCTCAAGCGATGGCGTCAGTATGTCACGCCGTGGTTCTCGTATCGACCTTTTGGCGCCGCTTAGAGTCTTTTTGCACGGCATACTTTGATGACATGGCGATTGCGTTCCGAGATCAATACCCCCCCTGTTCTTCTGGTTTCCTTTACAGTGTGCTTCTTATCGCTTCAGTCAGGCAGGTTATCTTGTTTGGCGTTGATATTCTATTCCGGATTACCTTGTTTATTTTGCTCTCGAGTCTGTTGGCGTTTGTTCTACTAGCATATGGCCCCAAGGCGGCTGTTAATCATTGTGACGTTGAGAATTGATTTCGGGTGTGCCTTTGATTATTAAACACGTCAGGACAGAGAAGACATGGAGTCGGTCTGCTGGGCGTTATTCGCTTTACTTTACGGGCTACTAGATGGCTTGATTGGCTTCATGGCTATACACAATACACCTTGTGTGTTGTTGAAGTTTTGGGACAGTTTTTAAAGATTCTTTTGGAGGGGTTGACTTCTATTAGAGGAGAGCTTCGCCCACTTCTACAGATGAGCGGTTTGTCGTGTCTATTGAAAAGAAAAAAGAGGTTGTTTGAGAGAAAGAAGAGAGGCGTTTAATGATAAAAAACGGCGTGTTCATGAGGTTTCTCGAGGCTCGGGTGGGTTACAGATTCTTAAAAGAGGCTGTAATTAGAGAAGAAGTGCTATTCTTGCTTACACGAACCCGTGATTAAGTTCCAACAGAGCTCCATTATACAATTATTATTATTATCCAAAGTGACTTAACTCCATATACTTGGCGCGACTCTCTGCCATAATGGGGAATGAAAACCAAATCCGCAATGCTTTCCAACTCCACAACGATACTTTCTCGCACAATGTCTCAACACCAATACCCCCTCCCCCCCGCCCCCTTTCTTCAAATCTATCGACCGAAAAATCGAACATCCACCAGCAAGGAAGACAGAATCAGCGCCAAGAAGGCGAAGAGCGCGGTGATGAGGACCGACTTGGACGTCTCGACCAACGGTGGGCGTATCTGATCCAGTTTCCCCGACTGCAAGGGACCGTCCGGGGCGCGCGCGTCGCGGGGACGACGGCGCGGCCAGGGGACGGGGAGGCGCAGGTCGTCGAGGACCTGCTCGGCGGTGATCTTGGAGCCGGCGAGGACGATGGGGACGCCGGTGCCGGGGTGGGTGCTGGCGCCGACGAAGTAGGCGTTGCGGAGGCCGTGGGCGCGGGTGGCGGGGCGGAAGGCGAGGACGTTGAAGAAGGAGTGGCTGAGGCCGAGGATGGAGCCCTTGTCGAGATTGAACTTGGCTTGCCAGGTGGGGGGGTCGTTGATGAGTTCGTGGGTGATGGAGGGGTGGAGGGGGGCGCAGTTTGTGCGGGCTTCGATGGTTTGGAGGACGGCTTGGCGGGCTTGGGAGATTAGGGCGGGCCAGTCTTGGGGTTGGGGTTGGGGATGGGTTTTGGATGCGGATGCGGATGCGGATGCGGATGCGGTTGGGGGGAAGCCGTGGGAGGAAGGCAGGTGGCCTACGGGGACGAGGGCGATGATGGAATCGCAACCTGGGGGGGCGGCGGTGGGATCTATCCGGCTGGGAACGTTGACGTAGAAACTGGGTTCGGAAGGTAAGGTGTGTCGATCGAAGATGGCGTCGAAGGAGTCGCGGTATTCGTCGGCGAGGAAGATGTTGTGCGTGTTGAGCTCGGGGACTTTGCGGTTGAGGCTCCAGTAGAAGGAGATGGAACTGCACGAGCCGGGCTTGTCACGGAGGGATTCACTGTACTTTTTGACGGAAGGGGTGCGTTGGGGGAAGAGGTGGTTGTAGGCGTAGACTAGGTCGGCGTTGACGACGACGATGTCGGCGGGGATGGTCTCGCCCGAGGACAATTGCACGCCTTTGACGGTCTTCCCGTCCTTCGGGTCGACGAGGACTTGGGAGACGGGGGTGTCGAGGCGGTAGGTTACGCCGTAGCGCTCGCCTACGCGCTGGAGGGCGGCGAGGATCGTGTGGAAGCCGCCGCGCGGGTACCAGATGCCTTCGGCGAGCTCGGTGTACTGGAGGAGGGAATACGTGGCGGGAGCGTCGAAGGGGCTCATGCCCATGTACATGGTCGCGAAGGTGAAGACGCGGCGGAGTCGTTCGGACCAGAAGTAGAGGCTGGCGCGTTGCCAGATGGTGTGTAGAGGGTGGAGTTTCAGGCCGGTCAAGACGAATTTCGGCATGGCGAGTTGCCAGATGCTCGTGAAATTCCGGCTGAGGACCTCGGATACACTCAGCTCATAGTGGGCGTGTGATTCCTGGAGCCAGGACAGATAGCGCACGAAGCCGTCTTTGCCTTCGTAGTGCTCGATTTGGGACTTCATGCGGGCGAGGTCGGTGGTGAGTTCGAAAGGGGGAGAGGCATCGTTGAAGTAGATGCTGTAGTTCGTGGGGCATTTCAGGAGCTCGACACCTTCGGCTGAGAGGGAGGTGTCGAGGTCGTGGAAGGCTTGGTGGAAGAGCTTCGGCAAGAGGAGGAGAGAGGGGCCTTGGTCGAAACGGTGGCCGGCGTGCGTGAGGAGACTGCAGCGGCCGCCGGTGAAGCTGTTTTTTTCGAGCACGGTTACGGATAGGCCGGCTTTGGCGAGACGGGCTGCGGTGGAAATACCGCCGGCGCCGGCTCCTGTTTTATTGTGTTAGTGAATGTGTGTGTGTGAGAGAGAGAGAGAGAGAGAGAGAGAAAGAGAGAATGAGGTTTCTTTCTTGTAAAAAAGTTTACAAGGTGTATGTATTTGATAGGGGATGGAAGGTGTATATGAGGTTGGGTATACAACCTTACCGATGACAACGACTTTCTTCGGAGACTGACTCTCCATTATTTCAAGGAAAACAAACGACTCGCTGATGAAGCCAATTGAGTATAGATCCCGAGCTAGTAGTAAGAAGTCAAGGATATTGATAATTCAATGAGCGAAAACCAAGGTGAGGTAGGTAGATAAACCAATATATCACAGGTGAATACAGGACTGGTATTAGTGAGCGAAGGAGTGAGTGAGTGAGTGGAAGGAAGCTATTGTCGAGATGTTTCCACGATCGCGAGAAGAAAGTCCACTCGTGAAGATCCTCAGTGCAAAGATTGGAAGAGAGAAGAGACACAAGATGTTGGAGTCAACGATGCATCATCGATTGAATGACGCCCTGAGCCCAGCCCAGCCCAGCCCAGCCGGAGCCGGAAGCATCCGCAATATTGCTATCCAGCTAACATAGTCAGTCTATCTAGCCAGCCGCCAGAACATATCATACCAAGGTATCCCAGGAAGCATGGAATGCTAAGACAGACATGTCTCACTTGACAAGACAATGACATGTTACTTAGATTGACCTCCTAGGGCAGACCGTAGATAGGACATGGGGGGGGGGGGGGGGGGGAATGTTATCCAGGTAGTTTTTTTATTCCCATGAATTCCAATACATGCACACGTCACACTCACATTATAGCTCAGACAAGTTCATGATTCATCATAGCTAAGGCCGCCCTAAGAAAGGTTGAATTTGATCTTATTATCATCTTCCTAGATCCTCTAGTCATGGAGGGGCGGGCTATTATACACATAGATCTAGGTACCAGACTCTCTATTATATATTAATATTCGATACAGAATGTATACATTCACCGAGATCTCAGACCATTAACGCCGAGCTCGTCGTATCATTATTATTATTATTTTGTAAAAGGGGTGGCGTTTTTCCTTTTTTCAAGTGGAATAACAAGAATATGAGGTAAAACTACCATGCCCGGTCTATTGTAATTCAGCATTCCGCATCCGGAACTGTTATTAGAACAACTATGTATATGTTTTTTTATGAGATCGCAAGATTCTTCCAAGCAACCCATAGACGTCTAAGGAGAGGCACAGTGGCTCGGCCCTTCTTTGTCTTAGTCGTAGAGGGAATGCCCTTCGTCTCCCTGAGAACGCGGCCGATTTCCATGTAACTCTCCACCGCGACCACCAGCGGACCCCGAATCTCATCGGGCAGTAAACCCATCGTAGGCCGTGATGCCTCGTACTCTCGAAATGCCAGATCGAGTAACCTCTGTCGGAGGCCCTCTACTTTCGGTTGGCCGGGATTTACGCAGATGTCCTTTGGTGTTAATCCTGCCTCCGCCAGCCAATCCGTAGGTAGATAGACACGTCCCACTTTCGCGTCGACCTGGATATCGCGTGCTATGTTGACGTATTGGAGGGCGTGGCCCATTGTGATCGCCGCTTGTATGAGGTTTGACTTTTCGCTGTCGCGTAGCTCGGCGGACGTGTGTCGGAATATCAACCATAGACACAATTCACCGACCGTGCTCGCGACGCGGTGCGCATACGCCCTGATATCCTCCTCCGTATGAATCGGAAACTCGCCACGAGTGAACGCCAGATCCATCTTAAACCCTTCCAAGAGTTCGTACAGCGGCTTCCTCGGCAGACGATGAGTGGGTAAGAGGTTGAGGGTCGAGTGTGCGGCCGTGGGGAAGTTGTTTTCCACGTAACTGGCCACGGCGGATGCTAGATGTGATTGTTTCTTCGCGGTTCCGTAACAGTGATCGAGGTAGCCTGTAAGCTTTTGTATCCATGCTAATGCCTCGGCTTCGGTGCGGGATTCATCCACCAGATCGTCGGCAACTCGGCAGAACGAATACCTGAGCGTACACTTTAGCCCTTGCCACGATGGTGATTACGGGATTGCCTAAGGGAAGAAACTCACAATAAGATCAAGTCGATACGAAGACGTCCAGGAAACACGGCACTGGCAAGATAGAAGCTCCGGCTTTTTCTGCGCAGAACGCCAACCGCGTCTCGTATGCCCCTGATTCGCGCCATTTCATACCTCGAAGGATCGGCAAATATAGCTCGGAAGAGGAGGATAGGAGAAGTACGCCCCGCGACCCTGGGGAACTTGTCGGGAAAGGTATCGAGAACGGCCATGGCTCGGTCAAACGCCACCAGCCCGAAGACGACCAGGACGTTGGTGAGCAGGAAGAAGACAGCTTCTTCGAGCGCGAGACTCCCCCACAGATTCCAGCCGAGTTTAGTTTTCGACCCGATGACCCATGTTCCCCGGCTCAAGGCACGCTCGTCAACTACCCACAGGTAAACCGTGGGTAAACAAATCGGGATGGCGACGCTGGCAGTGGGGAGTTGGATCATGAAATAGCCCGATAACGTCAAAGAGAGCAGGAGAATAGGGCAAGCCCAGACCAGAATCAGTCCCATATAAGTCCCGCCGCCTCCCTCCCTCAAAAGCACGGCGCCCGTCACCACGGCAGCGGACAGCACGAGCTGGCCAAGCCGCCTGGTGCGGTATACGCTATAAGGGGCATCTCTGCCGTTGACGAGAAACTGGGGATGCAATATTGCCTTGTTACATAAGATGTAGATCAGCGCCGTGATATACGTCTGGATGAAAAAGAAGAAGACCTCCTCGGCCGGCACGGCGAATAGCCGTGGGCCCAAGATGGCATCCGGGTGGTATGTCCAGATGCCATGGCGTACCAAGTATGAGTCCCAGGGAAGCGCGGAAAGGAAGGCTATTAGACATAAGAGCAGAATCTTGTATACGTCCAGCCTAGTGAGGAGCGGTTTCAAGAGGACCGTCAAGACACCTGCCAGCGGAATAGTGTACGTGAGGTGTCTGTGGGAAGAAAGCAAGGAGTTCTTAGTCACCAAAACCTTAAACTTGACAAAAGTAAACAATTCACCAGGAATTTAGGAAAAAAAAAATGGAATAAGGGGGGCAAGCTTACACAAAGGCATATTCGTAGGCCATGGCAAAAAGTGAGAAAGGGGGGTGGTTTCTCGAAATTGCCGGTAAAGGCGGCGAAGCGCCCGAAGGGTAAGGGAACGATTAGTCTAACTTTTGTTCGCAAGGGGGCGGATGAGATGAAGGGGGCAAAGATTCTCAGCACCCTTCCCTTCATCTCTGGATCGGGAATCGGGACAACAATAACACTGTTTATAGCTAAGGTTTGAGCGGAATGACAGGGAAAGACAGGGAAAGACAGGGAATGAAGGACATATGATGCAATATGAAAGCGTTCGATTTAGAAACATCATGATTACTGATGTGGATCGGCTTTCACGCCCCGTCATACCCCTTTCGCTTGGAAAACGGTTGGGCTGGTTGGACGGGTTGGACGGGTTGGACGGGTTGGACGGTTGCGGAAGCATGTTCCATACAATACACATGGGTTTGGCATGATGGGCGAACTAATGAATTCGTAAGATTCATGTGTGTACCTGGAGACTGGAGTTAAGGGACATTGGAACACGACCATGCCATGTTGGCAGGTGTTCTATCGAAAATCGCATGCCATTCGATGTGTGAACATTCGTTTGTCGCTGGCAGCAAAACGCACACATTCTCATCAGTAAGGAAAGCGAATAAGGCAGAACCTTATTTTGTATATGCTGGAATCAGTGATTCAGTGGAATGCAGGCCGATGAGTTGCCGGTATGTTTTCGTGGTGAGTCGGTGACGAGTGCTGGTCGGTTGGAGTCCGAGGTTCTGGACCCGGGTTAGGGACGTACTCACTTAGTCATCATTGAGTAAGCCGGACAGAACCGACTCCGAGAGAGACACTTTTGATCTGCACAGCCACAGGCCAAGTCGTGTTGCTAATTATTGCTAATTATGTTGAGACTAGTGGCTTGGACCATTCAGCTACATACCTAACCTAGGTACATATGTACCTAACCTAGGTATGGAGGTATTACTCTGTGTCCGTACACTGGAGGCCTGAAGACTGAAGTTGATGGTTTTGCTTCCGTCAAGTAGAAAATGCTTTGGCCAAATAACTCTTGTACCTAATCTGTACTTACTTACACAACAAAGGCCGGGCGAGTACTAACAACTAGCAGGAAAACTAGGAATACCACTGAATGATTCCCCCTACGTAACCATGAGCTGCACTACGGACGGTATCTAGGTAAGAATCTAAGATGGCGTACCTAAGCTATGGAATTGACCAAAATGCCAGTAAGTGCGAAGTCGTACATCGTAGGTAATGTAGTCCGGTTTCTGTCCGGTGTACGTAAGTAAATGCACTTCTAGAGTTTCGTTACGTCCGTACCTACAACAGGTTTATGTAGGTTAGATGATTTCCCCAATCAAGTTAACTAGTTGGCATCTAACAGTCCATATTCTGTCCGTAGCAACCTTGATAGGCTGGATTGAAACCTTTTACATGGTGTACGACGGCGGCGGATCAATGTCCGGCGCAATTGTCTACTAAGGTTGTGGACGGCAGCCACGCTAAACGCATAATACTACAGGCAGAAAAGCAGTCCCGCCAGTGAGTGTAGTCCGCTGTAAATCAGTATGTAGACCGTACCACCCACTGTCTCCCCACGTGCCTGTTCCTGCCTGTTCATTACCTAGCGTACAGTCCGTACTTACACAGCGAAAGGTCCGGTTCTTCCTAAACTCGAACTTGCCATAACTCTCTCTCCACTCTCTCATCACAACCTGCGAACCAAGTCTCGAGGACTGCCGATCCACCACTTCATCTCCACCACAGCCGGGATCAGCCGTCGTCCAAACGCCAACACCATTGTTGAAGCCTCGCTTCTGTCCAAGTATTGCGCAAAGAAAACCGATCGCAACCATGGCTGCCGCTGGGATACTCGATCCCACCAAGGTCGGCAAGTATCGCGTCGTCCTAAGCGATGCACTGCTGGGGAAGGATTCCAAGGAACTATACACCGGCATCAGATGTAAGCGCTGCCCTTCCGAGATCTCGTGCGGTAAGCGTAAGTTGAACTAACGCGACAACTTCTAGATAATCACAAACCAGCGCTTTCTTCCTCTACCGCACCACACCAGGCACGCATAAAGCCCACCAGCTCAACAGGCGCTTCAGCGCCCTCCTACGATCTCTCTTTCCAAGATGACGGGGGTCGCTACGCCTATCAGGGTACCCGTACCCACGAACAGAGCCAATACGTGCTCATTTTCGATCCCGAGAAAGAAGTTTTTGTTCTCCATCGTGTAGATTCCATGTTCAACATGAACTTGATCCGCACGCCTACCAACGACGACGCCGACGACTTGCGACAGGAATATCCACACCTAGAGACAAACCAGTCGCCCGGAACTGGCAAGACAAAGAATGGCGTCTTCTCTACCAAACTTTCCAAGCCTACCAAGCCCAAGAAACCCACTGCTGCCAAGGGATCTAAAGCGACCACGGTGGTCACAAATGCCGAACCACCGAAGCCTGCGCCAGCGGCTAAGCCGAAGAAGGTGCAGCATCACGACTACGAAGATGAGAGCTCAGACGACGATATCCTGACTATTGAGAATCCTGGCGGTGTCGCGCCCAAACGTAACCGAGACTTCTCGCCCGGATTCATCGACAAGCCTCGGCGATTCTCCGAATTCTTCCAGCAGCAGAATGACGAAAATGAAGAAATGGACAATATGGAGATCGAAGTGGAAGCTCTGAACGATGCGGATGGCGAAGAGGAGGAAGAGGAGGAAGAACAGGAAGAAGAAGACGACGATGATGATGATGCCTCTGAAAACTTTAAGCTACCTAGCCCTATTCATCGACAGATGATGAGTCAGAATATCAACGGTGGCGGTCGCTATACCAGTTTCAACAACAACAACAACAACAACAACAACAGCAACAACAACAGTAACAACAACAACAACAATAACAACACGCAGAGCGCACAGGTTGAAGAGGAGTCCGATGAAGACGAGGATATGGTAGATGCGGCCGAAGCTGCTGCCCAAGACGACATAGGGGCGGTGGATTTAGAGGCCGAGCTGATGGCCGAGCTGGAGAAAGAGGAGAGTGATGTCAGTGAAGAAGAGTAGACTTGAGAAGTTTCAGCTCTCTCGCATGGCATGCTTCATGATCAATGACCTTTATTGAAAGAGGGGCGAAGGGAGGGGGAGGACTCGCCTCGTTTACGAGATCTCTTAAAGCGGGGGCGAGTAACAATTTGCATTTGGTCTGTCTGACTTCTCGGCCAATGATTTCGATTTCTCGGAGTTGCATTACATCTGGGGGAGAAAGAGAGAAAAAATAAAGACTACCCACGTACTATGGATTGGGAGATGATCACCAGCGGTTGGCGTTTGGTGGCTGTTTCTTCGATTGTTTTTATCTTTTCGTTGGCTGTTTTTCCACGATACCAGTCTTTCCTCCCGCGCTTTTTACCCTTGCTATTGGCGTTATTATAGACGAGAAAGAGAAAGAGAGAGAGAGAGAGAGAGAGAGAGAGATCAGTTCTTCACAATACTCAGACAGAGACAGTCCCTAGGCAACGAAGAAGAAATATATCCCCCGACCACCTTAGTTATACCTATGGTGTGTATAATGAAAACAAACCCAAAAAAAAACAAGCAAGTTACATGTTCGCCTTTTTTTTATATATTCTCGGAAAGACTTTTCCGCCTTGCTTCATTTGTGAATCCGTTTTCTGTTGAAATGTCTGGGAGTCGGACGGAACTGGGTGAGATGACCTGTGTATGGATAACGATCAAAGAATACTCGGTAACTATCTATCATAGCCGAAGTTCATGTTGGACGGAATCGTGCGATGTCTACGTTCGGGTATGTTATTAATTACATTACTTAGGATTAGGATAGGTCATTCAGGAGACCCTCCGTACCGGGCATGGTTGTAACATAGTTATTGTTCGCGATGACTTACTTACCTACTTATACAACCTGTATACGGGTACGAGGGGTCAGGGGTTAGATTGGGGGGGGTTCGAAATTATTTATTACAATCAACATATGTTTCTTTCTGGTTTTCTTCTCAGTCCAAGTAAGACTTTTTCGAGGTTTCGACGAGAGAGGGAGATGAAAGTACGGGTAGGTTTTTTGGCTGTTTTTGGCTGTTTTTGGCTGTTTTCACGCTCCAGGTTAGCTGGTAACGTAGGTAGCTACGTAGGACTATTGATAGTCTGTGTCTTATGATTATTCCGCTTGGAGTCGATATTGCTATCTCTATAGCAAACGAGCAAGCAAGCAAGCAAGCAAGTAGGCAAACAAGCAAGTAAGCAAGTAAGCAAGGAACTATTTCATAGTCCGATCTGAGATGAAAAAAAAAAAAATCAAAATCCATCTAGTTATAGGATACACGAAGTGGGAAACGCAAGACTGTATAATATCAATCTCCTGGAAATTATATATATAAAGTAAGAAAGAAAGAAAGACCATTTAAAAGATGAAAAAAAATAAATAAATCAGTCCTTAGAAAGAAATATCTTTAGGACCCGTCGACAACGACGAACGAGGAGAGTAGACGTGACGCCCGTGTTGTTGTTTTTTTTTTTTTTTTTTTTTTTTGGGAGAGGGGAGCTGAGGCTTGTATTGATGAAGTCTCCACGCCTCTTCGTGCAGGATTTATCTGCGCTCTCAATGCTTCAATTCGTATATACGCCAAGCGGTATGATGGTTAGAGCGAACTCGAGGTGTCCTGCGTGCGTGTCCTGGAGCGCATGAGCCTTGCGCTGTCCTTCCTGGTTTGCGCATCTGAGCCAAAACACCTTTCAGTTCCTGCCGAGTTGCTGCTTTCGGGCTCCGTGAGGAATAAAGAACTGCCTCATGGGCAGATATCAAGCTGGTATGTCCCGATGTTCGACAAGGAAAATGCTGCTCGCGCAGACACAATGTCATTGTCGCATCCCATAGTCTGTACTTACACGACTCTCACAACCTCCGGGAACAAAGAGTCGGAATGCAGACCAATCACGCAGTTTTCAATTGGACTATCATCGAGTGCCTAATTCTAAGCAGTATACACCGTCTTCGGTCACAAGCAGCAACGCCGTCAAGCGGACACATCTAATGTAAGTGAGCAGACCGTCTCACGGGGGTCGTATCTGGACCGGATTCTCAACGTCGAGCGGCCAAGAGACTCATGTAAATACCCCAGCCGAGACCGGCGCAGCTCGCAACCAGATTCCGGCCTTGGACGCTCTTGACGAAGGCAAAGTTGATCAAGCTCACAAAGGGCCAGACTCGCCACCCGGCGGACATGATGGGGAAGAACTCCCGCTGACTCACGGCGACCACGCGGTCCCAGTTGACCCTGCCGAGATTGATGACGCTGGCGGAAAGCAGGTATTGCAGGCTCTTCTCCGGACTGCTGAGGGGGTGGCCTGGGGCGCGCGGCATGGCATCCTGGATGGAGTGGATGAAGAGGCTGAAGAGGAAGGTGTTGGCGGCGGCGCCGAGACTCTGGTCCAAGAGGAACTTGATGATGGTGTTGGGGATGTTCAACTTGGGCTGTGGTGCTGGTTTGCCGTCCTTGGCTGCCTTGTTGGCCTTCTTTTCATCGTTCGTGGCTGCCGACGACGACGACGACGACGAGGGTGCATGGGCTGGGAATGTCGATTCTAGGAATTCTTGCCTATACGGGATCAGAATTGTTGAACAGTGAATAGAAGAATGAAACAGGTCGGATACTCTCATGACATATCAAGTCACTTCGAATCACCCGCATTCCAATCCCATCTCATCACTTCAAGATAAAAAAATGGTACATACCATAAGAAGTTGGGCGGCACGTTGAGAAAAGCAAACAAGACGAATTGGAAGATCGGCACCAGGTCCAAGACAAAGTGTTTCTAAGGCCGCGTCGGTTAGAGTGAGTGAGGACGTTCAAGATGACTGGCTGAGAAATGAGAAGACACAAGTTAATAGACGACCACATACATCTGACTTGTAAGCCGTGAGGCATTGTGCCAGGGTGTTGGACGTCGCGGTGAGAACGGCTGACTGCAGCGTAGCCGAGACAATAGGAGGCAATGCCATGGCTCTCAATCTTCAAACGGAATGTTGACACGGGGTGGCCTTGCTAAGAATATATGTATGATACGTGACCTAGCTTTCCTGGCAGGCTCGTCAGCATGAGAGGATTGGAAGATTGTGAGGCCTATTTAAATTATTTGTAAAACAGGGGAGGGGGGAGGAAAGATGGGAGTAAAGAAATCTGGGTTGCTTGTTTGGATAGATGCCCGATGCCGGATGCTTGGACGAGATTAAACGAGAGAGAAAAAAAAGGTGGCAAGCAAGCCCAACTGTCAGCTAATGCGGAGTGCATGTAAAAAAAAAAAAAAAAAAAAGCCAACAGGGACGGCAAGCAGCGTGGAGGCAGCAGTGTGGCATTCACACATCGTCTCCAATCATTTTTCAGTGGGAAAGAATGGTACGGTATGAGTGGTAATAGGGATAGACGGGGAGGCTTGGAACCGAACAAATCGTATCAAGTCACCTACTGGAAACCGAGAAAAGAGAAGGTTGGGTCCGTATGTATGTATGTATATGTTGGTGCCGTATACGCAAAAAGAGGTATATACAAGCTGGAGTTATATGGACGTGAGCGTAGGACCGAAGATCAATCAACCTGCCAAATGCTAATGTGGTAGGCTACTGTAAGTTGACGGACCAGACAGACACAACAGTCTTGGTGTTTACTTATGGAGTCGCTGAATCGATCATGCGCCGGTAATCAAACAATTAAGGCGTGTGTTGACTGTTGACGTATGTACGTATGTACAGATTACTGGACAGACAATAGCTGTCTTGTCTGGGTAGAGAAGATTGTAGCGTAGCAATCCGAAAATGAGGGTGAGCGAGGAGTGATGGAAATGAAATTCACGCTCCATAATGTGCACGAGCTCCACTCGGACCGTCCTCGGCTACGTTAATGCATTGGCTCGTCAATAGAAGCAGGCATGTATATGTAGTATCAATGAGACGGTGTTGGGGCTGCCAAGAGGCAACAAAAGTTCCGCATAAGATGGTAGGTTAGTAGTCTGTCTGTATGGTGTGAAAGCGATGCAGTCATGGAACCAGAAGAACCAGAAGAACCAGAAGAACCAGATCTTTCCTATCTAGATAGATAGATAGACTAGATACGGACGGGACAGACGGGTTTAACCCATCCTTATATACGAGTACGTTACATGGGTTAATCACATATCTGGCCCTCCTGGTTGCACTTATACGGTCTTACCGGCCAACTGGATTGGTACCTTGGGTAGGCGCCCACCCGGCCGAAGTCCGGCCCAACTGCGCCAGATCTTCAATCCATCCATGCTCATCCATTTCACTTACTTTGTGCCTCCAATAACTTATCACAATCACTCTCGAAATGCCCCAACCATCGCGGCTCTTGAGTCGCACGGCCTTCCGCCCAACTGGCCTGACATTGCCGCGGGGAAATGGTCCCACTTGTCACTTCGACGCAACCACACTACTACCAGAGGCCTCTCGCTCGCAGTCCTCGTCCTTCTTCCACACGTCCAGGCCGCGCTGCTTCACGATATCCCCCATACGAATACGAAACCCTTCTTCCAGAGCGCCTCCAACTGCCTCTACAAATACTTCTACAAATGTCTCTACCGCAGCCACACCTAGATACCCTAATGCCGCGATACTGCCTAATATATCTGATGGCTTCTGGAGAGTCATTCGGAGCTACAAATTCCATCTCATCCTGTTTTTCGGCTCTCTCGGCCTCTTGGCGGGGACAAAGTACAGCTTGGATGCAGGCCCACGTTCCCCGCCATTGCTCGGGTCCGCTGAAGACCTCCGCCTCAAGAGTAAGATCCAGGCCGAGGGCAATGCCCTTCCCATCGTAAAGCAGCTATCCGCCGACCCTGCCTGGAACTCTTGGGATGCGTACGCTGGTATCTCCACTACGCCGTCGCCCACCAACCCACAGGGGAAATCCGCGGCACAGTCGCGCATCACCTCCGGCCCCATGTCCGGGTCCACCGGCCTCGCCTTCCAACGCGTCTTCCACAACGCGTCCACGGGCGAGCTCGTGAACGTCGTCTACTTCGGACCCAGCCTGGCTAGCTGGCCGGGCTACGTTCACGGCGGCGCCCTCGCTACTGTGCTCGACGAGACGCTGGGGCGCTGTGCCATCCTCAAGTTCCCCAGCCGCACGGGTGTCACGGCGAATCTCGAGATGCAGTACCGCGCTCCGACTCGGACGGGTGGGTTCTACGTCATCCGGGCGAGACCCATGGTCGACGAGACGAGAACTAAAGACGGGGCCAAAGTCTCAGATCGTAAGCTCTGGGTCCGAGCAACGCTGGAATCCGTGGCGGGCAAACTCACCGTTGAAGCGAAGGCTTTGTTCGTGGTACCCAAGGGATACACTCTTCGACCTGTTGAAGGCCTCTGACGACCTTGCCATTGGATTGAGAGGAAGTTCGTCATGTTGTTCGCGGCCTGACGGTATATTGAAAGTCCTCAACAAACTGGGCAAAGACCGACCTCTGTTTGATTACCTGGACGCTATGGATATGAAGTACCCCTCACCGACAATAAATGAGGGTATCACCATTACCCATGTCTTGTTACGTCCAGGCTGCCTCAGCAAAGGAATACATATTTATCTATCTAGGTACATTCTATACAACTGGAAGAAATCTTCAAACTACAGCTAAAACGCTATCAATCACTGGTGGTATGTACACTGCTATTTTCACGAGTACAACGTGACTCAAAAGGTCAGCGTTTAATTAGATACACAGGCTGATCCCATCCAGTTTCCGCTTTCACCATCAAAAGTCTGCCAAATTGGCAAGAAAAAAGTGCCTCAAAGGCCACCCCATCACTACCCACCGAGTTACGCCGAATTGGATTGATACCTTGGGCAAATTCATCGTGCATTTGGATTTGGTTGTTGCCAACCACCACGACCTCCCTGAAAGCCCCTTCTATACCCGCCATACCCGCGGTCCCAGAAGGGTCCTCCATATCCACGGCCACCGCCCCGAAAGCCACCGCGATGGTTATTCGCATTTTCCCTGGCCGAGTAGGGTTTATTCGGAATAGGATGTTGCTGTTGTTCATGGCTAGTCTCAGGACCCTGGGATGGTCGCGGGTGGGGGTTGAGGTTGGCAGAAGTGTTGAGATCGCCTCGAACTTGGCCATGTCTTCGAAGGAAGGGTTTCCGAGGGCCTTTGGGCTTGCCATCGACGGAGAAAACAATCTTCTTCACAGGATCCTCTGCCATAGGGAGTCCGTGCAGACCGAAACGCTCCCAATCTTCTTTCGGCGTCGTCCACGGCTGGAATAGATTTTCCAGTTTTTCGATCTTCCTGAGCTCGGGCATCCAGCATCGAACGTACTGTCCGTCCTTGTCGTAGTCGAATGCTTGCTTGACGGGGTTGAAGATGCGGGCTTCGCCTCTCGGGTCGTTACCTACTCCTGCCACATACTGCCAATTGGACCAGTTCGAGTTGACGTCGTAGTCAACAAGCATGAACTCGTACCACTCGGCGCCATACCGCCAGTCAATGTCGAGGTGTTTGGCGAGGAAGCTCCCGACGTTCTGTCTGGCTCGGTTAGACGTGTACCCCGTGCGTATCAGCTCTCGAGAGGACGCGTCGATAAAGCTTTGCCCAGTCGTACCGTGAAGGACTCGCTTCAACAATGCAGACACCTCTTCGGCGGATTGCGATTGAGTAGTCGCGTGCTTATCGCCCACATTGCCTGTTTTCCACTTACGAGTACGATCGTCTCGGAACCCGGATCGGTAAAAGAGCTTGGCCCGGAACTTCCGCGTGCAGAGTCTCATGTAGTCGCGCCAGAGCAGTTCGAAACGAATAGCCTGAGTGCCTTCGTTTTCGCCTTGACCGTACCCGTCCGTTTCCGCGTACTTCTCGTCTGTCTTGTCCTCGAAATGCAAGAGCGCTTGGTGAACTTGGCGCGCGGTGAGACACCCTTGGGCAAGATAGGCCGATAGCTTCGTGCTGTAGTCTATCCCCATCAAGCCATTCCGCGAGGACTTGTACAGAGAGGCGTGGCCTGACCGTATGATGGCATCAAGTCTATCCAAAGCATTGTCTTCTCCACCACGGAAGGGATGAGTTGACTTCTCTTCATCCGTAGAAGCGATTTTTGGAACATCCTTCTGAATGGGATCAACTAAGGCTTTCTCAAAGGCCTCGAGCGACGACGGAATCTCAAAGGGACCTGGCTGGCTTGGTATCAAGGACGTCTCGATTGACTCGGGAAGAGATCCTTCCGCCGGCCGGGGGTTTGTCGCTCGCGGACGTTCTCTCAGGGGTTCATTCATCTTCCGGTATGTTGTGAACACGTCCGGGAGGTCCTGGGAATTGTCTATTTTGAGATCGCGACTACCAAGAGTATACGTCAGTCAGACCTTTTTGCCCTGTTTCCCATATAAAACGCTGGGATTGAGGCAGGGCACCTACTCGTCGATAAAATACTTCTCATCCACCCATAACTTGAGGTCGATACCCAGAGTGGAGCAAGCTTCGGACACGCGCTTCTCATCCTGCTCTTCCTCATGCCCTTCCTCGGTGATCATCCAAACGGCGCCTATCTTCATTTGGCGTTCTCTGAGCCCCTCGACGAGATGAGTTAATACTTCATCATGCTTCCCGACGCGAATGGTCAAGTCGTTTCCCAACTTCGCCAGGTTCTCCTTCATATTCCAGAGAGACTGCGCGATGAAACGCGCCCGGTGCGGTCCACACCGCCAAAAACGGCCAATCTTGCTCCTCGCTTCGGGAAAGGGGGATTTTTCACCCTCTTTCAAAAAGCCGGAGACTTCGATCTGGTGGGGCGGGATGATGTGGACGGGGAGCAAGTGCGTGAAGCCATGGTCGGCGGACGTTGACGACAGATGGTGAAGGATAGGGTTATCGGACACCCGTAGATCGTGTCGCACGATGTAAATCAAGGTATTATTGTTTGAGTCACCCATGATGCTGCTACTGTCCACGAGATATGTCGTCGTCGTCGTCGTCGTCGTCGTCGTCCGTGCTGGTAGCCGCGGGAATCGTAAATCAGGGGAAGGAGAAACCCAGCGAGAGCTTGACCGCGACGAACGAGTAATTGATGAGTAGAGAACGCGCAAAGCCAGGATTGATTGGATTTGGAGAGGCTTGTTTGTTTCAATCTCAGGGGGTTGAGCCTCTTTTTTTTTTTTTATCTTAAGAGCTTAAGAGAGGCGAAAAAAAAAAAAAGTCGTTGTGAGACCAGGGGCA
This sequence comes from Xylariaceae sp. X187, assembly GCA_028637585.1. NCBI lineage: Eukaryota > Fungi > Ascomycota > Sordariomycetes > Xylariales > Xylariaceae > Xylariaceae sp. X187. Next base: position 366,418 of record JAJIZN010000005.1, read on the forward strand.
TTCGAAAAGTATCAATGACGTCAAAAGTAACGAACGCGTTTAAAAAACCCCGATATTATATCGATCGAGATAAGAAGGAGAGAGAAAGTTACAACAAAAAAAAAAAAAAAAAAAAAAAAAAGAGCGTTATATAGTGGGTTTCTGTTTTTTCCCCCTATCGGGAATGAGAGAAGGTGTCGCGGAGGGGAAAGAGAGAGAAAGAGAGAGGCGCTTGTTTTTCGAACGAATAGGGAGGGTCGAAGGAATCAAGAAACCTGGTTTTTTTTCTTCTTTCCTTGCAGGTTTAATTTTTTTTTTCGGGTTGTTGTTGTTTGTTTTTTTGATTTTTTCTCGTGTCTTCCAATGGCTTCGAAAGAGTGACGTCAAAGGGGAACAAAAGAAGTAAAAAAGCCAAAAAAAAATAAAAAAAAATGCAGGTTGATGATTCCTTTTTTTGGTGTGTTGATGTGGTTTTTGAGTGCGACCCTTGGATGGATACTTGTTTGAAGATATATATATATAGTCCTAGTTGAGAAAACAAAAACGAGTTAGTAAAAGAAATGAAGGTGTATAAGTTAACGTCAACGGCAATGGGGGATGGAGGGGAGGGGAGGGGAGGGTAAAACTCACAAGCTGGTTTATTCCAGGAAGGTGAGGAAGGGGGGCGGGATGAGATCAGGGACGGCGGCGGCGGCGTCAATTAAGAAATAGGTATGGTTATTCTCTCTCGCTCTCTTCTTTCTTTTCTTTCTTTCTCTTTTTTTTTTGGTTTGTATGGTTGGCGCGGTTTGAGTTTCTATAAGTAAGCGGTAGGTAAGGGTAGGTAAAGGTAGCGTTTATACCTACACCTTTTTTTTTTTTTGTTTTGTTTTCTTTTTCTTTCTTACTGTAGAGAGTCCAATCAATGCGGGAACGGAAAACCGGAACTTCGGTTTAAGGCAAGGCAAAGCATACAAGCTAAAAAGCAAAGTAGTATTTGGGGAGGGGAGGAGATTAGTGTTGCGTTAGTCGTAGATGTTGTTATGTTTCTGGCCGACACGATTGGGAATTGGAAGGGGGGAGGGGGGGGGAATCTTTTCAGGTAAGTGATAAGAATGGATAGATAGGTAAAGGTAAGGTAGCGTAGCGTAGCGTAGCTCTTACTACCTGGGTTAGATAGCGATTAATTCCAAGGTATGAGAGAGAAGGTCCGGGGGCGAGTTCGAGGATTGGGTGTTGGTATAGGTTTGGTATGGAGGAAGTTTTTTTTTTTTTTTCGTATAATACGGAATGATGATGCTGCGATTGCGATGTTTGCGCTTCGACAAGGGAAACCGAAAAAACCAAATCCAAGAGATAATACCGCGTAGCAAAGGGAAACAAACAAAACTTGAGATTCGAACCAAAAGAATAGGCGGCCAAGTTGCTGCTTTTTGTTCTTCTCTCTCTCTCTTTTTCTTTCTTTCTTTCTTTCTTTTTTGGCAAAAACGATTCGAGAGACTCTCCCATAATTGACAGAAAAAAAAATTGAAAAAAAACCTTTCCATGAGGCGAAAGATGGGCGACCATTTATTTAGAAGCCGTTCGACTGTTCAAAAAAAAAAAAATGAAAAAAAGAACAAATCTAATCTACAAGACTCAAGGTAACTAACGAGGAGGAAACCCTTGTGAAAAAAGCGTTGGCCGATTTGCAAGTCGGAGATCGGAAATCCAGATCGGAGGGGGGCCAAAGCGCCCTTTTTCTTTTAATTAAGCAGTAACCTATAATTATCACTTTTTGGGGGGAGGGGGGGTGGTGGTGGTGGCAATTCTACCAATTCACCACTTACAATGATACATGCCTTTACCTTACCTTACCTTACAGACTTACCTAGGTATGTATGTACCATATGGGGAGGGGAAAAAAAAAACAAAATCCAAAAAAGAACAATTGTTTATGTTTCGATTGAAAAGAAAACGGTGACGTCGACTATATTATAATATACTTTGGGTCATTATTTATTTTACAAGGTTAACTAGGTAGCTAATGGGGACGGGAAAGTCTTTTCTGGTTCAAGAGATATATAGTCTAGACTAGGTAGTTAGAAATGAGATTGAGGAGGGTTTCCGCCAGGTTTGTTTTCTTGGATTTCGAAGAATTTACGGAATTTACGGAATTACTGTCTCGCGCACGAGAGAGAGAGAGAGAGAGAGAGATTGATCGAGACTGAGACTGAGACTGAGATTGAGATTGAGATTGAGATTGAGATGAGATTCTTGTGGTGCATCATCGCCAGGATTCCCGTCTTCCCAGTCTTCGGTTCCATGGATGGTCAAGTCTTGGTCGTCTTTGTTTACAGAACTGCCATTTCGTTTGGTGACTTCTACTACGTAGTAGGTTTCGGGGTTACTTTGTCCGATTCATTACGTGCAAGTGTCCAGCACCTTGCAAACGTCATTACTTATTCCAGCGTATTCCAGTGTTAAGGTATCTGTGCAAATGCGTGCATGCAGTTGCAGGAAACGGGGGGCGCCCTGCAAGGTCGGCCTACCGTCTTGTTCGGCCGTTCAGTTGGGCACCATTTACTAAGTCTCAGGTGCTCGGTAAGTTTATTCTTACACAACGCGGAGGGGCTCCTCATGAGATGCTTATGCATTGTGCTTGAATTAGGTGGCCGAGCAGGATGGTATATACGAAAAAGGGGAAAATATCCGGCTGCTCTCTCGGACTGGCTGTCGACATTGATGCTAGCGCTTATATTTTGCAGGAAGCGGTCCATCCAGCGAAGGGGAAGGGGAAGGGCTGGTTGGGTCAAGGTATTGTTATCACCAACAGTAACCAATACCTACCTATGTGTTTGTTTGTGGCCGTCTTGACGGGTTGGTTTTATTTAGAAGTAGAAGAAAGAAAAAAAAAAGGAAAAAAAAAAAAAAAAAAAGCCATGTGATGCGATTGGCTTGGATTGGGAAGTACGATTCCTACGCCGAGTATGAAAAAGTGTGTGCTGGCGTTCAACGTTAGAGGGTATTAATATTTCATCCTCGCATCTCACTGCCTTACGCTACAGGACGGTGGCACATCGTCTCTCGTGTAAAAGAGAAAGTCTAACCTTACATGCCCGGTTTAAACACCACTCGGGTCGGCACGGCTTATCGTTCACCAACATCGGGGCGTGCCATCATGTACCGTACACAATGTGAATGGAACCACATAGGTAGCTTAGTAAGGCCGAGGTTGAGTGTAATAGCTCCATCTGGAAGTGCCGTAGACTAGATACCTGCCTACCCACCTACCTACCCAGATTACGAGTTGTACATTCATCGTTCTTTAATGCAATTCAATCATCATGAGGTATCTAGCCGCAAATAGGTATCTAGACCAAATAGGTATCTAGCCCAAATAGGTACCTAGGTAGATAGATAGGTAGGAGGTAGACACTTCCCCACGGCACTGAAAAGGAAGCACTGAAAAGGAAGGATCTATCTAGGTAGGCATTCGTGTCTTTCTGTAGCGGGTTCTGAGCGGCCATAGCACAGCCTCTCTAACGCAAATGTAGTGTCACTTGGTGCTGGCTAGTGGCCGTTGCACATGCGAAGACAGAAGCCGCTCGAGCGTCACACTTGTTGGTGTTTCTGGACAGAGACCGGCGTGGCCGTCGAAATGCTACCTCCTTTTCTACCTTGCGTGGCTTGGTAGTACCTACTACGTGTGGCTAGGTACAGTCTGTAAGTCCGTAGAGACATCTCGGATGCCTCACTGATTTATTCAAGAGCTCAATCCTTGCTTTATTGGATTATGGATTATGGATTATGAACTATGAATTATGAATTTTGAATTATGGATTAGGTATCTTAGTAGGTAGTTTACTACGTAGTATACGGAGAGTACGGTGAATGCATAGTGCAGTATAATTCACTAGATATAGTGTCTGCTAGCAATTAATTACCATGTAAGTACAGATGTGCTAGGTAGTTAGTGTGCCAGGTAATCCATTCCTGGAATTCCAGGCACGCTAAACTCGATACTGCAAAAGTCCTTTGCCTATTAGCGCAAAAAGCAACGCATCAATTAACCAGGGATCAGATCCAGAAGGGGAATAGACGATGACGGGCTATGCCACATCGGGCAACAACACGTGAGGGCCTCTCGCAGCGCGCGCAAGCTGAAGTATTCAAACACCCTGGCTCCCGACCTCCAATATTTTCCCTGGCTCTGGCTTTCGTACAAGCTTAGCCGACCTTAATCACCAGAAACCCCACGATTTGAGGCTGAAGGACCCTACCACTACCGGTTTCTAACTTTCAACGTCCCTCCGTCCATCCATCCCATCCATCCCATCCATCTCATCCATCTCATCCGTCCAAAACATGTCTGTTTCCAGTCCCTCGCGAGCCCATTGTTGCTAGTTGCTGGGACAAGCCGTGGCGGCCTCTCTCTCCATCTGTGTGTGATATTACCCATTCATACTACCTACCGTACACCGACTATACGGGATACTGGCCGCCGACTGCGCTGCCCGCCAGCGTCGCCCTCTTTCAACTCAAACCAAAAAAAAAAAAAAGAAAAAAAGGACGGGCGGAATACGATCCGCGCTCAACTCACTTGCTCTTTCTTGCTTGTCTGCCGCGCAGTTGAATCGGCACCCCCCCTGACACGCGATATCAATTGCTTCTCTTGTGGCTCGTGCGGCTGTCATCTACATCGATCGACGTGGAAGACAGCCGGCTATCGATAGAACCCGAATAGGAACCCCATCTCACCTCTTGGGTACTTGGAGCTCATCGTTCTCTCATCGCTCTCTCTCATCCTGTGACTTCTCATCATGGCCTCTTCAAACGCGTTCATCTCCCGACGCAGCAATGGCCCGTCGCCTGGCGTCATTGCTGGCGCTGTCGTGGGTAGTGTGCTGGGAGGCACTTTCTTGGTCATAGTCCTAGGGTTTCTATACTTCCGTTATAGGCGAAAGTGTAGGATAGCCCATGCCGAAGAAGCATTGTCTATCCCCAAGGCCCCCGAGACTTACCAGAGTGGCCCTCCTCCATCATGGCAAGGCTTCCCGCCCTTACAGACGATTGAGCCGCCTAATGGGCGTGCGCCTGGCGTAGAGCATCAAAGTCCTCGCGGCGCTTTCCCGCTTCAAAAACCAAGTTTTAGCTCACATATAGCGCCGTCATCGCCTTATGGAGAGGAGTGGATAAACAACATCCCGGTGCATCCCCTTCATGATGTCGACTACGATTCACTGCCCCATGATATCGACTTCACCATCCCCGCTCGCCAGCAAACATTTCCCATAGTGTCAGAGCATGCGGCAACTGCGTCTTTGAATCATGCATCGACGGCGCCTGAGGCCGCCAACTTGAGTTATTATGACATGAGGGTGTCCATGGACTCGGATCCGGTGGGGCCCAATACGCCTCCTTCAAGACAGATGGACGAGATGTACAAGGCACAGTTGAAAGAAGCCGAGGAACATCGGAGGAATAATTCTCTCCCGAAGCGGATATGGGATGCCGTCACACGCCGGCAGTCGAGCCGCAAAACAAATGGAACCAACCACTCTCATGATAACCCGCCGCCTCCACAGCAGCCGTTCGGGCAATCGTCCGTGGTGTATTCCGTGCCCATAAAGCAAGAACCCGATCCAGGATCGTCCAACGAAAACGTTTGGCAAGGGCTTCCCATTGCTACGCATTATGTCGCGGAGCCAGAGCAAATACTCGAGGACGGGCCGAGCGCGGACTCGTTTAGTGCGGGCGCCAGGCGAGAAAGTGACTTTCAGTCGTCTCGGGTGAACCATAAGACATACAGGGGTCAGACAGACGATTCCCAGTACGGAGGGTTTCCTAATCGCATTGACTCGACAATTCAGGGGAAAGTAGAGAGGGATCCCGCCCTTCCATCATCGGCTCTAACCCGTGACTCCACATATGGGCTGCCTCTCGGGGCTCAGCCCCCCAGCCCGACTGAGCAACGGGAACGCCTTCAGAGCCCGGACATCCCGGAACCCATGGACCTCGACGGCCTCCAACTAGAAGAAAATAATAGCCCTTCTCCCTTTCGACCGTCACATTCTCCTCAACTGTCTTCAGACTTTACCATAAATCCCATGGCCATCTTACACCCTACCAACCCTACCGAGCAAGCCGCCTATACTACTTACCAGATAAAACATTCCGTGTCGCCGCCCCCTATGCCGACTGCCGCCCCTGAGATCAACAACACCGAGAAGCCGACACAGGAGGACACCGTCGGCTCGCCGCCTCCCAAGGAGGAGGACTTTGCCGACATGTACCTCGACCTTCCACCCAGTGACGATGAGAAGCATCAGTCCAGCGACTCGTATGAGTACCCTACCACCCCCGAGCACAGCTCAGCAGCAGAATCGAGTGGAAGGACTCCTGATACTCGACCTACCGTTTCACCATTACCATTCCCTACTATTCCCGAATATACTCACAATCATCATACTCATCATATTCATCGTATTCATCATCATCATCATCACACATATAATAACAAGCCTGAAGAAAAGCCTGACCCGTCTGACATATTATTATCGCCTAGCTCTTCATCTTCGAAACCATCTCCGTCGCAGCAGGGAGGAGTGGGAGGAGGCGGAAGCCAGCAGCTGCTGGTGTGTCCAGAGTGCGGCCGCGCCTTCGATCAGATCCATAAACTCAATCACCACAAGCGCTACCATGACCGCACGCACGAGTGCACGTATGCCGGATGCGATAGGAAGTTCGGGACGAAGACACATCTGGACCGACATATCAATGATCGACATCTGAAGCTGAAGACGTATCATTGCACGGAGCCTACGTGTGCGTGGTTTAAGGGGGGCAAGTCCTTTCCGCGAAAGGATAATTGGCGGCGGCATATGATGAAGAAACATGGGACGACGCCGCAGGACTTTGATAATATGGATCCGTCATGAGCATGTGGTGGTCGGCGCAATTTCTTTCATACGCGATTTTTATGAGGATTCTGGCGTTTATGTGATGAGAGGCTCGAGGATTATGGATTCTTTCACTCACTCACTCCCTTCGCTTACCTCCTCACCTCCCTTCATCTCATTTGATATCATGGGAATCTCTCATCTCTCATCTCTCATCCACTACCTCTCCATCCTTTATTTCTTTTAAAAAAAATCATGGGCATTTATTCCAAAGTTTTACCTACCTACCTTGGGTTTTATAACAATGTACAAAGGGCGAAGCGGCATATTTCAAAGGAAAGCGAGCGAAACAACAGCAATAACAACAATAACAACAAACAGCAACAACAATACACAATCTTATGTGTAGCGTATATAATAACAAGCATATTATAAATAATAGCATTTGGAAAGCGAATACGCTAGTTAATTCCGTGTGTGGACTTTTTTCTTGATGCCCGTCTGCTTCTCCAAGCCCTCGATACCTATATATATATATATATGATCCGGATCACACATCGTCTCACCGCGAGCGTCTATTTCATGAATAACACTTAACCGTTGGAACCTGTAATTGAGACAAGTTTGACTCGTTTAACTTCTAGAAAAAAAAAAAAACGGACATTCTTTTCGTAATCCCATCCCGTCGGTATTGACGATTCTTGCGGGTATGTGGCGATGAACTGTTGTCTTGGAATCTGTCTTAAGAGTCGTATCCATATGGATACGCCCTTACCACGGATCTAGGTTAGGAATTAAAACATTCGCATCTCGACGGAGATTGAATTGGACCGTGGTGTGTGTCACAGACCGAGATGACAGAATCACACAGCACCGCCGAGTATTGAAGGCGGGGGGCTCTGGCTAACATACCCATCATCTTACCAATATCCAATATCCGATGTATAATGGACGTCTGGGTAGATTCATATCTAGTACATAGATATCTCGGCAAGCCCGTTTGTTGACCTTACCTGTAAGCTTACCTGGGTACCGAACTCACTACCATCCCCTTTTCACTCCTCTTTCTTTCCAAGCATCGATCGCGTGTTGCTTTACTTATGGTTACTATACTATAATCTCATAGGCAGAGCGCGTGAGTCTCAAGACTCCACATCCCAATCAACTTTCTCTCCTAAAACACTCACTTTGCTCACATCACATCACATCACATCAAAACAGACAGACTAAATTTTCAAAAGTCAAAATATGAATTATAAAATCTACCTAGGTAGGTAAAACCAGTCATAATCCATCATCAGTCAAAAGGTCATCATCACACTATTATCCAATCTCCCCCTTCATCCCCATCCTCAACAAGCATCTCCCCTTCCCCGTCCCCGTCCCCGTCCCCTTCGCCGACCCCCATCGGCCGCCTCGCCACCTCCAGATCCGTAACGCGGAAGTAAAACCAGACCCGTCCGTTCAGGTACGTATGGCGGAACCGCGCATGCGTCGGGTCCCGCGCCATGCTCCAGATCTTCTCCTGCACCACAGCGTCAGCAAGCCAGCACGGCCGTTGGATCGGACGGATAGCGATCTCCGCCACGAGCGCGACGCCCAAATTCTTCTTCTTCTTCTCCTCCTCCTTCTCCTTCTCCTTCTCCTTCTCCTTTTCCTCATTCTCCTTTTCCTTACCTTGATTGATGAGCGGGTTTCCGCCGACGGTATTGCCGGTGCCGGTGCTGGCGGTAGTAAGCACGCACTCCCCCGGACCCGGTCCGCGCACGACATGGTCGTGCGCCAGGATGATTTCCACCGTCTTCCGGATGCGGTCGTTGACGTTGCGCCATTCCGACGGCGTGAGCGTGTCGAGATCGAGGCCGGCCGTGTCTTCGAGGGCCGCGTGTTTCGCGAACCACTGGGGCGGCGGCGGACCGGTGGGCGTCGAGGACGCGGGCGCGGACGCCGACGCCGATGTCACGGCGCCGCAGCCCATGGCGAGCGGGATCCGACTCCGGCTCCGCGTCGAGGCCGAAGATCGCAAGGAATTCCGGCTGAATGGCCGGGGAGTATCGGCCATGATTTGATTTGTCCCCCCTTTTTTTTTTCTTTTTTTTCCCTCCCTTTTTTTTTTGAATGAATGAAAAAAAAAGCACGAATCCGGTTTGTTTTTTTTTTGGGGGGTGTGGTTACTCGATGGAGAAAGTTCAACACCGAGGAGAAAGAAATATTCAGGGATCACAAAGAAGGGGGGGGGGGGCGGGAGGAGGGTGAATTTTCTCTTTCTATTGAAAAGATTTGCTCTCAGCGCGCGCGCAAAACTTATTATACTCGACGCATTTCCCACAAAAAAAAAACACTCACTGTGATTTTTATTCGCGGTCCTTTGTTTTACCCAATTACAATCGACACCAGAAAAAGAGAGAGAGAGAGAGAGAGAGAGAGAGAGAGAGAGCAACGAACAATCTTTATGTTTGCAAAGGATTACCTAGATAGCCAACTAAGCAAGCAAGCAAGCAAGCAAGTTAAAAAAATGAGACATTCGTATAATCTTCCTGTTGCTCCCCCCCCCTCGACTCTTTCTTTCATCCTATAACGCATTCCAGTCATCATCCCACATCTCCATCGAATCCAAGTAACGCCTCCTTTAAAAAGTTAAAAAGCCATCAACACCCTCTCAGAGAACTACATGTAATTACAATCAACACATATCTAGACAATCCCCCCCCCCCCCCCCCCACCTAGATTACCCCCGTACATATAACCTAACTAATTCACGTCTCCCATTCCGGTACCGGGTGGGGGAAATTCCCCCAAAATCTTCATCAGCTTCATTATATCCTAGGTTAGGGCATAATTAGTTAGTAAGCAGATCAATTCACTTAGGTTATGTACTTAAGATCGTCGTCCGCGGCACTTTCTTCCCTGTCGGATCAGCCCTACCCATGATCTACGATCCCTCTAGACAGGAGGTAATCAAACCCCCCCTTACGGCTTAACTATAGGTGCTACTGTTTACCGACTTCACCTCATAGTCCGTCCACAGATAGCACGGCTTTTTGCTCATCCGCTCAGCCTAATATCAAGACCTTGGACTAATCGACATCTTCGTATCTTGGTTTAGGTAGATCTTACGGACGTACGTGGAAAAAGATCAAGGCGCCTGTCAGGCCTTTGAGGGATTGGGGTTTCAAAGTTATTATTGTATAGTGATATAAATTTTATCTGCTGTATGTTTCACCGCGTATATTTGTGAAGCTGTCCAGCGGATCCTCCTCTTTATACGTTCCGATTTCCTTCCCAAAAAAAGGCACCACATTGTCCATCAAATGATTCTCCCTATCTTCGTTATACAGACTCCAGATTTCGTAAACGCAGCGTTGACAAAATCATTTATACAGCCGTCGATACCAGCGCCTTCGCCTCCAAAATGCTTTATCCCCATCTCTTAACTCCTGAACATCCTCGCTTGCTGCATGATATACACCTCGATAAATCATGTTCGTCGTGTAAGGGGAGGGTAAAGTACCATGGTTTCGTCATATGTCCAGTCAGGGTGGGTTCGTGATCTAGTCGTAGAATGGCCCTCCGTGCAGACTTCGAAACGGCGCGTGTTGAGTTGGCCTTGGGGTATTTATAGCACGATAAGCAGTGTATATCGTTCGAGTACAATGGTATAACTCGTGACTCTTTTTCCCCTGTCGTGACCATCAATTCCCAAAATAGCTGGAGGACCCCATGAACTCAGTTGGTCGCTATTTAAGGCCCACGGTGGTTGGCGTTCATAGTCTCGTTCGGGTCCATGATCAATCTCGATATCTTCTTCGATTGTCCGCGTCGTCGCGTCGTGGTGGAGGGTATGGACAGCGCTCGGTGGTTGGTGCTGTCGAGTGGCAGGCCCTGGTTCATCGGGAGATACTATTTGCAAAAGCATGCCAAATCGCTGAGGTAAATCAAAAGCCAATATCCGGAGCCATAGCGCCCCAGCCACTTGGGTTGCTTCCAAGGGCCTGTAACCCCGTAAATCCTGATCCCTTGTCATATATTCGGTCCTGAAATAGCGCCAAAACCAAGTACCACGGTGGGGTCCGTAGCATGAATGTTTCAGACAAGTAAGGTCGATTCGTAATCGTTCAGGTATCGGGTCGCGTTGCGAGAGGTGACACCCTGCGCGAGACGTAGGCTGTAGCAGCACATTTGGTTGTACAGCTGCTGCGTGAATCAGGCCCCGAGATGATCCCGAATATCGTCCCAAATCATGTCGAGTTGATTTTCGCACCAGCTATGAAGCCAGATAACATCTTTCAGTTTCGTGGCCAATCTCTCTTTGTTCATGATGCCTCTCCTGATACAATAGTTCCTTAGGGCGTGGACGAAGAACTGGCGTTGGTCGCCGGCCGGGGTAGATTCGACGGGGACTGCGGGTATGCGAACACACGAGCCCACAAAGAGAGCCCAGAGGAGCGTGTTCTTCGTAAAGTCATCCTCGGGTTTGGGCAGGGGATTGCTGGTAACTGAACTGTTCGACGTGGTGGTGGACCAGCTCTCTACAGAGCTGCTGCCAAGACTACTGCCGGTGCTGTGATAAGATCTGGGGCTACCGTATGGTTCGGGGTTAGAGAAGAGGTTGAGAGTTAGTACGATATGGTACAGGCACGATACGAGAGCCTCCGTGATTCCGCGGTGCCTCGGTGCAGCCGGCGGCTGTCCGCGGAGCGCTAGATGCATGAACAAGTGAGCCGCAAGCATGAGACTTTCAGACAGATCCAGGACGAATGGGCTGCTTTCTTCTACAATGGGTTTGTAGGTTCCCGTTGATAATGATTCTGCCCTCTTAGAAGCTCTAAGATTTCGATACGAATGTTCGAGGCGGAAAAGCTGCCATTCAGCTAAATATATCGAGTCGCTCAATCGTATTCGTTCGGTAGACATATTCGCTATGTTGTTGTAATCGAAAGAACTCAGGCAACGGGTGATCGAGGACAAAAGTTCGAGTATATCGATTATATCTCGGTTGTGGATGACCAAGCTCTTGGATCCAAATTCGGGAGTGCCCTCTGTCGATCTTCCTTGAAACCGGTAGTGAAGAGTGAGTGGCGTCGCCAGTTGCGGTACGAAGGGGAACACTAATGGTTGTCCAGATGCATAAGCGTACGAGAAGTCCGCCCTTTCTAGTGTGTTAGTCATGTAGACCGACACGCGCTCAGAGCATTGCGTTGAAGTTCCCTTACCATACTAACGCCCTTTGAATCACTGTGATATACTTGAACCCGTCGAGGATCCCGCCTCGCAAGTCGACAATGCGCTTTAGCCCACACATGTGAGCTGCCGCAGCTTGAATGGAGCCAGTAAAGGTCTACACATCCCATTAGAGTCGATCCATTCGGCATCCGGCTTTCATCCTTACCTCGTTGTTCACCAGCAACGCAACTGCCATGGTGATACCATCAGAGATAGAAACGCCCGGGGCTTTGCCTTCTATATTTAAACGTTCGTTTATAGCCTTTATGGCTTGAAGACGGTGGAAGTCGAATGTGCTTGTATCGCTCCACTGGGCGAGTGAGTTGCTGTACGCAGGATTCCAGGTCAGCAAAGGAATTTCCACAGCAGGTATCGCTCTTCAGTATCACACACATCTCAATGCCAAATAACGAGCACCATTATTCAGACATTGAAACTCAGGTGAGGGCGACTGTGGCTGAATGACAAGCAATCTCCTGTACGTACTGCATAGATGCGACCGTTGCCATAAAGGCATGCGTAATTGCAGCATCAACGTGTAGCTAGCGGGCGAATTAACATTGACTGGCCAGAATGTGACCAAGGACATAGTCACACTCACTGAATCGAAGAAGTTTCCTTCGGGGTTCATGGCGAAAGCATTAGCCAGGAAGCCAGAGTAATCTGAGCAAGTTAGTTACTGCCAAGAGAGCATCGTCTAGTACCATGAGAGCGACACAAGTCACAAAGGGTTGAAGAGGTTGAGGTTCACCCACATGTCATCATGTATGTCGGGGCGCCGGCGCGATCGAACCACTTTTCCACCACAGCTTCGCGCGGGCATAAGCATACCGTGAAGCAATATTTGAGCAAGGTTTCTGTCAAGGGAGTTGTCTCGATACGGAGCATAGAGAAGTTCGGAAGCTCCCGCGCTACAACTAAGGCGAGCTCTGGCGACACCATGGTGGGTGTGAAGTTGCCATCCTTGCCCCGCTCCTCATTACGACGGCCGGGCTCAGGAGGAACGTGTTTGACTATCGAAAGCCTCTGGCTCTTCGTGGTGGTGAGAGCACTGCTATTCCGAGCGGCGCTACCATTCCCAGAGCCGGCATCGTTCTGTTGAGTGGAAGGCCTTATTCTAAACTTCGAGATGCGTTCTTTCTGCGAACTCAGCTTTCTCGACTGAGAGGGAGGACTATTATTCTCATTCGGGAGCTTCTGTCGCCTCGCGTGAGACCGCACTTTGCGGCGGGTCTCCTCATCGTGGGTGACAGTGTTGATTGAGGTGATGAACTGAAAGCCTCCAGTGAAAGCCGGCTTGACCATTGCGAATCTCCGGAAGGGGGGGCGAAAGCAGGGGAGAGAAGGAGAGAAGGAGAGAGGGAGAGAGGGAGACTGGTGGGCAGACAAGACGGGTCACAAAGTGAATGACAATGGATGGTTTGCAGCGTAACCGCAGAGCCGGTGCATTTGCATTTGCATTGGCATTTGCATTTGGATTCTGGCCATGCTCGTCCAAGTCATTTAAGAAAGAGCGGTGCAAAACATGCACAGAAACGAAACACACAATTTCAGCAGGCGCGTTCCGCTCGGGCTGACTCTAGCCAGGAGGATTGCGTAACACCCTCAAGCGCAGGGCTGTGCGAAAAAAAGGACCAGTTCGACCACGACTACGGCTGGCGCTGGCTCCGCTACTCGTACGAAAAGGGAAGGGAAGTACCGGTATAGCATGATACGGAGAATACCACGCAGAAAGTTGCCGCTCAAGCCAAATGGGCGATTTGCGTGCTGGGATTTGGGAATGAGGGCAAGTCGCCCACGTCGCCCACGTCGCCCAAGTCGCGAGACTTACACTTATTAAATCCCGGGGCGTTTAGCTGATTCTAGACTAGTTCCAGACCACCGGTACTTGCTAGTGCATGTACACTACCTGCATTGTAGGTACATAGTGCATGCCTTATGCTTGTACCTAGACTAGATTGCCGCCGACACATCAGGTATAGGTATACCTTGGGTATAGGCATATATATCACCAAGCATACCGGTGCTATGTATGTAGTGAGGCACGAACCTCAGATTTAGACTGATCTCGACTTTCTCTTTCGTAGATCGGCCAAGGCAATCCTTCGATATCTTTTCAAGATCGCAATCAGCCCTTTAAAGCATGCCTGACTGCGACAAACGGTGCAAGCCATGCATATACATCAGTGAGCAGGCAGGTATTCCATCCTGAATACAGACTACAGTCCTCACTCCGCAAATTGACCCATGTATCTTTCATGTAGCTAGATAATGAAGATCTTCTACTTATAACTACACCAACTAAGAAGTACCTGCCGCTAGAGTACCATCCCCATACAGGGCACTGATATGTACCTACACGGCGTCTACCCTATAGGTAGGACTTCTCTCGTTCGCGGTAGGGGGGCAAGGGGAGAAATCTCTCCGGTCGACATCTCATTTCCCTAATCGGGCAACTTCGCCTGCAATCTGTCAGCTGCTAGTCATGACAATGCAACTGAATGGTCATGATGAGGTACAGTTGCCAAGGCGCTTTGAAGGGCGATGTTCGCCTACAGAGCATTGGACGTAGCCGTCGGCATTGTAGCTGACTGTGCTACTGGTACATCCAATGGTCATCTGCAGTCTGTAATCGATGATCGATCGAGTCTTTACGAGACGAGATTCTTTCGCTTGGGTGAACAACGGTAAAACGTCCCCCAAGTATGAGCAAAGTAGTAGACTAGGCATACGTAATCGCGGTACTATAGAGTAGCGGCACCCACTTAGGCTAGCCGTGATTAAGTGTAAGTAAGTAGAACGCTTAATGCCTACTTAAGTCCGCTAAGAGTTACCTAGTTAGCCTCGTGAGCAGTGGTTTCAGTTACAATCACGGTCCACGTTAGGGCCAACGGACCCGACACTAACCTAACCTGGTACCGCACCCTCGGTCCTGATTTGTTCTTGGTAGACTCTAGTTGAGTATTACTTAAGTAAATTCCAAGTGCGACCCCCTGTATGATTAGATTGATAAGAAGATGGTATCTGCGTGTAACCACACGTATGTAGGCAATAAGTACGGGATAAGTAATTATGTAATAATGATTCGAATAACAACAACGTCACAAGTGGCGAGCCCCGGCGAATCTCGAATCGTTGACGTCTTTGTCCTGCTGCTGCCTGATCAGGGCCTCTTTGTCATTGTACCGTATTCTAAGTAGGTATGTGAATGGTCGCCGAGCAAAACGGCACGCGGTAAAAACATGAATAGGGTGGGGGTCATGAGAAGCGTGGTACACACCTTAATTCAAAGACTAGCGGCACCGGCATGGGCGTGTTCCAGAACGCTAGATAACATCCATGTAGCGTAAGTACATACTTAGTAAATAACTATTTTAGTAGGCATGCCCAAGTGTTTGTTCAACTGTCCCCGAGACTGTGCGTGTCCACCAACAAACATCGGATGCGGTGTTTTGCCAAAGCTAGGTACCGGTTACTCGTTACGTCCGAAAGACAACTCCTCAAACGACTTGACGGTTTATATAAAGTAATTCGGAATATTTCTAAGCGGGCGTGTGCTCTACGCCTCCCTCATATTCTGTGTGTCAGGATTGAACCTACAGAAGAGCAGTTATGAACGGGAAGTGATTACTATACCTGTTTCGAGACCGACAGGACATCATTCATCAGTCTAGGTACAGTTTCAACATTGTAAGTATCTATTTTACACCTAAGCAGGGAACGGGGAGCTACTAGGTATTCAGACATGTCTTGAAAGCTTGTTAATCCGCCGAAAACCTGTTAGCGTAGACTACACTACTTGGGTATTGTATGTGCCCGGTGTACATTACATACCAAGTACACATACATATCTCGACTTGACTAGTGTCGCTGCAAGCCTAGATAAGTAGCATTCTCTGGAACCTGGGTTTGGGAAAGTCTTGTTGGCAGTTGTTGCGACTTGCGTGTGTAGTGTGACGTATGTCTTCAACGTTATTCATGCGCGAGGAGGCTTGGCCCTAATTATCCCTAAACTTGGTATGAACATCCCAGGTTAGTTAGTTACCTAGTTATATGCATACACAGCTAACTAACTCTCATACCTACGTTGTGCATAGCGATGTATACATAGTAAGTACGCTAGAAACTAACTACTTCAGGTATGTATGAACATACTTACCGGCCAGAGAGATAACTACCAATGGCGACTAATAGCTCCATGGCTCGCTTGCGCGTCTATGGTCGTAGAATTTCTTAGCCGTTTTGCGCTTGACCGTGGTCAAACCGAACCTTACTCATATTAGGTAGGTATAGCCGGTACAGACTGTAGACCCAATTTGACTGCTGACCGTACGAAATAACTAGGTGCCTCATATTTATTCTCTACATAGTAGAACTGCGAATGTGCTGTAGGTATTGATACTACGCATGTAAAGCATCAATTATCTAGAATACCGGTAGGGAATTTCTCTCATCCGGAGAGCTCCGATGTTAGACTCGCATTTTTGGGTATTCTGCATCTGCACGCGGTTAGCCTTCTTCAACGGCAAGGATAAATACTACGCTATAATAGGTAGTCGTGAGGGAATTTGGAAAGAAAGTGAAGCCGATCCGGACGAGTACCCAGGTAGGTATACCAAGTATGTAGCCAAACTAACGAGGGACTAATTATCGGCTCTTCGACTCGCGAGTCGCTAGTCACCAAGGGGGTTTAATCCAAAGAGACGAAGGATTGAACTTTGAAGTGCCCTCTCTCCAGCAATGTCGCGTGTTAGCCGCTGTCCTTGTTAAATCTGTTTTCATACAGGGGTTGCTAGCCGAGACATGAAGGTTGAAACTTGAAAGTCACCTGTGGTTCGAAGAATTCAAGACACCTGCCCCAACGAGAGGGCATGCCCGCTGCATTCCTCCTCCGCCGGTTGGCGACAGTACCGACGCAAGTGTGAGTCCACCCCTCAACTCTTCAACCTCTACTTAAGTAGAGATTGGCAATTAAGTATACACGTACCTAGTTGTAATTCATAAGTAAGTAAGTAGCGTACACCCGCGGACGGATACTACCGTGGTAACCGTCCCTCCACCCGCCATACTTACACCGATTCTTTCTCACTCCGAAAGTCCGAGGGCTAGATAGGTAGGTACATTAATCTCGTGTAAATAGGTAATCCCACAGAAAAACGCTCTTGCATCATAGTACATATCACGCCCACAACTTTCATACCTATACCACGTGCCAGGCAAACCACCTGACATGAAGGGATCAGACACACAGGAAGAAGTTTTCTACCTGCATAAGGAGAGACAAGGAGCGCATGAGATTTAAAGATTAGTTAACATCTCTATATTTCCGAATTCCTCAAAAAAAAAAAAAAAATCAATAAAAAAACTCCTTCACGAAAGCCCTACCGATTTTTCCTAAATCTACAGGTGGGTGATGGGCTTGCAGCCATTATATCTCTCCCCCAGGTAGAACAATCCTAGCCTACTATGTAAGTAGGCTATTCCCGCGCCCCTCCCCCAGAGCCCCGTGTTTGGATCTTCATTTACGCTCCGCCCAATTCGTTATGAGCTTGTTATTAGCCAGTACTCCCCATGCCAGTTACATAAGTATGTCTCGCGTCTTGTTGCTGACGATAGGGCTTGGTCCGTCCAGCCTTCCACTTATTCCCCATGGAGATTATGTCTTGGCAAATCGCCAAATTCCGGGGTTCTGTGCGGTAGATAAGTAGATAAGTAGATAGGCCGGCCACGTTCACCTTTGGGCAATGAGATTATGAGACTCGAGGGGAAAACGGAGAGCCCCTGGTAACATTCTGCCCGGGCAGTGGGTAACGTACCTGCGCTAGGACGAGCGGCTCATAAGTCACAGACGGCGCAACAGACTAAAGGCCAAGTCGCCAATCAGCATTACAACCTTGAACGGAATCATGACGCGGCTATCAGTTTACCGTTCACTAAAACGTCGCTAAATTGTCTCCCCAATGCCATCAGTTCGGTACAAATCAGTTCGGTATGCCGTAAGTATTGCCGGTTTACTTCATGAGTCCACCTAACCTGCTCATAAGTAGGTATCGGCTGGGGGCCCGGGGTCCCCTGATACACTACCTACAAACAGGTATTGTCCGGGTATGGTTCTCTGGACAGGACATTGAGTGATTGAGTTACCACTCCTAGATAATACCTAACTCAAGTAGGTACTGCCTACCTACCTACCTACCTATGTACTTACGTCGACCGGTGGACGCAGTACAGTAATCATACACGTTGTACACACTATGCACTTGGTATCAAAAATGCCGGACGGCACCACCGAAGTTCAGTAATCGTAAAAGAATCCTGGACGAATCACAGTGTCAGAAAAGGCAAAGGTAGCGAATTGTCGGGTCGGGGGAACGTAAGTATCATCAACGGAAGTCGATTCGGGCCAATTGGGTATTATGGAGTCCCCGAACGGTTTTTGATTCGTCGGCCGACAGAAGACGCTTACGACTGCATATTGCCGTGGGTAAGCGAGAGATGGTCGGAGACTCGGAGGCTTTTTGGTTTGTGACTCTGGCAAGTTGCAACATCGTCGGGGGCCGTGAAACATGTTGATTGAAATTTATCGTTAGCGGTTAGTTATTGGGACACACCTACTTAGCTTCTGACCTACATAGTACCTAGACACTAGGTAGGTAGTAAGTAAGTAGGTAGCGACCCTCAGTATAATCCCTTAGTTATAGTTAATCCATGAGGGTTCTCTTCGAAATGCTAATGAGCCTCCTCTAGATACTATGTAGGCTCTACTTACTTACTTACGTTCGAACCATCCCAAAGTGGCTTTGAGGATCATAGTGTACCGCCAACTTCTTTTCATCGTAGCTCGCACAGCCAATTATAGTGTCATTAAGGGCTTGCTTGGATAATTGGTGAAACTACTGTTCTGCGAGCTGCAACTTGCAAGTTGCGTGGCCATGGGAGTTCGGCCGAACGAGAAGAGATTTTGTTGGCATTTGTCTTCTGTTTCCGAGTTTCGTCGCCAACATTTCGCGGTGGAAATGATTTTTGGGGTTTCTACATGTCAAGAAATCACATCGGTAACTAGCAGTAGTAGACATAATTTGTTCATGTCGGGCATTGGCATGGCCGCTGGCGTAAACAAGAACAAGACCCCGCAACCTGGTTGTGTTGTACACACACAGCATCGGTAAGGCCGGTTTTCCCAGAAACCGTACGGAAGCCCGGAGTCCGGGCAAATGAGAACAGAAACTGGGATGCGGATGGGTTTTTAAAAGGCCTATAACCCTGTCGGTGTGTTCGAGACTTCGAGTAGGACTACCTACCTAGCCGGACGGTCGAGTACCTAATAGATAAGCTGAACAAAAAGGCGAAAACTTGAAATTGCCTCCGCTTTGTGTTTCGATAAGAGAACGAAGCAAAGCCAAAAAAAAAATTCTCTCAAAACTCAAAAATAAAAGCTGCCCACTAGCGGAATCGAACCGCTGATCTTGTCATGACACTGAGGAGGAAGTCCGGTACTAGTGACACGCTATACCACTTAGCCAAGCGGGCGTACTTGCTTGATGTGTTTGACACAGGTGTCTTCGCGGGTATGTACCAAGGACAAACAGAATAGACCGACAATAACAATGTTGTTTTGTAGGATACCTATCTCGAAGCTCAACGCTTGTAGCATTTGCTGGCGCACGGAATATTCTTATCTACACACATAAAATCCGTACATTTCGCAGTGGCTATTAAATCCGTGGCTCAGCTTACCGCACTGCTCGGCCACCCGATCTGTCATGGCCGTTATGAAATGAAAGCTGTCTTGACTCTTGACTCTTGAGGGATATGAGTGGTGGCCGAGCAAAGCGGTAAGCTGAGAAATAAGGTTAGCACGTTGCCCCTCTCCACCAATCAGTCGCATTGATAAGGCTGATAGGCGCACGTGTACTTGTCGTGTGGCAACTTGCGAGCGGCTGATTTGTACCTGTGTGCATCGGACAGTGTATTGACTTTTCGGAAAGGAATATATGTGCAGAAGCATCAAGGATAAATCGTTCTGTAGGACTGTTCGGTCTTGTTTGAACTTGCCTTTCAAAACCTCATACCAGTAACTACCAGCCTATTCGTGGCTCAATCATACCCGTCATGAGCCGACAAAATGGGCATTAGTCAGTAACTGGACGTATCAGTGCACACAGTATTAAAACGCTACTGCTGGCTCGTCGAACTCGTGCGCTTTGATCGTGGCGTCGAAAGTTTCAAGACAAATCAAGGCTCTTCACTGGTCGAAGTACAGTCGAATATTGCCTTTTGCACTGTATTTTTATGGCTGTAATTGGTGCCTGGATGTCCATGGTGATACCGGAAATTATCTAGGGTCTGTATCAACCGGAGACAACTTTAGCCCATACTGTGCATGTACGAACAGGAGCACTTGGCAGGTGTTCATTTCTTTTGTCATTCACTGTCATCCTTGGTATTTGGTACAGGATCCTGCACAGTACGTCGCATTGGCCGGGTCAGCTGGAAGTGGGGTCTGAGCTTAACGAAATCTTGAAAAGTGAAAAAAATTGGAGGGGTCGAGGCGGGAGATAAGCACAACTACCGTTGGTGTTCTCTTTCCGTGGTCACTACTGACCACGACAGACCCTCTCCCCTCTCACCTGAATTAGCAGAAAGTTGCAGACATCTTGGGCGACGACTGCTATCCATCTTCCACTCCCCACCTCGAGACTACTGCGCACTTGCGCCCGTCTCTTGCTGGCGTCGTGGGTGTCCCCTACCTAGTATTCTGTATCTTGTTCTTTTGTCTTGATTCATTTTGATCGTCTGTACAGTCCCCGCCTACCGACCGCCTCCGCCTCCGCCTCTTCCGCCTCTGCCTCCTGCGCCTCTCCCTCAGCTTCGACCTGAAGACAATCTCCCCTCTACAATGCCTCACTCTGATGCGCCCCCGGTAATGGTGGGCCGATCCACGGGTGCCTCGCCGCCCCCTTCGAAAGAAGATGTTTCCGCCATCCTCAACAACATTTTCACCGCCCAGTCATCCGCTGCTTCTATCGATGCTGCCTATGCGCTCTGCGAACTTCTGTTGAACACAGTTGGCTTCCGTGGGCTGCACCAGTATGGTGTACTTGCCGAAGTCAAAAAGGCCGCTGCCGACAAGAAGAGCGGCCTCCGACGCGAAAGCGCTCAGAACCTCTTGGGTGCTATATTCGAGAAATTTCCCTCTCGCCAGCCCCTCAGTGAAGTTACTCTTCTATTACAGGACGGCGGTTTACTTCCTGTTGCGCTGGATGCCTTAGCTGACAAGGGAGCCGTTGTTCGTGATGCTGCCCAGTACGGCATAGATGCTTTATTTGGTCATCTCAGTTCTGAGGCTCTCGTGGTTGGCCTCTTGCCGGCCCTCGTATCTTACCTCTCAAAGAAGACTGGTAAATGGCAGGGTGCTGTCGCCGCCCTCAAGCTGCTCCAGCGCATGGCCGATAAGGCTAAGATGGAGATTGGCTGCACCAAAGAGCAAGCTCAGGAGAAGGATCTCCTCCGTGATGCGATGGGTTCGAAGCTCGCTACTTTGATTCCAATCGCTGAAAACAATATGCATGATCTGAAAACTGAAGTTGAGAAACAAGCCCTTCTCACTATGCAGTCTCTGACCACTTTGTTGTCCAACGACGATGTCGCTCCCCGAATTCCTTTACTCATTGACACCCTACACCACCCTTCCACCCAAACTCTCCAGAAGGCAATTCATGCTCTCTCACAAACCACATTTGTCGCCATCGTTACATCGCCAGTCCTTGCGCTCTTGACTCCGTTTCTTGAGCGAACCTTGAATAATCCCAGTACCACTCAAGAAGTTCTGCGACAATCCACCGTCATCACAGAAAACTTGACCAAACTCGTCCACGACCCCATCGAGGCAAGAATATTCCTCCCAAAGCTTCAGCCGGGTGTTAAAGCCGTAGCGGACCGTGCGCCCCTTCCCGAAGTCCGCGAGCTAGCTACGAGAGCCTTGAATGTTATGGATAAGGCCATGAGCAATGATGCTGCTGCGGTCGAACGCACTTCTATCGATGATGTAGCCAAGGTTCTTGACTCGGAGATCAAAAAGAACGGTGGATTAACTACGAGCGACACGGAATTCTACCGATTGGCCCGTCCCTACATCTGTGAGATGGTGGCCGATGACTCCAATTTCCGCCAGGTCAGTAGGATTCCTGCCAGGATCGGTCCTTACATAAAGGATTTGATGCTGCAGCCAGGTGCTGCTGACGCCGTTGCATCTGCTGTCCACAAACACTACATTGCCGAAGACGAGCGTAAATACGGTGTGCCTGAGAGAGAAGATGACGGAGAGACTGAGATAGTTAACGCTGATTTCTCTCTTGCTTATGGTGGTATGCTTCTGCTGTCTCATACCAACCTACGTCTCCTCAAGGGCCACCGGTATGGTCTCTGTGGCCGAAACGGAGCTGGAAAGTCCACTCTAATGAAGAGTATTGCTGGGGGCAAGCTAGAGGGCTTCCCTCCTCAGGACGTCCTTCGAACTTGCTACGTAGAGCACAACCAGGGTGAGGATGCAGAGATCAGCATTCTCGAATTCATGGTCAAGGACCCGACAATTGCCTCGGAAGGCCGTGAAAGGATTTCAGAGGTTTTGGCAGAGTTTGGTTTCACCGCCGGACCGGAAGGCCGCCAGTCACAAAAGGTTGGATCTCTCTCTGGTGGTTGGAAGATGAAGTTGGCTTTAGCTCGTGCTATGCTCCAAAGGGCTGACGTTCTACTTCTCGACGAACCTACCAACCACTTGGACGTTGCCAATATCGCATGGTTGGAAAACTACTTGAAGACTCACACCGACATCACCAGTTTGATCGTGTCTCACGACTCGGGCTTTTTAGACAACGTTACAACCGACATCTATCATTACGAGCCGGGCAAGAAACTTGGTCATTTCAAGGGTAACCTCAACGCATTCGTGCAGGTTCGCCCTGAGGCCAAGGCTTACTACACGCTTTCTGCATCCAATGTTCAATTTAAATTCCCTCCTCCCGGTATACTGTCGGGCGTCAAGTCCCAGACCCGAGCTATCATCCGCATGTCTGGGGCCTCATACCAATACCCGCGGGCGCCCAAACCGTCTCTGAGCGACGTTAGTTGCCAACTGACCCTGTCCTCCAGGGTTGCTGTTATTGGCCCCAACGGTGCGGGTAAATCAACTCTCATCAAGATCTTGACCGGAGAGGTTGTTCCCACATCGGGTCGGGTTGAAAAACATCCTAATTTACGTATTGGTTACATTAAACAGCATGCCCTAGAACACGTGGAAATGCATCTTGAGAAGACGCCTAATCAATACCTTCAATGGCGTTATGCTAACGGCGACGACCGGGAGGTGTTCATGAAGCAAACCCGAATCCTTTCGGACAAGGACCGAGAGCAAATGGAGAAGAAGGTCGACCTGGGCGATGGAAAGGGAGACCGGCAAATTGAGGTTCTCGTGGGTCGACAAAAGTGGAAGAAGACCTTCCAATACGAAGTGTGAGTGGCCCCTTGATTCTTGTTCCCAGAATTATCACTAATACATTCAATAGGAAGTGGATAGGCTGGCTTCCCAAATTCAACTCGCAGGTTTCTCGAGAGACCTTGCTAGAGTGGGGATTCGACAAACTCGTCCAAGAGTTCGATGACCACGAGGCATCGCGAGAAGGCTTGGGATACCGTGAACTTCAACCCGCCGTCATTTCGAAACATTTCGAGGATCTTGGTCTTGATCCCGAGATTGCTAACCACAATGAGATCGGGAGTCTCTCGGGAGGCCAGAAGGTCAAGGTTGTCATTGCGGGCGCCATGTGGAACAACCCGCACTTGCTTGTTCTAGACGAGCCTACCAACTTCTTGGACCGTGACTCTCTCGGTGGACTTGCCGTAGCCATCCGCGACTTCAAGGGTGGTGTCGTGATGATTTCCCACAACGAGGAATTTGTTGGCGCGCTCGCCAGTGAGCAGTGGCACATCAACGACGGGCGGATGACGATGAAGGGCAATGCTGCCATCTCGACCGACCGCTTCGAGGATAGCAGACCTACCAGCGCTCTCAACAGTACCGTCGCTAGCACCGCAGCCAGCAGTGCCGTCAACAGCGTTGTGAACAGCACCGTAACTAGTGGAGCTGAAGACAACTCGCCTTTGCAATTCAAGGCCAAGAAGAAGAAGAAGAGGACGAAGAAGGAACTCAAGGAGCAAGAAGTCCGACGAAGACTTCGCCATATCGAGTGGCTGAACACTCCCAAGGGTACCCCTCACCCTCCCGACACGGATGACGAGGAATAGATGTTGGGATGAAATGGTTAAGCAGAGATGACTTTGATATTGGGGTTCCGTTACTTGCATCTATAAGCTAGAAAGAAAGGGCTTATCGGATAGACAGGGGAAATAAGACCAGAGAGAGAAGCGGAAACCAACGCTTCTCGCGACTGACCATAATTAGAAAGGGCATAGAGGCTGAACTTTTTTTTTTTTTTTCTTTCTTTCTTTCTTTCTTCTTATTCTTTCGCGGCGTTCAATGTAGATTGGGGTGTGACCAGGAGGCTCTGGAACGAACAAATGGGGGCGGGACATGATGACCACATTTTCGCTTTTTGATTTGATGATGAACGAGAGAAAGTGTCGCATGATTGTAATCTGGTCATGAATGACACACAAGCGATTCAGATAGAGAAAAAGAAAGCCGGAATACACACATCCATTCATTGAACCGAACCGAACCCGAATCGAACTGAGTTCTGAACTCTGAACTGAATGATTGCCTTGAACATGGTGACAGTATGATATCAGGCTTCCGGTGAACTGGTTCGCGACTTACGACAACTAGTTAGTTATTAGTTACTGTTAGTGGCAGACTTATCACCATATGCAGCATCACGCGATCATTGAAGCATGATAACTAGATAGCGCAGCAGCAGATCAGACCGGGACAAGTTGTAGATATAGTCTATGTAAGTGAACAACGAGTTGTATTCCCTTTTCCCTTTTCCCTTGAAGCAAGTTATCATGTTCTTCACTCTTTGATATTTTTTATTTTGAATCTATTAAAAGGAGTGTAATACGTGTTTGTTGTTGTTGTTTTCTTCTTGGTAAATAACGATGTTGAAATGCTTTGATGATGATGATGATGATGCTATCTCGCTTCCATGCTTTCCCATTCCCATTCCCATTGCATTGCATTGCCCATCCCATTCCATTCCATTTCATATGATTGATTTCCCCCCCGGCTTTTTGCTTTCATATAACAAAGTCCATTTCCCTCTCTTTTTCTTTCTTTCTTTCGCTTCCGTCAAATGTCATGTTATGTTTCCCTATGCTTTTACTTTTTTATTTTTTTTTGTGTCTTGTCTGGTCTGGTCTTTCGTTCCCCCCTTGTTGGTAAAGAAGAGAGTGAAGAGGAGAAAAGAGAAAAAGACGCCTGGCCAATGAATGTTTTCTCTTCCTTTCTTCCTTTCTTTCCGTTTCACTTCGTTTCCCTTCTATCATTCCCCTTCCGTCTTCGATAAATAGATAGAAGCGAAAAAAAAGAAAAGAAAAAGAACCATGGTCATTATTTCCTAATACGCGTCCTCGTCGCCAGTCATGCCGGTCTGATGTGTGTGTGTGTGTGTGTGTGTGTTTTTTTTTTTGTTTTTTTCGGTGAGGAGGGAAATTAAGGGACAGAAAGATTTGAGATGAAAGGAGGGGTAATGATGGGATTTTAGCAGGATGATTTCTAGCAGGTAATCTTCCAGGACTTGAAGGTCTCGCCGGCTTTCGCATTGGTGCAGGCCTTGACGGCGGTGGCGGTCGAGCCGGCGGAGCAGTTGTCGCTGGTGAAGACGCGCACTGGGAATTGGGGCCGTGTTAGTCAAGTCAAGTCAAGTCAAACAACAAAAAATGAAAAAAATAGAAAAATAGAAAAGGAGAAAAAATGAAAAAAAAAAAAAAAAAAAAAAAGGAGAAACGAACCAGAGCAGCCATCAGCGGCAGGCGAGTTCAAGAGCTCCAGGTGGACGGACGACACCTCGTCGACGAGCGTGCCGCAGTTGCCGACGTCGGACTTGTCGACGGTGTAGAAGCCGTCGTTCTCGGCGGAGCAGCCTTGCTTGCCGAAGATGCGGAATTGCGCCAGGCGGGGGTTGGCGGACTGGCGGGGGAAGGCGGCGGCGTTGATGCCGGTGGCGAGAGCAGTGAGGGCGAGGAGGACGGTGAACTGCATTTTTTGGTGGGTCTGTTGGTTTTGGTTTTGGTCCGGTGATGGAATATAAAAGGTTTCTTTTTTTTAAAAAGTAAAGGGTTGCTTGTTATTGTTATCGTTATTGTTATCGTTCTCGTTTTGTTTGTTCGTCAGAGATGTGAATGATCCGGGGGGGAAAGGAACAGGAACAGGAACAAGGCTCGGGCGATCGCGACTCTTATATAGACGATTTCGTTTCTTGCCTTTACCGCCTGCCTACCTTTTATATACAATACCAAGATCTTACCTCATACAGAACAAAACGACAAAAGTGCGATATGAGACTTGTCCGGGTTCGAATAAAGCGACAGGCGCGTGCGGTGCGCACCCCCTTTCGAAAGTCGAAGTGTCGACGTAACCATGTTGAGTAGTATATGTAGTATATGTAGTATATAGTATAGTAGAGTATATAGTATACGGAGTAGAGAGCTACGGGTTAGGTTAGGATCTATCTAACGTTTACCGGAAACAAAAAAAATAAAAAATAAATAAAAAATAAAAAACGAAAAAAACAATACCGATACAAAATAAACCAAATACGAGTTGTCGATCGGTGTGATACGTGTGGTAAACCGTAAGCGTTTAGATCGAATAAAGTATCTCCGCTTATAGTGTGCTGTGCCACGCTCTAGACCTCGTGTAAGTGTAGGTGTAAGTGTAGATATAGATAGGTATAGGTATAGATATAGGCATAGATATAGGCATAGATATAGGCATAGGTATAGGTATCTAGACCATCTTCTCGGTAGGGACTGACTGTAGGCTAGACGACGTTGGTCGCATCTGACCAGGTCGTCGATCATCCATCACCGACCGACATGCAGCTATTTCTCTTTACAGACTGTGATGATTTGTGACTTACTTGCTTTGACTTGACTAGTTATCTAACCTATCCATCTACTTTACGATAAAGCAAGGCAATTGGTTAAGATGCGATCAATAAAGTAAATCAAGTAAATAGAATAAAATAAAATAAAATAAAATAAAATACGCTTGGGTCGGCGCCTAAAACCAAACAAAAGTACATTATTTACATAAGTATCTACGGATTACGGAGTTCTCGACTCGGGACTCGGGACTCGGGACTCGGACGAAAGATATCCTGCCATCTCGACTTACCTAGGTTAGGTTATCGAGTTGCGTGTATCCTCGGCCACCCGCATTTTGCATGCCTCGCTGCACGCGTCCATCCGTCATCGCTTTTTTGCCCGCTGTGGAACTGGGGGCTTTTCCCGGACTTTTTTCTTCTTCTTCATCTTCTGACTGGGGTCTAGGGAGGGAGGTTTGAATCGAGTTAACTGTGAGTCGAGTTGTAATCTGTGTGGGCGGGAAAGGAAGAAAGAAAGAAAAAAAGAAAGAAAAAAAAAAAAAGAATGGTACAGATGCGAGATGATTACCGTACATTTGTGTCGTTGCCACCTCAGCTCAGGTGATGATGATGGTGGACGCCCCCCCTCCCCCCAGCTTGCTGGTTACGAGGACACCTGCATTTGGCCTTGCTTCTCTCGCTCGCTCGCTTACAAGGCAGTATCCATGTCTATGGAATATGCCTATGCCTATGTCTATGCCTACGCCCATGCCTAATGCCGAATGCCCCATCCCGTCCGTGCCGATAGACATGTGTTTTTTGGGGGGGAGGGTCATATCTCTATCTATTATACTACCCGGTACATACCTCAGAACACAGGTATTTTTGTCTTGTCATTCATTTATTGACATCATTTGTCTTGAATCCAGGTAGTCAGTCGAGATAGAGTAGGTATTCATTCATTCATTCTCTCTCTTTTTTTCTTCTTCTTTTTTTTTTTTTTTCTTTAACTTGAAAAAAATAGGTAAAAACTTGAATGATAGAATGCTAGGTATGTATGTGACTACATATCGACAACAGAGCTGCGCCTCTCGAGCCGACCATGCAAATGTCCCCCGCTGGACCTTGGGGCTGGCATGGCCATGACCACGACCACGACCACGACCACGACCATGACCATGACCGGCGCACGCATGCATACCCCTCCCGCTTGTTAGGCATTAGTTAGTTACTATACATAGCAACAAAGTGGGAAAGAGAGAGGAAAAAAAAAAAAAAAAAAGAAAAAAAAACAATAAAGAAACCGACATCTGTAGATTCCCATACACTTACAAGCCTCGTGTACGGGTAGACTACCTATAACGGCAGACATGGTAACTTCCATCAACACGATTCTTTTCAAGTTTTTCCCCCAATAAGCAGCCACATTTCTTACTTCTTACCAACTCCACCTCCTCCTCCTCTCCTTCTTTTCGTTCGTCATCTTTTTTTCTACCGCGCTTCCCGAGTTCCCCGGGCCCGGCCTTTTTACAAGGGTTTTGGGGGGGTTATGTTTTATCGTTGCCGTTGTCAAATACCGGTATACTCTATATGTTTGTTATCCCGAGGAATAAGTAATTACGAGAGACTATTTTATCTTATTTTATTTTATCTATTTTTCTATTCATTTATTTAATTTTCCTGGCTTGCCAAAAGCGCCACTATTCTATCTCATGTCGTGACATCGAAGCACCGCGAGGGTTCCAATTCTTCGTGTTTGGTCCTACGGGATGACCCTCTCACCGGGGCGCTACAGATATACTATACTACCTACCTTTTTCAAAGATAGATGGATGGATTACAAGGTATACCTGACTCTGTGTGTCGTGTTCCGAATGCAAAGAAAGAGAGAGAGAGAGAGGGAGATGTTCCGCATATTTGCCAAGACGGTTGCACTGCGCCGATTATCGCCGGAAACGAATAACGTGGGCATCAGGAGAACTTTCTTTCTCTTTTTTTTATTTATCATCTTATTCTCTTATCATCTTTTTCGTAAGGCGAGATCTACCCGAGCCTAGCTTACCCTATGACCATCCATCCATGTATGTATGTCCATGTCTCTCTCTGTCTGGTCGGGTCTAAGACACTGCACGTCATTTGCCCTCGTTTGCCTGCTCGTTTTGTTTCCCTTCGGCATCATCGGATTCCGCCGAGAAGAAGGGATAGAACGATTACTACTGGTCCCAAAAGGAAGCTCCCCCTGTATACCCCGTTGTATGAGAGCACACGAGAGGAAAGTCGGACGAATCAACAGATGAGAAAAAGTTCGTCGAGACAACGCGAGTTTTCTGGATTCAGTTATCTATCTATCTTGCCTGATCTCCCCGACCACCAGTTCGTGATCGCAGAGAACAAGAAGCACATGACTACTCCCACGCGCAAAACAAAAGAAGCACAAGGTAAAAGGAGGACACAAAATGGAATACCGAGATAGACGAGTGTCGAACAGTCATCCGGTCATTCGGTCATTCGGTCATCGAACCATTCATTCATTGTACGCGGGTCTAATCCCGAGGATTTGGACCCGGGGGAGGGAAGGATATTGGGTAGATTTCGACTGCACCGCTCGTATGGAACTCCAATCCAGTCAAGTCCCCCCGTCCCCAATCTCCAATCTCCAGTCCACAGTCCCACCGGAATAAAAACACCACGACGTAAACATATCCCGAAACTACAACTCAGACTTAACCCAATCATCCACCAACAAATCACACACACAAATGTTCCTTAGCTGTACGTCCCCCCTCCCCGCTCCTCGCCAAATACCATACCATACCATACCATACGGTGAAATGTGGAATTCGAACCAAGGATAGATAGGTATGTATCATGTTCCTCGTGACCACGTCTTGTGGTATCTCCACTTAGACCGGAGCACGGAGTCGGAGGGGAGAGAGAGGAGTTTGAATGGTCTGAACCCACTCAAACCCCCATTGAAGATACATAGTGTGTATGACTGCGGTCAACTCATTCGTTGGAAGCATGTCCGCGTATTCACGTCCTCCCCCGCGTATACGCGCGCGCGTGATGCCAACGAGCCCTCCCCCCCCCAAGTTATATTAGTCCGCAAGTCGACATACCGGGGACCAACAGTGAGGCGAAAAGTTCGCCTCTTTCATGGGTCCACCTCAATTTCTTCCCCTCCCCCCTCCCCCTCCCCTCTCTCTCTCTTTCTCGCCTCGTTGTTTTCCTCGTCGGGATCATAAGCCGATACGCCGAGTTTGTCCCGTTTCCCTCTGTTCTGTCAACTCATTCGTAATTCTTCTTATAATACGGGCTCTGGATTACCTTAGTTGGGGTAGTTCCCCACTAAGTTATACACGATGGGGTCTCTTCTTCTCTCGAGTGGGAATGTTCTTCGTTTTCAGTTCCATCCTTGCCCTTTCTTGATTCCCTCTCTCTCTCTCTCTCTCTCTCTCTCTTTCTCTCTCTCTCTCCTTTATTTTTGTTCCTTATCCTCTCACTCACTAGATAGTGCTCCATGATATTACCCCCGTTTAACCCAGTCGAGAGCAGGCAGAGAGGGTTAAGCGTGTTTCTTTTTCTTTTTTTTTTCCTTTTTCCTTTCTATCAACATACATGCCCGTCTTACTCCCATCATCCACCATCATGTCAAACCCCTATCCTATTCTATCCTCCTCCTCCTCCCCCGGAATCCAACACACCAAAGCGTCCAATGACACCCATTCCTCAAGGACTAAAATACTATCTCTTAACGACGCGGGGAGAGGGGCAAAAGATGATGAACGAGAACGTTCCCCTTCTGTATAAAAAAAAATCACCCTTTTCCCCCCCTCTTCAACACATTTCCCCGACTCTCATTATGAAGGCAGCAAACAAAGCCAACAAGAACGTTCGTCGAACGGGGGAAAAAAAATGTAAGCGAAACCCAGGGTCCAGTTGGGGGGAGACAAATATCTTTTTGGGGGTTCCTAATCTCATGTTTTATTCTCTCTCATCTACCACCTTACTTGACCTACTTACTTACTTACTTACCACGAAAGCGTTCCCTACACATCTCAACCTCTAAGGTGGCTATTGAAATACTTTTTGCTTTCATTTTTTCATTATTATTATTATCATTATTGTTATTATTATTATTTAAAAAAACTAAAAACAAAAAGTTCCCATCGTTCTACGGTAGGTACTTGAATGAAAAAGGTTCCTCACTTCCCGCTTTCACATTGCCCCCCCCCCCCCCCCCAATTCACAAACTAGATGGATTAACTTACTTACCTACCTACCTACCTACCTACCTACCTGGCTATCCCGACATTATAAACTACCTACCGTCTTACCTAGGTCTTCTAAATTCGACATCCCGTTTCATCCTCCCTTGACCCATTCTAATCCATCTAACTAGATGGATGATGAAATTTGAGTCTATCCATCTATCTATCCATCTATCCATCTATCCATCTATCCATCCATCCATCCATCTAGGGAGGTAAGTAAGTAAGTAAGTAAGTAGAGACGGAAGAAAAAATAGCTCTTCGAAAACCATTAATAAATTCTTTTTTATATTTTATTTTTTTATTTTTATTTTTTTTCAGAAAAAAATCCCATGTAATAACCATGTCTAGCTAGGATAGAGCAATACGGAAAAACTATGTGTGTGATGGGCAAAAAATTCAATCCATCCATCAAAGCGCAAGACATCTCCCGAAATCAACTTCCAACTTCCAACTTCCAACTTCCAACTTCCACCAAATCTCAATAAAAAGTAAAGTAAAGTAAAGTAAAGTAAAACAAACACATCCTTAATACTTCAAGACAACATAGTCACATACACCCTAAACCACGAAACCAAGTCCAATTACACAAGGTGAATGATCCAGTCCCCCCCCCTTCCCACCAAAAGAACAACAACAAAAAAAAAAAACGACAAAGACAATTCACATAAAAGCACCAACATCGACGAGGTTCTTTTCAATAAACTTTCACTTTCACTTTCATGTCAGCTACCTTAGGTTGTTTCTCTTGAAAAAAAAAGAAAAAAGAAAAAAGAACAAAGAAAAGGCAAGACACTTTTCGCAAACTATGATAAAAAAAAAGTTCCCATCATTCCGGCTAAACGCCCTTGAATGCTTTATTTTATTTACTCGAACACGCGAGCTTCTTCTTTCTCTATCCTATGACACGGAGGAAGGAGTCTGAGCGCAAGCTTTTTGTTACCGAAAAAGAAAAAAAAAAGCATTTTGTTTCGTATTTTCTTGTGCTGCTTCTTGTTTCTCCTTTTCATTCAACTTGCTTTTCGCATCCAATGCGCCCAAGCAATTCCTTCCGGTCGCTATGCCCTGGGAGACTGACTCCCGAAGAGGACGCCACCGCTCTCTTGACGCCCGTTCGCCGTTCCCAACCCTTCAAGTCGAGGGCCTCCACGCCCACCTCTTCCTCGAGCATCTGCGCTTCCTCGTACTCGTATTCCGCTTCTTCACTTTCCGCCTCGTCGTCGCTACGGGGATCATCCGCCGACCCGCCTCTCAGCACTCGTACAGCTACTCGAATGATCAAGCAGAACCAGAAGATCGTGATGGCCTGGAGACCAAGCAAGGTGTACAGGAAGCCATATACCACCGATTGCGAAAAGCAGAGGGCACCCTCAGGGTTTTGGAACGGTTCTACCCAATGGCGCCATCCCTCAGGCGTTGGGAATGGCCCCTTTAGATTGGCATTGTTGCCGTAAAAGCAGCCTATAGGCATTACTTGAATGGCATCCCGCCAGACGCTCCAGCACACAATCATATACAATACGTGACGGGCAATGAACCACGATAACATGAACGTGCCGAACATGATGTCGCATAGCGTCGTGAACCCTAGATATTTGAGGCACTTTGCAAGCTACGAGACGATTAGCAATGCCGGTTTGGCAGAGAAAGACGAAACAAAAAAAAAAAAGAAATCAAGAAATCAAGAAATCACGAGACTGGGATCGACGGCCTACCGGAAGGAACAGGTCAACAATATCCATCAACACGAGGATCAGTATCCCAACTCGAGTGTGGTGATAGTAGTACGAGGCAGTCATTAGCGCAATGGTGATGAAGTGGTGGGTGAGCATCTGCCAGTGGTCTTTGCGACGCTCTTCGATGTGAATGACTAGAACTTGCTGAAGCCAGAATGACCATTGCCCTAAAAAGTACGCCTTTACAAGCCCCGTTACCTCACGGTTAGGCCAGCCCGTCCACAATTCTCTCAGGTTTAGATACGAGGGCGAGTTGTAGTATAGATACTATTATTCACTTGTTAGCAGTCGCGTTCATACCAGACAAGCTCTGCATGAATAATTGTGTTAATGGAAAATTCAATCAACAGTCGACATACCACGCCGATAGGCCAGAAGAAAGAGTAATAGACTAGCAGCCAGGCCTGTTCGGAGAATCTAGTCATATCCTTCCTCTTCTTCAAGCCCCAGTGCTTAGCTAATGGAGCAAAGAGATGCTCCATCAGACCAGCTCGGAGCCCGGTGAAGAGAACGATGCAAAATGCGATGAAATAGTAGTCATCGCTACCAGACGCGTAACCACCGGACGATGCATTGTAGTAGGATAGGGTGAAGAACTTGAGTGTGTGAGTCCGAGCCTTCGGGATGAACAGATGAGTAAGAAAGATGAGGACTATGAGATTGAAGGATAACCCTGCAAAAAGCCCACGGGTTAGCCAGGCGAATCCAATGACATAACAAACACTCTTCTTTTGCTCATGGTCGAGATGCGGAAGCTAGACGGACATGACATGTCCGACTGAACTATATTTGGTGGATCAAGTCGTAGCTTGGGAGGAAGGATTTAAATATAAAACCATCGCCAGCACCCACCTATCTGATTATCCAACAGCCAACGGGTTAAGCTCTTGACAGCGCCATCGCCTTTTCTCTTCACTCTTCGGATTAAGACCTTATTGTTGCTGGTTTGCATGTAGAGCGGGCCATTCATGGATGTAAGGGTCTGGCCCGACGAACGTCTCGTGATAGGCGTGGTGGGTGACCTCAGCCTGTCGACTTTAAGCTCCTTTGGGATGGCGTTGATGTCTAGCGTTAATTGAGGGCCAGCATCGACGACATGGTTCAAGTGCGGCGTCGTATCCGCCATGTCGGCGCTGGAAGAGGGCACCTATGACAGCTACGATTGGACGGGGCTGGCAATGCGAAGCACACGACCGGCCCACGGAGAGAACCGTGGCAGATTATAGCAATTATGGACCGTAGGGAATGGCGGATAACCTCAGGCGAGCTCGTCTAGGGCAGTCTATCGGCCGCACAGGCTGGACGTTGGTAACGAGCGACTATTGAGCGTTTGTTGGCGGCCACCAGCTTGTATGCGATGACCAGCGACTAGGGCCGTGGGCAGGATTTCGCTTTAGGCGAGACTACTGGCGAGATACAATGGCTTGGCGGGCTGTCTACACGACGGCGGCGGCGACGACAAGGACGAGGATGACCAGGACGGAGATGGAGGTGAAGGTCGAACGCACAACGGCGGAGGTGCGTGTTAGGGTAGGCCAGGTAGGTAAGCGGCTACTTTGTATGGCTAAACAACCCCTCAGGAGGAGGAGAACCCGGGAGCGTCTCCAGGCCCAATATTGTAGGAATATGAGAATAGTGAGGATATGTTGAGCTCGGTGGATCTCGGCACCAGTGTCGAGCCAGCTGTGGCTCGCAGCTCAGCTCCTGATAGGTGGGTTCCACCGGCCAGTGGGCTTGCCAGACTGAAGAGTCCCTTGGCGTCGGTCGCGCCAATGGGATGGCTTGCTTTTGGGCGGTGAAAAGATGATTGGGAAGCCAGGGGGAAAACCTACGGGCTGCACGCCTTGGCCTTTCCTGTTCGGGTAGCAGCAAGTGGGCACCGGCTGGTACCCGCTACCTGCGTCACAGCTGCCAATTCCGCTAGCTATCGAGTACCGGCCGTACCGCCATGCACCACGCTAAATTATAGTGCGAGCAATTTACGTGCGTACACTAGAAATGTTCTCTGGACCACAACTACCTATCCCCAACTAACTGGACTCGTACGGCCACTTGGTAAGATGGCGCTACTGTTTTCCAGGAAAGAGGGGCTGATGGGATGCGATGTGGTTCCCCTGAATTAGTGGGGTACTAACAGATGCAAGAAATATGCAAGGTAACTAGGTAATTACCTAATATTGAAATGTTATGAAATGTCGAGCGGTTCCAACCACCGTGCGTGTTCCTCACGTTGCATTCTGTGTGTGTTCTGCACCCTATGTCACATGCGTCTCGAAGTTCCAGCCGGCGCGACGAATCTTCCTCAAAAGCAATTGCGCCGCCATTCAGTAAGAATTCTGTTCCTCTCTCCATCCCGACGATTGGTCCCGATTTCTTACTGGTTCATCTCCGTTATCTTAAAAGTCCTTCCATACCGCGTAGAGATAATTACATTATGCAAGGTTCCCCGCAAATGGTCGCCAGCTACGGACGTACCTATTACCTATTCTCCATATAAATTTGCTGCCATTAATCCAAAAGGAGTCACAGAGATGCATGCACGATCTCTGACTGAATCCTGGTATCTTACACCACCACCTTCCGACCATGGCAGCTGCGATAGAGCCAATCAGGCGAGAAGTTGAGAAGATGCGCAAACACCAGCTTTCAGCTGCTTTGTGCGGCTATGCCTTCCTGTTGATGTTGAAGAACAATATTTGTGTAGATTCACGAAAAGGGCAATGAGTTTCCTCTGGTGTAGTCTGCACTGATCGGCACACCGCGTTATCGGTCATCTAGATACTACGTAGTAAGGTAGAGGGGGGGTTCACGGACCACCCCTTCGCGGACCACCTATTAGCCTATACATGTCTATTACTCTCAACCTAAGGATTATCTTGATAGAAACGCAACAAACGCAACAATGACTATTTTTTGACAGTTTTAGGGGCATTACGCCTCGGCGCACTCGATTGAGGTATTTCCGAAGACATTGAGGGGGTTTCAGTGGTCCTTTCACGCTCATCATCAATAACAACGTCGCGCGCTTCGTCCTTGTAAACCACTCTATTCCTAAGCACCCGCTTCGCCTCCCTGACATTACACATTCTCGTAAACTTCTCTGTCGGGGTTATCTTCACTTTCTGCCGTAGTTTCTTGGTCTTTTTGGACTCTTTGGCTTCGAGATAATCGATACGTGCCTCGGATTCCGCAAGTTTATCGGTTAACTTGTCAATCAAGCTAGCAGCCTTGCGGTTCATCAATCGTACTTCAGGATTGTTCAATGCTGGGTTCTTCATTGCCGCACACCGGTTCATAGTTTTGAAAGCCTGACCATTGTGTGGTGTGGAAATGGTCATTGCCGCCATGTCAGCAATGAAATCGGGTGTTTCTTCTCGTGTGTCAGCTTTTGGGGTGCCGGTAGGCTGCCGTGCTACTCCTGTTGACTCCAACATAACAAATCTCGATGATAATGCCTTTGTGCGGTCCCGCGGATATATCCCAGCCGTTTTCCAGGCATTTTTGATTGTACGGGGTGTCATCACATCTAATCGAGCTTGGTGGTATGCCTCTAACATGTCGGCTTTAGTAGGTGGTAGGCCAAGCGTAGCAGTTGCACACCCCCTTAGCAATGTACGAAGTCGTTTTTTCAATGCGGCAAAGACTCCCACATCTAATGGCTGCACAACGTGGCTGCAGTGTGGTTCATAAAACACCAGCCATATTTTGTTTGTCATACAACGCCATAGAAAGTCGTCATTTGTGTGAGATTCATGGCCATCACACACCAAAACTGTAACAAGGGCCAGTATATGCTGGGGCTTGGAGCCATAGCTCAATACACTAGGTAGTGCACTAGGGAATGAAGCCAGAGTGTGTGAGTAAATGATAGTGTATTTCACATGTTATGAAGTTGTATGGGCCACAAGAATGTGCTGAACAGGAAGAAGTTTCCCTTCCCCACTCAAGGGAGCTCAGACATTCTTAAGAGGCCAAGCTAAATACACTAGAGCCGAAATGGTTAGGCTCGCCGAGACTTGTATGGATTCCTGCTAAGGCATTTCTGGCTGTGCACATCTTTATGAGTGATGCACAGTGTGGAGGACAGTGTGCAACAGTGTGAGTAAACTGTGTACAAAGGTACATGACTGTGTATGTGTATGAGTAAGTGTATGTGATGAGCCACAGTGTGTATGACAGTGTGAGTGGACTATGTATGAGTGAGTGAACTGTGTATGTATGAGTGAGTGTGTGTGGCTAGGTGTATGTGGCTAGGTGTATGAGTGAGTGTAAATGTGTAAGTGTGTATGGGTAAAGCACAGTGTATATAACAGTGCGAGATGGATGAATATACTGTCCGTATGACAAAAACCACCCATACGTTCCCATGACGACGTCGAACATATGGAATAAAGAGGTCTTCAAGCCAATCCAATGCTGTTGGGTTGCTTGTCCATCCCTTAGGTGACGTTTTAAACCTCCAGTCAGCCCAACGGCCTAGGTTATGGTCTGGAAACCATTGACTTTGCACATCAACCCCCTTGAAAATCAATAGTTTGTGACGGGGGTCTTATAACAGTGGAAGCCGGTACGGATAGTAAAGGCAAGTAACTGAAGAAGCCCGGAACAATAGTTCAATTCAGCGTATAATAGAATATGATCGCTTAAGGCGTCGCTAATCTCTATGGATTTTCCAGGACTTCTTTCCAACTCTTGTCGGAAGACCGTTCTCTTTATAGTTCAAGACTTTTCTCAGTTTCGCCACCGTAGCGACCTCTGGGGGTCCTGTAGACCTCACCAATCGATTCCTCGCTATCGGTTTAGTGGGCGTAGTATGTTGTATCGAGCCTGCAGCGTGAATCACCACGGTGGGAGCAGCTAGGAGAGTTTCTTCATTGGTTTGTGTTTATTCTTTGAAGTCGCTCTCCCATATACCCACCGACCCCAGTTGGCTTCGGAACACGGCGCAGAGGCCGCTTGCCCACCTGGTGCATTTCCGACAAATTATTAGTATGGCAGAATCGGGAAACCGACTCGCAAAGCTTCGTTTTTGGTTAGTTCTCAAGAGATTAAGGATGTAAACTTATCAGAATTGGCCGTAGCTTCGGCATGACCGAGAGTATGCCTCCTGCGGCCTATGGGAAGTGTTCGGGGTTATTATGGGCTCTTCAATCGTGCGTTGGCAATGCTTCCTGCGCTCACCAGCTCTCGTGCCGGGCGCTTCGCGCGGATGAACTAGAATATTCATCGGGTGACTGTCCCAGTAGGGAAATGACTTCGTCGGAGTGTTATCGCAAGATCCCAATAGGCCCACGTCGGCAGGCGCTAGAGTGCCAGGAGGAAGAGGGTCCTCCTAGCGGCGGCATCCTGATTCCCGGTGTCTCCTGGCTTGTGATAGACTTGCCAGCCTTCACGCAT
The DNA here is from genome assembly GCA_028637585.1 of Xylariaceae sp. X187. NCBI lineage: Eukaryota > Fungi > Ascomycota > Sordariomycetes > Xylariales > Xylariaceae > Xylariaceae sp. X187. Next base: position 404,928 of record JAJIZN010000005.1, read on the forward strand.
AACAAGGACAATAGGTGGGAGACCCGAAGACCAGGACGCAATGACGTGGCATGCCGACAGTGGGGAAGACGCGAGTATCGGCGGCACTCGCGGCAAGGAGGGAATCTTGACGTAACTTTGCGACGATCTATAGTTAGCACAACCGACAACAAGTACCACTTACCAAGGTTTCTGTCAGTTAGTATGTGTCCGTATGACATAGCTCCCTCTTTCTCAAAGGGCGTCCCGACCGATAGACATTGACAAGATCAAGCATCACTGACACAACACTTAACTTATGGCTAACCGCCGTACCAAAGGGACTTGCTCGCTCGTGAGAAGTTCGCTCGTGAACTCTCCCCTAGTACATTGGTCCGGGCCTTCCTGACTGTAAGGACTTGCTCGCTCGTGAGAAGTTCGCTCGTGAACTCTCCAGACAGTCATTCAAACCACAACCACAATACCTTAACCCTTCGCAACTGAGAGGACCATAGCTCGCTCGTGAGAAATCCGCTCGTGGATTCTCCTAACAGTCGCTAGGGATCAAAGAAGTGCTGCACCAATAACACCCAATCGTCTCCGTCTAACCGTCTCGACAGCTCTAAGCTCTGACCTTACACCATTCGTAACAACTGAAAGACGTGGCTCGCTCGTGAGAAGACCGCTCGTGGTCTCTCTTTCAGCAGCACTCAGATAGTAGAGGGGAGAATATTGCATGTTGAGATGGCTAACTAAAATACATAATAAATCAGTAGTACAGTGTAACTTTTCGTAAAATCAATTTCCACCTTTTCTTTTTCCCAACGCCTGAACAAATCAACCAGAGATGCGGGAGTCAACGGGCTTACCCGGGTGCCTAACATGGAATTCTCTCAACAAGTCCAACGCTCCTTCACTGTCAAAATGCTCAATCGGTTCCCAAGTCCAATGCCTTTTCGCCGGCCATCCTTCCCATTTCACCAGATACTTCACTCGGTCTTGGGCCTTTCGGGAGTCCATGATTGCCTCAATAGTATACTCTTCTGACTCGATAGGGCCAGCTTCGCGGAGGACCTGTAGGGGGTCCGGCCTGCCTTGAGTACCTTCGCGGTAGGGCTCGATAAGGGAAACGTGGAAGGAGTTGTGGATGCGCCATGTCGTGGGTAGCCGTAATCGGACAGCAGTGGGCGAGATGACTTCTTCAATCTGGAATGGTCCCAGCATTTTCTTGTCAAGCTTCTTTGCCGGTCGCTTCGTCTTGATGTGAGTCGCGTTCAGCATCACTAGGTCGTCTTTGGCGTATGTGGGGGCGTCTTTGCGGCGGCGGTCAGCCCAGTCCTTCATGCGTTCTCGGCTTTTCTCGAGTCGTTTTCGCGCTTGCTCGTGGACATCAACCATCCAGTGACTATACAGTCGGCTGCCAGGGTTTCGAACTTCTTCTATCGGGGGATTCGCAGCAGCTGGGTGGTATCCGTAGTTGGCGTAAAAGGGACTTAGGCCAGTAGCAGAGGACATGGAGTTGTTATAGGCAAACTCAGCGGTGGGCAAGAGCTCTTCCCAGTTCGACATTTCGTAGTTGACAAAGGCACGAAGATAGATCTCAAGGATCTGATTGAGTCGTTCCGTTTGGCCATCCGTCTGAGGGTGGAAGGCTGTGCTCATCCGTGTCTTGGTACCAACCAGCCTCAAGAAGTCTTTCCACAGGTGTGCTGTGAACCGAGAGTCGCGGTCAGAAATGATGTCGAGTGGGATACCATGTAGTCGCCAGTATTCTCGAGCAAAGATGCGAATCAAATCCTCGGTTTTCTTTTCGTCAACCTTCAAGGGGATGAAATGCGCCATCTTTGTGAATGGATCGACCATGACCCAGATAGAATTGCATCCGTTCGACAGCGGGAGGTCCGTGATGAAGTCCATTGCTACTGACTGCCAAGGCTTGTAGTGCAGCTGCATTGGTTGTAGCAGACCATGGCTGGCATGATGTGGGACCTTGTTTTCCTGACATGCCCGGCAGCCTCCAACGTAGCCACGAACTGTATCTTCCAATCGAGGCCACCAAAAGTTTCGCGAGATGAGCTCCATTGTCTTGTCCATGCCCATGTGACCGGCGACTTTTGTGTCGTGTTCCGATTCCATGATTTGCCGTTGAAGAGCTTCGGGGACTCTGAGCCGACCTTTGCGATAAACTAGGCCATCAATGACTTCAGAGTCGGCAGGCGGATCGGCGAGACTGGCTGTGTAGTCTGGGTCACGTAACCCTGCACTCTTGACTTCCTTGACAAACTCGGGATTCCAAGACGGCGTCGGTATACTGGTGAGACGTTCCGAAGTGATTAGAACTGATGCTGAACCACGAAATAGGGCTCCTGGTGAATGGGAGAAGTGTTTCTCTTGCAAGACCGACGTGATCGGCTGGTCTTCAGCTCCCCCTTTCTCAGGTCGATGTTGTGGCAGTCTAGACAGAATATCGGCCTTTTCATTCTGTTTACCCGGGCGGTAATTGATGATGAACCAAAACGAAGAGAGCTGCTGTGACCAACGAGCCTGGCGCCGATTGAGGACTTTCGCCGTGGTGAAGTAGGCCAAGTTCTGGTGATCCGAGTAGACCTCTATCCGGTGCTTGCTACCTTCCAGATACCTGCGCCAACGGTCGAAAGAGTCGACGACAGCTAACAGCTCTTTGTCGTGGATTTCGTAGTTCATCTCCGCCGGGGCAAGCTTTCGGGAGTGAAAAGCTATCGGTCGAAATTTGCCGTCGTCGCCTTTTTGCGATAGTACAGCACCAAGGGCAAAGTCCGATGCATCAGTTTCCAAGTGGCAAATTTTGTCTGGCGTGAAATGGGCTAAGACTGGGGCTGTAGTGAAGCATGCCTTCAGTTGAACAAAGGCTTTGTCGGCTTGCATGTTCCACTGCCAGCTTTTTGCATCACGGCTATTGATGTCCGTAATCGGCTTGGCGATCTCCGAAAAGTTCTTGATGAAGCGGCGATAGAAGTTGGCGAAGCCGATGAAGCTTTGTGAGTCCTTTAGGGACTTGGGTGTCTGCCAACGCTGGATGCACTCGACTTTTTCGTTTGTCATGCCAATGCCGTTGACCCCCACAGTATAGCCCAAGAAGTCGACTTCCTGTACTTGCCATCGGCACTTGCGAGGGGCTACCGCAAGATGGTTGTCCGTAAGCCTGCGCAGTACTTCCTTGACTAGGCGGTCATGTTCTTCCACAGTGTCGGCGTAGATTAGTAGATCATCAAGGTAAACCAGTAGACCGGCATCGATTAAGTCACGGAAGATGTTGTTCATCATGGCTTGGAAGGTTGCAGGTGCGTTAAGCAACCCTAAAGGCATGACCAAGTATTCGAAGAGTCCATACTTGCACCGAAAAGCTGTCTTCCACTCATGACCTTCCTTGATACGGACGAGGTAGAATCCCGACTTCAAGTCTATCTTGGTGAAGAATTTTGCGGTGCGGAGTGCTGCCTGAAGTTCTTCCACCAGAGGTATGGGATACCGAACAGGGATGGTGATTTTGTTCAGTCCTCGGAAGTCTACCACGGGCCGTAAAGGATCCTTGGGGTCCTTCTTTTCCACAAACATCATCGGGGCTGCACAAGAAGAAGTTGACTTCCGAATTTTGCCAGTGTTGAGCATCTTGTCGATCCATGGCCTTAGAGCGTCTAGTTCTCGTTCGCTCATAGCATATAGAGCTCCCCATGGTGGCGTTGTCCCTTCTTGTAAATCAATTGCATGATCCCAAGGCTGGTGATCGGGGAGCCGTTCAGCTGCTTCCTCACTCATGATAGGCACAAACTCCCTGAACTTGTCGGGCACCGAGTCGAGACTCTTTTGGTTGGCATCCTCCATCGTTTCGTCCGGGTCGGTAGCTTGTTGGACAAGATCTTTAACGGTGGCAACATGAGCAGAACCTGGATCTTGGTGAAAGACTACTCGACTGGTGCAGTTCTTTTGGCAGTGAGGAGAAGTGAAGCGAATCTTGTCTGCTTGGTCGAAGAAATACAGCGGTTGGTGCTCTTGAAGCCACCATTGAGGCAAGATCAGGTCATAGTCGGGACCCATACCACTGATCTCAAAACTGAGTTTAGTGAAGTGATCCTCCTGATGTCGCAGAACAATTGCTTCTGTGTAATAGCGGCCAGCAGATTCAACAACCTGGTCATCAAAGCCTCTCGTCTGTTTCTGCTTTAATCGGCGAATGATGGGCAGCTTGAGCTTTCGAGCCTTTGACATGCTCATGACGGGTACGCTTGCTCCAGTGTCTAATAGTACCTTGACAGGGTGTTCATCTTCGCCCCAATGCAGGGTCATAGTGACGATAGGTCGGTCACCAACTTTCGGTTCGGCTTGCCTGTGCTTTCGGGGGACATAGTCCGCGTTGTCAATGGAAGGCTCAGCGTAGATTTGCTTGAGAGCGCTGATGACACCCTGAAACGGCCTGGTACTCTCACGGGGTGTGTCGTGGAGGCCCATTAAAAATCCGAGTCCGAATCTTCGGGCTCTTCAAAGTACTCTAGCGGCTGTGCTTCTTGCATGGCGTCGTCTTCGTCAAGCATGTCGATAGCGTCAACCCGGGCCTTCTTGGTAGGAGCAGGCTGGGCATCCTCATTGTCTTCACGACTTCGTTTACCAGAGGAGGTGGCGGCGGCCGTAGGCTTCTTCTGAGCTGGGAGAGGGCGTCCGTCTTCGTCGGTCGTGGCATAGCAGGCACGGGTGTGATGGGTCGTGCGTGCGCATCGCCAGCAACTCTTGCCTTCAGCCTTTCGCTTCGCAACAAGGCTTTCAGGTATTCCGTCCAGAGCTTCTTTCGTGGGGGCCCATATGTATTCTCGCCGTTCCCGAGGGAGGCTGGGCCTGGGAGCTCTTGTGAAGGTTTCAGTACGGGGACGTGGCTCTCTTCTGACATCTGACCTTTGGCGATCCGTAGTTGAAGCCGACGTGTCTTTGCCTGCTAGAGCTGGGTTGCAAAGCATATTCTCATAGATAAGACCAGCTTCACGGATGGCTTCGATGAATGCGTGGTCGGTGGTAGGGATGGCGCCTTGTCGCGAGTAGATCATCTCGGTGATCTTTCGAGGTAGAGCCTTGCTGATTAGGGTTTGAAAAGATATGCCCGACCATTCGACTGCCTCGTTTAGGTCTAGGATCTCACTGATGTACTGGGAGATGTCGCCGTTATACTTGAGGGCTTCCATCTTACGCTGGTTTCGGTTTTTCTCAGCGTGATCAGTGAAGCGATCCTGTAAAGCCTGAGTGTAGCTTTCCCACTTGTCGTCCATTCGCAAGTTCTCAATGCTTCGTAGACGCGACTGGTGCCAAGTCTGGGCCTTCTCAGTCATCTGGGAACCGATCCAAACGATGCGCTGACGGTCACTCTGGAAATGCTCTGGATAAGCATCCACATAGGTGCGTACTTCTAGCCACCAAGCCCTGAACTTTGAGTTGTCCTTTCCGTCAAAGGTGCCAGGCTTCCGAAGTGTAATGGGATTAGCGGGCTTTGGTCGGGCGAGAGCTTCAAGCGCAATGATGAAACGATCATCCATAGATGTAGGTGCAATACTGGCAGATGACTGGGGTCGCCGTCGGTCTGGATGGACATGGTCATCCTCAGGTCGGCCTGCCGCAGGTGGATAGCCCGTAGGGCCTCGGGGTGGTGCTCCATTTCCACCAGACATCATAGGGGTGGCAAACTCATCTCTGTTGCTGGCTAGGGCAGCCTGGAACTGTACCCGAGCACGGTCGGCAGTGGCTCGAGCCTGTTCTGCATACAGGCTTTGCATACCAGGGAATGCTCGAAGATTTTCCCGCTGGAACGTAGAGCTGGAGTGTTTGGTTGCAGGGCGACTGGTACTGGCGGACACAGCTCTAACGGTGCTGGGGGCGGAATCACTGGACGCGCTGCGAGCAGGTGCGGTCTGTTGAGGGGACCGGAAGACAACCGAGGGGCGGCGTCGTGTGCTGGGCTCTGGTTCACCCGTAAGGGCTGGGGGTGGCTGAGAGCCAGCACGAGAGACAGCTCGACGTTGTAAATTATCGATGACTGTCCGGGCGTCGGCACTGCCTTTTTCACGAAGCTGAGTTCTGAACTCATTGATAGCATCCGTGGCAAAGGTACGAATGTCGGATAGCTGTTCCTGCATTCGTGCATCGATTTGGGCGGGATCGATGACTTCTCGGGCAAGGAGATCGTTGATTTGCGATTCCTTAGTCTCGGCCCAGTGTGTGACATTTTGGCGGAATTCTTGTTCTTCGCCAGCGTTGTGCTCGAGCGCTTCAATGCGCTGCTGTTGTCGCTGAGTGATGGCTGAGATCTGCTGAAAGGCTTCGTCTCTGGCCTTGTTGTCACTAGCAAACTGAGCAATGGCGCCGTAGATGTTTGAGGCAAACTTGTTGCTGGCCTTCTCGATCTGTCGGTGGAACTGGGACAGCATGTTCTCAGTGGCCCCTACAGAAGATTGTTGCAGGTGCACCAAGGCAGCATAGTCGTCTCGCATACGGGTGTATTGGTCCCGTAAGCTTTCAACATCTCGACGGTTTTCCTCGCTAAGCTGTTGCGAATATGTCACTACAGCTTGATACGAATGCCACATCTGTTCATTGGCTTCCCGCAGCCAATCAGGTGGGTTTTGGACAGTGCGTCCATGGGCGATTTCGGGGGCATCACCCATAACTACATCCCAATCTTGGGGATTGTAGAGGACCAGCGCATTGCTGGGTTGAGACGACTCCGTAGTAGACATGGTGGTAGTCGTGGTCTGCGTACCGGTGTGGGTATAGGTGCAAATCGGTATAGTAGTGTGTAAAGGATAGGGCTCTTGTGTCTGAGTAGCCCGTGATTCAGTGTGTGTGGGAGTTACCCTAAGCTGGGTCTGGGTATTCGTTGATGTGTAGTTGATAGTGTTTGACTCTAAGTCGTTCGCTGATGTAGTGCCCGTAATAGGGACGATTTGGGGTGAGGGCGATGGAGTTTCGCTAACCTCGTTCATGAGATTTACCTTACTACTGGTACAAGTCCAGTTCTGGGGCGATAGCTAACCTCTTGCGAGTGTATTCTATTATATGTGACGGGGGTCTTATAACAGTGGAAGCCGGTACGGATAGTAAAGGCAAGTAACTGAAGAAGCCCGGAACAATAGTTCAATTCAGCGTATAATAGAATATGATCGCTTAAGGCGTCGCTAATCTCTATGGATTTTCCAGGACTTCTTTCCAACTCTTGTCGGAAGACCGTTCTCTTTATAGTTCAAGACTTTTCTCAGTTTCGCCACCGTAGCGACCTCTGGGGGTCCTGTAGACCTCACCAATCGATTCCTCGCTATCGGTTTAGTGGGCGTAGTATGTTGTATCGAGCCTGCAGCGTGAATCACCACGGTGGGAGCAGCTAGGAGAGTTTCTTCATTGGTTTGTGTTCATTCTTTGAAGTCGCTCTCCCATATACCCACCGACCCCAGTTGGCTTCGGAACACGGCACAGAGGCCGCTTGCCCACCTGGTGCATTTCCGACAAATTATTAGTATGGCAGAATCGGGAAACTGACTTGCAAAGCTTCGTTTTTGGTTAGTTCTCAAGAGATTAAGGATGTAAACTTATCAGAATTGGCCGTAGCTTCGGCATGACCGAGAGTATGCCTCCTGCGGCCTATGGGAAGTGTTCGGGGTTATTATGGGCTCTTCAATTGTGCGTTGGCGATGCTTCCTGCGCTCACCAGCTCTCGTGCCGGGCGCTTCGCGCGGATGAACTAGAATATTCATCGGGTGACTGTCCCAGTAGGGAAATGACTTCGTCGGAGTGTTATCGTAAGATCCCAATAGGCCCACGTCGGCAGGCGCTAGAGTGCCAGGAGGAAGAGGGTCCTCCTAGCGGCGGCATCCTGGTTCCCGGTGTCTCCTGGCTCGTGATAGACTTGCCAGCCTTCACGCATAACAAGGACAATAGGTGGGAGACCCGAAGACCAGGACGCAATGACGTGGCATGCCGACGGTGGGGAGGACGCGAGTATCGGCGGCACTCGCGGCAAGGAGGGAATCTTGACGTAACTTCGCGACGATCTATAGTTAGCACAACCGACAACAAGTACCACTTACCGAGGTTTCTGTCGGTTAGTATGTGTCCGTATGCAATAGTGGTGGCAACACCTGACCATCACAACTGATACACTCCAAGGCAGTGATCCATTGACCCCGATCAACGTCTTTTTTGAGTGCCGTACGGGTAGAGGAGTCGGCAATCACCCAATGATCCATCCCGACGCCTTGTCCCATACCCATTTCGTCGGTGTTGTAGAATCGTTCAGGGGGGATGTTTTTCAACTGTTCGGCTTCGCATCGATCGAAAAATATGTTGATATTCGCCGCCGTCGCTCCGTTTACACGACTATAATTAATTATCTTTGCGCGCGCGAGTTTTATCGCTTCGTTTCGCTCGATAAAACGAATGTGCCATTGTTGACCAAGCGAGGTTGTTGTCCCGGAAGCATTGAGAAACCGTTGAGCCATATGTTTAAACTTGATTAATGCCGGTGCGAAGCCCAACCTAGCTTGCCCAAGCGCCCATTTGGCTAATTGAGCTTCTAGGAAGGGAGATAAGGCCTGCCGGCCTCTATTTGTTTCTTTTCTAATGGGAACACCCTCCAGGCGGCGGTTTAGGTATGATCGGGGTATATTCCATTTCCGGGAGGCTGCCCGGACTGCCATACCCAGCTGTATATCACGCAAAGCCGCGCGCGCGCGCAATTCAAGGAGGCGGCCTTTTGGAACACCAGTCCTGCCTAACGGGACACCACTCTAAGCCGCATACAGTAATCGGCCCACATAAACCACGCCGTCACCACGCCGCCACCACGCCGCCGTTAATCTGCCACGCCGTCGTTATTCTACCACGCCGTCGCACCTCTAATAGCTGGTTCATCAAGCTAACCTGTATCCAGAATGGATTGGTATATTAGCCAAATTCCGTATGTATCATGGACAGGCCGTCACTAAGCTGCCGTGGGGATCTATTACTGTTACAACAGCCTCTCTGAAGCGCGACGAGAATAGTTAATCAAGTTAATCAATTACAATATATATCTAGATTCGAAGAGTAAATACATGAGTCTACACAACATGAATCAAACCGCTGAGCCCACCGCTGCGTAACGTTCTGCCAATCGCGCTGTTTTATGAAGAGATTGTTGCTCTTCAGCGTCTGCCGAAGCGAGGTCATGAAGGCCCTTCATACCTTTTCGGTTCGAAAGCGCATTCCCCGAAATATTAGCAATCCGATGATCAACTCTGTTATTCTCCCTCTCGTCCCAATCCGCATAGGCCATCATCTCTTCCTCAGTCCATGGCCTTGTTCCGGTCTTTGTCTTGCAGTTTTTGGTCATTCGCTTGTAGTCAAGACACCACTTATAGGTTGTCTTGGGGTATCGTAGAGGCAGTCCCATAGCTGTACGATACGCTGTATTGTCAAGCTTTGTTCCCGGCGGCTGCTGTTTATACCATGAATCTCTTGCTGCAATATAAGACCTGTAAATCTCTTTAGGGTTATCAAAGCTCAAGATTGGAGAGAAAGACCGTTGAGAAGATGCGGTTGGTGAAACCGAGCCCGATTCCGATTCCGATTCCGATGAACTGATAAGATCGATATGTTCCATGCGTACGTCGGAGATCTGCCAATTTTGAAGCGCCTGGTACTCTGGATCTTTGCTGTGGTCAATGAAGGGTCGCACTGGTGATACCACTTGAGTTTGCTGAGGTTTAGGAGCGGCGGCACCCTCACTCAACGTCAACTCAAACGAACTAGGTATGCGTTGACTGTCCACATGTTTATAATAGCGGGGATATAATGCAGCTTTAACTGGGGCAGAAGACGGAGGGTCGCGTGACGAAGACGGGTTATCAACGCTTTGCGTAGTATGTCGTGTCTTATGGACTTGGAAGTCCTTGACCAAGAGTAACGGATCGAGCTGAGCTAAATCGACCTGAAGCCACCAGTGTGTGTGGAAATCTGACATCCGCAACTCCATATCTTTTCCAACACGTACAATGCGCCGGTTTTTATCTTCATCCACGTCGACGTACATTCGACTGTATAGGGCATGACGGCAAGGAATACCCATACATTTTTGAAAACTCCCAGAACATGGAGAAAGAGGTTTGTTGAGTCGGTGTGCCCAAAAGGCAGCTTGGTATTGGGTATACACCTTTTCCAAGGCAAACCAGCTAACCTTAAGCTTGACTGCTCGGTCCGAAAACATGGCGGCCTTGCAAATAACGGGAAAACGCCGAACTTGGTGTTTCTCAAGCTTGAGAAAGCGGTCTCGCTTCATTTCAGTGAGCATTGCCGTGCATTTGTATAAGTGCACGCCCGAGCAATGTGGATTATCTAGATAGGACTTCAATTCGGAATGGCTAGCTTCAGCGCGGGAAGTACTGCGCACCCCAAAGTTGCAATAGGCCCGAACATAGCACCAGGCCCATTGTTTACGATGTTGCCAATATGTATTAGCCAAGTACGTAAGGATGCGATGTTGCTCGCTGAATTCGGTACGGATGTCCTCCCAGTACTGCAGTGCCTCGGCTTCAGTTTTGCAATGCGCAAGACAGCCCCATAGAGTAAGTAAGCCATTGATATCGTGGTCAATTGGTGTCAACCCAAGTGATTCCCGATGACGTCGCTTTTGTGACAAGTTTTGAAACTCTGCTGCTGTTGGACGTGGCTCGGGTGCAAGCGCTTCAAAACGTTCATCGCTCATACGGTCGGGTTTTTGGTTTTCGAGATGGGCAGGCGAAGTAAGCTGGTTGACTTTGAGAATTCTGTAGTCACTAGAGACTGTTCCATTCCACTTTGAGCGAACTCCAGCACGGACGTTACTCATTATATGCCATATGCAGAGTTGTAGCTGTGTGGCTGGCCAGACCGTAACTAACGCGTTTCGCACAGCTTCGGCTTTATCAGTGATGGCAACGTACGGCGCCGGGATGTGTAATTCGTTGCGAAGAGTATGGAGATGGTTGAGTAGCCATGTATAGCTTGGTTCGGTCTCGTCGCTTAGCATCGAGAAAGCAATGTTGAAGTTGGTATTGAGAGCAGTGGTGCCAACGACCTCGCAAAATGGTGCATTAAAGACATTGACCTGTATAAAGTAAGCAGAGGATCTTCGCACGCTTATTCAAGTCAGTTACCATACTTTGTAGGTTGCGTCAATAAGAATAACCTCCGGTGCAGATTTCCACATTTGCTGACACCAGTCAAAAGACCAAAGCAGCCGAGAGACACAACCGTCCTTCATTTCCACCTTGTGCCATACTTTGTTCTCTTGCAGCAAGCGAAGGATCTGTCCACAATCGCCATATAGACCTTGTTCAACTCGATTTTTCCGGTCAATGTAGTTGGTGATGTCATGTTGGGTGAGACTCGTAGACGAATAGGCACTTCTCACTGCTTTATAGATGTTCCGGCGGCTGGAAAGGTTGTTTGTTTCATTATGAATAATGTTTTTGACAGAATCGGTGAGTTGTTCTTGGCGATGTGCGGTTGTTGAATAGATTGGTGGGTGGCTATGTTGCGAGTTTTTGATAGTAAAACTCCAAGTGTCAGCGTCTTTGTAAAGTTTGGCCGAGCCCTGAAAAGGGCACTTCGGGTAGGGTGACATCGACGATTTCCTCACTGTTGCTTTGGAGCGTCTGCCAGTCTGTCCGCATCGACACTGGAGGATGTAGCGAGTATACTCGCCATCTCGCTTATGTGAGCCATGGTTCACTTTAAGACTGAATCCTTCTTTCAATGCATGGGACTGCCACGCATCAAAACCTTCCCGAAAAGAAGAAAATTGTGCATCAACAGGCGCCCGTAAAGCCATGATTGATGTTCAAGCTACCAGAGAAGTGATGAATACATAAAGTGTGTAATCAAACCCATTATAAAAGCAACGTTGTTGACATGTTTATGAACAAGCGCACGGTAAACTTTACAACGCGCAAACGCGACAACACATTGTTGACACTTCTTACTAGCATAAACTTTAAACAATACCGTCCGGGAGTTTTTGGAATATCACCGGGTAAAACTGTTTCTATATGGAAATATCTCTTAGTAAACACATATATGTATCGGCAAAAACATGCGTTTATCATGGATAATCTCCGGGTTGCGGCCGCAATCTACGGCATTTCTCTCCGTAACCCTAACCCTTCACCTAACGAGAATGTAAATCGACGTAACGTCGATTTTCGAGGCTCTACGTCGATTTTCGAGGCTCTACGTCGATTTTCGAGGCTCTACGTCGATTTTCGAGGCTCTACGTCGATTTTCGAGGCTCCACGTCGATTTACACAAGTTTGTATAAAAGTAATTCAGAGATGAAACCACTTTTATGAACATTTGTATCATTATATGTGCGGCTTGCCTCACATTTACTTGTTGGATGTCTTTCCAACCCTACATTACCACCAGCGCCTTTCTCGTCTCCTTTTATGCATCAACTTTTCAGATTTTCTGAGCCGACACTGCCTTGACCGCCTAGTCATCCGTCCTTGGGAAGTTCTCATTCCTGGCATGAGACTTGTCTCAGCCGTTCCACTGTTTGGCCGAGTACTTCGTTCGCGTTCTTCCATTTCCAACTTTGCAACAGCCAATCGAGCATCATTTTGTTTTCTTAAGTCTTCTAAAAGTCCAAGATATTCGGGGCTGTCATAATATGAGGGTCGTTGTAATTGTTCGGCTGATCTTGGAGGTTGAGATATTGAGTACCACTGAGACCGGTAAGACCGTGACGCCGGTCGCTGGGACGGTGGTGGAAATACAGGTGATTGAACTGGCTGTGGCGATTGAAACGGTTCAAGCAGATCCAAGGGTTGGTCTTGTGGCAACATGACTGTTGTCCACCATGCTCGAGTATGTGTTGCTATCCCCATCAATACATATGTAACGAAGGAAGAAACCAAGAAACCTACGGATTGTGCTATTTTCTGCCGTCCCAATAGCGATAGGGGTAGTTACGGCTGTAGACGAATGTATATGCCACATATTATGGGCCGGTGTGTGACAACTCCAAGTGTAATTATAATGCAATGCAAAACTGCGCGTATGACAAGAAGAAGTGATTGGAAATGTTGTAGTGTGATTGAAGTGGAAAACTATCACTCAAGGGATCTAGAGAAACGACCGCCTCAAATACTAGTTGAAAGAGGGCAAACAATGGAACATGAGGGTAATTTACTCATGACAAAGTACGGAATTCTCCCCAAAACATAGAAGCTGAAAATTAGTATTATTTAGTGTACCGCTCCAAAAATGCTGGCGGTTATGAGTTATGTACATTCCTATAGAATTTTCGTAGGCCTATACATATCAATTGCGTTGTCCTGTATGATTTCCATGGATCAACCGTTTAATAGTTGTTTCTCATGCAAAATGACTTCAAGGAAATGAGCCGGTATGCCGACTGCTAGCCTGTATAGTATTTTTTTTTGGTATAGCTTCTTATACTGGCATCCATTATATCCAATCTTTTATCCATAAGCATGCTCCCACCGTGACAGGTCATTGCTTGTGGCTGATTTCCAAGTAAGTAGCAGTATACGGTGTAGAGTGGTGTCCCGATAGGAAAATTACGATGTCCTAAAATCCGGGGTCGATGTGGGGCCGCTGAAGTAAGCAGAAACCCGTTCTGCCGCCCCTCACCGTTTACTACAATAAGTAAGCAGAATTACTAACATAAGCTGGAATAGAAAGGTATAAAAGGTCAAAATGTCAGATACAAGATGTCCATGCCGAAGGATAATGAAGAGTCGTGCAAATCACTAATGAATTGAAGCTTCTTGATAATTAAATGACATAAACTGATATGTGTGGGCAGTCTGGAAGAAGTATGTATAATAAACAAGATAACGGTCCAGATAGGAAGCGCAAGTATGTAAGCAATTGAGGGGGTGGTGGAGGGTATCGCCGACGAGGTTTGCGAAAATGCGCTTCAACTACTTTACACGCCTCAGGCAGTCTACGCGTTTCATTGAATGAACGCGCCTTGATCAACAGGTGTCAAAGCGCACCAATATATTCTACAAGGTGGGTCTTCTTCTCAATTTTACACAACTTACCTTGTTACATCTCACTTTTGCCCATACATGTACGAACGAACCACACACAACACTTACACTATGTTTTACAATCCCGATACCAACGACGAGATGGATAACGCCATTAACGATGACATAATGACTTCTAGTCAAAACCCCACCTATGACAACGATGTCGCTCCCGTCGTCACTCCCTCTAGCCGCCCCGACGATATTCTATACCCGGCACGAGAGGGATTTGAAGCCCATGCAATAGATACTTGGAGTTTTGCCAGTGGAGACAAAGTTGTGGCTCCCCCTAAAAATGCAACAAACGCAATGATTCGCACCAAGCCAGTCCTGGAAGTTGGCTATCTGATGGAAGCGCTGCGACAGTGCCGAAGCAGCGGCGCCAGAAAAATTGTAGAGGGACACAAGGTGAGTTATATAACCACTCATCTTCCATCCAGCTTTACTGACTTATATAAACCAGGTTGTTATGCGAATGATGAACGTCAAGGTGACCCGGACTGCTGGTAACGCCGCCACAACATATTTGAATTTAAGCCGGAACCAAACACTAGAAGCTATCGCGGCTCATCTTGTTCTTACAAAGGTCAACCTGAGACCTTGCGATAGCTGCGTATCGGGTAACAAAGGCCCGTTCGCGGAATGCATCAGCTTCGGCGTAGAATTCTTTGGCGGCGCATGCTCGTGCTGCCAGTATACATCTCAGGCGGCGAAATGTTCTTTCCATAAGAACCAAAAAGGCCCACAATACGCCACAATGAGTATGTCAAAATGGTTTCCTTACACATTCCTAGTTTTATACTAATGATTATTTTGATAGCTAATCAAGAATTGGCGGCCGTCGAGGCGGCACGGGCGAATCGAGAAATCAGTGCCAAGGACCTCAAAGACATGAATGACAAGAAGTTTGATCTCTTATATAAGAGAGTTGTCGCGGAACGAGTTAGACGGGATAACGAAGATGCGGCGATTAATGAGACGGCCCGTGGATGACATTAAAGTCCCTATAAACAGGACATGCTTCAGTTTTAACTAAGCATCTGCATGTATCTTGCTGGTTCCCCTTGCTTTACAGTCTTCCGATACCAATAAGAATACATAAGAAATCGACCAGATGCATCGTAACTTGACGTGAGGCTTAGGCAATCCACTATTCAGAGTCGATGGTACATAAGGAATTTGGCTAATATACCAAACCTTTCTGGAGACAGGTTAGCTTGATGAACCAACTATTAGAAGCGCGACGGCGTGGTAGAATAGAGACGGCGTGGCAGATTAACGGCGGCGTAATGGCGGCGTAATGGCGGCGCGGTGGCGGCGTGGTGACGGCGTGGTGTATGTGGGCCGATTACTGTATGCGGCTTAGAGTGGTGTCCCGTTAGGCGAGACTGGTGTTCCAAAAGGCCGCCTCCAATTCAAGGGGTGTTGCAGCCATTACGCAGTTGTCACGAGGAAAAACGAACAAAAACGAGCAAAAACGAGCAAAAACGAGTATATTTTCTTGTATTGAAAGACGGTTGCAAAGAAAGCGAAGAGACGGGAGGCGGCCTTTTGGGACACCAGTCTCGCCTAACGGGACACCACCCTAAGCCGCATAGAGTAATTGGCCCCCATAAATTACGCCGTCTCTATGCCGCCGCAATACTAGCACTTAGTTCGTCAGGCCGGCCCTGGATTGATTATATCAGCGGACACACGAATGTACCGCATAACTAGATACTTACTACTGACTGGTGGCAATGATCAATTCGGAAGCCTCGAGTGGTTGCGCATTCGAGTGGTAACATAGGTAGCAGTTGCAGACAACAGAGCAGTAGTAGTAGATTTTATCGTCACAAGATGAATGGCTGTACAGGGACAACACCGGGCTGCTAAGGAGTGTAATAACTACCTAGGTAGGTATCTATGGACTGTACCTCTGCCTGAGTCCATACACAGTAGATAGAAAGCGTTCTAGGGTTAGGGTTAGGGTTGTTCATTCAATTTTGTCAGCTTCAGCAAGGACGTGTCGCCGACACTGTCATTGATCTAAGGTGCCTGCGTACCAGTAGTAATGACCGTTACAGTGTCATCGATTTCGTCGTAGGCCAGAATTACCGGTATAACCAAAGACCCGACTGCCAATGTAGGTATTATATAACTACGCGACTTTATATAATTGAGTAACCTGTTATTTTCCCTTATACTTGCTTTTGTCTACCTACCTAAGTTGGGCAGTTATTACACTTCTTAGTTCCTTTACAACCGTCTTGTGACGCTACACTTGACCACTACTGCTTTGTTGTCTGCAATCGCTACCTATGTTACCACTCGAATACGCAACCACTCGAGGCTTCCGGGAGGCCGATGGGGATGATAATTGATCATTGCCATCAGGCGGTAGTAAGTAGTTATGTGTGTACATTTGTACGTCCGCTGATATAATCAATCCTACCTCGATCCGGGCTGGTATGATGAACCAAATGCTAGTATTGCGACGGCGTAGAGGCGGCGTCATTTATTTGGGGCCATTACCCTATGCGGTTTAGGGTGGTGTCCCGTTAGGCGAGACTGGTGTCCCAAAAGGCCGCCTCAAGAGACGGCAACTTAGTGGCGCAACCTACGTGGAGGAGATACCCCGCAAAGGTGGTCCGCGAAGGGGTGGTCCGTGAACCCCCCCACTACCTTACATATCCAGTCTTAGTACATGGACAATTGTACTAGATAGTGTGCTATAGGTGAGTGGCGCCCCTTAATGGCCGAGCAGCACGGGTGGGCCGACTAGTACTTTAGGGTGTACCGGTCGCCTCATGATCTTCAGCAAGCCTTGAAAGGGGGCATTTTCTTGACGTTTTCGTCTCATCTGTTGAGAACAAGGATTTACAATTGCTTTCGCAGTTTATAAGTTATGGCTGATCCTAACTTCAGAGTCCTATAGATTTCCAACTAGTTATTTGCGAATAACTAATAGACGGCGAAGAATAGGCAGAGTCACACAGACAGTATGGGGTCTCATAGGCACGGTTTTACTTTCCAATGCCGTAGATAAAGAACGTTGTGAGCCACATTGTGGCTAGTGGCCCCACTGAGAATATGGTCGGATTACATAAGGCATACGCATCACAGTGTAAAGGTCTAGCGGGTACGGAGTAGTTAGGCCTCGGTGGTACTGCCAAACAGCGAGCTGTCGCTGATCCATTGCTGGTAGGATGGCGTACAGTGCGAAGGTTGGGAAATCGCGCAGGCTCTAAAGTGACGCCACCATTCCTGCTTCTCTGACTAAATCAACGCCTCTAACACAGCCTCAACGTTCATTCTAGACCTACCTATTACCTATTTGTCTGCCTTACCTACAGATTTCCGCCACCTTCCAAGATCCATTCGTTACGATTCCATCATCATCGCCATCGCCATCGCCATCGCTATAAAGCGTAACTACTTCATCGTCTCGCGGTGCAATACGATAACAAAAGGATCCCTGATCGCAAAAGCTACCGAATCAACCGGCCAACCATGGCTGCTAATACCAAATATACCCCCGCGCCTACTCAGGACCCCGACTCGAGCAGTTGGTCCCAGGCACCACCTTCATACCAACATGAAGCAGCATCTTCGATACCTGCCGGCGTGTACGGCGGAGCGCCGCGCAGCAGCGAGGACAACATTCCCGATGATTTCAAGTTCGGCGGCTCCGTCGCCGAAGCGACCATCGACATCCGCAATCAATTCGTTCGCAAAGGTGAGCGATTCCCCGATGGCCGCGCCCCCCACGTCATCGCAACTTGTTCTGTTGCGAAGAGGGGAACTTCGTCGCTAACTCTTTATATTACAGTATATACCATTCTGACCGCGCAACTTGTCGTGACCGCTCTCGTCAGCGGCCTGAGTTTCTGGAGTTCCGACTACAAAATCTGGATTCAGTCGCACCCGTCTCTTGTCTGGATTTCGGTAAGGAAACACCACTCCCCCGCTCCCCTCCTAGGTCTACGATATCGAGACGCATATTCAAATACAACGTTGAGAACAAAAGCTAATCAACCAATTCCATCGTATACAGCTCTTCGGTGCTCTCGGCTTCATGGCCCTGACCTGGTGGAAGCGCAAGTCCTACCCTACGAACCTCCTCTTCCTCTCCGGCTTCACCCTACTCGAAGCCTACACCATCTCCGTCATCGTCTCCTTCTACCAGACCCGCATAGTCCTCAACGCCGTGCTCTTAACCGGCGGCATTTTCGTCTTCCTCACCCTCTTCGCCTGCCAGACCAAATACGACTTCACCTCATGGATGCCCTACCTCTTCGGCGCCCTCTGGGGCCTCATCCTCTTCAGCTTCATGTCCGTGTTCCTGCCCTACAGCAGCACTGGCGAGCTCATCTATGGCGGTCTGGCGGCCCTTATCTTCTCCGGCTATATCCTTGTCGACACCCAGCTCGTCATGCGCAAGCACCACGTCGAGGAAGAGATCGCTGCCGCTATTAGTCTTTACCTTGACATCATCAATCTATTCCTCGCCATCCTGCGAATCCTCAACAGTCAAAGCAACAACTAAAAGCAAAGAACTTGAGAGAGTAAAATAAAAAGAAAATAACCCACGCCTTTCCCCTTTCGCCCATTGTAAAAAAAAAAAAAAAACCTCTTTCTTTTTTCTAATTCTTTTTCTCCCCTGCAGCTTGATGAATGAATGCATGAGTGAGAGAGAGAGCAGCGCAAGGGGGATAATGTCAATACAGTCTGTAATGGGTCCTCGAGGAGGGGAAGGCAAGGGAAGAATTAATCGGTTTGGGGGGTGTATGCATACATAATACCAGGTTTGGGAATGGGAAATGGGATATGGGAACTGGGAACTGGGAACTGGGGGCCGGGGGAGGGGTTCAATTCGGATGGATCAATCGGAAATTTTTTTTTTTCTTCTTCTTTTGCGCTTGTCTTTGATTGATTCAACTTGGACGAAGGGAGGAAGAAGGCAGGCAGGGGAAACCTGACATGACTTACCTATACCTATACCTACCTACGTCGCTCTCTCAAGGTCCTGTCTCATGCCAAGTAACGCCTTGCGTTTTTGCTTTGCTTTGCCTTGCCTTGCCTTGCTTTGTTTACCTAGGTCTCATTATAGTCTGACAAGTCTTTCCGAGTCGTAAACAATATGTAGATTATTATGCAAACAGGTTTTCAACGCGACGAAGCACTATTATACTTCTTCGTCTCTTTCTACGCAGCTTCCTTACTTTTCGAACCGAGTCACAGCGGTCGTGAATGAACATGAACATCACATGAACAGAATGAACTCCCCATCGAGCGATCAAATAGTCCTTTGATATTTGATATCTGCATTATGACAATAGTACTAGGAGACAACACATAACAGTTTAAAACGCCTATAGAATAGGTCAGGGGAAAAGACCTCGTTTCTTTGCAAAGGTACACTTGCACAGCTGACGGTTTGCTCCCTTTTCTCATCCTGAGAACAGGATCTGCCCCCTCCACATCAAATTATGTTTGTCAGTTGGGCCCGAAGAAGAATCATTTCCCATAACAGTTTTTGTCGTCTGCACTTGAAATAGTCGTCGACGTAGCATGCTCTTCAGGGAGTATTAAACTCTAATTTCTCGGCCTTGTATTCCTGGCAGACACATCGGACCTTTCAGCTATGCACGCGTAAAAGAAGCCCATTAAACGGTATCGAAATTTCGTATGATATGCCATGTTGGGCACGTACGCCGAGGATGTGAGTATCGAACACCCAACGCCACCGATTTTGCACTCTTTGGCACGCCGGTAGCGACATTTTGAATAATAAGCACAATTAGGACGTTTAGTTGGCGTCAAGTTCGCCGTTAGGTTCGGCAGACGCGCTGGATGGTGCAGCACCGGAAGCCTCCCGGTGCATCCTGGCCTCGATCTCACGGAGCTGAGACTCGCGGGCCAAGAGTTCCTGTCGCTTCTCGTTGATTTCACGCTGAACCTTGATCTCAATTTCGCGGAGCTTCTCTTCTTCACGGCGGAGTTGCTCTTCCTTTAGACGAACGGACTGGGATGCGAGGTCCTCGGGGTTCATGGATGAGTCACTTTAATAACACGTTAGCAAAAGCAGATCAGCGGGATATTCCAAGGGGGCTACGTACACTCCAGCACCACCTTCGACGCTCTTGCTGAGCTTCTCGGTACGGTAGTTCTCGTAAAGGAAATCGTGGGTGATTTCCTTCAAGTCAGCAAGATGGCTGTGAAGAAGTGCCGATCGAATGGCGAGGAAGTCGGAGTGGCGAGGGTTATCAACCTCAACAACACCCCAGGGGTATTGTCGAGCACGAACTTTACGGCCACCAATCTCAATCACCTCCTCAGATCCGACGATAGCGAATGGCATGAGTCCTCGTAGTTCGGCATTCTCCTCAACGGTGTCTTCATCATCTTCCTCGATATCGTAAGGGAAGTTGTAGACGGGGATGCGGTAGTGCTCAATGTCCTCCATGACCAGCTTCTTCGACTCAGCAAGCTCATGAGGAGTGAGGGAATCAGCTCGTCCAATAACGGGAATAACGTTGACGCGGGGAGCGAGACGTTTCATTAGTTCGATGTCGAGTTCTCGGAGACTACAAAACATGTGAGCGAACCTCATCAGAGCGCCATATATGTATATCAACGTACCCATGGCCGGTAGGAGCAATAAAGTACAGCATGGCATGTACACGGTTGTCCCTGAATCTGGGGTTACGCTTGATACGCGACTCTTCGGCCAAGATGTCGTCATATTGTCGCTCGAGATACCCGACGATCTCAGAGAAGCTTCGGGAAAGGAGTGTCAGCATTGGGAGATTATCTTTAGGCAGGACGGAGCTCTTCTTACCTGGCCTCGTTGTCAATCTGGTCGCCGAAACCGGGGGTGTCGACGATGGTCAAGGAAATACGGGTTCCTTCCTCGTCCAGCTCAAGTTCTTGGGATGCATTAGAGTCAATTAAGCTTGATGGAGTTCAAGTATGTACACATACCGACAGTGATGGGCTTGATCTTAACGCCATCCTCGACGTGGGCGATGCTAGGGTCATCCGAATCTTTGTGGTTTAAGACACTCTTGCTGCAGAGAGTGTTGACGAAGGTGGTTCTGCCTACAAAGCGATGGAGTTGTTAGAGTCATCAATACGATAGCAAGAACTGTCGGACAATGCCTCGCGTCGTATAGCCCAATGACGAGAGGGGTTGGGAGAGTTGAGGGCAGCCGGCCGGCGGGGAGATCGTACCTGTGCCCGAAGCGCCACAAACCATCAAGCAGAACTGAATTCCCTTCTTGACGTTCTTCTTCCGACGCATCATCTTCTGGGAACGCATCGCGGCAACGGGTTAGCAGATGCAGAAACAAACAACAGGAAGGGCGTAGAGAACAGAGAGAAGAGAGCAGACAGAGACCGGAGATGCGAGATGTAAGATGGGTGTGATATGAGTCGACGAGGCGGTCAAGGGCTCGTGACAAAATTAAAGATTGAATGGATAAGGGGATTTACTCACAGCTGGGGACGACATATTAGGCTAGTGTTGGGGGGATTCGCGAATAGGGGATTCGAAGTCGGGAACGAACGGAGGAGACCAGAGCACGGATTGGATGGACAGACGACGTGGACGAAGAGCAACGAGCGGATGAAGGGACAACACGAAATGGGTATCTTGAAACGGTGGTCCAGTGGAGGAAAGGGTGATGGTGATGTTGATGTGTCCTGGCAATTTTGGTAAAGGGCCAAGAGAAAGATTGGGGGAGTAAGGCAACGGGGAAATTTGGTACACTCGGATTTGTTGATGCTGCAATTTCAAGCACCACAGGTCCAAGACAGGGGGGGACCTGCTCCCCGGTGCGGGTCAGGTACAGTGTACATTAGGTAAGGATTATCCCATAGTGAGGTAGGCGGCAGCAGCGACGGCCCGCGTACAGGTACCTCGGAACCCGCTGCAGGAGGTATCTACAGGTATCGAGAACGGAAAGGCACCACCTAACCCGCTGTAGTAAAGCACTGGACGGTAGCGCACCTACCAGCACGGAACACTCAGGTAACTTATGTCCGAAGAGTGTAACGCAAACGACACCCGCTGAGAGGATGGGATGCTAAGCAACGACAGGAATTTGCAAGACTTGTAACTTTATCGTGACATAAAGGAGCAGTCGTAGTATGCATTTTGCCATCACATCTACAGATGTCAGTGTAAGTGCCCGTCTGTTATTGTAAGCACAATACATCTGGAGTAAGCTCTGTGGCAGCTCTGTGGCAGGTACCGGTACCTGCTACACTGACCCTCACGCTAAAGGCTGCCTGCTCCATGATCCATCTGCCATTGATTGACCCACAGACACAGTGTTTATCTCGATAGACACGGTATTTATACGAGGAGAACAGAGCAAAGTAGCATTGCCGACCTACTGAATTCCAACCAACGGTTCAGGTCCCGGGTGGAGCAGGCACCCCATGACGCCCTGCTTCGGCACACGGTGAAGGAGAGGTCCTAGCGCAGGTACTTGCCATCGTTGGCATTCCAACGCACAGTCCGAAGTACCTGCCTCTACCACTTACCGCGATGTACTCAAGGATCCAGTCCTTCCATTTAATCACCTACCTTCCGGTACCTACAACAGACAGGAACAGGCTACCACCGTCTACCGTCTACAGTCTACCGTCTTACCGTGCTATCGTCTGCCATACTGCCATACGGGGGTGACCAACCGACCATGGCCACCTACTACTAGAATTGCCTCGTAGCGTAGAGTCGTACCTCTCCAAGTCACCACCACACTACCTACTACTAGTAGTAGCATGAATAACTACCTACCTACAACCTACCACTTGGCACTTTGTATCAGTTCTAGATTGATTCACGCAACAAGTGATCAGGAGTCATTTCTCGCAACATTCATTTTACGAGTTATACTTTCCTCCTATATATGGATCTGGCCGACTCTTCGATCCCCCTTATTTACTCGGCTCAAAGGTTGTTCCCGAACCTACTATTAACTAAGACCTGGTTGTAGCGCTTAAGACGTTGAACATAACTCTGCCCTGTCGCCTGTCGTCTGTCGCCTACCGATGGTATTTGAGCGCGGTATTCGCCATGAATGGATAGTCCCCGCGCTGTTCAGTGACCATTCGGCCTCGGATCTTCTCGGCGCGGCATCCGCACTTGTTACGTCACGGCTAGCATCTCTTAACTTCCCGCATTCAATCCGGTTGCTCGTATTACGAGTCACGAATCGCAGTCATGAATACTCGACCGCCCATCGAGTTACCCAGTGAACAGGCCGCCCTCTCTGTCACCTTCAATAATGACTCGAGCCGCTTCGCCGTCGGCATAGATTCTGGTTTCTGCAGTATGCCAGCCCCTTTGATTTGCTTGGTTTGATTTCATCTTGCTACATGCCTTCATCTCTTATTACTCCATCATCACACCTACTTACATTCCACTTTTCATAGTATTCTTGGCAAACACGTGCCAAATACAGACGGCCAGAGGTAAGTTTTGTCGCAAATTAAAACATCCGATGATCTCTTGGCTTACAATTATTTGCAGTCTTACATGCCGGCCTCGGTCTCGTTCAGATGATGGGCAATGCCAACTACCTGGCGCTGGTAGGTGGTGGCCGCTCTCCCAAATTTCCCCAGAACAAGGTCATCATCTGGGACGACAGTAAGGGCAAGGTTGCCTTTGAGATCGCCGCTTTAACCGCCGTTCGTGGCGTTCAGATATCGAGAACTCGGGTAGTCGTCGTTCAACAAAACAGCGTGCGACTATATGCCTTCGAGAAGCCTCCCAAGCCATTGGCCAAGTATGAAACCGCGGACAACTTGCTAGGCCTGTGCTGCCTGACCGACAAGTATCTTGTTTTCCCGGGCAGAACTCCCGGTCATGTGCAAGTTGTACAGCTAGCTACCGACAGCGTCAGCATCCTACCCGCTCACTCGTCGAACTTGGGAGCTCTCCAACTTAGCGCAGACGGCGAACTGCTCGCAACCGCGAGTGAAAAGGTATTATTTGTTAACTACTCCCTCTCTATTTCTTTTGGCCAATGCTTACCGATCCAGGGAACGCTTGTGCGTATCTTTGCTACAAGTAGCTGTGCGAAGCTGGCAGAACGGAGACGGGGCACCGAAAATGCCACGATATTCTCGTTGCGCTTCAGCCCATCAGGCAACATGTTAGCCTGTACATCGGACAAAGGCAACTTGCATATCTTCGATGTGCCCAATCAACGTAGACCGCCATCCTCTGCTGCTCGCTCGACAACGCCCATCCCATCATCCGGCGCATCTTGCAACTCCTCCACAGGCACCAATCCAGGCGCAGATGCTACTAATAAATGGGGCTTTCTCAGCAATATCCCCTTTGGCCCCTTTTCGGACGTTTATTCATTCACCTCTGCCCCTTTCGAGACTGGCAGTGAGCCTCTGCAGAATAATCACAACATGCGCCGATTAAGCGACAACGCCGTATTGGGAACCACGCGCCCCATTAAAGGGGTTATCGGCTGGATCAACGAGAGAACCCTGCTGGTTATCGGAGGCGGACAAGATGGACGATGGGAGAAGTTTGCCTTGCGGGAGGGTGACGATGGTCGCTATGTACTGGTGCGTGAGGGTTGGAAACGGTACCTAGGGCACTAACGATCGATGAATAGGGGCTTTTGCTTTTAACAACAAGTTTCACACGGTTTCTGAGTTTAGTCATTCGTCGATGATACCTGCGAAGCATTCTATATAAATGGGGGTCTTGTCATGCGGAAACCTTCGATGGTTTGGATTCGGTGTTGGCGGGGAAGGGGAGCAAGGCAAACCACACACACACACACACGGACACAGGCGTTCAGGAACACGGACGGACGGACGGGGGGACGGGAGCGACATAGCTGTGGCATGATTGACCTTTTCTTTCATTTACCGCGCGTTCTATTAATGAGAGTTCATGGAATGACTATGCTAGACCCTGATATCCAAAAATCAAAGCTGGGGCTTGTGGGGTATATAACTTCGTCAGACGTTGTTTTCTAAGAACATCAGAAAGAAATTGACAATCCCAACTCAAATCTCTATGATCGTGGAGATATTGAGCGGCTTCGCCGCCTACTCTTGCAGTACCTATCTCTATCTCTGTCTGGATCTTCGTCCTTGTGTTGTCTCCGTCTATCAGCAGGGTCTCCGTCCCTGCGATGGTCACGGTCTCTGTCCTCACGATCTCTATGGCGTTCCCTATCGCGAGGCCTGTCATGACCGTCATCACGCCTTCTCCTTTCTCGATCATCACCACGCCTTCTCTTCTCCCCACCCCGCTCTCTTGAGCGGTGTCGCTTCGGAGGGGTCTCATCACGGTCTTTACTATCCCGGCCAACCACCTTAGGCGTTTCGTCACGCCTAGATCTCCGACTACGATGGTCGTCCCGTTCTCGGTCCTCGCTTCCGCCTCTAGGCGAGCGGCGATGACTCTTATGGCTCCTATGTTTCCTCTCCTTTTTATGCTGCCGCTCCTTCTCCCGCCGTAACGCGACCTCCACCTCCTGTTTCTTCTCCTCGATAAGAAACCCCTTCATGGGATCGTCGTCGTCATGGTCCTCGATCAACTTCCGTAGTTCCAGCTCTTCTTTGATCATGGGTCTCCGAGCCTCTTCGTCTTCCCCTGCTTCCTCTTCTCCGTCATCATCCTCATTCAAGGACTCGCCTTTAGCTGCCTTCTCCCTGCGCTGAATGTCGGCCCAGCCAACGGCGAACTCGGCCGGGTCCTCGTCGTCGCGGGCCTTATAGCGAGCGTGATCAACGCGCACGAGGCGGCCCGCGATCTCGGCACCGCCGAGGTTGTCGACGGCCAGGTCACAGCTGCGCTGGTCTTCGTACTTGAGCCAGCCGAAGCCCTTGCTCTTCCCGGACTCCTTGTCGCGCGCCAGCTTCAGGAACACGGGCTCGCCGTACTGCGAGAAGATGGTGATGATGTCGCCCTCCGTAAGCTCGTAGGGCAGCCCGCCGAAGTTGACGAAGGCTGTGTCGCGGTAATCGGTGTGCCAGGAGGCCTCTGGTGATCTAAGAAATTTTCCTGCGTTAGACGAGGGCCTTGTCGCGTGCAGCTTTGGTTTGGATAACTTACACGCCATTCTCGATCTCGCGCTTGTTGAGCGCCTGGATAGCACGGATTTGGTTCATGCTGCATATAGCATAGGATTCTCTATTGTTATTTGTCCTGCAAGTTGAATGCTGGGAGCTTGATCTGGCGTATTGGAAGACTGTAGGATCGCGGATGGTTGATTCTGGCAAGGAAGGCTATGATGAACTCGGCGATGGTTTATCCTGGTGTAAAGCACTGCAGTGTAGTTACAGTCTGTAATCTGTAGCAGTAAGTAGGTAGACACCAGTCACCATGCTGAGCCTTAGTGGGAGGCTAGGTATGTGGCACCCAACCTTAGTGTGGACTTAGGCGCTGTAAGTGCGCTAGAGGTAGGTACCTAATAGGTACCCTCTGTAACGGCTCCCACCGGCCCTCGAGCCCCTGGAACTGGGGAAGTATGGGAAGTAAATGTGTCAGCTGCAGGGATCGAATGCCAAATGGAACAATGTCCTCCTCTTTGCGACCAATCCTGTCGAGTTGCTGCCAGTCGAGGTGAGAGGTACCCGGTACGTGCATCTGAGGCTGTTTCTGAATCTTTAAACCATCATCACAACCGAACACATGCCCATGCCTATTCCGGCCAGACACAAAGCCATAGACATAGACATATTGCTGTTCTCTTTTAGTTGCGACTCTCTCGCACCCTCGCTCCTCGCTCCTCGCTCCTCGCTCCGACCCTACATTATCCACCCTGTCGAGTGTTGCCTTCAACTAAAACAGTACAGTCCCGAACTGCCGCGTCTGCCATCGAAGTTCCCGCCCATACATCAACCTGACACGCGCCTCGGCCGAACGGCGTCATCGTACGTGTTCCCGTCATCGCGGTAGACAAGTCGCGCCAGCACCGCCAAGTCTAGTTGCTACCAGCTACCAACTACTGTATATCACTCGAGTCTACCAAATGCTATTCCGCTCTAGACATCCATCATGACGGCAAACTCGAATACGAACCGGTTTTCCACATACACCAGCACTTCGACCGGTACCGGTTCCGAGGAAAGGAAAGATGAGCAGAAGGGCATATGGAGCTCTTTGCTCGACTCTGTCGCCAGCGGCAAGAGGTTACCCGACAAGAATCTCTTGGTTCTAGGTGCGCTTCCTCTCAAACCTCCTTAACATGGCTTTCTCCCGCGCGACCTTAACAAAGTGAGAATAGGTGGCTCGGTCGATTCCCAACGAGAGTTCCTAGAGGCTCTCTCTAATAACGGCCAACGAAACATGGACCGACCAATCGACTTACCCCCGATAGCCAATAGTTTTGCTCTTGGGTATACCTATTATGATGTACTCGACGCTGACCAAGAAGGTCGGTCAGCCATACTCTTTCGGCTGAAACCCACACTGACTTGCTCAAAGATATCCTGGCCCGCGTCTCGCTCTACCTCCTCACCAGTCCGGCCCCTTCCTTCGCATCTCTTATCAGACCACTCTTGACCCCCCAATCCATACCGAATACTCTCATAGTCATACTGTTGGACTGGTCACAGCCATGGTCGTGGATGCGCCAGCTGCGCGAGTGGCTCTTGTTACTACGGAGCGTCCTTCTCACACTTAGCCCCGAATGCACAGAGGCAATGAAACAGGTCATATTCAACTGGCGCGAGCGAGGGCGAACGGGGGGGTCGCTTAACCTAGACGGAACGGGCACCGTCGCCCCTGAGGGAGACGTGGCGTTACCTAAGGGGCCTGGAGAGTGGGAAGACGCCCTGGGTCTGCCCCTCTGCGTGGTCTGTCAGAACGTGAGACCAAGCTTACCTCGCCTCAACTTTACGGTGCTGACCCTATAACGCCAGTCGGAAAAAATAGATTACCTTGAAAAGACACAGGGTTGGAAAGAAGAGAAGTTCGACCTAGTCCTACAATACCTCAGAGCTGCTCTTTTAAGGCGTAAGCGCATACTAGTATCGTCGAACAAATGGCCTCATGTTGCTAACCTTGAAATAGATGGTGCTTCTCTCATATACACAGCATCAACGATGATGACGCCGCTACAAAGTCTCATTCATGCCAGTTTAGGGGTACACTCCTTACTCAAACGAGCGTCCCTGAAACACAATGTCATCGATCGAGACAAGATAGTAGTCCCTCCAAACTGGGACTCGTGGGGCAGGATTAGAGTGCTACGAGAGGGGTTCGATGTCGAGAGTGTTAGTGAAGGCTGGTCCATAGATATTAACCAACCCTTCCCCTTGGGCAAACCCCAGGTGACAGAAAATCCCGTAGAAGGCGAGACTACTGAAGAGAGACGCACCGCCGAGCCCGAAGGCTCAGCGGTCGTCATGTATGAGAGACAAGTGCAAGACACAAGCCTAGATGCATTGCAATTAGCGCAAGGAAGTCAGGATACGAACAAACTCGAGGTCCCATCCGTGGACACGCAAGCCTTCCTGGGCAATCAGCTCGGACGATTAGAACAGCAGAAGAAGGAGGATGAAAGGACGATAAAGGAGAACACGTTTGCGCAGGTCCTGACGGATGATCTTATCAGTGATCATATAGGGCCGGTGCAGTTCAATATGGGAGGTATTCAAGTTGATGCTGACGATATGGTCCAACGACTTAAGGTGAGACACTCTTATTCCTTATTCATATTCCTTCCGCTTCCGCTTCCGCTTATTTTTGACGCGCGAGTATCCCACTAAACAATCTCTCCTACAATAGGACCGGCAGGCCTACGGACAGTCGCCTGAGCCTCCAGAGCTAGACGATGAGACACAAGTCGAACCCACCCAAGTAGACACAGACACGCTAGCCAAGTTCTTTGGCAATTTGATGAACAGGAAACCAACGTCTGGTGGAACGCTCGGGAAGACTTGATATGAAAAAGGGATACAAGAGTGCCCCTTTTCTTTCTTTTCTTTTCTTTTCTTTCTTCTAGAACCATATTCCCGGGGGAGAAAAAAAGGCAAGCTTTGATGTGTGTATTCGCTCAAAACTGGAGCGCTTACTTTAATTATCTCCCTAGCACCTTTGGCGGAAGGAAAGTTTGGAATAAATAAAGAATTTATTTCATACTGAAGCAACCAAGTCACTTGTCGTCTTCGATTGGGGTTTGTCGAGCAGGCCGGCAGTACTTATACACACTTACGCAAGTTCGCAAAGAGGAGGTTACCAGACTAGTAAGAGAGAGAGAGAGAGAGAGAGAGAGAGATGAGGAAAGGTCTTTAAATGGGAACGTCGTAACCCTGAGAAGAGATCCAGGCATATAATTTGTCTGTGTCTGTGTCTGTGTTTGTGTCTGTGTCTTTTGTCTGTGTCTAGAGGGGGGAGGGAGGGAGGGAGGGAAGAAAGGAAGGGAAGTTTTATGAGACGAGGTTGAGAGGAATATTGCTTGAGTCTGCAAAAACTAAGGTAATTTTCTTACCTACCTAAGCTTGGAAACTTATGCTTACTTATTGCGATGTGATAAAGTAGGGAAGTGGGAAAGTAGGAAAGGCTAAGAAAGAAGGGGTGTTTCTTTCTGTTATTGTTGCGCGCGAACTTACTCAATCACCTAATGGCTTCTAGCTCTGGTTTCTAAACTGAAGGTTATAGTTAGAAGGAGGCGAATTGTTTATATGAGAGAGAGAGAGAGAAAGCGAATGAGTGTGTGATTAGATACCCCTGACCTGACCCTCGAATGAGACTTTTATTTATTTCCGAAGTAAGCAAGTTTACGCCCGGGAGTTATCCCAGTCTGACTTCATCCCGCGGTTTCGAAGTTTGACGACGACGACAACAGCTCTTCTTCTGTTCTGCTGTGACGGGGTAAATTAAATAGTTACCTACCAGAGGTAAATATTGATTCTTTAAACTTATAGTAGGTACACTTTATTACGTCTGGGTAGACCATTTACAGATAATTGCCTACCTACTTACCTTCACTATCTACCTATTCTATACATGCTGGTAAATTATAAATATCTATCTAACCTACTCGCCCGGCCTAACATCGGCTCACAGACTTAACTACCGGGAGGGGGGCCTTATTATCAGATGCCTGAGCTCCTCGGAGGCAGGAACCGTTCAGAGGACTCTGGTGCCTAAGAAATACTGTGTCAGCTGCTTTGGTACCTACTGTACTGCTACGTCTTAGAGAGTTAGCGCCTGGCTCTGGCTCAGTGAGTAGGTACCTAGGTAGATAACTATGTAACACTGAACAGTCGCTGGGAGTTGACTGGTAACATAAGCGGTAGGTAACAAAGCGCGTGACCATAGGGTGTTACCTGGCTACAAGTGTACCATGTAATATCCGTTATCAAGCTCCATATTATACACTATAAAAAGACGGGGACTTCACCGGCGTTGAAGACTTTCATTAGACCAAATTCCGAGATCGACCTATCTACTAGATAGGTATCGATGGCACGAACTACCTACCCCTAACCCACACCCCACTCTATTGTCGTATATGTACCATATCTAGTCGCCGTCATCTTATCTTCTCGAAGCCCTTGTTCTGCTTGTCTTTGCCTTTGCCTTTGCCCCCGCCTATACTCCCATGATCCGCCGCCAGCTGAGAAAGAGGCTGTCAAGATGATGTCGGCTCAATTGCAACAGCCTTCCGATCCAGTTGCTTCTACACCTGGGGTCTCAGCGGCTACAAAGACTCCAGAGGCGCGTGACCCTTCAAGCCCGTCTCCTCCTCCTCTAGTGAACCGTGCAAAGCAAAGCAAAAGTCCTTATGTGCGGGCACGCTCGAATAGCCCGGTAGCGTGGCAGTTACTAGACGATGAAGCCATAGGTCGGGCCAGAGCAGAAAACAAACTCATCTTCCTCAGCATAGGCTTCCTCGCCTCTCACCGTAACCAATATGCCCCCGTCCATCTTGTGCACTTTTTGCTGACCGGCGCTCGTCAGACTGTCACCTTGCCCATCTTGAATCCTTCTCCGACCCCACCCTCGCCGCCCTTCTCAACGAGGAGTTCATTCCCGTGCTCATCGACCGCGAGGAGCACCCTAATTACGACTATATATACATGAACTACAATGAATTTCTCAACAGTGTAGGGGGCTGGCCATTGAACGCTTTTCTCACGCCAGACCTCGAACCCGTCTTCAGTGGCACATATTGGGCACCGCCAGGCGCCACGGGCAGCACACCCAATGCCGACGAGGCCGACGGAGCCTGCAAGCCACTGGACTGGCTCACCGTTGTGAAAAAGGTGCATTCCTCGTGGAAAGATGAAGAGGCCCGTGTCCGGGAGGAGGCTCAGCATAACTGCGTCGATCTGGCCCGGGTCGTGAGCGAGGGGATGGTCGACCATTCATCCGATACCCAGCCAGCACGGCAGGGCATGTGCGCTACCGATTATACTCAAGACATCGAGGGCGAGCTTGACCTAGAGCAGATCGAGGAGGCCTTTGCGCGGATCACGCGGACTTTTGACTACCCATTCGGCGGATTTGGGCACCAGGACAAGTTCCTCACGCCGTCGAAGCTCTCGCTCATGCTCAGGGCCACTCACTTCCCGCCCGAAGTTCAGGATGTGGCTGGGCCCAAGGATTGCGCCTTCATTAGCGACTCGGCTCTGCACACCCTGCGCCGAATTGTCCACGGCGCCGTCCATGATCACATTGGTGGTGGTTTCCACCGCCACTCGGTCACAAGAGATTGGTCCCTGCCATCATTCGAGAAGATGCTCATCGACAATGCGCTTCTCCTAGGCCTGTTCCTTGATGCCTGGCTTCTTTCGGGTGGACGCCCAGACGAAGAGCTCGGCGACACAGTGAAAGAAGTTGCCGATTATATCACGGGTGAGACCATAATGTCCCCCGATGGCGGCTTCTTTACCAGTGAGGCAGCCGACTCATATAGTAAGAGAGGCGACCCAGCCATGCGTAATGGCGCCTTTTATTTATGGACGAGAAAGGAGTTTGACACAGTCGTCGGCGACGCGAACGAAGCCGAGGTCGCTGCGGCTTACTGGGATGTTCAAGCCCACGGAAACGTTGATCCAGTACATGACCCGCTTGACGAATTTCTTAATCAAAACGTCTTGCGCATTGCTAAGACGCATTCCAGGCTCAGCAAGCAGCTAGGCATCTCTGCTGACGAAGTAAAGCAACGGATCACAAAGGCTAGAGCGAACCTCCGTGCCTATCGTGAGAAAGAACGTGTTCGGCCGGTCGTCGACACAAAAATCGTAACAGCTTACAACGGTATGGCCATCGCGGCTTTATCCCGAGCGAGTGCTGTTCTTCACGATCAAGACCCTGGGCGTGCCGCCAAATATCTGGCAGCGGCAAGTCAAGCGGCGCATTTCATCAAGAAAAGTTTATGGGACAGTACCCAAAAGATACTTTATCGAGCATACTGCGACGGTCGCTTAAGCACGGCGGGTTTCGGTGACGATTATGCTTATCTGATCGAGGGACTTTTGGAACTTTACGAGGTCACCGCGGACGAATCGTGGCTGGAATGGGCTGATGAATTACAATCCGTCCAGATAGCGCTATTCTACGACGATGCACCGTCGGCGACGACGGCAAACCCTTTTGCTAGATGCGGCGGCTTTTACTCCACCACTCGCAATACACCCAATACCATACTCCGGGTAAAAGAAGGGATAGACGGCTCGCAGCCTTCGACGAACTCGGTATCTGTCTCCAACCTATTCAGGCTGGGTGCGCTGCTCAACGACAAGAAATACACGTATCTTGCCAAGGCAAGCGTGAATGCTTTTAGCGTAGAGATACTGGAACATCCTAACCTCTTTCCGGGCCTATTGTGCGGTATAGTACCATGGCGGTTAGGAGGCAGGCATTGGGTCTCCGTGGGCGACCATGGCAGGGCGAAAACTCTTTTCCATAGGGCGCCTCGGGCCGCGCTGTCCACGCTCCGGTACCATGATCCCCAGAATCCCAGTCTGTGGCTCAGAAGGCGGGATGCAAGTCTGGGCCTGAAAGAGGCGGGTATATACACGCAGGATAGCCAGGGCACATACCGGCGTATCAATGCCTCCGATACGCCGTGGATCAAGGGCCCGGGTGCGGCTGACGAGTCCGCTCTGGAGAACCCGGATGAGACGGTGTCCGTGCCGGTGGTGTCCAGTCTTCAATGATAGCGAAGGATGTAATAACACCATTGTACGTAAGATTGCTACGATGACTCTCCTCGGGAGGTTAACGATTAAATTACTCGGGACGGCCTGGCTTGGCTTGGCTTGGCTTCTGGTAGGGTTTACTTTATGAATATAAATCACACATTCATCCATCTGTCCATCCGCATACCCGCGTGTATATATATGTACTTATACACATTATCTAGTTGAATGCCGAGCGATCAGGTAGTCTATCTAGCGAATATACACACGGAACGTGATTGAAGAATACTACTTGTTTAACCTACATAACTACAGGACTTTTTTTTGGGGGGGGATTTTTCGCGATGTACAAACACATTTTCTCATGTTTAGATTGGGGTGAGGGGAGGGGAGTGATTTCTGGAATACTGATAGTTACAATACATGTATAGAAGGCAACATATAAATAAAAAAAACAGTGATATAGATTTTTGGGGGAATTTTTTTTTTTTTTTTGGAGAAGGGGGGGGTGGGTTGAGCGGTTTTGAACGATTTTTTAAAGATGGAAGATGATGATGAGATAGTGTAAATAGAGAGAGGTAGAGAGGTGGGTAGAGAGGTAGGTAGGATATGAGGATGGGGGATAAGAGGATGGTGGATGGGTTAGGGTATAGGGTATAGGAAAAGTTCAGCAGTCGACTCGGAGAGAACCCAACCAACACACCTCCCCTCCCCAGCGTCTCTCCCCCACCCCCTACCCCCTCCCACCCAAAAAATAAAAGAGAAAAAGAAAAAAAGAAAAAAGAAAAAAAAACTGGAAAAAAGAAACCGGAAAAAAGAAATATTTCATTCGTTTCATCTCGTATAGTATCGTTTCGTTTCGGTTGGTGTGGTGTAGTGTAGTGTAGCGTAGTGTAGTGTAGTGTCGTTTCGTATGGTATGGTATGGTATGGTATAGTATGGTATAATAAGTATAGGTGGTAAAGGAACCGAGGGTAAGGAGAAGTTGAGAAAAAAGAACCCTCCCCCCCAGAAAAGAAAAAGAAAAAGAAAAAAAACAGGACAGGGCAGGACAGGACAGGATAAATACCTAAGAAGGAGAGAAAGCAAAAGAAGAAGGAAAAAACAAAATGAAAAATGAAAAAAAAGAAAGGAAAGGAAAGGAAAAGAGAAGAAAGGGGAAGAGAAAAAGAGAAAAAGAGAAACAGAGAAAAAAGATGCGTTGAAAGCAAGAACCACTCCTTAGCCTTAGCTTAACTTTTTTTTTTCTTCTTTTTCTTTTTTTTGCTTTTCCTTTTTTTTCTCTTTTTTCCTTTTTTTTTCCCCCCCGTTCCTCTCAACGCGAAGCACCAACAACGACAGATCGCAACGTCGTCGCAAGCGTAGTCGGCAGCGGAGCCGACGACTGCAATGACGACGACGACGACGGCAACGGCAACGGCAACGGCAAAGCAGGCCGCGTGCCGCCCGACGGAACGATGGCGACCTGGTCCAGCCAGATGGTATTCCCCGAGGCCGAGTCGAGCTGGTAGCTGAAGGTCAGCTGGAGCAGACGGTCGCGGGCGAGGTAATCGAGTTCGATGAGGGTCCAGTCGCCTTCGGTGTCGTCGTCGTCGTCGTCGTTCTTATGGGTCTTATATACGGGCAATGTCCCCAAGTGCGCTTTTCCTTTGAACTGGAACTTCTCGGCAATATCGCCGCCGCGCGTGTGTAGTACGCTACTGGTGTTGGGAAGAATACCAGTACCAGTACCACTACCACTACCGCCAGGCCCGTAATCCAAGGCGCTGACGACCGTCAACGACTCGTCGTTCGCAGAAAGTTCCAGACGGGCGGCGTTCCGCTGCGCGAAGCGGACGTAGAAGGAGACGCGGAGCAGGGCGCCGGGCAGGCTGAAGACGAGGTCGGAGCGCAGGCGGAGGTTCTCGCGCAGGTCTTGGGTCTGCGCGTTCGCGAGCATGGTGACGACGAAGGCGGTGCAGCTCCCGTTCGCGCCCGCGCGGCTCTGCAGGGCGTAGGCCGTGCTGAAGAGGTCGACCAGGTCGAGGCTCCAGGGGGACAGCCCGGCTTCGAAGTCGCCGTTGTCGAGGATGCCGGGCTCGGCGCTGGCGCTGGCGGCGGGGGTGCAGAGGGGGGTAAGGGAGGTCGGGGAGGTCGGGGAGGTCGGGGAGGGTATTATCATGGTTGTGTTGGGGAAGGTTGGTATGGGTGTGGGAATTGAGCCTGGGCCTGACTCCGTATTGGACGGAGTGATAATACCGCTTGACTGCGGACTGGGAATCAGGGGTCGAGAAGCTTCGGTGCCTGTTGTCGTCGTCTCAAGGCTGCCGGACAGTGTTCCTGGTGAGAATGTCGTGGAATTGACACTCGGCTCTGTCGAGCTCGTGTTCAACTGGATAGCAGACGAAGCTACCAAGGACATTGAGTTTGTTGTGGTTGACGATGCTGAGACGACGGATGTGTGGTTACCCGTGGGCATCAAATTGCTGGTAGTCGCCGTCGAATTGGGGAAGAACACGGACGATATATACGATGACGAAGTTGAGTTGAGCGGGATGGATGTCCCGGTGCTCAAGGTCGTGTCTGTCAAGCTGGTAGACATGCCAGTTTCTAAGCTCGCCGGAATAGTCGTCTCAAGCGATGATGACGACCCTGAAGTGAGGCCAGACGAGGGGGATGAAGTGAGCGATCCCGTGCGTGTCTCGGATAGAGAAGTCGACGAACTCCCGGCTCCGGCTAGGCCTGACGTCCAGGCAGGAGTCGTGGCCGTCATGCTCCAGTTCGCAAAAGTATTGGAAGTCATCGTGACCGTCGGGGTATCTGCATTGGTGCCGCTTCCGTTGATTGAGCTGGAGATGGTGGAGGCCGGGGTTACTGAGGTAGGCCCGGTTGTGCCTATACCACTACCCTTCACGGTCACCGTGGAGTTGGCGGTGATGCTACTTGTCGTCGTGGGCACTGTCGATCCGGCTGTGCCTATACCGCCACTGGTAGCTGTGGTCGAGTTTACAGCGGTGGGAGATTCAAAGCTGGCTGTTGAGCTTCCATTCGGGTATATGAAGGAGGCGGTCATTCCCACCGAACGCGAGCCCGAACTGGTGGCCGTCAATGCCGACTTGGTCATGGATGCTAATCCAGTTGTCTCTGCACTGCCGCTCGTAGACCCCGTAGACCCCGGGTTCATATGCCCAGTCGTCGTCGAGCTCCCGTCCGAATAGCTAGAAGATGTAGTTTCCACATGCGAGCTGACGGACGGGAAGATAGTAAAAGCACTCGCGTTGTCCGAGATGGCGGATGAACTGTCGCTTGCCGTGGCAGTAGAAGGTCCGGAAATGGTGGATGTCGCGGAGCCGGTGTCTGCCGTGGTCCCGGAAGAGACGAGGGCTGTTGATTCCGCTGTACTGGGACTCGAGGAAGAAAGTGACGCGGTGTTCGCATCGGAAGCACTGTTCGAAGAAGGGCTGGAGGAAAGAGGTAGAGTCTGACTGGATGTCCGGGTATCAGAGCCTGAGGATGCGGAAGATGACCCGGCACTCCCAGTAATCATAGTCATTGTTGGAGTAGAGCCCATCTCCGTGTCCGTGCCGGAAAGGGTACTGCTGGCAGAGGTAGTAGACATGGAGGTTGAATTAGTCCACATCATGCTCGACAACACTCCCGGCGTGGATCCAGGAGAAGAAGAAGTAACCGATCCCGATCCCGATCCTAATCCCGATCCCGATCCCGGATAAGCAGTAGAAGAATTAGAACAAGTCGAAGCAATCGTCGCCGAGGGACAATTCACAGGACATCGGCAGGCCGCGATATACGGGGCCCGGTTGGACGTGCCGCACACCGCCGTCGCCTGTGCCGGGTAGTTGGTGGCGTCGTAGGCGCCGACGGTCGAGCAGTACTCGAAGCCGTTGGCCAGGGCGGTTACGTTGTTACATGGGAATAGGGCATTGTAACAGCTGTTATATCGGATGAATATTCGTGACTGACTATGACGATTCGGGGGATAGGAGGGGAGTGGGAGTGGAAGATATACCTGCTTTCAACCCTATCGCATTGAGCCCTCACGAGACTCACGAACATGAAGAACGACAGCGCGCTCCAACCTTGAAGTAATGAGCCATACATGATTACCAAGAAAAAAGAAAAAGACACTATAGTCAGAAAAGAATCATAGGATGAAGTTCTCGCGTAGATGGGTATATGTGTAGTCCCCTAATGGAGGAAGGGCTGGGCTGGGTTTCTGAAGCGAACGATGGATGATAATAAATAACCCTTTCGAAGACAGACAAAACCGTGGAGGAGAGCTTCGAAAGGGTCCCCCCCCCTCTCTTCTTGTATTTTATAATTCGGCATTTCCATCTTTCATCTACTTTTACATCTACATTTACATCTACTTTTCCTGCGTAAGACAGTTACGACTCCCATTCTTACCACAGAATTCATCGTCGCCGGTCTCGAAAGAAACAAGAGTCCAGGACTGCGTAAGCCCTCCCTCCCCTCCCCCCTCCTTGGGAGTGCAAAGGTTGGATTATTGTGTCTCATGCTAATCTTTCGCGATGTTGTACTGACGAGTATGGACTCATGTATTACCCATGATGAAAGAAGAAGAAGAAGAAAAAAAGAAAAAAAAGAAACAGACAAAAAGGAACAAGAGACTCTTCCACCCCAAATTCAAGAGGACCGTATAATACCTAATGGGGAAAAAAGAAAGATAAGGGGGAAAAGAAAAAGGGGGGGAGGGTTCTCTCAACGGTAACACCTCTGGATCGGCCCGCCTCCCTCTCATCCACAAACAGCACCGTGGGATATATAAGGGCCGTTGTTTACGACCAGGGTGCGATGGAGATGACGACGAAGGTTTGTGTGTTGGGTTTCCTTTTTTTCCTTTTTTTTTCTTTCTTTTTTCCTTTTTTTGTTTTTGAGACCTCGACGCATGCTGCACAACCGTTTTGTGTCAGATCTCTCTCTCTCTCTCTCTCTCTAACTAATCAAGTTCCCCTCTTCTTTTGCTCAAGTCATACACTGGACTGGAACTTCATATTATATATTCCTAGATCAAAAAAAAAAATTAAAAAGAAATAATAATAAAAAAAAGTTAAAACGTCTCGAGTCAAGTAAAGCATTTGAAAAAAATGATCTTTTTTGGGTTTATAATTGTCATCTCAGGTGTCATCGTCTTGCTCACGACATATAGAGAGTACTGCAGGTGTGCTGCTGTGCAAGAAGGAGGCGAAACACCCGCTAGTAGAGACGCCGTCGTGTTTGATGATATATATATATATATATATAAATATACCATTATTTCCAAAACAATATATATCTATCAAAGACTGCCTATAGTTGATATCGGGCTAGTTCGTTGCCTAGTTTCCGCAAATCCGTACAGATTATCCCAAAGCGTGAAAATGGGGCCAGACACAAAGATCTGAGAGAATTCAGAGTTACCCTATACTGTCCTTTCCCCCCCTCCCCCCCCCTCTCTCTCGTATTGCCGAGACAAATTCGCATCCAACGTGTTACCCTCTCTTCCCCGCCTCCTTTTTCAAAAGGGAGGACGAGAGGGAATCCCCCGCCCATATCATGACAATAGGGTAAACGAAAAAAAGAACAAGGGGGGGGGGGGGACTGAAGGGACTTATCTCCTTCCAGATGGAGTTTATTCAATGTCGAGAGAGCCGAGAAGAGAGCGTGGGAGTGAAGGGATGGTCAAGTTTCATTGGCCAACGCGCACGAGGGGGCTTTTTTTATTTGTGTTCATATATATATTATATCTTGTCTTTTTTTTCTTTTTTCTTTTCGTTGCAATATTAATTAAATACAATTATTATAGACAAAAACGTTTTGAAGCTCGTATAGAAAAAAAAAAGGAAAAGAAAAGAAAAGTATGTTTAATGGTATGAAGAAGAATGATACACACGCAACACACACACATCTCTACTAATTACTCCTCTTACCTCTTTTTTGTATATATCTTCCTTTGATAGTCTTGACGATGAGTCAATAGCAGACAGATAATCATCCTTCAAGCCCTAATTCGAAGTGAAGTTTCAATACGTTTTGAACTCGTTTTTTTTTCCTTCTTTTCTTCTTTTCTTTTCCAAAAACAAACAAACAAACAAACAAAAAAAAAAAAATTTAATTCATGATTTCATAATACTATCATGCCATTCGAAACCGTCCACTCTCCAAATCCTCACTCAACCAGGGGGAAGAGCCGGGCCCAACATCACGCTCAAAGCTTATCCCGCGACTCGTCCGGGTAATGTTGACATGATTGCCCAGATGCACCCTCCTCCTCCTTTCACCATCATGATCATGATCATGGTCATGGTCATGGTCATGGTCATGGTCATGGTCATGCGCAGAAACAGGAGAAAAGCGTCCGCGTCCGCGTCCGCGTCCGCGCCCACGACCGTAATACTCACCACTCCTCTGCTCACGACTCTGGAAACTAGGCCTCATCCACGCCGTATTCACAGGAGCGTGTCCACCATCCCACTCCCAGTCCCTATCCCCGCGACGACTCGGCGGCGGTTGATAGTACTCCTCGCGACGAGCCGAGAAGGACGGCTTCGCATACTCGGTCTTCTCGATCGTGATGGCCGGCAGGTCGGCGATAGACATAGGGTATAGATCCTTGCTTCTAGTTCCCTTCTCCCCCGGATCATCACCATCACCATCACCGTCACCGTCACCGTCACCGTTATAATCATCCGCATCGCCCTTCCCACCCCGTATCCTCCCCGCCATCAAATCCACCACCGCCCCCCTGGCCCGACCAAAGATACTCGCAGCCCCATTCGATATACTCCCCGCCGTAAACGCCAGCGCGATGAGCGGGATGCTAATCGCAAAGCCGATGCCGAAGAGGTACTTACTCACGAACGGGATGCTCAGCGGCAGCGCCCGCTGCCACTCGACGAAGTTGATGGCGAAGAAGGAGGCGATGAAGGACAGCGGCTGGAAGATGATGGTGACGATGGTGAACATCATGACGGTCTGCCCCTGCTTCGCCGCGATGAGGGCCTGGTCGCCGGCGAACCTGGCCTCGAGCGCGTTGCTATGCTTCTGCTTGAGGTCGAGCAGGTCCGTTAGGCTCGTGTAGAGCGAGAAGGCCTGGCTGTCCATGCGGCTGACGTCCTTGAGCTTGGCGTCGAGGCCGCGGCGCTGTTCGCCCGTGCGCCGGCGCACTTCCCAGACCACGGACTCGGCGCTGCGCCGGGAGTTGTGCTTGCCGCGCAGCTCTTCGGTCACGAAGCCTTCCAGGTAGTTGATCGTCTGCAGCTGGGCGTCGAGGATGCCCTTGATGATGTTCAGCTCGTCACGGATATCCTTGATTTCGGCGAGCAGAGAGGTCTCGTGCCCGATGTTCAATAGGACGTCGGTGAGTTGCTCCGCACTGCTGCCGGCGGCCGACGAGGCGTCTGTCTCGGACGTGCCTAGGAGAATGGGCGTGCTGTTCCGCTGTCGCCGGTGGCGCTGCAGCCATTGGGCCGATTGTGCCGAGGCGCGGTTGAAGCGGCTGAAGAGCTGGCTTTCCCGGTCGGTGATTACGCCGATGGAGTTTTCGAACATCTCCAGGAACCGGTAGTTCCGGTCGTCGAGGCGGCTGCGGTCGAACATGCCCGAGCAGCGACTCGTGATCAGCATGGCGAGGTCGTAGACGGATTGGATCGGCGGTCGGGTCTTGGCGTTTGTCTCCTCTATGATGCCTTCCAAGACGTTCATCGGGTCGTTCTTCGGCTGGTCCCAGCGCTGCGGGAAACATGTGATGACGAGGTCTAAGGTAAAAAGGGGTTTGGAGTTTAGCCATCTTTGCTCGGCCATGAGATATCAAGGGTAAAGAAAGATACACTCGGTGATGATAATTACCTTTCCCAATGACCCAAAGCCATAGTTGATCGACCATGAACACCTTTGTCTCGATTTTATGTCGTTTGCAAAACCGGTACACGACTCTGTTTAACACTAGGAGTTAGCAAAAGTTTCTTTTTTTTTTTTTTTCAAGAACGACAAGATATATATATATATATATATATATAACACGTACTGATCCGTATCTCTCGCCGAGGTATCTATATCAAGATAAAAGAACTGATCCAGCGTCCTGCGCGGATGTAACGGCGGCGTGCCATTCAAATACGCATTGATGAGCAGCGAATCCTTGCTGTAATTGTCGAGAGATTGTAATTCCCTCTCACGCACACAGCGAATGGTGTCGCTCATCTTCTTGCGTCGTTCATCGGTTTCGTAGTGAAGAAAGGGCATCTAAATTTCACGTTTAGTTCCCCAAGATAGTGAGTGAGTGGGTTAGTGAGTGAGAATTCCTTACAAAGAGTACAATCTTCCCATGTGAAGGCGCAAGATGAGGTGTATCCCAAGGAACAGATGACGAAGACCCCTTCCCGCCTGATATATGACTCGTCGCCATCGCGCTGCTGCTGCTGTTGTTGTTGTTGTTGCCGTTGTTGCCGTTGTTATTATTGTTATTATTGCTATTCTCTTGTCTTTGCGGCGGATTCCCAGGAGGTCCTTTGGCGCGCTTATGTTTCTTCGGATGCCGTTCAGCGATCTGTTCCGCCTTGCTCTTTTTGCTTTTCTTCGTTTCGGACTCGGACGCGATGATGTTATCCTGGCCATTCCGCGGATTAGCTCCGTCGCCAGCGGCAGATCTTGAGTGGTCCGGCTCCGACGAGGCGTTTTCAGGTGGAATGGTCGATCTCTTCTCGCTTCTGTCGGTCTCGTCTCTGCGTGGCGCTGGTATACGATGGCAGAACGTTCGCATGAAGCGTGCGTGGGCAAGGTAGCCCCTGTGTTCCTGATCGAAGCATTTCCCCAAGGCCTTGAAGGACTCGATATCTCGGTGTCCGGCTTCTATGAAAGACTTGGCTAGAAGGGTCTATTGATTGTGTCAGCGTACCGCTTTTCAAGGACAGAAGAGGAAAGGGGGTGTCAATAATACCTCAACCCACGCTATCTATTATATCATGTTAGCCCAGTCACTTGGTTTCATCAAAAGAGTGAGAGAGTGACGGTAAGAATGAGAAAGTGAGATGTAAGAGTGAGGAGAGGAGAAGAGAAGAGGAGAGAAGAGAAGAGAAAGATTCATAATATATTACATTATTAGCAGGCAGATGAATCCATCGAAAATCCGGTTTATACCGAATATTCTTCGTCAACGTGGGGACCAGCGGTTTATCCGTCTCCGCGTTCCAGCCGTACAAGAGGTCGTAGACCGAGTATTTAGATACAAGCTGCTTCTTCTCAAACTGCCCAAAGTCCACGACCGTCGCCTCGAAGGCCTTGCACGCGCTCCTTTCCAGCTCGGATAGGCGGCTCGCTGTCTGTGCCGGCGACAAGAGCCGGACGATGTTGGCGTGGTGTTTCTCGGCGGCGCAGAGGAGCGGAGTGCGGTCGAAGGCGTCCTTTATGGTGAGGTGGACGTCGGATCGGGAGAGGAGGAGACGGACGAAGTCTTCGAAGCCGTTGAAGGCGGCCCAGCTAAATAGGTGGATTGTCATTAGCCTCTTGAGTCCTATAAAGCCCTATTAAAGCCCTATATAAAAGGGGACAGCAATCGGCAATGCGGTGGGATTGTGTGAAATTACATACTGTAAAGGCATCATCCCGTTTGAGAGTTCAGCATTCACGTCTGCCCCGGCATCAAGCAACAGTTTAGCAACAGAAAGATACCCTTTCTGCGCAGCATTATGCAAAGGCGTCCAGCCTCCATCACTCGTAGCGCCAGGGTCAGCACCACGACTGAGCAAGAGTCTAATCATATCATCCCTATGTTCATCATCATTACTCTCCGCCGAAAGATGTAGCGCCGTGCGTCTACGATTATTCGTCGCGGTCACATCGGCGCCCCTTTCGAGGAGAAATCTAGCCAGGGCAATATTACTATTGGTAGCAGCCCACAAGAGAGGCGTGCGACCGATTTGATCGCGCACTTCGATGTTGGCATGCCCCTGGTTGTGAAGCAAGCTCAATGTCTCCGTCGTCCACTTTGCCTTGGCTTGTTTCTCAGACGCGAGATAGAGAAGAGCTGATCGGCCTTCTTTATCTTTCGCGTTTGCATCGGCACCGCCCTTCAGGAGTGCTTCGACGACCTTGTCATGGCCTTTGATAGCAGCGCTGAACAGCGCCGTCTGGCCTGAACGGTTCGGGGCATTCGGGTCGGCATGGTGGGCAAGCAATTCGGAGACGACATCGACGTTGCCCCCCTCGGCAGCCTTGATGATAGCAGGTACCTCGACATCCCGCTTGGGATTCACCTCGGCGCCCCGCTCAATGAGAAGACGGACGACAGAGAGTTTGCCGCGACCCGCAACTTTCTGCAGGGCCTGGCGTACGGCGTCGAGGTCGGCAGAGCTGGTCCAGGGGGGCTCTTCGTCGAGTATATCTCGGACACGGACCTCGTTTGCTTGCGCGGCGGCAGCAATGAGTCGCAGGTGTCGCTGGTCCGGCTGACTACTTGCGATGCTAGCCCGAG
Organism: Xylariaceae sp. X187; assembly: GCA_028637585.1. NCBI lineage: Eukaryota > Fungi > Ascomycota > Sordariomycetes > Xylariales > Xylariaceae > Xylariaceae sp. X187. The sequence goes on from JAJIZN010000005.1 coordinate 448,563, forward strand.
GCGAGGACATGACTGGGTCGGGATCGGGGTAGATAGCAAGTTTGGTTCGCGTCGAGTCTCTCCTTACAATGTCTTTCTTCTCATCACTGGTTCGTCATTATTCGTGCTTTGCTGTGAATCGGGATTTTAATCTTTCGAGCTACACTGTCTGCATACTTCTTGCTGCGCAATTGGAAAAGAAAGAGAGAGAGAGAGAGAGTGTGGTTGTCTATGGATACATACAGCCGAACGCGTCAGCAGAGTGCAGAGTGCATATTTTTATTTTATTTATTTTTATTTTTATTTTATTCTTATTTTCATTTTTATTTTTGGCCCATTAATATACTGGACTTTACTGTATGTCCTGCCGAATCAGAGCATTTGAATCTAATCGCCTATCTAGCCATGGTCGGCCATTAACTGCTTAAGTATGCTCTTACTTATATGAATGGATATCCACAATTGCAGGCGGTGACGCGTTAACTAGTTTACTGGACTTCAGTTCGTCGTGCACTCGTGGGTCGAATTGAGAATACAAAACATAGTTAAACGGTAAGATGATGAGATAATGAGATAGTTAATTAGTCAATGAGATGGATAACTAATGAACATGGGGCAAACTTACCTCCAGCTACCACTGACCAGTGCCTATATCCAATGTGTGAACGAATACCACCTACCTACCTATGATATGATACCTATGGTATTACCGGGTAACTAGGTAAACCCCACAAGGGAAAATACATAGGCACGTGGGAAGATGCTTATCTAAGTAGTTAGATATATAACCTGGAGGTGAGAGTTGCGTTGGTGGCGCCCGTGAGGGCTGAAGCGACAAGCCATGTAACTAACTGGGTGATTGGTCCTGTACCTACGCAACCCACCTACCTACCTAACTTACCTATCTTCTACGTAACAAGTTCTTGGCAAGTCTTTCGACAATCTACAGCCGACTGCGACCTCCAGTAAAAGACCAATTGTATGTAATTAGATGTTGGGTTACAGCTGGGGTCTATAAGTATACACATGCCGGATATAGGGGATAAGATCCTACCGGGGGGACCTACCGGGCTCCGCCTCTTGTCCCGTACAATCAATTCCCATGATGCCCACCAACCTTAGGTACCCGACTCAGTCCAGCGCGAGCCAACTACCAACACCAAGTCTCTACCTACCTAGGCAGATAGGTATTCATTCGTTCTCTAATATGTATTGGTATGTGGATTCGGGTACCTGTCAAATCCCAAGTTGTCAAATGAATTTCAAAAAACAGCAAAAGGCCGGTTAATGTAGATAAGGTATGTTATGTAAATGGTTAAGTTGCTTCTTTAAATCATCGTGGTATATCCCTTCCACCAAAGGTTATGCAAGACCTTTCCAAATTCCAATCCCCCCCCCCTTCCCTTCCCTCCCCCCCAATATTATTATAAATACTCTATAAATGCTCTATGTAGGTACATTGTTTTGCGCTTGGGCATATGAAGCAAAATGAACCCATGACATCGTGGACACCAAGTTGTCCGTAGAAAAGCATGCTACACCAGACTCCGGAGGCCTTGTCCTTTGTTTTTTGTCCCCTCGCTGTAAAAATAAACACTCTTATACCCTAGATGCTGATATGCATGTCATACCACCTCCATCCGTCGAAATCTGGGCTCTCTCCGCCGTGTGTGTGATGTCGACTTCTCGGATTGTTGCTTTTCTAGTTCTTGTACGTGAATTGCCGCAAGCTCAGCCTTCATTCTTTCGATCTCGGCCTGCTCTGCGGCTGCTGTGGCATTCTCTACCGCTTGTTGCTGTTCTAGCTTAGCATAGTAGAGCTCGTCTTTTCGCTCCTCATCGCCATCGTCGAGAATGCCCATGATCGGCTCCGGCGTCTGGAGGAAACCTCTAGCATCCGCCTCGACGAATGCTTCGAACAACTTGGTCGCCATCATCTCGTAGCCGGCGGTGCCCGGGTGCATGCCGTCCTCGGCCAGATTCTCGTCCTGAACACCGTCGGGGCCCTGGAGCTCAGCAAACACAACAGGCTTTCCTTGCTCTTCGTAGATCTTGGCGAGTCTTCGAATTTGAGGGTTAACGCGAAAGACATCTTCTCGGCCCTTGAAGCGTTGGTCCCACGTGGGGAGGATGGTCGACATGATGATGGTGGCTCGTGGGGACGCCTGTAGGCAGTACCGGACAAGCTCGTCGTATCGCTTATAGAAGTTGTCAATATCGATGTGCTGGAAGCAATCGTTGGAGCCCGCGTTGATGAGGAAAACGTTGGGCTTTCTCGATGGAACCGCCTTCTGGGCATGGAAGAGAATTCGGTGGGTGGGCACGCCCGGGTACGCCTCGACATCGTTGTCGGTCATGTTGCCCAAGCGTTGGCTACCGACAAAGTTGACCGCGTTGCCGATCTTCGTGAGCTTCTCCCTAAGGGGCCGGCGGAAGCCGTTGTTGTCAATACCCGGTTCGGGGCTGTCGCCGCGAGTCGTCGAGGCGCCCAGCGCCATAATACGAAGCGGCATTCCATTCGCGAGAGGAAGTTCATAACCGGGTCGCTTGAAGGCCTTGCTCTTCCAGAACTTCGTGGTGCCGTGCCCGAGGGAGCTATTGCCGGATACATATGTAATACCGCCACCGTTAAACGTACCGGGCGCGTGGCCATCGCCCGTCACGTAACTAACGCCGCTCTTGAATCCATCGCCCAGTGACTGTGACCATTCACTTTCGACGGTGCCCGAGAAAAGTAGTGCTGTTGCGCCATGTCAGATCAAGTCCGATGACTCTGCGATATGTCTGAAAGCTATGGGATGGACTGCCAAGTATTGCTTGGTGATGGAATGTGACCGGATGAAAAGCTTACCTAATAGTACGAGAGGTATGAACAGGAAAACTAGCAGTCGTTTTCTTGCCATCATTACGGACAAGACATTTGTGGTGGTCGCTTGTATGTGCTTTGGGAAGGCCGTGAAGGCCGGAAATTTGTCCATTTTGCTTGTGATACGGGGGTTTACTCGCACGAAAGGGTAGCACTCGACTATGATCTCGGAATATGTAGATAATGATCTATATGTAGAAGGAATGACTAGGGAGGAAAGTGATGAGGAAAAGCAGAGGCGAATGCGAAAGGACTAAACGGTCGCGAGAAGAGAGTGAGGGAGGGAAAGGAGTGTATGGAGTGTATAGAATGTATGGAGGATGTGAAGAAGAACGGAAGAAGATTCACACAAAGTAAACAAGTCCACGAAGAGAGATGGCGGTCCCCATTCCCCCCTTTCACTACTAGTGCTTTTCTAGGGTGCAGGTTAGTTTAAAAAGTAGAAAGGGAAGCCAAGCATCGCCAAGGCGACAAGGCGAGGAATATCGCTGGCGGGTTCCGGGGTTTCGATGGAAGTGGACCTACTTACAATGAGAGGTCGTAATACAATGCAGCTGTCTGTACAAGACTGCACAGAGCCACAGGCAGATTACAGGCGAGGTGGATAGGACAGAAACCTTGTTGCTTGCGCACCAAAGAGAAGGGATCAAAGAGAAGGGATCAAAGAGAGCAGGAGAGCGGGAAGAGAATGGAGGAAGGCAAGGTGTCCGGACACTGGGCAGAACTCTTACTCTTGCAGCAAGTGGGATGGTCGGCAAAAGAGGACCGAGTTGCACCGATGAAGGACGAAGGTGTCAAGACTCAGGCAATTGCGAGAAGGACTGGAACTGGTACAGTCTGTACAGTCTGTACATACCTAGTAGTCCGGACCTACATAGTACTGCGTTTTGTACATCTCGTTAAGAGACACACTGTGGTGCACTCAGTGAGTTTATCTCGTCTACCTAAAGGTACCTCGAGTTCACTAACAGTTTGCAGTACCTTGCTCGAGCGCGCCTGGTACATGAACAAGAGTGCAGCTGCTGCCCGGATCCGCGAGGGTGCGGTCAGAAGTATCCAAGCATGTCGAGCTCACTGGTAAGCGCACAGCACAGTCCCAAAGCAGACACACAGTACGACGCTTGTCCAGTCTTGGCCACAGAAGCAGAAGCGGAAGCAGAAGCAGAGGCAGAATCAAATGGTTAGTCACTGTGCTACGGCTTACTGAAGGCCTTGGCATGCTTGCATACTTTTGTCTTGAGCCATGACACGAGACAGGTAGCGTAATGCTCGCGCTAGGTTACTCGTGTCCGATCACCTATACCATAAGTAGTAGGCTGTCAGGGCCCCTAGTGTAGGTACGTAAGTAGTGTACAGTACCTAGTTATAGTTAGGTAGTGTTGGTCCACTGCGGTAATGCTCCCTAGCGTGCAATCTCGGGCCCGGATAGGCCTAGCGGTCGACCGTCTGGTACCTGAGTAAGTATTAGTCTGCGCCGCCCGCGTGTCCGCTAAGCCCAACGTGTAGATAGCGACGGTGCTAAGCGCCTATAAGGTGTAGCTAACCCATTAGCCCAAGCGGTGCACAATTAACTTCATTAATTGCGCAATCATCAACCAACCAAACAGGCCGACATCAGGTCTAGATAGGTACGGGTTGCACTTCAGAGTAGACCTAAGTAAGTAAGTAAGGGTACCTAACTTACACTACCACACTATATACTTAAGCACGGATTCTTCAAAACTGCACTATTGGAGTTTCCGAAACGCAGGTCCAAAACTCTCTTTCACTTTCCCACTTCTACTTAAGTTCTCACTTCTCAACCCATCCATCATAACTGAAACGTCGTAACAGACGAACAGCAGAACAGACACCCCGTCTCCCGACTCTCCCACCGTCTCCCCCCGTCTCCCCCCGCCTTGCATGAGTCCTTTCTCGCAACCTTGAGTGCATTTCGCCCTCTTTCGCCATCGGCAAATTCGGAGGCTATAATTGGTTTGCCCAGCCCCTCAAGTGTCACCCGTGACGGTGTAAGCACTCGGCGCCAAGAGCACAATCCCCGTTCCTATCTCTGTAGTTACTACGTAAGTAGTAACTGTAGAGTCACTACACTCTACTTACACGACTAGTTAGACACGGTGACGACAACATTCACTCACGCAGGTCCTAGATAGTAGATAAAAAACCTGTCAGTTTGTTATTGTGTGCCGACTTCCGACTGGGCGACTGGGCGACTGGGCGACTAGGCGACAGGGCGACAACACTGATGATGATGTCACTGCCCGTTTCTTTTCCTTTTCCTCCATATGTCTTTGCCTCTCCAAGGCAAGGTGTGTATAAATAAATACACATCATCAGTCGTCTTCTTTGCAATTCTCAATTCTCCGCGGTAAGCTATCTCGAGAGGAGCAAAATGCTAGGCACACTGCTACGTATATGTCTGGGGTTCGATACCCCATTGGCGTCAGGCGATATGTAGTTGTTATGTACCTATCTAGCAGAATGTTACGCGATCGGGGGCATTCTTTGACGCAGTCCTTTCAAAGATCCGATCAGACAGATCTCACCGGCCAAGATACATCATATAAACCTCCTCCGAAAGGGAAGGGCAACGTGGTAGGTGGGAGTCCACCGTTACATTGCCACCGATATTGAGATGAATCGCCCACGAATTTCCATCAGGTCGAAATAGTTATAGTTACCTGAATGTAACTGCCTACGAAAAGGCGGGAGAGGCTTTGCTCTTCTATCACACGGTAAATAACTAGGTAGGTAGGTAGGATTTTGATCACGCTAATGTCTCTTAGACAAATGAGCGCCCATCCTTTCGTATATGTGTCAATCAATTTTTTTTTTCCTTTCTTCTTGGCATATGTGCTTTTTATTTCTTGGCTATGATGTCGTGGACTGAAATTGAAATGAATTGTCGAGATTGATTGATTGATCGCTGTGGCAAAAGTCGGTTCGGGGGAGATGTTAATCGACCTTGGCAGACGCCGCGCATTAAAAGAGAACGACGATCACTCAAGAGGTTCTACCAGTCCGAGAGATACAGTCTGTGGGTAGATAGACCATGACACAGTCTCGTCCCGTGTGGCGGGCTGACTGGAAATACACACATACTTACTTGAAACAGCGCATTGACCGATGGCATATTCCGTTCCTCAGCCAAAGTTTATGGACGAAGTTATCTACTTAGATATTAATTACAGTCTACTATGTAATTATCCAGGTTACCTTGGTCATTCCTCCTCCCCCGTAATGAGGGCGCGAGACAAACATCACATGACAAACACCACCGCATGATATGTACAGCAAAGAACCAAACAGGAACCTGTGCTCGTCCCAAAATGTATATGTTCTCGAAGATCACCCGCCCCTCCTCCTCACCCCCCCCTTCCCTTCTCCAAATTCTCATTCCTGATTCTGAAGTGTGCTTTTTTTCAGCCCGGTAACCTCCGTTCCCCGAGACAACTAAACTACCACCTACACCACCTCATGTTCATGTGCGTGGAGATTCACGACAACAATCTCGGACAAAATGACATCAAGCAAAACCCGCCATGTTTCTTATCGGACAACCGGATCTGGGGATCGATCGCATAATACTACCCTAAGATTTCTTTTTATTTTTTATTTTATTTTTTATTTTCTTTATTTTTCATTTCTTTAAATCTCTCGCCTTATCCATGCGGTATGAAAACGATAAACTTGCTGGGGAAAAGAAAAAAACCCCGGCATTCTTTTCCATCATCATGCCCTTCGTCTATCTAGGTAACATGAATGGCCATTCAGAACCTTCCCATGCTCCCACACCCATCCCGACTTGCCCATCCCCAAGAACCAGAAAGACAAGGACAGAAGTAAAGAAAAGAAAGAAAGGAAGGAAGACACGAGTGAAACATATCTCTAATCTTTCAAAACTTGAAAAGTCTATATCCATCCATTACGGAACTCCTTCCTCCCTTCCCCCCTCCAATCCTCAAAAAAAAAAAAAAAAAAAACCCCCAGTTCTGTCTGGTACCTAGTTATACCAAACTTCATGTCTCAGCCTCCGAAGAAGAAAGAAAAAAAAAGAAAAAAAAAAAAGAAGGAAGTCAAAAAGTAAACAATCCACATAATTACCTAGTTCCCGTTTCCCCTCCCCTCCCTCCCCTCCCCTCCGGGGATTTATTGCATCATGACATTCCCTACTTATAAAAGCCTATCTAGTTCCCATTCCCATTCCATTCCGCCAAAACAAAAAAAAAGAGAAAAGAAAAGAAAAGCAAAAAAAAAAAAACAAGGTCACACCGGCGGTGCTTGAAAGCATACGGGATAACGAGACCGGTAGTTAGAGATAATTACCTACCACTCATCCCATAATAAACCTCTTCTTCTTTCCATCCTTCCATTATTTCCATCCCCTGTCTAAAATCATTCCAAAGCACCATCGACGCAATCCCCCCCCGTCCGTCACGATCACCATCAAAACAATCCCCCCCCCCCCACCCAGACTTGAAATCGACAAAGAACAATTAATTCCCTCTCACACCCTCACACTCTCACACTCTCACACTCACGCACATTCAATGACGTTTCGTTCAATGAGAAAATCAATTAATAAATCCATGAAGCCCTAACTACGGCATAAGAAAATACCACCCCCTACCCGCAAACCCTACACTGAAGAGAGAGAGAGAGAAAAGAAAAAAAAACAGAACAGACTTAGTGTAGATAGGTACATACACACAAGTCTCTTCAAACCCAACTCTCAAAACGTAAACCAGTTGATCACCTCTCTCTCTCCTCTTAACACCTACCCATTGCAAAGGGGGGGAGGCCAAGCCTAGTTAAGTAGATATCGCAATCCCATCGCGTATCTCACCCAAACAAGAGAGCAGGAGTAGTTATGCCCGTACGTTCAAGTATCCGAATCCATGGGCCAAGTTCGAGAGGGCGACGTAAGATAGTATTTGCTAAGTCTGGGCAACGAAGTGAAAATGAAAATGCTGACATGTTCCTGAACAATGCGACACCTTTCCATGCTACAGGGCGGGAGTTCATCGCAGACGTAGAATCATGATTTGCCAGCAAGTTACTGAGTCCTGTTTTTGTTCCCGTTCCCGGTGGGCTCCATCAATCTTTTATCATCCGCATAAACACGATGTCAATCAATGTCTCCATCATTGTCTAGAAATAAACCCTCGAGTATAGTTTCTCGTATACACACATGACCGCACTTAGCAGATTGGCTTGACGTCTGGTCTCGCAAAGCACTACTTCATTCGAGGGGGAACACCACAAACCATCTTAGACAGTAACAGAAGGCTGGCCCAGAGGACGGTTAATGTTTTCACCATACTCGCCGCCGACGTTGCCTGGAATTTTCATGTTAGTATTGGCTCGGCTACTACAAAGAAGATCGACAACATACCGGGAGGGAAGTAGTTGCAAACACTGAACCAAGAGTCCAAGTTGGAGTAGGCCGTGCCGGCGGGGCAGAATTTAACGGCACATCCGAGGCTAATGGAACCAGACCAAAGCATCTGGCTCAGGTGACCCCAAGCCTCAAAGTTGCTCATGTCCGGGGTAGACTCTCCGTAGTACGAAGGCAGGAAAGCATTGAACTCGCCATCGTACCACATGTTGGTAGCGGCCATCTTGATTGCGCCGGTCTCACCAAGTGCTGCAGCACCAGAGCTCACACCCCAAAGGGCAATGTTCTGGCCGTAGTTACCATCACCTTCAGTCCTATTATTGACGTTAAAAAGTGCCAGAGGGTAAGATTCAACTTTACGTACATATCGTGAGCAAACACGCATTTCGCAGCTGTGATGGCAGCCCAGCCAGCGATCTGGTCATCCCAGGTCATCGCGGGAGCGGAGTGGTTCGACCGGTGGATGTTGTGGTGGAAAAGCGCCTCGGATTGGAAAGAATCCGAGGATTCAGTGGCAACGGCCTCGACGACAGGGCTAGGCTTGGAAACCACAGTGGCCGGGGCTGGGGCCTGGGTTGGGGCCTGGGTGGTTTCGGGAGTCACACCAGCGGTGACAGTGACGACGACGACAGGCTGCGTAGTGGGCGCAGGTTTCTCAATAGCGGCCTTCACCTCGCTAGGCCTTTCGACAGGCGGAGCCTGGGTGGTCGCGGCCTGGGTAGGCGTGGTCGTGGTAGATACAGCCTGAGTAGTAGAGGTGGTGGTGGAGTGTGGGGGTTCACCAGTAACAGTGACAGTGAAGTAATCCACAACAATATCAGTCTCGATGACACGCTTCTCCACGGGGCCGGCGATGGCCAACGCGGCGCCAGTAGCTGCAAGAAGAATTGATGACTTCATGTTTTCGATTGCCCGAGGACTGAGAACTATACACGAAGGTTAGGTATGATGACTAGCAAATTGACGAGTTCGAAATATAACAAGCAGAAATGAGTGTAATGAATGTAGAATAGTTAATGAGTGTGGAGTAATTATGGCATGACGATGCAAGCGAGACCGGTTGCGAATGAGGGTCAAGTCAAGATATTGAAGACTCGGCAAGATACAGCAACGATGCTGGAGAGGAACTTGCGGTTTCCAGTTACTTCTAGTAATAACCACTTGGTAGACCACTCGGTGAAAGGCGATAAGTTTCATTGATGCCAGGAACCTCACGAAATCTTTGTCCGCCGCCGTCGCCTTTGTCGGTGCCAAGCAACCAGGCCCAGTCTGCCGTGCAAGGAACAATGCAGCCAAGCAAGAGCCAAAAGCGGAGACCAAAGCCAGTACGGGAATCAGGTGTTACTAACCTTTTGCGTTTAAATATTGATTTGAACCTCGAATGGTCGTGACGGGATCAGGGCAATTTATGGAACTCCTGCGGGCTGTGGTGGAGAGGACACAATGTGATCGACCGAAGCGACTATCGTGAATCAACTCGAGTGTGTTGAGAGAAGCAGGGGCCTTTTCAACGGGTGAACTAGGTAGCGAAATCAAGAACGACTGGCGTCCTGTAGAACAAATGGCAGCAACGAAGGTAAAAAGAGCGTAGAAATTGACTCAATCAATTGGATTGCCGGAGTGGGATGAGAGTCGAGAGGGAGAGACGGGATGTCTTCGAAAAGGAGCGAAAGGGTTGCGGGGTGCAGACGTGAAAGAGTGTAAACGATGGGATGCAGACTACTTGGTCTCGCGAACAGGCCGGCTGATATATCAGGAGAGGGAGAAAACCAGAGAGAGAGGAAAAGAGAGAAGCGGCCAGGGGAGAAGAAGTAATAAAAGCCGGAGAAGCGACAAATGGAGTCGGGAGTAAAGTGGAGTGGGATGATGTACGCTAGCCTGGCTTCAGAACCGTCAGATCCCTGTCAGAGGGTGAATGGGTTGATTACCAGAAATTCATCAGAGGGCACCTGCCCCGGCAACGCCCTGAATAGCCCTGGGTAGCCCTGGGTAGCCCTGGATAGGCCAGCTCGTAGGGGGCGAGATGACCGTTTGTTAGACGCGGATGCCTGTTCTCGGGTACCTACCGGGTATGCGTGCACCGTGGGTATGCGGGGGCTATACGTTTGGGTACATGTGGGTACCGCTGGCCCAACTGTTGCTGGGTTGTGGTAATTTCCAAGTTGCCTGTTAAAAGTACGGTCGATTCCTGCGCCGTCTACGTAACCAAGTGTATCGCAATTCCTTCACTTCCTGAATCTGCTAGATCTGCTGGATTTCACACTTGATAGTCCTGTGGGTACGCCACTGACCGTATACCTACCTACCTGCCTACCTACCTACCTACTATGTAGGTACTATAGTAGGCAAGTATGTATCTAGTGTACCCGTACTCACTTCTACTTACCTAGCACACGCAACGGGTAAGGGTAGTTTTGTTTGCGAGAATATTCATAGGGTTTCCCGATCGACAAAGAAGAAGCACGCGTGCTCACGAGCTACCGCGATGTAGGGGTAGGCCTGGTATGCGACGAGGTAGTCGTGTGCAGAGAGGGTTGCTGTTTCTACATAGTCTGTACCATCAACCTTGAACCCGTTCTTTCCTTGAAAGTTGAAATATATCTACTACCTAATTATGTAGGAACGCACCGTAACCTCGAGCCGCTCGAGTCCACGCAACGGCGGACATTGGATAGCGACTCCTCCTTACCTCACCACCACGTAACTACCTAGGTAGGTTCTGCCTAGGTACGCTACAGTCAAGAAGGTGACAACCAGATATACCGTAGTGTCGGTTTCTACTTAGTGTATCTAAGTACGCTACGGACACGCTTCATACGTCGTAAGCACCCATATAGGTACCTACAGTAGGTACTTAGGGGTGGTGCTTACTTATAAGTTATAGCGACTAAAGGCCCAACAACCACTGTTGGCCCTACCTACCTCATTCCATAGGTAGGTACATCACCACTATACTTACTTATAGACTGTAAAAGGGCCCCTTTTCAGGTTGGTGTTTTACTTTTGCATAGACCGTTGATTTTAGCGCCTGTCGAAATTTGGCTAGGGTAGCGTGTTTCGGACCCCTGCTAGCGTAACGGTACCTTGCAGACCCGGTCCCCAAGATTTTCTACCTATTCAGCTCCGGAGGCACGTCCCGCCAGCGAATAGCACCCCGAGGCTTTGCACCACAAAGCGTAAGCGCATTGAGGCCCGGAAGATTGCAAAAACAACGGTCATCAGCCAGCAGTAGCAGCACCATTGCTTACGGGCTACCTACCTACCACTGGCACGTCGTCGGCCAAGCCCCTATTACGGTGGGGATTCTTGCTTGCGCTACAGTAGGCACATTCCAAGGTATTCTTCTCTTCATTCACTCATTAATTATACCTACTTACCTACCTACATAGTACCTATGCGACTACGCTCATCGATGCAGGCGAAAACTCATAAACCCCCCCGGGGACAAAGAACAGCGGGCCAGAACTGGCCAGAGAACAAAGAGGAACAGGCATGAAACGAACGACGAGCGTTGGGTGAGGAGAATGCAAATGAAAGCGCGCAGGGTTTTCCCGAAACGACCGTAATCTCTCACCCGCGGTCATTATCAGGTTATGGCGGTTGTCGACGGGTTCAACTTGCGAATTGAATTCCTTGCGCCGTTTCATCAGTCTGTAACAGCCACAAATACCTACACTAAGTACATACTTGGGTACCTTACCGTTAGCTCGTTACGTAAACATCATGGTGCAAAGTGCGCGTTGCGATCATTCATTCATTCAATTAGTTATTCATTTTAACTATCTTTTATCTTTTATCTCACGCACAGTCTTCATGAGGTCCTACTGTCTTTTCAGCCCTGTGCGACAAGAATGTGAAAGATGTCGTGTAATGTACGGACTGCCCAGACGGTACAGACGGTACAGACGGTATCGGCCACCCGTATTGAACATAGTCTCCAGTTGAGTAGGTAGGTATTACAGGTAGTATACGGAATCGCTACGGTTACACTATAGAAGGTTATGGTACTGAATCCATATTATTATTGAGGACTTGCCCAAAATTCAAATCCCAAGCAGCATGACTCGCATAGGGTCCGTAACTCAACAAGTCACAACGTCACCCATCCGTCATCTTGTGATCTGTATACTCAGCTGTCATTTCTGTCATCTTTGTCATTTTGTCTTTTTTTTTTAACCCTCGATGAGTCGATGTCGCAGTTAGGACCAATGCATTTCATTTATGCTTTCCGGACATCTCGGCCGCTGCCGACTCCGTTCTCCTATACACTAAGTAGATAGGTAGTGTGCCTACCTACAGATCCATGCCAGGAGTTGACCCCTATCTAACCTAACTATCGTGGTCGAATTTCGAATAGGCACTACATATGTAGGTACCTCTAGATATGCCAGAATCGCAGGGCAAGTAAGCACGTTAATAAGGTTAATTAGGTGGTGGTTAATATTATCTACTTTGTACTTACTTATAGGGTAGGCCTCTGCAGACTGCGATTCATCATTCGTGGCCCGCGTACCGGAAAGAAAAAATGCGCTACCGTCGATCGGGTCCAGATCGGGTCGTGACTGGTTCTCGTTAATAATCTCGAAACGTCAAGGCGTTGCTTTGTTTCCCGCATTCTAGCGTAGCAATGCTTGCAATGCTTGCAAGGTCCGCCTGGGCCGCCTGGGCCGGTATGCAGACCTGCCCAGACACTTAACTTAACTTACCTTACCTTATACTACCTCACTACACTACCTTTAGGTACATCACCGTTGTCGCCGCCGCCGACCTCATGGCTGTCAATGCGCATAAGGTAAACCTGCGCAAATGCCCTCGTCGACTCAAGGATCTCGATAGGCAGGTATTAACCACTCCCTCCATCCAACGTCTCGTTGATTTTACCTTAGGTACCTCCTTATGTACTATGTGCAACTAATTATCAATCTATCATGAGGTACCTAGATAGCGTAATATTAGTAAGGTGTTGTTAAGGGGCGATATTCTACCTACCGGCTTCGCGGTAATATCGGAATGCCCCGGCCGTTGTGGACTCCCACGTCGTTATTTTGTAATTACTACACGACATGGTACGCGTACAAGTTGTACTAGACAAATAGCCATGTTGGTCCAGAATTGGTCCAGACCCTCACGCAGACCACGGGGTTCTATCGCCGGAAATGTAAGTATGTAGACAGTAGTATTAGATAGATAGGTAGACTAGATAAGTAGGTAACCTAGGTAAGTAGGTAACCGAAGTAAGTAACCTAGATAGGTAGATATCTTACTACTTATGAAGGACTGACTGCTCACATATCTACCTATCTAGCATTGGTCCCGTCTTGGTCTTCGCCGCTTCGCTTACGGATGGCCTATACCAAATTCGTACATTGAACTTTGAAGGGAAGAGAATGCCGTCGGCCCTCCCCAGCATCTGTTTCAGCGCCTAGTGGTACTGACATCTGGCCGCTTGCAAGTTGCAACAACGTGTAGCGACAATTAACCGAATGGTATCACTGCGACAACACATATGTATTGCGTCAATCATCATTGCGCGGGTATAGGGATGAAAAAACGAGCCATTCGCCGTTCAATATTCGCCGTTCATGGTGTCTTCATGGTGAGTCTTCATAGGTTGGTTTGAAAGGAATTCACATCTGCTTCAGATCTGCACAGGCCAAAAAAAACGGTGCAGATCGAGGGCAAGACACTCTGATACGACAGCCGGCCGAGGATGGCGATGAAATCTCTAAAGAGTGAACCGGATGTCTTGGGCAGAAGTAACCGAACTATCAGCAGTGCCACCTACTGTAGTCCGTAGTCTAGTCTGTAGGTATCTAGGTGAGTCCTCTTCCTTGACAGTCCTCGGGGCGCCGGTGATAATTACCCACTGCAGCATTTCAACAAAAAATTGTGAGATAAGGTCAGTTCATCAACTGCTTACGAGACCTGCCGTATTCTTTAATATATTTGGTTACATATATATTAGTTTTGGGCTGTCTACATACTTACAATCGAATAACGGTACCATTTATCAGATGAACCAACAAAATCCAATGACTGGACATATGATCATCTGCCCCCCCGAGAACAGCCTCTTTGCTTTTTTGGCTATCTATCTACTCACTTACACTAATCTACAGTCTAGACCATCAACTCGTGACAGAGGCGGGAAAGCCCCTTGCCTTCGACGTGCCGATCCGATTTCCACTGTTTGCGCCGCCGTCCGTTCGAATGTTGCGATTGGTTTCGGCCGGTCCTGGGGCGCTGCATTTGCGTAACGAAGATCGACTCGTCGTGTTTGAGATGAGCGAATCTGAAAAGGCGGCCCAAGGCAGGCTGAATTCATCCCGGCCCTACAGATGCCTAAAAACGGGTTTCTGCGCCGGATCTTCTTTTTTTCTTTTCTTTTTTCTTTTTTTTTTTTTCCTTTTCAGAGACAGAGAGAGAAGAAGAAGAAGAAGAGAGAGAAAGAGAGACAGACTACCGGCATCCGAGATCTTCCTTTTACCTCCTGTCTGTCCCAGACATAGTTAGTGTGGTGACACTTTCTACCGCCGCCTTCTTCATCACGACAGCCATGACATCTTTACTCCGAGTTCCCCTTTCAAGTCTCACCACCGCGCCCACATGCCCCATGTGCTTTTTTTTTTTCCCCCGATCAATGCCGCCCGACCATGCCAAAGTCATCGTCTGGAGTTCAGTCTCGGCTCCCAGCCGGTAACCCTAGATAGTGTCTGGTGTACCGAGATATGTCCCTGATGTGTAGTTAAAATGACTGATCATTTGTGACGGCACCTATCTACCCAAAACAGGCACAGACGGGTGGCTTGCAGCAATTGAGTTTCGAGAGGCGCGTGTGGCTGACGATTCTCGATGCCCCGTAGGACGAGAGAGAAAGACGACGGGACCCCGGCCAACTGGGCCTGAATTCCAAACAGACGAAAGAGAGAGAGAGAAAAAAAAAAAAAGAAAAGATCTTTTCGAGGCTCTAGGAATAGCTGTCGACCGAGTGAATTCCCACCGACGTTCCATTGTGGGCTTGTGTCATTCATTACGGTACCTCGTCGACGTTGCAATCCCACGTGTCAAACTAGATAACCTTTTCCATCCAATTCTAATAACGTCCGCCCCCCTTGTTCCGTTGAACGATAAGCTTACCCGGTTCACTTCAATGTCAAGCAGTCAATCCCCCCAAATCATGTAGCCTCACGACCGCGATAAGGCACTCGACTATAATAATATAGCATGAAGAGATCTTGATTTTGAAAAAGGAAAAAAAAAAAAAAAAAAAACCTCGGTAGATCATGAAAGCCCATGTCTCGCTCCCAAACGGTCTTCAAACGAAGACGGTCAACGGGTACGCCAGCCGATTGTTGATATTTGATCCACGTCAGCCCCTTTTCCTTTTCCTTCCCTTTCCCCCGCCGGTTTTGATGACCTACGATTGTACCTACATACATACATACATACATACATACTTCCCAAAACAGGGCCCAGAGCCCGCGTCTTTTCATATATATGAATTTTCAAAAGTCTTTCAGATTGGACGGACCAACCAACCATAGTTTGCCATCTACTCTGGTGGTTACGGATAGCTACGATTATACCCGAAGGCAGTGCCACCTCCGTCTTTTTCTCTTCCCACTGATGATTTTATTTTTCAGGAAGTTTGCAGATCCTTTTATTATTTATTATTGTTATTATTATTATGATGATGATGATGATTCGACGATTCCGCGAAAGGGGGGGTTGGACATGACGGCTGTAGAACGCAACTCCCCCCCCCCCGGCGGAAAAAAACAAAGAAAAGAAATAAGCGGCATGAGAAAAAAGCTTAATCGCCTACATCATTATTAGGCCTTTTCTATGTATATACTAATTACTTGTCCCTGTTTTTTTTATGTTTTTCTTTTTTTTGAGGTTGAGGTTGAGGTTGAAACAAAAAGGGGGAAACACTCAAGATGATTTCTTATTTCCGCCCCGTCCCGCCTATATATTCACCTATTTATCACGGCACGATGAATAGGTGAATAGATAAATATCAGATAATTACCCTAGGTGAGCTAGATAGCGCCTAAGACCTTTTTGTCTTTTTTTTTTTTTTTTTTTTTTTTTTCTTTTTGGGCAAAACGCGGGTACCCGGGTTTACCGTGAGACTCTAGAGTCCCCACCCAGGTAGTGGGCCACCCTAGGAAGTGAACCGGTCTCCGCCCGCGTTTTAAACCGGTTGCATTCCTACACACACACACTAACACACTCAATCACCCGCTCAATACTAGGTGGAAAAACTCACTTTTTAGCATGTCTGACACGCTGGAATCCAGGTTAGAAGCTGCCGTAGTGGCAGTAACAAACGAGGGTCAATCTCAACGAAATGCGGCGCGTTTATACGGCGTGTCGCGTACTACCTTGTCGCGACGCCTTCAGGGTGGTTTGACGCGACAAGAAGCACACATCAAGGATAAATTGCTTAGCGACGACATGGAAGCGTATTTGGTGCAAGCATTGCTTGACTTCGAAACAGCTGGGAGGACGTGTCACCGGTGGGAAATCCGGCAGTTTGCGCAATGCCTAGTTGATGCCCAAGGTGGAACTAACCACGTAGGGAAGAACTGGGTTGACCGGTTTATTACGCGACATCCAGCTATCCGAACGAAATCTCAGGCCTCCTTAGAGGCTAGTAGAGCTGCCCAAGACCTACCTAGCCGAATAATCCAGTTTTTTGACCGGTACGACGCGCTTCGATTGAAGCATAACTTCCAACCATGTCACATCGCCAATATGGATGAACATGGGTTACAAGAGGGGGAGTCACATAATGGGAAGGTAGTTGGTTCTTCAAAAACGAAACGAGGACCTCGGCAACACTCTGATGCAACCGATTGGGTAACAATATTGGAGTGCATAGTGGCTGATGGCAGGGCGTTAACCCCAACTGTGATCTTCACAGGTGAAAACCTACAAGGGCAGTGGTTTAGCAAGGACATACCCCCCTGGAAGTTTACATGCAGTACGAATGGGTGGACGTCACATAAAACAGCTAAACATTGGTTGAAAGAGGTGTATTTACCGGAAACAAAACCGGAAAAACCAAACCAATGGCGGTTATTGATCCTAGATGGGCATGTTACCCATACTGATGGGGAATTCCTCTATCTGGCCAAATCAAACAAGGTTGAACTATTGTTTCTTCCTGCCCATGGGTCACACATTTGCCAACCTGCCGACCTTGGTTTATTTGCGGTTTTAAAGCATTATTTCCGGCGAGAAATGATTCCCTACGCCCACTTACCTGGTTCTGCCCCGATCTACAAACAACGCTTCCTTACCTGCTATGTAAAAGCTCGTAAACAGTCAATTACACCCGACGTCATCAAAGCAGCATTCCGGAAAGCAGGAATATGGCCAGTTAACCGCCGGCGACCTCTGGGAAATGAACAACTAGTTGGCAACAGGCCAGATTCTGTGTCTACACCTGCACCGAAGCAAAGACCACCCATACCGGTAGCTGTACAGACTTTCCAGACATTCACAGCACTCGGGATCAATCACTACACCCCTAAACGATCCCAAGACATCGTCTTACAACTATCTGCCGCAAGTACACCACCTACACGTAACCAACGTTCTATACTTCAAAAAGCCGGGAAACAAATCGATCGGTTGACAGGCGAAAACGTTCAATTGAAACGAAAATACGAGTCCCTAGAGGCGGAAATACAAGGACTACGCCCAGCCGGCCGAAAAAAAGTTCAAAAGGACCCCCAGGAGGCATTTGCAACCATTGAAGCTGTTCGGGCAGCTCAAATTGAGGCTGAGAAGCGCGCGGCCCGGTACAGCTGCAATATTGAAGATGACGCTGCTGAAATCGCACAGGCTTCTTTTGAGAGTATGGTATTTGAATTCCACGTCACAGATCGTGTGTAAGTGGCTTAGTTGTTGAATGCGACCGAGTACAGACGTAGAGGTCGTCGCAATAGGTAGTTCAATCACTGTATTTAAACCGGTTCACTAGGTAGGGTGGTCCACTGCCTGGGGGGGGACTCTAGGCTTTTTTTTTTTTTGTTCCTTTAGCTTTGCTTATGGTACGCGGTCCTTGTCCCCCGTCCGGCGAGACGAGGTCTAGAAATGATCGATGTGAAATAAGTTAACTAGAGAGATTTCATGATATGATCTACCTATCTATCTCTCTTTCTTTTCCCCGAATTGTTGATGATCTTAGAAATCTACCTAGGTTCGTGACTGTATGTAGTGTGGTGGAGTTAGGTTTCCCTAATGCTTCTCTTTTGGTCCGAGTTGATAATTATACCTGAACCTAGTAGGTACTACTACTAATCTACATACGCGGTCATCCTTCCGCCTCCTCTGTATTTACTTCCAGTTTCTTTTTTTCATATATGTTATGGTACTTTTTGTCCTTCATCGCTAGTAGCGATGGGCAATGATAGCTTCACCCCATAGCGAGCGCCTGGCCTTCACGGGGCATCGGAAACATGTGACATCGCCAACACACAGCAATATCCGTAGAATACCAAAAAAAAAGAAGAAAGAAAAACATATCCCTAGATACCCATATACCTCCCACTCCCACTCCTACTCCCGCTCGCCTGCCTGCTTGTTAGAAAGAAAGAAGAAGGGTAGTAGGACCATCTCTGATGAAACAAGATTAGTGTAGGTAGCCAGCATCCGTGTCTCGCCCCTAAATTCGTCTCCTTTATTTTTAAAACCTCTTTCTCGCTTGCTTTTTTTACCTACATACCCTACCCTCTACCCTACCCTACCTACTTCCAATTTATACCACTACATACCCGTGGCACTAACCTTCTGTGCTAGTTTTTTTTTTTGTTTCCTTCATTATTCCACTAAATTTAGGAAAATATTGGTCTTTTCTAAAGTGATTACAGGAATGGAAATGGAAAATGTAATCTCAAGACGGGAGGAGGGGAGGAGGGCATGTTGTTTTGCTCACTTCACTTCGCTTCCGATTTAGTACATGGGAAGAGTCAGACCAAAAGTCTCTCTCTCTCTCTCTCTCTCTCTCTTTTTTGATTTCTTTTTTTTTTTTTTTTTTGCTCATTAAAAGCAAGCAACCAGTTTTCTATCCATACCGAGGACGTCGTCGACATGGGTGTAATAGTACATAAGCAAATAAGTAAAGTACAACTAGTAATAAGCGAAATGATAGGCTGGAGGCTTTTTTTTTTTTTTTTTTTTAACGGAAAGAGTTTACTTTTGTTGGATTACGTGACGAGGAGCCAGAACGCCTTTTGTCGGCTCAAGGGGGTGCTTTCTCTGATGGAAAAATAAAAGTGAAAAGTGAAGCGGGCTTTGCTTTTAATAACCACCATGCCGCGGTTTGACCGCGCAATGTGATGACTTTGTTGGATTTATTCTATCTCAACGTACATAATGACGGCTTTTCGAGAACGTGATAGGTGACGCGAATTGAGAGTTCCATGAATCAAATCCTTTGCGTTGCTCGGGTTGACTGGGGAGAGGAGACTCCTAAGTTATTGGTCTGGTGATAATCAATCCATCATCCTTCGAGTCCAGCTATATTATCTATGCACTACAATCAAAAGCAGGAATATATACATACAAACAGGCAGCAGTGAAGCCTGTTCAATCACGCCATCGTCAAGACTTCTTGTATTATATTGTATTCCCAACCGGTGACTGAAGCATAGATTACATATTGTTTCAGCGACGGGATCGTAGGAGGCAGAATATGCTTAATCTTCTCAAGGAGTTCTTAGTCCTCTGCGTCCGATGCTAGGAGGCTACCGCATAGTCATCATGGGTGTCATTTAATCATATAGACAGCGAGAGGGCATATCAATGTCGGTCACATCGCCTGTTTATTACATGGATTGACGGCCTGCGTGGACATACCCAAACTTCTCAGTTATCCACACCGGTAGAGCCTGTCCCGACTGATGCGGCGATACTACATCACGCTCAAGTCGAGCAATAGAACCCCACCGTTATGGCCCCTGATACGTTATAGCCGATATTGTGATGTAAAACATCGTTTCTTTCGAGGTTGTTAGTGCAATACCTAGACACTCATGAGTCGTTAGATCCTCAACAAATAGTACTCTGCCGGGTGAGAAAGAACGTGAACGAGTCTCAGGTGATCGTAGGTTCCAGGGACGTGTGGGCACATGATTTTTTTTTAGTATTTCGTTGTATTTATGTACATTAAATCGTCACACATCGGGGACCGAATCTCTAGGAGTCTGTAGGAAAGGTTGTGCCTTGAGGCTTTACGAGGCGGGAGCCTGAGTCTGAGCAGAAGGCGGGTCGATGGACTTTCCAAAAGGGGCCTGACCACGGTCTCTCAGGATGGGATAATGGGCGTATTTCTGTTTCGTTCGGAGATGGACCGGGACCTGGTCGGTCGGCGTACCGGGGATTGTCTTCTCGAGTTTCTAGGTTGCGAATCAGGATTGTTTTGGAAGAAGGGGGGAGATGGTCCAAGGCTCACCAGGTTGTCGAAGACACATTGGTTCAGCTTCCATTCGGCCTTTCGGCACTGCCAGAGCTGATGATTGTTGTTATCGAGGCACTTCCAGTGCCTTTGAAACTCTTCTAAGCAGTGCTTGTTGATGTCCTCGACTCTGAATGGATCCAACACTGTTAGTATATGCGCCACTACCTCTTTGTATACCGTTCTGCTGTTAAGAGGAGCAAGGGCTGGGCAATTCGTAGGTGCCTGAGTATTCTGACTGGAGAAAGTGTCATGATGTAGCTTCATTGACGTACACACTGGCGGCGCATCTCGTGACGCGGCGACCTTCCTTCAGGCATTCAAACTCGCCCTTGCCCGGGTTCTCGGTCTTACATTGCATGTAATCATCGTTGTAGGGACGGCATCGGGCCCCGATGAAGAACGATGCGGAGAGGAGAGGCGCAGAGGTAGCGCCAACCTCCTTGACCGCGGGGATGGAATCCGGAAGCGGAGTGGTGTCGATGAGCACCTGCTGGTTGAAGCTACAAGGCCCATTAGCGATTATCTACCAGTGTATGAGAGTTGGGTCGAAGAAATGGGGTTTGACCCCGATCTAATTGAGTATCCAACGTTGCGAATAGCGCCGGAGGGGACTTACACAGGCTTCCGGGCCGCCATGATTGCGTTGACCGAGGTGGTAACTGTAATGATGTATGTAGTTCGACAGGAAGCTCGGAAATGGGGCCTGGGCGAGTCGACATTGGCAAACTGAAACTGCTGATTGGCTTCAGCCACACCGGGTAGAAGTTCAGCCACTTTGTCCTACGTAAGGCACCAAGCCGGTACCTGATAGTACGATAAGGATACTTGAATGTGCCAATCTATCGGCCATTCTGGTAGGTATCTGGATGGGCTAGCGATGTGCTCCGAATGTACCTGACTGGAATTTGTGGGTACCTCCGGATGCGCCTACAGCAGACCTGCGAAGTGCAGGTACATTCTCGACGACCCATCAACAACCTGAATGGAGTCGTTCAAGCTTTAGCGGCCCGTCCTCTTTTCACGATCCTTACTTAATATCTGTCTGACAGATCAAACGAACCACGCCCGTTTCCTGGTAGCCGCGAACTTCTTCTCAAACTGTCTGTCACGATCTGCGAAGTCGTGTATGCTATTGGCGCCTCATCATCCCAACCGTGCTCGGCTCTCCCACCGGCATGCTACTCTGAAACCCGACCATCTCTCGCTTTTTCTTCGCGAAGCTTCACACGACGACCTGAACGCAACGTAATTTCTATTCTTTCGACCGACTTGACGCGATCGGCTCTACTGCCTGCCATATTCGTTGGCTTTCACCTACCAATTCGCTCAGCAACCCTTCACATCGTCGCGTGATGTCTCTGTTTGGCCGGCCGGCGCCCGCCTTCGGGGCCAGCACCAACGCGCCGGGTCAACCTGCCGCAACAAGCAGCCTGTTCGGCCAACCTATCAGCCAACCTCAGGCTCAGACACAGCCACAACAGTCGAGCGTCTTTGGGACGAGTTTGCTGGGACAATCTATAGCCCAGCAGCCCCAACAACAACAGCCCCAACAGCAGCAGCAACAGCAGCAGCAACAACAGCAGCAACAACAGCAGCAACAACAGCAACAACAAGCTGCCGGCTCATCTTTCCTAGGTGCTAGTCAGGCTATGCCATTAGGCAGGAGTTCTATATGGGAGCCAGGCCGTGAATCTATCGGTACGTGTGATTTCCTATTCTCGACTCTTTTGTATACGTGCTAATTGCTTCTTCTTTGTTGCTAGGCCATAAGCCAGTCGCCGAGCAGATGGACGCTGTTGTGAGCAAATGGATGCCCAACCACCCGACTACCGTTTTCAAGTATTATTTTTATAATAATGTCGGCGCAGCCCGCGTTCCATTCTTTCAGCCAGGCCCAGGCGAAGACCCCCGGGAATGGGAACAAGCTGTACATGATAAACCGGCGCCCGGCTTTATGCCCGCACTGGCCACAGGATTTGCTGCTGTAAGCGAGAGGCTGAAGATGCAAAGCCAAGTGCTGGCCAAGTACCGCCAAGCATTGCATCAGATCAATGCCTCACTAGACGCCATCCTATCCCAACAAGACCTACAGACGAGCGTGCGAGTATTGAATGCGCGCCGGAAACATGCGATACTAAGACAGCGCTGCCTTACCCTAGCGACTAAAGTCCAGGTCTTGCGCAACCGGGGCTATTCCCTAGATAAGGACGAGGATGAGCTGAAGACGAAGCTGGAGACGCTAGATCAAGGGTTGGCGGATCCCGCTCTGAGTGCTCGAACTGATGAACTTTGGAGCCGGCTGCTACATCTGAAAGGATATGCCGAGACTCTGCGCCATGAGATTGAGCGGCAGGGTGCCGAATCCTCGGAGGGCTTGGGTGAGGATGTTGAGGCAAAGGCGAAGAAGGTAAACTATCAAAAGACAACCCTTTTATTTCATATCTACGAATGCTAACCGTCTTTTAGATATTAGAGGACTACGACAAGCAACTCGAGACTCTGAAAACCCAAGTGGAGTCAGTCAAGAAGGACTTTGAGGAGTGGGAAGCCGAGACGAAACCACCTTCGAAGTCGTAGTTGGCAAGACGAAAAAGATACCCAGTCGTCCATAGCACAACGTTCTTCATCAAGACGCACACAATACGGGGTAGGGGAATAAAAGGCCACGTCAATTTCTGTGAAGACAGGTGTTGCTTGTACGATCGTGTAGAACCAGCCGTAGGAAAAATGCATAAGCCGTGGCGTTCAAGGAGTTGGCACGCGACCAAGTTTCTACATAGTAACCTTTTTCACTATGCTTAGCTGCATGAGAGAGAAAGAGAGAGAGACAGAGAGAGAATACGCGGTTAATCCCCGTTCCGTGCTTTTGATCATGTCAATTCTTCGCAGAATGGTACAGACTATTAGTTGTTTGCATTGTTTTGTGTGGTGATGCAAAAGACTGCTTGCTGCCTTTTTTTGTTCCTAGCTTCGTCTTGATGCTTATACACACACGCATGCTTCCGATCCGATGGTGTCATGCTTCTTCTCCTTCTCCCTCTTCATTACACGTTCGTATAACATATACAAGAGTTCGGTAGTGTTACATTTTCAGAGCTAAGCTCGACGGGTGATGTCGTGTACAGTCGTTTGCGACACGCTCATGACCTCCTTCCCAAATTACGTCGTCAGAGTTTCTCTTAAGATCGTCGGATGTGTTTGTCGGCAATGAATTAAATCGCCCAGGCGTAGCGGGAGGGAAGAAGTTTTTTAAGTTTTTTTTTTTTTTAGAACACCTTTCTAAAAGACGTTCGAGACCGCTTCGACGATAAAGGGAGCTGTGGACAACACAAAGATTCCATTTCGTTAGTTTTGGACTTTTTGATCCGATGGCAAGGGATAAAAAGTTTTATTCGGGGGGGGAGGGACGTACAGATGTATAGGATGGCGGCGGTGGCGAAGAAGGATTTGACGGTGAAGCTGGCTTCGTCTTCGAGGAGACGGATATCTTCCTCGGAGATCGGTGGGGGCGCGACTGGGTATTAGGATAAGGAAGATTAGTTGAAGCGTTCGGCCTTGCGTTTTGTGGTGGATTGCGATTGTTCGCTATGCGATGCGATGCGATTTGGGGGGGAGGGAAGTGGAGGGGAGGAGGGGAGAAGGTTTAACTCACATCCACCAAACATGTTGTTGATAGTCTTAGAGAGGTTGTTTTGTTTTGTTCGGGTCGATTGGACAGAGCAATGAAGTCGTGGGACCTTGTTCTAGAGAGAGGAAATTGCTTTGGTGAAGGGTAAGTTGGTGATGGTATTATGATATGGATGGATGGATGGTTTCCCGCCTGTATGCGGATTGCACAGCAAGCAGCGAATTACCTTATCATGTCATCAACAACGAACCGATTTTTTTGAGGGGCCAGAAACGCTTCGGTCGGCCAGATACGGCCCGACAAGGCTTTTTTTGGCGGTCCGAGATCGGCTGTGGTTACACTAACGTACATGCATACGGCAGGTACGGATTACACATCATGAGCTCAGAACAGTGTGATAGACTTCCAAGGAACTTTTCCCATTCTTTTAGGAAGTATTCATCCCTGGTGACGTCATGACATGATCATGACTGGTAGAAGCTACGTCCTGTCCTGTAAACAAGAAATAGATACTCCTCACATCTTGGGATCTGATCCGAGAGACACTTAGACTTAGACACACACAATACACACACTCTTGTTGATCCTCTACTGATACGTCGTCTCACTGGTGCCTCCACGCGGAAAGCCATCTCGTTGATCGTCGTGATTGGAAGCCATCTTCATCGTTTCCCTTTTTAACGCCGTTTCTCACACTGAAATCCCGGTCATCTTGACGATCGAACCGTTGAAGTCTCATCTTCTGTTCGTTTTTCTCCTGGGCGCTGCAAGTCCAGTATCCGACTGTTTCCACTCTAACCGCTGCAAGGTTGGAAGTTTAAAGCGAGGTCTCGCTTTTTGTGGCCGCTGCAAGGCCGTTGTTCGTTTTCCCCCTGAACGCTGCATGTTCAGTATCCACCGTTCGTCAAAGACCCGATTTTCGCCTTCAAAGTGCTACGCCACCGAACTTGCTGCTGACGTGGCCCTATACCCTCCGATCGATAGCTTTAGCATCATCTACATACTATCCGATATCGTCTGATCCATCCTTGCATGCAAGTGGAGGAGCAGTCTGATACCTCTATCGATACGTCACGCGGAAAGCTATCTCCTAAGCCTCAGAATACTACATCGGATCCGTCCGATATCACCATTCTATCTCGACTCCTCCAAGAGCGTCTGCGTTTTGAGCCGTCTCGATCTGACGTTGGCATGTCCACAATCTTACAACCCATTGCCCCTACTGTCCCAGACGTGGAAGAAGGAGCGTCGGATACGTCATCTCCGTTTCGATCAATCGATCAGGACTGCACTTTCTTGGAAGCAGATCCGTCTCCTCATCCAGACCTTCCTGAGAGAGAGAGAGAAAAGGCCATTCCGAGCCTTCCTGAGAGAGAGAGAGGAAGGACCATTCCGAAGGCGTCATCGTCAATTATCCCGCTTGATCAGGAGCCACCCTTGAGTACGGGTGATCTTTCCGATCATTGTGACAAGCAGGTACCCTCCCCTACTTCTCTCTCTGACCCCAATATCACATCCTATCCGATTACCTCGGATCCCACAGATCGGACGTCCGCCAAGATAGACCTGAACGCTTGTCACGTCATTGCCCACACGGAACAGGACGACCATCTCATCACTATGCCGACCGACAGATTTCCCGAGAGCAAGGTCCCAGACCTTAGCTCATGTGGCCATTTCGATGGCACGGAATCCGCTGCCAGGTGGATTGCCCAGCTCCACTGGCAGTTCAAGCGTGTTGGGTACACTGAGAAAGGAATCCCTCCCTCTGAAGCCATATCGTCCATTAATATGCTCTGCACCAAAGGAGCCGCCACGTTCTTGGACTCCACCCCGAAGCTCCAAGATATCATTGATAGAAGTACAGAAGAAAGGGCCACGTCACAAGACCTGGCTGATCTTGAACAAGCACTGAAGGATAGATATCCCGTCAAGCCGATCGATCCCTCCGTTTCTGACGCAGAGGATCTCACTCGAATTGCTCAGGACGAGGATGAACCTCTAGCACAATACTATAGTAGAATTCAAAACGCTTTACGCCAAGCCGGAGGCCGAGATATTCCTAAACGTGACCCCCAGTCCACTTCGCTTTCACCAGCCGAGACAACTCTGTTGAAGACCGTCGTGTGTCGTTTTGTCGACGGTCTGCATGATTTCAAGCTCAGACAGGAGGCCCTGGGTCATCGCGCTCGCGCGTCGCTGTCCTTATGGCAATGCTATGAGATTATTCAGGAGTCATCTCGTATCCTCGATGATAAGAGGAAGGCTGATGACGAGGAGAAGAATCGCGTTGAGATCGACGCGATTAGAAAAGCCTTAAAGGAATTTGAGGGCTTATCCATTGAGGAGGCCGTGGCGAGGTATCATCCCCAAATGTCACAACCCCTTCAGATTCCGCAGATCGCTGCTCAGAGCGCGAGTGTGACTCAGCAGTCGGCCTCAGCACCGGCGTCTCAGTCGAGACAAGATCATCCGCGCGTTACATGCTTCGCCTGCAATCAACGAGGCCACTATGCAAACAACTGTCCTAACCCTAAGCAGCCTCAGGCATCCCGAGGCTCGACCTCATACAGCTCCGGATTCCCGAGCTCTGCGTCGCTGCCACCGCGAGGGACGTCCAAGAACCCGCTGGTAAATGGGACCGAGACTCTAGCTGACGGCGAGAAGGCATGCTTCCGATGCGGCGATCGGAGTCATTTACAGACGAAGTGCACCGCTCCACAAGCTTCCTGGTTGGCGTGGTGGGAGCAGGCTCACTTGAAGGCCATCATGTTTCCCGCGACTCGCTATCGAAATTCCAATTTGCCCGCTGCGGAGGTGCAATCTCGATCAGCACAGCTCTTCTACGAGATGTTTCTCGATGATGAAGAAGCAGAGAACGCCAGGTGCGAACGCCAGGAGGCTGAAGTGGTGATCGCGTCCAACTCTGCTCAGTTGACTGATGAATCACTGGAGCACTCCGTGACGCTTGACGAGAACATGAAGCTGTCAGAGGAGCTGCAGACTCAAGTGCTCATCCTCCAATCTCTCCTCACCACGGCTGCTGGCGGCCACACTGCTAAACGTCGCCGGGATGGCGACACCGCCATACCTATATCTTCTCTTCTCGACGATCCTCCCGCTGGGGATGGAAAACGCGACGGCAAGCGCAAGCAGAGAAAGGGAAAGGACCCCAACAAGCCGCCCAAGCCCATGGCGGAAATACGAGGTCGGAAGGGGGAAGGCCCTTATGACTATAAGGCCATGCTTCAGAAGACAGTCCTATCCGTTTCGCTTATGGATCTGCTTCAACTCAGTCCTGACTTCACGCGGAACCTGAAGCATCTGTCAATTCGCGCGTCTGAGAAGGCTAAAAAGATGGGACGACGTTACGCCAAAATGAAGGACTCTCCCTTCGTTCAGACAGCGTCCTCGTCGATCATTCAGCCGACGAAAGCGTATCGAATTACGCCTGTTATCAAGTACGCCAAGAACGGCAAGCCAGCGGAGCACACCGTTCGTCAAAATTCTTGCCAGGCTGATCAAGGGAGCGACGTCAACATCATTCATCCACATCTCGTCGATCACCTCGGTTTGCCCCGTCTCAAGGTGCGAGATCTCGGAGTCGATCGTCTATATATATTGAATTCTGCCGGACGGGCCGATCCGGTGGACGAATTCGTTGTATTCGTCGCTACCGTGGAGCGCATCTCCAGGCCAGTCTGGGCGCTCGTTCAGCCTGAAGGAGGAAAGCTTACTACTCTCGTCATTTTAGGCCTGCCTTGGCTGTGGGACGTCAAGGCCACGTTTGACATTCGCAATACGCTGCTGACAATTGGTGACTCCGCAGCTGGTGATGTGCCTATTCAAATCCAGGGTCCCTTGCTCTCCTTCACGGGAAAACACAGGCTCGCACTCGCGCCTCCCGCTGTAAGCGCCATGGCAAGCGCTCATCATCAGGATTCAGACTCGTCATCTTCGGACGAGGACGACGAATCCAGTCACTCGGAGTACGAATCAGCCGAGGAAGATAGTGGATCAGATCTAGACTCGGAAAACTAGTCATCCCATCTCGACCTCGTCATGTCTCTAAACTGACCGGTGGTGGAGGCCATCCGATCGCGATCGCTGATGACGAGCCTCCCATCACATCTTATCGATCGACGTATCCTCATGATCAGTGGTCCGGATCTCACGCGCCCAGACTCCTCGCGACCTCGCGAGAAAAACGCGCTCATCGGGCCTTGCGGAGCTATTCACTATATATCGACCCACAATATCTTAGGCCGGATCAGCTTGTCACGGCTGAAGAAAAGGCTCTTCGATCGAGAGAGCATAAGATCGAAGAAAGTGACAAACCTCCAGGAGATGACCCCCGTTGTCACGGCGCGCACGAATGTAAGCGTAGGGACAAGCCAGCTACTGTATTCTCGCTATAACTAAGAAAAACAAGCATGAAGAAGAAAGAAGAGTAAATACAGTAGTGCGGTGCGCGACCGGCGTATATATATACAATTGGCCCCCAGGGCTCGCGCAGGCCCGCGAGCCCTAGGGCTGGCCCGAAACCGTAGAACACTCCTGTAGAGTCGGCGTGGCCGGCGCGAAGGAATGAAGCGATCGTGTAAGACTGAAACGACCGCCGGTTCAGGAACCGGTGGTTAGTGCCAGCCGTCACACTACCCCCCCCCGGGGGAGCCCGGGGAGCAAGGTCTCGCGAACACGGGCGACAACTAGGTTGCCGAGGCGACGAGGCCAGAGAATGAAAAAAAAGAAAACACAACAGGAGGAAGGAGCGCGAGGCGCCGCGAAGGTAGGGAAGGCACGACCCGGGCCCATGGGACCCCAATACCGAGGTAAGAATCCGCTCCCCGGTCTTCTTCCTGCTAACCAAGCACAACACCCGTACCCGAAAAAACCACAAGCAGACACACCAGCAACCGCAACGCATCGCGACATGGCGCCAACCATGAGTAAGCTCGCTTTCGAGCGTAAATGGGTCTTTGACCCCGAGAAGGCGTGGGACCACCTGCGCCGAAATTGGATCACCCCGGAGGGCCACGACGTGGTCACACCCGGAAAGGAGCCCTGCGCCAGCTGTGTCACCCGAATGAACCATGACTACCGCACCGTCTGCGGCTGTCCTCCCACCGTCGATACCAGGTGCTCGGAGTGCGACCGCCGTCGAGTCCATTGCGTCGCGGTGAGTAGAGAACCCCGTCAACGAGGCAGTGGCTAATCCGCGCAGATCCCCGCGTTCCTGAAGGGCGCGGCGCAGGCAATATCAATCTTCGCGGCCGAGGTAGTCGCCAACGACGGCATCGACATGGTCTCGCTGCAGGACCCTCCCAACCGGGAGATAATGCACCATGGCCGTCTCCGCGCGACCCTTCGCCGGGTCGAGACCCTCTTGGCGACCTGCATCCGTGAGGAGGAGGATGAATGGGCGCAGCCCGACCTGACCCCGATGGAGAGAGCCGCGCAGGCCAACGAGCAGCTGGTGGCCATGACGGCCATTGTCACGGAGATGAGTGTCGTAAGTAAGAGTCGCGAGGGGGAGCGAGGAGAGCTAACCAGGACAAAAAAAACAGCGAGCCCCCACCAACAATCCCATGACCGAAGAGGAATACCAGGCACGAATCAGGGCTACCGCTGAGACGCCCTCTCGCGAGAGCGCGCTTCTGTATCAGCTCGACAAGGCCCTCACCGTGGCCCAGAGCCACGACTTCTACCAGAAGCTGCCGGTTGGCGAGAGGAATTGGGCAAAGACTTGGCACGAGTCCGGCCAAGATTGGCGGCGCAGCTTCCTCGGCTTCTCGCGACTCTGGGATGGCCCGTACGGCGAGAGGCTGATCAACAGTCTCGCCCTTCCTCCTGTTGGTCTCGTCGAGAAGAAGGACGCCGAGAATCCCAGGGTCCGAACGCCGAGGAAGCGGCGTAGGGACGAAGGAGGGGAGGAGGGCCGGAACGTCCGGCAGCGGGGAGGACCGCGGGAGGAGGCGGCAGAAGAGGACGCCGAGCCGGTCGAGGTCGAAGAGGGAGAGGAGGAGAGCGGCGAAGAGGAGGAGACTGAGGACGAGGAGACCGAGGAAGAGGACGAAGAGGAAAGCGACGACGAGGGTGAGAGCGAGAGCGAGGGTGTGTCACGGCAAGAAGAAAGAAGACAGGGACGAGGCCACTGCTGTATTGCTACCGTACTATAGCTAATAATAGGCTTAAAGAGAAGAAGAAGAAGAAGAAGAACCGGGCGCGGAGTGCGCCCGGTGGTGAACTAAATACAAAGACATTCGTGCGCACTAGCGGTTGAACCTCGGTCTTGCGGTGGCTTGCGGTTTGTGGCGTCGTGGCGGCGTAGGCCGTCACACCACCCCCCCCCGGGCGGGAAGCCCGGGCAAGCGCCAGCGAGGTCGGGCGTACCTGCCCAAAAAAACAAAACAACCGCACCGCAAGACCTCGCAGAGTGGGCCCTTGCGGTGCCGTGCCATATCCAAACGTCCCCTGTAGGGCCCTCCATCCAGTGCACCATTCCCCAGGCATCCCCCATCCCCCGCAACGCAACGCAGAACCCAAAAAAAACAATCGCTAACGGGGAGATGGCAGCGCTCGAACTAGCCAAACTGCAGGAGGCGTGGCCCTTCAATGAAGAGGTCGGGTGGAGCCACCTCGCCAGAGTGCGCGCCGATCGTGAAGGAAGAGGCCAAGAGATCCCAGGGGTCGCACCCTGCGCGATGTGTGTCACCCGGACACACCAAGACCTTCGTGGTGCTTGCCTCTGTGGCCCGGCGTCGAAATCGAGATGTTGGTCGTGTGACACCCGCCACGAGATTTGCCTGGCCGTGAGTGACTCCAGGCGCCACACGACGTCCGCAACTGACCGCAGCATGCTAGATCCCTGAGAACCTGGTCGGCGTGGCCCAGACTGTGTCGCTGTTCTCCGCGCGCGCCATCGAGGAAGTCCACGCCATCCGACAGCGCGGTTTTGGGCACGTCGACGCCCGTCAAGTCGCCCGCTGTGGCCGAGTCCTGCGCGTCCTTGAGGGACTCGAACGTTGCCTCAGGAAGTGCATCGAAGAGGAGGACGAGTACAGCTTGAAGAAGCCAACCCTCGGGGAACAACAAGTCGCCAGCCGTCAAGCCGCCACCAGAATGATCGCGGTGACAACTGCCGCACTCGTTGTAAGTCAACCATGGCCCATCGCCGGAATGTCGTTAACCCCTTGCGCAGCGTGCAGAAACCGGCAATCCCATGACGCCTGAGGAACTGGCCCAGCAGACGGCCGCAGCGTTGGCTGGCCCGTCCCGAGAAAGCTTCCTCCTTGGCGAAATCGACCGCCTCCTGAGACTGGCCACCACCCACGACTTCAATGCGCCCCTAGGGGAGGATGACGTGGAGGAGGACTGGTTCGACGCTTGGAGTCGTCAAGACGAAGAGGGTCGACGCCAGTTCCTCCGAATCGGATTCCACCTCTGGGACAGCGAATTCGGCCGCATTGTTCGTCGTGGGGGGTATGGCACGCCCGAGGACCTACTCGAGCGAAAGCATCGTCCCCCCCGCCGCCGACGGCGCCAGGATCGGGAGGATGTTGAGATGGAGGAGGCGCAAGAGGCCGCGCCCGCTGCGCCAGCCGTGCCCGTCGCCAACGACGCCGAAGCCAACGCTGAGGAAGATGTCCCAATAGCCCGAGAAGCCCCAGCACAAGAGGCCGTCAGCGACGAAGAGAGCGTCCTGAGCGACGCCCGATCCAGCCAATTCGGTGACGAGAACGAAGCCCTCGCCCGCCGCGCCCTCCTGCGGGAGATCATGAACCTGGGCTCGGATGACAGCAGCGTAGGCACCGCCGACCTGGTCTCTGACAGCGAGGAGGATGAGGACGGAGACGACGAGGAATGAGGGGAAAGGTGGCTCTCGGCCTGCCGCCCTTGCTTGCCTTTGCTTCAATTTTTCTTTTTTCTTTTTTTTTTTTTTTTTTTTTTGTAACAAGATAACGTAGTGTAAGGAGTGTAAGAATAGAACCAATTGCTTTGCTCAAACAAGGCCGCAAAGAGCCGCCAGCCCTTGATGACCTAATTGTGACGACGACGACCCCGTGAAGGAGGGTCGGAGCCTGGGCTAACCGCCTTATCATCATCAACCGTGGGCTCCAGGAACTCATCATTGGCTGCCGCCCGCACCCACGCCGCAAGTCGAACCGGCGGTCCTGCGGCGCCAGGGTATTCGTCGTGATATGCCGTGACCAGGAGAGGCGAGTTCATGAGATTGCGCGCGGGATACCAGGTGGGATCTGGGTCGTGGCCTTCCCAAGCGATCTGATACTGCAGCTTGCCGCGGTAGATCCGCGAACTGAGGATCTTGGAGACCGTCCACTCGTGGTCGCCGTTGACTTCTAACGGAGGCGGCGGATCCTTGAGTTGACCTGGAACCGCATCCTTCCGCGCCTTGATCAGCCGAGAGGCGTTCAACACGGGGTGGATCTTCATGCCCTTCGGGAGGTCCAGCTTGTACGCGTTAGGGTGCGGGTTCGACAGAACCTTGAAGGGACCTGCGTAAGGCTGGTCCAGGCCATCGTGAGGTCGATCTGTGGCCCAGTTGCCCTTTCGCACATATACCTCGTCACCTGTCGTCCAATCGACGGGACGCCGGTGACGATCAGCCTTGACACGCTGAGCCTCTTGAGCCCGTTGCAGATTGTCGCGTGCCCATTGTACCGCTTCGGCCCTCCGTTTTGCGATCGCTTGCGCCAGCTCCCTGTTAGATGATTCAGCCGGGGGACTCTTTGTCGTGGTGCGCGCCGCCCAGTCGAACGTCATGCGCGGGAGAAATCCCATTTCGATCTCAGCCGGGGAGAGTCCAGTGCTCGCGTGAGGTTGCGTCGCCATGGCGAAGTCCAAGCATGGCAAGAGGTCCGACCAGTCATCCTGGAAGTGGCTGATGAACGGGCGGAGCTTGGTCTGCAGGAACTGGTTGACAATCTCGGTTCCTCCGTTCGTCTGAGCGTGTTCTGCGGTAGAGGTGCGGAGCTCAATGCCCGTGAGCTTAGCCAGCTCGTCCAGGAAGTTCGAAATAAACTGAGGACCTCGATCCGATGTGACTGTCTCTGGCGTGCCGTAGATCCGCCAGACGTGCCGGAAATACAGGTCCGCCAGCTCTTGAGCTGTGCAGGTCTTGTGGGTGGGCAGGGAGAAGGACCGTTTTCCGAGGCGATCGACGATGACCAGGATGGCGTTATAGCCCTTTTTGTCCGCGGGCATCGACTTGAAGTCCATCGAGATATTTTGCCAGACGCGGTCGCCGATTGGGAGGGGTTGCAACAGTCCCGCAGGCTTCTGGTGCGAAGGAGTGCTTCGGCGACAATCCCTGCAGTTGGCACAGTATTTTTCGACGAAAGAGGTCAACCCAGGCCAAGTGTACTGGGACGCGATCATCGCCCGCAACTTGCCGCGGCCAGGGTGGGCTCGACTGGTAGGGCGGTGAATCTCGTCGCAGAGCCAGGTCCGTAAATTGTCAACGTCTGGCACCACCAACCGATCCTTGTGAAGGAGTAGGCCGTCTTGTAGGCGAAAGCCGCCATCGATCTTAGCCGCACGTTGACGCTCAAGGTCCAGAGTAGGCGAGTGACGGTTGGCGGCCAGGATAGCATCAACCAAGCGGATACCGTGAAGGCGAGGGGAGTCGGTGACCGTGGGGTCCAATTCCGAAAGCGAGAAATCCATGTAGGACACATCTGGGTAATCCGCAACGACCCGCGGATCGACACCTCCGTTGAAACGGTCAGGGGGAAGGAGGGTGATCATCCGGCTGTGGTCCTTGATCGCTTTCTGCGTCGCCAAATCCTCTGCTTTGCGTGACAGCAAGTCTGCCACCAAATTCTGGCGCCCAGGCCTGTAGCAGATCCTGTAGTTGAATTGCGACATATGCTCGTGCCAGCCAGCCTGCCTTGCGGATAGCTTGCGCTTGGTCGAGAAATACTGCAGGGCCTGGTGGTCAGTGATGATGTCGAACTGCGCGGAGAGTGAAACCAGCATGTGTTCCCAGTCCTTGAGGGCCGCTATGATCGCCAACAATTCCTTGTCGTGGATGAAGTAGTTACATTCCGACGGGGACATTGTCTTGGAGGAGTACGCCACGGGGTGCCATTCGCCGTCCGGTCCTTTCTGCGACAGGGCTGCGGAAATAACACCGTCCGAAGCATCAGTCTCCAACTTGGTCTCGCGATCCTCCTGGAAGTGAGTGAGTACCGGAGCGGTCGTCAGGGCTTTCTTTAAGGCGTCGAAAGCTAGTTGGTGCTCGACAGTCCATTCCCAGCGGGGCGTTGCGGTCAGGCGATGCAACGGCTTGGATATACGACTGAAACCATCTATGAATTGGCGGTAGAAGTTGCAGAAGCCCAGAAATGACTGAAGTTCCTTCACCTTAGTAGGGACCTCCCAATCGCTCACAGCCTTAACCTTGGTCTGATCAACTGCAACGCCCGTGGTCGAGACGATATAACCCAGGAACTTAGTTTCCGTCACCCGGAACTCGGTCTTCCGGATGTCGACTTGCAGGCCGGCCTCGCGAAGTTTCTCCAGGACGAGGGTGACATGCTGTGTATGTTCTGCGCGGTCTTGCGAGTAGATCAAAATATCGTCAACGTAGGCTGTACAGAACGTGTCCAAGTAGGGGAAGAGGGCCTGGTTGATGTAACGTTGAAACGTGGACGGGCCGTTACTGAGGCCAAATGGCAACACGCGATATTTATACTGACCAAGCCGAGTACGGAAGGTCGTAAGGTCCTCCGAGTCGGGATGAATGCGGATGCGATTGAAGGCCTGGCGGATGTCCAGCTTCGTGAATACCTTGGCCTTGGACACGCGTTCGAGGGTCTCGCCTATCAGAGGCAAGGGGTAGCGATCTTTCACGGTGTCAGCGTTAAGGTCCCGGTAATCCACGCAAAAGCGCAAGCCACCGCCGGGCTTGAGGGCAAAAAGCACCGGTGAACCATATTCAGAGGCACTCGGCACGATCCATTCCTTGCGTAGCATTTCGGAGAGGTATTCCCGTAGAGCGACCAGGTGTGCGGCACTCATTCCGTACAGCGGCCTGGTGCGGAGGGGTACGTCGGGGTTCTTGCGCTGGATCTTGAAATCGATTGCCCTGTGAGGGGGCAATTCGTCGCTCTGCCGTTTGGAAAACACATCGACGAACTGGTGGTATTCCGGGGGTAAACGAGCCAGGATCAATTCCCTCGTCTCCTCATCCTCACCTTCAAGTGCACGTTCCAACTCGTAATCCAGCTCCTGAATAGAGAAATAACCACCCTCAACCAGCCCAGCGTTGCGGTTGCCTCGTCGTGCGCCCCTATGCAAGCCCTTTTTAAAGGCGAGTACAGAGATCATGCACACGTCGAAGTCGAGGCTCGTGGTCTGCTTGGCAGTGGGTGTCGGTAGGCGACGACGCTTATGGGGCGGAATGTAGCGATCAACGCCCTGTAGCTTGTCGTCCATCTTGCGCAGGTTGGACTCCATGTCCCGCAACCAGGTGGTGTTATTGAAGCTGCGGCGGGTTGCGGGCTGGGGAATTTCTCTGCCTTGTAATTCAGCGATACCGTGGTCAATTTCCTCCCGTTCCCACAGGAGATTGCGTCGTTCCACGTCAGCCTGGCTGCGAGGGTCGACGCGACGTGGCTTGAGTCGTTGATGGGGTAAGATGATGTCGCCACGGGCCTCCATACAGGGTGGCAGCGACTTGGGGAACTTCAAACGAAAGTTCGCGATGTCCAATTCAATTCCCATGCGGGCAAGGAATTGCAAACCAATAATCAATTGATGGGAACTCTGGTTACCAAGATTGGCCAACATGAAAGGAGAGTCTCGGAAGATCCTTTTATCGGCTTGAAGGTCAGCGAAGAAGTATTCTTGGAAGACGTCGGCAGTGTTGCCGGTGAAGTCTCGAATGGGTATTTTGTCCTCGAACCGTTGGACGGGGAGTTCGAGGTGGTGGATTAAGGGCTGCAGCGCCTTGCGGTCGGCAAGGAGCCATGCTCCAGCACCAGTATCTACGAGAGCGTTGTACGCATATGCCGTACCCGTTCCTCTGTTTCGTAGGGTCACGCAAATAGTGAATTTGGGACCCCCAACGAGGTCACGAATAGAGCGGAGTGCGTGTCTATTGAGTTGAACTATCTCGTTAATACATGGTACTTCCCCTGACCTGGAGGCTTTGGTCAGGGTTCGGCTTTTCCCGAATCCTCGAAGTCGTCCTCCGCGGTTTCTTGCGGGTCCACGAATCCATCCGTCTCCTCCAGATCCCCTTCATTTTCCCCCTCCATGTAAGCAACAGCGGTTCTACGAGGACTAGGGCAGTTGGGCGAGATGTGCCCCGGTCGGCCACAGTTGTAGCAGGTGAGGGTCGATCGAGAGGTAGTGGCGGCCGGGGCTGCCGGTGTAGTAGCCCGAGCGGGTCGTGGATTCTGCGTAGGTCGGGAGGCTGTGGTTGAAACCGGTTGCGGTGTCCGGGACCCAGGGACTGGATCTCGCGCTACCGGGTAGCGGGGCCTTGCGGCCAGCCGAAGCTGTCTTCTCTCGGCGCGTTCGATCTCGCGAAGGTGTTGGTCGAACTTCACGCCGGAGGCCCTAAACTCAGCGAAGGTCACGTCGGGATCGGTCGATTCTCTGGTCATGAAGCGACGCATCTCTGAATTCAGGCGGCGCCCGAGCTGGATTTTCCACTCGCTTCGTGCCAACCCGGCTTGAGTGGCAAGCTGGACGAACTCGTTGCAGAAGTCGAAGAAAGTGCGGGTGCCCTGCTGGAAGGTTTCCAAGCGGTCGCGGGCCTCTGCGGCCTCGTCAGGATTGGTGTAGATGTCCTGGAAGAAATGGAAGATCTCGCTGCACGTGGTGAAACGAGTGGGGTTTTCGAGCGACAGATAGGGACGAATGACGGATAACGCAGGGGCCCGGATGAGCGATTTAACCCAGATGAACTTGGTTTCCTCAGTGGGGAAGGCGAAGGCCTGCGTGGCCATGCGGTCGATAACCAAGTGAAGCCAATCTCGCAGCTTAGGACCCGTCCCATCGCCGGTAAAGGCGGGGGGATTGTCAATACGGATGATGGAGCGTTGCGACGCCGCAGGGACAGGCGTAGGATCGATGAAAGCCCCAGGAGTGTGGAATGGTCGAAGGGGTTCAGGTGGGTAGACTCCCGGGATATCGTCACGGGTGCCTAAGTGTAAGGGACTTTCCACCGACCGCTCTTGCGAGAGGTTGCGGGCGGTGGGGAGCTGGTAGGAGAGACCGCGAGTGACCGGTCGTGGTGTCTGGTTTCGAGCAGGGTTCTGGAGAGCGAGGCCCTCCTCGAAAGCCGCAATTCGAGCATTGACCGTATTCTCAATCTTTGCTTCTATGGCCGTCTCCGTTGCCGTAAGTCGTTGAAGGACGGCTTGAAACATACGTTTGGTCTCCTTGTCGCCCTGTGTGGTCGTTTTCTTCGTAGCAGGCTTAGGCTCTGGCGGCGGCGTCCTGCGGCGAAGGGGAGATTGTCGAACAGGTGCGCGAAGGGGAGAGTGTCGAATAGGCGCCCGTACGGGCCGGACTCTTGGGAAGAAGCGGGGATTGTGTAAGGGATTGTCATAGACGAACGCTGGTGGAGGCGCGTTTGAGGGCCCTCCTCGTTCATCCTTGATGACCGTTTCTTTTGAGGCAATACTAAGACGGTCCATATCGTCCGTGACGGAGAGTGGTGTAACCTGCACGTCACTAGTACCTCCTCGTTGCATCGTTACGTTGCTAGTAAGGGGCGCCAGCGGCGAAGATTCAGGGATGGCGCCCGGCATTTTTGGTAGTTTGAATAGGTCTTCTGACGCCATTCCGCGGTCGCTTGCGGGGCGTAACAAAAAAAGATAAAAATTTTAGGATTTCAATAGAATTTAAAGTTCGGCTATCGCGACGTCTCCTTGGCCGGTCGGCCGAAATGACGTCCTCGTACGATAGGAGTGTAAAACAAGGGTAAGGGATTTTTCTGAACGGCTGCAGTGTACTGCTCTACCGATCAAGCCTATTATTGTGTCACGGCAAGAAGAAAGAAGACAGGGACGAGGCCACTGCTGTATTGCTACCGTACTATAGCTAATAATAGGCTTAAAGAGAAGAAGAAGAAGAAGAAGAAGAACCGGGCGCGGAGTGCGCCCGGTGGTGAACTAAATACAAAGACATTCGTGCGCACTAGCGGTTGAACCTCGGTCTTGCGGTGGCTTGCGGTTTGTGGCGTCGTGGCGGCGTAGGCCGTCACAGGGTGAAGATGACGAAGAGGAGGCCGAAGAAGCCGCAGAAGAGGTCGCAGAGGAAGCAGAAGAGGCCGAGGAGGTTGTGAACGCCGCCCCGGAGACCCCCCAGCGCCGTTTCAACCTTCGTCCCCGTGGACCCCGTTCCTAAGGGACGCGTGTGTACAATAGAGTCTGAAAGCAATAAAGGGATCGCGCGAGACTGCGGATACAGAACGAGTGTGACATGAAGGGGGAGTGGTAACCTAGGCCCTACGCCGACGACGCAGGCCTTGGCCAGTGCCCGCAGGCACGTCGTCGAGGTCAGAGGGCTCCAAGTAGGAGTCCTCAGCGGCCGCCTTAATCCACTCGGATAGCCGCGACGGCGGGCCCGCCGCGTTGGGGTAATCGTGGTGATAGGCGCTGACAAGGAGGGGGGAGTTAATGAAGTTACGGGCAGGATACCAAGTAGGGTCAGGGTCGTGGCCTTCCCAGGCCACCTGGTACTGCAGGCGTCCGCGGTAAGTTCGGGAACTCAGGACCTTAGAGACCGTCCACTCCTGGTCGTTATTAACTATCACAGGCGGGGGCGGGTCGTCGCGTTGATCCGCGACGGGGTTGTTGGGGTCCTTGACCAACCGTGAGGCGTTGAGGACACGTCTAACCTTCATGCTGTCGGGTAGGTCAACTTCGTAGGCATTAGGATGGGGGTTAGACTTGACCTCGTAGGGGCCTACGTAAGGGTTGTCAAGGCCGTCGCTAGGGCGGTCCGTTGCCCAATTGCCCTTGCGAACGTAGACCTTGTCGCCGACGTCCCAGTCGATAGGACGGCGGTGACGATTGGCCTGGGTACGCTGTGTGTCCTGAGCACGGAGAAGGTTGGCCCTGGCCCAGGCGACTGCGTCCGCGCGACGCTTCGCGATGGCTTGGGCGGCGAGGCGATTGTCGTGTTCCGCCG
Organism: Xylariaceae sp. X187; assembly: GCA_028637585.1. Taxonomy (NCBI): domain Eukaryota; kingdom Fungi; phylum Ascomycota; class Sordariomycetes; order Xylariales; family Xylariaceae; species Xylariaceae sp. X187. Next base: position 488,077 of record JAJIZN010000005.1, read on the forward strand.
CGGTGCTAGAGTCGGGGCGCCCAGAGCGAGAGGACCAGTCGAAGACCATGCGTGGAAGGAAACCCATTTCGACTTCTGCCGGGGAGAGGCCAGTACTCGCGTGGGGTTGCGTGGCCATAGCGAAGTCAAGGCAAGGAAGGAGGTCAGACCAGTCATCCTGGAAGTGGTTAACGAAGAGGCGGAGCTTCGTCTTGATGAATTGGTTCACGATCTCCGTCTGCCCGTCGGTCTGGGCGTGTTCCGCGGTGGACTTCCGGAGGTCCATGCCGGTGAGCTTGGCGAGCTCATCAAGGAAGGCCGAGATAAACTGAGGGCCGCGATCCGAAGTCACGGTCTCAGGGGTGCCATAGATTCGCCAGATGTGGCGAAAGTAGAGCTCTGCAAGGTCACGGGCGGTACAAGTCTTGGTGGTGGGGAGTGAGAAGGGACGCTTACCCAAGCGATCGACGACAACTAAGACAGCGTTGTGGCCGTGTTTATCCGGGGGCATGGACATGAAGTCCATAGAGATGTGCTGCCACACACGGTCGCCGATCGGCAAGGGCTGCAACAAGCCCGCAGGCTTCTGGTGGGAGGGGTGGCTACGCCGGCAATCGTGGCAATTGGCGCAGTACCGATCGATAAAGGCACCCATCCCAGGCCAACTGTACTGGGCGGTGAGGAGGAGTCGCATCTTGTTGCGGCCCGGGTGGGCGCGGTTCTTGGGCCTGTGGATCTCGTCACAGAGCCGGGTACGAAGGTCAGCTTCATCGGGAACCACCAGCCGGTCGCCGGCGAGGAGAAGGCCGTCCTGGAGGGAATACTTCGCGTCGCCCTGCGTGGCACGCATACGTTCAAGGTCGAGCGTAGGGGAGTGTCTGTTGGCAGCAAGGATAGCGTCGACAAGGCGTAACCCCTGGAGTCTCGCGTCATCCTGCGAGGGATTAAGTTCAGCTAACGAAACCTCACAAAGCACAGGGTCTAGGTCGGGGAGGTCAGGCAACTCAGAGGGCTGGACGCCACCAGAGAAGCGCTCAGGGGGCAACAGAACCATGGTCCTGTTATGGTCCTTAATAGCCTTCTGGGTGGCCAGGTCCTCAGCCTTCCGCGAAAGCAAGTCAGCGATGAGGTTGTCACGGCCAGGGCGATAGCGTATAACATAGTCGAATTGCGACAGGTGCTCGCTCCAGCCCGCTTGACGCTGCGAGAGCTTGCGCTTCGTCGAGAAGTACTGCAAAGCTTGGTGGTCAGTGTAGACGTCGAGGGGATCAGGAAGGGATAGAAGCATGTGTTCCCAATCCTTGGTGGCCTGGACGATCGCCAACAACTCCTTGTCGTGAATGAAGTAGTTACATTCTGAGGGCGACATCGTCTTGGAGGAGAACGCGACGGGGTGCCATTCGCCGTCGTCAGCCTTCTGGGACAGGGCGGCCGAGATCACGCCGTCGGACGCGTCAGTTTCGAGCTTCGTGGGTCGGTCCTCACGAAAGTGGCGTAACACGGGGGCCGTGGTAAGGACTGTCTTGAGGGTATCGAAGGCTTCCTGGTGCTGCTCTTGCCAGACCCAGCGGGGTGCCGCGGTCAGTTGGTGAAGGGGCTTGGCAATACGGCTAAAACCGTCGATAAACTGACGATAGAAGTTACAGAAACCAAGGAAGGACTGCAATTCTTTCACCTTGGTGGGCTCTTCCCAATCCTTAACGGCGCTGACTTTCGCCGGGTCCACGGCCACGCCGTGGGTGGAGACTATATAGCCCAAGAATCGGGTCTCAGTCACGCTAAACTCGCTCTTGCGAATGTCAGCCTGAAGTCCTGCCTCGCGCAGCTTCAACAACACTTGTTCGACATGGGATTGATGCTCCGCAGGGTCCTGCGAGTAGATGAGGATGTCGTCAACGTAAGCAGTGCAGAAGGAGTCAAGGAAGGGGAAGAGGGCTTCGTTGATGTAGCGTTGAAAGGCAGAGGGACCGTTCGACAGGCCGAAGGGTAACACCTTGTACTTGTATTGGCCCAGGCGAGTACGGAAGGTAGTGAGGTCCTCCGAATCCGGGTGAATACGGAGGCGGTGGAAGGCCTGGCGGATGTCGAGTTTGGTGAAGACACGAGCCCGTGATATACGCTCGAGAGTCTCTCCAATGAGGGGCAGTGGGTATCGATCTTTCTTGGTGTCGGCGTTGAGGTCACGGTAATCAACGCAGAACCGCAGGCCTCCGCCGGGCTTGCGGGCAAAGAGGACGGGGGAACCGTATTCAGAAGCGCTAGGGACGATAAATTCTTTCCTGAGGTTCTCCGTCAAGTATTCGCGTAAGGCTGCGAGGTGCTCGGCACTCATACCATAGAGGGGACGAGTTCGCAGGGGTACGCTGGGGTTCTTACGTTCGATCCTAAAATCGGCAGAGCGATGGGGTGGAAGCTCGTCACTCTGGCGTTTAGAGAAAACGTCAACGTACTGGTGGTATTCTTTCGGGAGTCGGGCCAGGATTTGCTCACGCGTCTGTTCGTCCTCGCCCGCGAGGGCTTGTTCGAGTTCGAAGTCGAGCTGTTGAATGGAGAAGTGACAGCCGTCGATAAGACCGTGAGCCTGGTTTCCCCGACGACGACCCTTGCGAAGTCCTTGGCCAAAGGCCATGGCGGAGATGAAAGCGACGTCAAAGTCAGGCTGACGAGGCTTGGGTCGGTTTGGGGTGACGGGGCGATCTCGCGAGCGCGAGCGAGGACGCTGGGGGGCTATGCCGGCAATTGAGTCGTTCATCTTGCGTAGATTGCTTTGCATGTCGTCAGCCCAGGTTGTCCTCGCGTAACGTCGCCGCGTCAATGTCTTAGGATGTGGCAACACCCCGGGCGGCAGCGGCGAGGTAGTAGGGGGGTCAGGGCTCGAGACTTCTCGCGAAAGCTGTGCGATGCCAGCATCGATTTCTAGCCCCTCCCAGAGACGATCGCGACGTTCCACGTCCGCTTGGCTGCGTCGATCGGGTCGTCTGGGGAGTAATCTGGTGTGAGGGAGTACAATATCGGTGCGGTGAACACTAGTAGGGGGTAGATTCTTGGGGAAGACGAGGGATCGGTTAGAGATACTTATCTCTATCCCCATAACCTCAAGGAACATGAGTCCAATGATGATCTGGTGTGTGCCGCCGCCGCCGAGGTTCGCGAGCATAAACGGGGAGTCCTTGAAGACTCTGTTGCCCACTTGCATGTCGGCGTGGAAATACTCCTGAAATGCGTCGCAGCGTTCTCCCGTGAAGCCACTCACTGGGATCTTTTCAGGGAACTTGCTAATGGGGGATTGGAGGTGTGACAGGTATGGTGCGAGGGCCGTCCTGTCAGCTAACAACCATGCTCCTGCTCCAGTATCTACCAGGGCTCGGAAGGAATAGGCAGTGCCAGTGCCGCGGGCGCGAAACGTCACGGTAACTGTAAATTTGGGGCCGCCTACTAAATCACGAATTCTGGAAGGAAATTTAGAATTGAATTCCACTATTTGATGTATACTGGGCATATGGCCCTGACCGGAGACTGGGATCAGGGCAGGGCTTTTCCCGAAGACTCGCTAGACTCTGCGACTTCGGTATCTTCCTCGACTTCGAGGGGTGTGGCGTAAGGGTCCTCGTCGGACTCCTCGCGTTCAGCTGCGACATAGGCCACAGCGGGTTTGCGTGGAAGGGGGCAATTAGCAGCGAGGTGACCGGGCTGCCGGCAGTTGTAGCACTGCTGGGAGCCAGTCGCTGGGGAACGCGAAGCTGCGATGGGGTTGACGGTAACTTTACTCATCGGAATGAATCGGGAAGTGCTGGGGGTGGTGCTAGGGGTGGAGGTACGAGCGGCGGCCAACCGAGCCATCTTGTTGCGGGTGTGACGCGCGATCTCACGAAGTTGTTGATCGACGGCGGAACAGTAGGCGCGGAAGGCTGCGAAGGTGACGGAGTCGTCCATGTATTTCCCTAGGACGGCCTCGCGCAGTTTGGTGTTCAGTTTCCGGTTCATCAGCTTCTTCCACTCGCTCATGGCCGTGCGGCTGTTGGTAGCGAGTTGGACAAAGCGGTTGCCGAACTCGTAGAACGACAACGAGCCTTGTTCGAGGTGCAGCAGTTCGTCGCGAGCCGCGGCCTCCTCATCGGGATCCGAGAAGACGTCCTGCAGGAATTGATATATCTGCTGGCAAGATTTGAAGCGGCCAGGGTTTGACATGTCCAGATAGGGTCGCAGGGCTTCAAGCGCGGGACCGCGAATGAGGGATTTTAGCCACGTGAAACGGATGGCCTCGTTTGGGAAGGAATGAGGAACGACCCTCATTTTATCGTGTGTGAGGTGTATCCAGTCTTTCAGGGCTGGACCGTCACGCGTGCCGGTGAAGTGTGGTGGGTTGTCTACCCGAATAACGAGGCGAGGTTTGTCGTGCGAGTAACGAGGCTCGTCGAGTTCGCCGGGCAGGTGTGTAGGGTTCGGTTGTTGGCAATACCGAGTCTCTAGTATCCATTGCTTCGATACGTGCCGCGAGATTCAGGACGAGGGCACGCAACTCGGCAGTGGATGATCGTCTCGAGTGTCGAGAGGAGGCTTGAGAGGATCGCGAACGCCCGCGTTGGTCTTGACCGCTGACGGGGGGTTCATCGATGGCGGGGGTCTTGACCTTAGCCTTGGCTTTGGCTTTGGCTGTGCGGGAACGAGTGGCCGCGGGCGACCGCGCGCCCTGGGATGGACCAGGTTGGGCGTCGTGGTACGCGGCCTCGTCGAAGAGTTGATTTGAGGCTTCCGATGCCATGTTGAAAAAACGTATTTAAACAAGTGCTAGTTCTTGACGCAAAAAATAATAGTAATAATAGTATGGTGGGGTGTGGAGGACGACCAGAGTCAGGGCTGTGGTTCGTCGAATTCTCGCGGGGCTTCGCGAGAAATGGTGGAGGAGGGGTTCAGTGTCAGACAAAGCTCGACGACTTCTTTATGCTTGTTTTTATGTCACGGCGCGCACGAATGTAAGCGTAGGGACAAGCCAGCTACTGTATTCTCGCTATAACTAAGAAAAACAAGCATGAAGAAGAAAGAAGAGTAAATACAGTAGTGCGGTGCGCGACCGGCGTATATATATACAATTGGCCCCCAGGGCTCGCGCAGGCCCGCGAGCCCTAGGGCTGGCCCGAAACCGTAGAACACTCCTGTAGAGTCGGCGTGGCCGGCGCGAAGGAATGAAGTGATCGTGTAAGACTGAAACGACCGCCGGTTCAGGAACCGGTGGTTAGTGCCAGCCGTCACACCCGTGGAACGACGTTTTCCCACCACAAGGCGTCTCATTCGCAAGCAACCGACCCCGGCCTCCGTGATTTCGGACGAGGATCTACAAAAGTGGTGGGACACTGAAGGCCCGACGTTCGGCATCCTCGCGCCTCATCACCTTCGTATGCAGCACATGAGATTCTGGCATGCCTACAAGGACTGCGGAGCAAAATCCACCACGGAGATGTCCGTCCCCACTGATCTCTACGTTCACAAGGTTAGACTCAAGCACGGAGCTAAGCCGTGGAACCGATCAAGGCGTCGCGCTTGGTCGAACGCGCAGCTCTACTGGCTGAAGGAGCTCGCCACACAATGCCTGAATAGCGGTATGTACGAGCCCACGGTGACCGCGAATGGTGAGCTATCAGCCTGGACGGCACAGCCCGTCCTTGTGAACAAGGATCGTTATGACAAAGTTAGCATTCCTGGTGACGACCCGGACGTTGAGCCGCGTCTTACCGTGAATTACAGCAATGTTGACGAAGAACTTCCTGGGACCCATCTACCGCTTCTTGCTGAGGTACATGAGAGATTGTCAAATCCGAGAATCGGGTCGCTCTCGAAGTTTGATCTCAAACACGGTTATTGGTCCATACTTATACATCCAGCCTATCGTTACATACTCGCCTTTGAGATACCTGGCTTCCCTCAGCTGCAGCCCACCAGAATGCCGCAAGGGCAGCCCTCGTCTGGTCACTCCATGTCCGAAATGATGCGAATCATGCTTGGTCCCATCCCAGAGCCTTGCTCGGAACCATCCCTCATCTCGCCGGAATCCCCCGACTCGCTGATCAGCTGTACTGAATACATTGATGACATTTTCGGTACGCACGTCACCGTTGAGGAGCAGATGAAGTGGATCGAGGATCACTTCTTGCCGCGCCTTCTCTGGTCGCGATTGAAGCTGTCCTTCAAGAAGGTCAGCATTGGGTGTGAGGAGATTGAAGCGCTCGGTATGATCCACAAGACACATGGACGAGTGAGTATTACTTTTGAAAGGGCGGAGAGACTGAGGACATGGCCCCTTCCCCTGAATCAGACTGAGATCCGACAGTTTATGGGTGCTCTTGGTCCGACGCGCCGCTGGATACGTAACTTCCATGAGATATCTCGGCCTTTGCAACGTCTCTTGGGCGACGTCCCGTGGCAGTGGTTGGACTGCGAGGGCATCGCTTTCGACATGCTGCGGAAGATGGCGTCTGAAGTCGTGGATATGCACGGACACGAATGGGATCAACCCGTTGAGATGTACTCAGACGCGTCCGCCTTCGGCGCAGGCTGCTGCATCATTCAGAAACAGGGAGGAGTCCCAAAACCAATTCTATATGACAGCATGATATTTACGAAGACCCAGAGAAACTATGGAACGTACAAGCGCGAGCTATGCGGCATCGTTGAGTTCGCTCGACGCCATGAACGGTATCTGAGGTCTCGCGAACCCTCCATCATTTACACTGATCATAAGCCCCTCACTTTCTTTCTCCAGTCTCACAACGTCGAAGGCATTTACGCTCGATGGGCTGAGGAGCTTAGGTATCTAAACATTAAGATTATATACATCGAAGGATCACGCAATCAGGTCGCGGACGCGCTGTCACGTACTATCTTTCCATCTTATGAGTGTCTCGATCAGTTTCCGGATTTCGGCGACATTGATCGGGTGTCGAAGTCCTGGGTCTGGAAGGATGGCAAGAATGGATATGCGAAACTGCTGGAATCACTGACTTCATCCCAAAGATCAGCTCTGATCGATCAGCTGGCGACCTTCTCAACCGCCGATCACAGTGTGGTTGAATCACGTCTCGCGAAAGTTTGGTGCTGGTCGGACGCCCCTCACGGGTATCACCACCAGCTTCAGTCCCTGATGACACCCGGTTTTGAGGATCTGACTGAGGAGGATATGTGGACCGTGTTTGGCGCGTCACCCTCCCTGCTGTCATCTCTATCGTCAACTGTCATGAACGATCATCCGGAGACGGATCCTTACGCCAGCTCCTCGTGGTACTCAGACGTCTGGGCCTATCTTACGAACTCCCTTGACGCGCCTCGCGGCCGTCTCGGTATGAAGGCTCTCGGGAACCGCGCCAAGTCGTTTCGAATCGTACAAGGTCAATTACAGCATTATCGCAAGGGAATCTGGAGACGGTGCCTACTGCCTGGTGAAGTATCGAACGCTCTCCACCTTGCTCATGACATGAGTGGCCATTTCTCGGCGGCCATCACTCTGAAAAGGCTGGATCAGACCGTATATTGGCCCCCTATGAGTCATGATACCGTCGCGTACATTGCTGGGTGTTTGCGTTGCGCGGAGTTCAATGCCGCAAAACCGAAGGCCCCATCTCTGCCCGTCACCATATGCGAACCATTCCAGGTCATTGTGGCCGACTTTGTCGGACCCTTCGACGTGACTGATCGAGGCCACCGCTACATATTCTGCCAAGTGGACGTCTTCAGCAGATACGGATGGGCAGACGCGACGTCGCTGTGTGATGCTGCCGCGGCACTGGAATGTGTGGAAAGGTGGATCGACGCCACTGGCACTGTTCCGCTCGCCTTCTATTCGGATCCTGGAAGCGCTTTCTTCTCCAAGAAATTTCGATCGTCACTGAAAGATCGAGGTATCTTCTCACTTAACGCTCCATCCAAGTCTCACAAGAGCGTCGGACTGATCGAGATCTTCAATCGTATAATCCAGTCTGTGCTGAACAAGCTGTACGCGGATCACGCCGGTGATCCCCAGGAGCGAAGACTGACGAAGAACTGGGACGACTCACTGGCGCGGGCAGCGCGATGTGTCAACGCTCGTCACATGGAAGCTTTCGGCTTTTCGCCATTTGAGATACTTCATGGCCACGTTTCGCGCGCGGAGTTTGAGACGCAATATCCGCCTGTCACGACTCAGACCCTCATGGCCGGTCTTGATCAGCTTGATTTGCCTGATCCGGAGTCTCAGAGGGAGCTCATTCTTCAGCATGTTAGCCGACTGCAATACTGCTTGGAGACCGTCCGATCTGGCCACGAGGCGGTTCGCGTTCAGAGGCAGGCCATACATAATCGCAGGAACATTCCGATCGGGCCTCGAGATCTTGTCATGATTCTTCAGGAAGGCAAGCAGAGAAAGCTCGCGCCCAAATGGCGTGGTCCTTTTCTGGTCAAGAGAAGAGCCGGGCGCCTGTCTTTCATTCTGGAGAATCTAAACGGCTCGATCATACCACATGAACACCACATTGATAGTTTGAAACTATTCGTGCCCAGGAGCGGCTATTTGGCTCGGCCTGGTGACGTATCTTTACCTCCTCGGAGAAACATCAGGATTGGTAGGCATTGAGAGACCGCGACTTTTTGGCTGGATTTGGCGGAGGCGCTATGATTGGCAAGAGGGAGGTGATGAATCGCCGGCCTGTGAAGGTGATTTTCTAATCCCGTGTTGATCGAAGGGACGTCGTCCTGAAAATCATGTATTTGACGATGCTTGTCCCTCATCTTCATCGTCTCCTATCCTGTTGTTCAGAAGAGCGCGGACGCTCTCTTTTTGCCCCCCCGGACTAGTGACGTCATGACATGATCATGACTGGTAGAAGCTACGTCCTGTCCTGTAAACAAGAAATAGATACTCCTCACATCTTGGGATCTGATCCGAGAGACACTTAGACTTAGACACACACAATACACACACTCTTGTTGATCCTCTACTGATACGTCGTCTCACCTCCCTGTTTGTCGACGATGAATAATCAATATAAGGCTGACTGCATACATCGTGTACTTAAGTAATTGGGAATTGGAACGGCTGATAATTTTGAGTGTGTATCTGTAGGTGTCTACCTACTACGTAGACAATCGATAAGTTTATAATTACTGCATCCCACTCTTCCCTCTTCACCACGAAGTCGTCCGATGCTTCCGGTGAGGATTTGCAGTGGCATGATCAATGAAAGCTGAATGATAAAGTAAGAAGGGAAGCAGCTAGCAGCGTGTTATATGTTCAGGCACCTACATACTGCAGCATCACAAAGTCAAGCCACCGACGTGATGTGATCCAAAGGACGTAACTAATCGTCGTAACAACAAAGCTGACTGGCAGCATCCGATCAAGATGTACCTCATTTTCCTTCAGAAGCCGTACTGGTCTTTATGGAGGTACAAAGCCCAGGCAGCTTACAGTGACAAGATGCGGGGAATTTGTATGGATTGAGTGGCATAGGTATACACTCAGTTTGACTTGGTTGTCGGTAGGTATATCATCCTGATGGTCGGCTCTGTGTTATAAGACCGCGGCAGCAGGCTAATTTCAGGCGGACCGGGCCGCCCTTATACGATCACTTCGATTCACTGGCGCAAATTATGCCGAGCCTCTGCTGTTGTAGGTAGGGTCCCTTATCGCATGCCTATCGATCACTTGCTGCGTGGGCTCGCTCGGCAGATAAGATAACCATCCGGGTGGCGGTTACATTTGCGGGCCGTCGGTCCAACAATGCGCAAATCACAATACAGACATACCTAAGGTTAGGTGTGTTTTAGATTCTCCAAGCTTAGATCAGAGCTGTAATTCCACGTTCTCACGACATGATGTCTCTTGTTGGAAAAAGAAGCACGACAGGTTATCTGCGAATAAACTACGCCAAGTAGTTAGTTGGTGTTCAGCCATGACCTGCACAGCACTTTGAGTTTTGAGCCTCAATCATTGGGTATTTGGATACCTACAGGTAGTGGGTCTAGAAGTACCTACGAGTCTACGACAGAGCAGACTGCAACTGATGTAAATTGCTCAAGCAATCTAGGTACCCCGTGGGCATACAGACTCGATAAATTGTCTCCTAATGCATTAGCTAGGTAGATAATCCGTTTTGACAGTTGAAACTTCTATACCTAGACTACGTGGTCACGTATCTTGATTCCCCACGTTAAGGTATGAACGGCAACGGGTATGGCTACGGACGTACCTACCTACCTAGGTAGGTAGGTATCATAAGTACCTAAGTAGGCTCGAAGGTAGATGCCCTACGGGTACCTAGGCATATGCGCGAGCTATAGTTATCCAATTTAGAGCACTTAAGTAGATACGGGAGACCGGTATCGTCAGCTATTACGTCAAATGATCCTAGAAATAGCAAATGAATTGCCTCTAGTCGAACCTGCCTATCCACGGAACACAATCTCTACCTCCTCAATCAGCTCAAGGTGAGGCAAGGAATGGTTGGGCACAGACTAGATAAACGTGATTCCAATACGGACTACCTGTCTAGGTCCTACATAGTACAGTCTGCACACGGGATGTGTGCCCGAGGAACAGATGAAATCGGTGGGTCCGAGCCTACCCGCTGGCAGCCGTCTCTATCAGCATCTCTACCTAGGTACGGACGTACTGTACCTATCTGACTGTTCCTGGCCCGCCGTTATCTACCAGGTCACTCCCTGTATCTCTGGGTGCTAGCAACTACACCCTTGAAGGTATCTTATCTTTAGCCGATGACGGCTCGAGATTTTCCCATCTCTCTTCAACTCTCCCGTACGAGTACCTACCTACTGCGTCCTTTGTGTTGGACTTCCTGGGATTTTTTATGTTCCTCGCTCTAACTAACTGCATGGATAACGCGTACCTGGTTACTTTGTAGCTGGAGCACGAGCCTACTGGTACCTCCTGCACCGGTTCTACCTACCTAACCTCAAGATATCGAGACATCACACTGCCTTCACGTAGGTGCTCCCCCTCCGATCGTTGTACACCAACGGAACGACGACGACTACTTTCTGCGAACAGTTGGCTTACAACTCGGCGAAGACCAGTCTAGAAAGGGATCATCTCATTTGCCTTGGATATGACGTCCCTGGCACGGGCTATCCCGCGTCGTCTGGGTCAGCTGTCGGCTCAGTCACGAGTTGCTACTCGCTATCCTCGCCTCTCGTCTGCAAGCGCCTGGACTTGCCGAGGTGCTCATAAATACAATGAAGCCATCACTGGACGTCGGGCCTTCACTAACGGCCTTATTCCCGGCCCGTTAAGAATATCCATGGCCGAGGAGATCGATCTGGATGCAGCCACCGAAGAACCCTTACCATTCAACCCCTACGAAACGCTGGATACGTTCCCCCGTCGGCACATTGGACCGGACGATAACGAAAGAGTTGAGATGCTCAAGGCCCTATCGCCCCCCGCTCCCGACTTGGATGCTTTCGTGTCCCAAGTTCTGCCGCCAGATATCCGATCCGAGACACAATGGCCCAAATTAAAGTGGCTACTCAGCGACGCAGGCATGACTGAGTTTTCATTTCGCGAAATGGTGCGTAGATATGTTCGGGAAATATCGCCGAAAAAGAGTCTCATCGGCCAGGGCTACTACGAGTCCACGACCCCTGGTGTCATCCAACGGAATGTGTTCGAAAACCCTGCCTGGTACACAAGCTATACCCCTTACCAGCCTGAGATTAGCCAGGGCCGTCTGGAATCCCTGCTTAATTTCCAGACTATGGTTACGGACCTCACTGCGCTTCCTATTGCGAATGCCAGTCTTCTCGACGAAGGCACTGCTGCCGCCGAGGCCTTGACGCTATCATTGAACGCGCTGCCGAGCTCGAGGATAAAGGGTGAGGGTAAAACATATGTCGTCTCGAAAACCTTACACCCTCAGACTATTTCGGTCATGCGAGGACGCGCTGAAGGGTTCGGCGTCGAGATACTCCCGCTGGATCTTCAAGACGCAGAGAGTCACCAAGAGATACAAGCACTAGGTGACGCGCTAGTCGGCGTCATGATTCAGTATCCCGACACTTATGGCAACGTGGATGAATACGCAGCTCTGGCCGAACTCGCACATAAACAAGGCGTCCTCTTCAGTGTAGCCACCGACCTGTTGGCCTTGACCGTATTGAAACCGCCGGGTGAGTTCGGAGCGGATATAGCTTTTGGTAGCGCTCAGCGGTTCGGAATACCGCTCGGCTTCGGTGGACCCCATGCTGCCTTTTTCTCTGTGGCGGAGAAGTATAAACGAAAGATTCCCGGCAGACTGGTTGGTCTATCTAAGGATCGAATGGGTCGTAAAGCATACAGACTGGCCTTACAAACACGAGAGCAGCATATTCGCCGAGAAAAGGCGACCAGTAACGTTTGTACTTCACAGGCATTGCTGGCCAATATGAGTGCGTTATATGCTATATACCATGGTCCCGAAGGCCTCAAAGCTATAGCCGAACGAGCTATTCGTGGAGCTAGAGCGATCCAAGCTGGCGCTGAACTATACGGATACAAGATCGTCGGGGGCAAGTGGAAGGATGGGCGAGTCATGTTTGACACGGTGATTGTTGATCTAGAAACGACTGAAAATCAGCAGTCATTTATACGCAACATGGAGAAGCGTAATCTTTATGTGCGCCATATTGGCGAGACAAAAGTCGGTATTTCTGTCGATGAAACGACTGATTTCAAGGATATTTGTACCGTTGTCGCAGGCTTTACTGCTACTCGTATGGCGCAGACTGTGGTGAAAGTTCATCCTGCGATGGAGGTGGTGAAGAAGCTCCTGGCCAACGAGGCAGGTCCATTAGACATCCCTCTTGCTCTCCGGCGAACGACTCCTTTCTTGACACATCCTGTTTTCAATAGCCACCATTCGGAAACGGAGATGCTACGGTATATCCACCATCTACAGTCCAAAGACCTGTCGCTGGTTCACTCTATGATCCCTCTGGGCTCCTGTACGATGAAGCTTAATGGGACAACTGAGATGTCCCTTCTCTCAATATCTCAGTTGTCTGGTCTGCATCCGCTTGCGCCGAAGGAGGTCGTCCGGAATTACAAACAAATCCTAAGGCTCCTTAGGAAGCAACTGGCGTCTATCACGGGAATGGCTGATGTATCTCTCCAACCGAATTCCGGAGCGCAGGGAGAGTTTGCCGGGCTACGCGTTATCAGAAGATATCATCGGCAAAACGATCCTGACGGAAAACCCCGTGATATCTGCCTCATCCCAGTCTCCGCCCATGGCACGAATCCGGCATCAGCTGCTATGGCAGGAATGCGTGTAGTGCCGATAAAATGCGACACCGTAACGGGCAACCTCGACTTAGCAGATCTCGAAGCGAAATGCAAGGAGCATCAAGAGCAGCTTGGGGCTATCATGATTACCTACCCTAGTACCTACGGATGTTTCGAACCTGAGATCAGGAAAGTGTGCCAAATTGTCCACGACCATGGAGGACAGGTCTACATGGATGGTGCAAACATGAATGCTCAGATCGGCCTTTGCTCGCCAGGAGATATCGGGGCTGACGTATGCCACCTCAACCTACATAAAACTTTCTGTATCCCGCATGGCGGAGGCGGGCCTGGCGTTGGACCCATCTGCGTCAAGACACATCTAAGGGACTTCTTGCCTGGTGCCCCAGTGCTACGTGGCGCGAGAGAGGGCCATGAGAGCAACTCACTGACGAACTCGAAAATTACGGCAGTGAGCAGTGCTGAATTCGGTAGTGCAAGTATCAGCACCATAAGCTGGGCTTACAACACCTTGATGGGTAAGAAATGCCTGGGCGCCAGTCGTCTTTCCCACGTTTCCCCCTCTTGCCCCCTCTTGAGCATTTGCTGACTCTCTATCTAGGCACCGAGGGACTCACGCTTGCTACCAAGACCACTTTGCTCAACGCCAATTATATGCTTTCCCGTCTCAAGCCTCACTACCCGATTCTTTACACCAATGAGCATGGCAGATGTGCCCACGAATTCATTCTCGATGTTCGATCGTTCAGCAAGACCTCCGGTGTGGAAGCTATCGATATCGCCAAACGTCTCCAAGATTACGGATTCCACGCGCCCACCATGAGTTGGCCCGTCCCCAACACCTTGATGATCGAGCCCACAGAAAGTGAAAGCAAACAGGAGCTTGACCGGTTCGTCGATGCCCTGATCAGTATCCGTGAAGAGATTCGCGAGATCGAGGAAGGCAAGGCGCCCCGAGAGGGCAACGTGCTCAAGAATGCGCCGCACCCTATGCAGGACATCGTCGCGGGTGATGGCGAGGGTAAATGGGAGCGACCTTATTCGAGAGACAAGGCAGCATACCCTCTGCCTTGGTTGAAAGAGAAGAAATTCTGGCCAAGTGTGGCTCGAATTGACGACAGTGAGTTGCCGCTTACTCGAACCCTCTTGTGTATGATTTTATGAAACTAATTGTCCATTTCTTAGCTTATGGTGACCTCAATCTGTTCTGCACATGCCCTCCCGTTGAGGACACTACCAAGAATGAATGATTTTGCACGCTTATTATCCGACCAAGGCCGGCTTGAGGGCGTTCTCTTATTTTTCTATCTCTACTTCCCCTTTTTCTTCTTTTCTCTTGAACTGACGGGTGGAACTGTACATTACAAATTCATGTTTCCTGGGTTTCAACATCACGGATGCATATGTGGCCTGGGACTCTCGGAGACCCCGGGCGGCTTCTGGGGTTTATGCTTCGACGAAGAGGCCATGTTTTACGAACTAGATCAGTAGAGACGCATGCGTTTTGAGAGAGGCTTACTGTACGTGGCGTTTACAGGCGGCACCTCCCCCTCTGGCGTTTCAGTTTTAACAACGAACGAAAGACGCCCGCCAGATCGTCATGAAATCATGCAATAAACGGGCGTCTAGGGATCGGATTGAAAGCATATCATCCGGGGCTTGTTTCTATTCGTTTGTCATGGTAACCATTCACATTCAACAACATGAGGGCGGCGGCCAGGGCGGTAGCATATCATGGTGGTTGATTGGTTGGTTGGGGGGACGATGGATGCATTCACTCACCTTGACGTTTGAGCGAAGTGGCAAAAAAAGAAAAGGAAAAAGACAGAAACGGGAATGAATTGTATATGGGTGGAGGGGAGGAGTGGTTGTCGTTTAACACGTTTTGCACGGAAATAGGGATCCCTATTTTAACAGTAGAGGCAAAGGACTTGAGGTACGATGATTAGAAGAGAGGAGAGAATAGATGGAGATAAGATGAAGAAACAATCAATAAAGAAAGATGTTGAAGTCCTACTCTGGGAGTTTATGTGTTGAATGAGTGTGTTTTGGTGCGGCGAGGGGGAAAGAAGGGACGGGTGTACCGGCAGGTATGCTCTTCACAATCACATCTATCTAAGGTTAGTACATGAAGTAGATGTGAATCATTCGGTTTACCGCAGTATCTAGGTATCCGGCTCGTTATTCAAAAGACTGGAGATCCCAGAGGAAAACGCCTTTGTGTCTTGTTGCGTTCGAAAGGCAAGCTCATGACTGGAGAGCGAGCGAGATGCTTAGGTAGTCTCCGTTATCTGTCGGCTGAGTCGTCGTAGATGGATGGAAGCATCAGCGTTTCCCTATGTAAGGCAGCCAGTCAGTCAGTCAGTCAGTCGTTAGGGAGTTAGAGATACGTGAATGGCTCTTAGTTGCGGAGGGTTCTCTTTTTATTGGGTGTTTATCGTACGCAGTGCGTGATGGGTAGTTAGTGAATGGAGTGAGATTTGATCATGGTGAGGGAGAGGGGGGAGGGGAGAACCGTAATTTCGACTATAACGGACGTACGGCTGAGGATTTCAATCACTGCGCTAAAATTACAAGATAGATTCAGCTCAGCTGAATTTCCGTAACGGGTTTACAAGCTAGACTGGTCTGTCTGTCTGTCTGCCAGCCTGCTCTTCTCACTCTGCCTGCACTTCCTCTAGGTATCCTGGGACATTCGAAGTACGGAAGGGATGTTGCTAGATAAGTTCTAACTACATGTTTTCTTTTTTTTTTTTTTTTTTTTTAAGCCCTCCAAGTCCAGCCACCTG
Organism: Xylariaceae sp. X187; assembly: GCA_028637585.1. Classification (NCBI taxonomy): domain Eukaryota; kingdom Fungi; phylum Ascomycota; class Sordariomycetes; order Xylariales; family Xylariaceae; species Xylariaceae sp. X187. Next base: position 504,109 of record JAJIZN010000005.1, read on the forward strand.
CGTCATGTGGGTAAGCGGGTAGGTAGGTAAATCATAACAAACGGGGTTTCGTTTTTTTTGGGGGGGGGGGGCGGACACGACATGCGTGTCGGTGTGGTAAGTAAGGTACATTTCAGAGACAAGACAAAAAACGAGTTAGAAGTTAGAAATATCTAAGACAGTGAAAAGTATTACACTAAGCGCGTACCTGCATTAACCTAGAATGCTGCAGATAAGGCATGATGGATTGTTTTTGTCGGTTGGCTGAGCATTCTTAATGGGGTTTGTGTGTGTTGACTGACGAAGGGGGGAGGAGAGTTGAAGGCTCGACTGGAGAATTCTACAATAACCGAGTCTACAAAGACAGGTTGAGTGGCTGTCTGGGAATTACCTGCCTAATTAATACAGGCTACATACACCATACGCAGATGTCGGAGGAATATACCTCCGTGTACTCATTTCATTCTTATCGTGAGCTATAAGTAGGTAGGTATGTATGTATGTGCATACCTGCATAGAAGTGTGAAAGGTGGCATCGACACATGGATTCAAAACCAACAAGTCACAACTCTGAGTGTGACTGCGACGACGGGATGCCGGGGATATGATATCGTGGGCTGACGATGAGCGCTTACAGCCTTGCTGGCGATGTTGACATATCATGTCTATTTCGAACACGTGGCGATGGCTCATTCTTTTTTTTTTTTTTTTTTTTTTTTTTTTTGGTTTCGATTAGGTAGGTAGGTAGCAAATGGACAATGTCAATCATGTAAGTAGGGTTTTGTAAGCCGGATGTGTCGGTGACCAAGGTGATTCACACTATCTGAATACAAAGTCGGGGCGCGAGTCTTTTACATTCGACTCGGACGATGGCAGAGCAAGCAAAGCAGTGTCTGTATACCTACCGGGGATGAGCAAGAAAGGTCTGCGATCGTGGTCCATTCTTGAATAATTGATTGGTGACACGATGAGCGGGTGGAGAAAATTGTGCCGGCCTGGATTTTTTTTTTTTTTTTTTTTTCATTTTCATTTTCTTTTTTTCCCCAAGGAAGGCGAGCTGAGGACCCCACGGGTTGTGTTGGCAACAAGGCGAGTTCGCAGGCCGCACATGCCAACTCGCAAGTAAGACAACGCAATGCGATGCGACGGCACGCTGCAAGTTGTAACCCGCGCTTTCCATTGTAATTCGTAACACCTGACATTCCATCAATTGCACTTGCAAAACTATCGCTACCATACTATCTAATATTTACTTACTGACAGTAATTGCCATCTACAAAAGCTCATTACCTACCTATTCCTTTGAAAGGGTGTGGGCAGGGCAACTTGATGTTATTCCCGGACTCACTACGGACTGCACATAGATAGGTAGATAACGAACCTAGAAAAACCCGGGGACTCTTCATTTCTCGTGCAAGGGTCTTCTCCGCGAAAAAAAAAAAAAAAAAAAAAAACCTACTATGTACACACCCAAACACGTTCGGCGAAGCGCTCGGCATGCACTTGTTTTAGCGTGGGTGTCCTACACCAGGTTTGGACAATGTAACTCCGTCAGGTACCCAATCGCGTAAGTACGGTTCTGTAGGTTCTTCTAGTTAGTTACCGGTATCTATCTAGTACTATAATCCCTTTATCATCATCGTCATCTAGTTTATCTCTCATCAATTTGAAAAAAAAAAAAAAAAAACTGTGAACTCGGTCCAAGGAAGGTACATATCGCGCTAGGTAGGTACAGTAGGTAGCTTTTCGCCTGTTGGGACAAGAACTGTAAGCCCCCACCAACAACAACGCGCCCGCCAACAACGCCCGGCGCTCATTGCCTGATTCCCTCCACGGCAAAAAGGTGTGGGCCGCTTACCCAAAAGTGTATTCGCGCCGAGACCGTCACAACCTCCCCCATTACGTTATCGAGTTAGGTAGTCGAAACGAGAGAGTCATGGCCAAGTCCGAGAGTCTACTTAGAGAAGGAAAAGAATGTGCGAGTGGAGTTTTGGCCGTCGCGTCAGCTACACGTATGTTGACCGTATGTTTTGTGTAAGAATTGATTTTAAGTAAGTAATGGTGCGCTCGGGCGGGCTCGGAGGCTAATAAGACTATGAACCAACCCGGATATCTCTGGTATGTGGGTAGTGCATCTACCTAAGTATTGTACCTAGAAGTTAAGTAGAACATTCGTAACAACACTTTTTTCCCCGCCGGGTCACGAACACTTGCAACGCGGACGTTTTATCAGTGGTGGTGAAAGGGGAATGAGTTGGGTTGAACTCGGTTCGCTACCTATTTCTGGGTCAATTGCGCCTTCAGGGGAGCTGAAAGGAGCGCGATCGTCCACGTAGTGTGAGGCCGTCTTGGAGACACACAAGCTCTTAATTTCCGGTCGCCCATTTCACGTGCATTCAATAGGTACTCACTTATGTCGTATGTACAGTAGATAGTCTTGTGTAGTGTCCGAACTTTACATTGTCAGGTAGTATAGCCGGGATAAGGTGGTGTAAGTAGATTAGTAGGTACTACTCATCGTCCAACCGGTAACTTGTAAGAGATAGGTAGGTAGGTAAGTTCAGAGGGTACGGTATGTATGATGTATCTCTAGATCTGCCAATTACACTAACCTAGATACTCTCCCCTCTTTTGACTCTGTTCGGGACTCAAGTGTGTTCATCCGATGTCTAACCCGGGTCGAGACATTCCCCAGAAGTAAACAAAGACGACCGTCGTGATGAACAATAGTCAACAAACACAACATAGTTAGGATCTCACGCAATAAACGAAGCCGTATCTACGTCCGTACACTTCACCACTTCCATCACTACCTATTGTGTACCTGTCAATAAGTACAACGTTGCTAGCCACTTTGGTGATAACCCAGCAGGGCGACAAAAAGCACCAAAAAGGCACTACACAAAGGAATTCCTTTCACGTCACAATCCTGCCAACCAACTAATCTTCATACGTAGTAGTCGGCACGCTAAGCGCGTTCAATGGCGACAAATTCCACCACGCTAGCCCTAGTATGGGATAAAGGATCGGCGTATTTACGTAGTGACCATTAAGTGCCTGCACTGCCTGACTTTAGTGGACTGGGCTTACCTCTATAGCGGTCCTGTTGAGAAGATGGTCCTGAGGCCGTCTCAAAGAACGTCAAAAAGGATGCGCAGAGGAATGATCTCATTGGTCAATGCACGCTGGTGGGGTGCCGACCGGGGCACATGTTGCTTTATTGGGCGTAGGATGGTAATTTCGCAAATGCAGGCAAGATGCGATCGTGTGGCAGTCCCTGTCAGGTACCCGTGCTTACCCCCACTCCTCCCCCAAATCCCGCCCGCCTCTTTGGCTCTCCCATTTCCCTCTTTTACCTGCTCGCCTCTCTCGACACACACCACTCTCTCTACCTCTCTCACCCTCACTATTTCTCTCCACAGACACTCTTTTCCCGTGACAACCGGACTTCGTTGGCAGAGTCCCCCATCTCACGTACAACACTTATCTATAAGCTAATACCTACCGGTACCTCAACGATTACTCATATCACCCTCGCTGTACCTCGCTGCACCTCGCTGCACCTCGCTGTATAAATAACTTCAGGACACACGTCTGGCACGCGCACAAACTTTAGATCGCGAAAGCACATTGATCGCATTCAAGGAACCCGATAGACCTCGCAACTTCGACCCTCAAACCCTCAAACCCTCAAACTCTCAAACTCTCACATCTCCGTCACCATGCAGTTCAAGGCTATCCTCGCTACCGTGCTTCTGCCTTTGTTGGCCGTCGCCGACGGGACTTCAGGCACCATGACTTCAACCATGACCATGACCCGCACTGTCACTCTATCCAAGGCCTCGACGACGAGCGTCCAGAGCCAGCCCTTCACTATCAGCAACGCTACCTCGACGACCATCCATCCCGTCGGCACTGGCTTCCACAGCCCTCTTCCTACGACGACCACCGTCACCTCTAATGTTGAAGAGGCTGGCTCTGCTACCGGCTCAGCATCTGCCAGCAGCCCAACTATTGACAACGGAAATGGTGCTGGTACCCTAAGCTCTTTCGCTTTTGCTGGAGTTGCCGGTATGGCCCTGGCTGCGCTTTTGTAAAAAAAAAAAAGGGTACTGGGTCACCCTTTGAAGTGGGTTGGCTTCCATAGCCGAGGCCCGTTCATTCCTTGTTGCGACCAGACTTGGCGGTGAAAACTTCATTTCGTTCACTTTCTTCTGCGTCTTGAAACCAACTTTTCAACGTTTTCGGGCGCTGTCAGGCTACGAGTACATGCGACGAGACGAACTGATCAGACGATATTTCCGAGTCACGACCACGAAGCGACGCAGAACTCTTCTTACGCAACCTGTTCCATTTCCGCCAGCCGTGAGCCATGCTTACAGCCCAAATACTCACCACCTCTCTATCTCAACAACCTTTCTTTTTCGCCCCTTTTCGAACGGTACCGAGTGCTTGGTGCTGCTTTGAATTTAACGATAACGCTTCGATGATCCGGAAACATGTCATGTTTTACGATCCCAATGACCGCACACCCCGAAGCTGACCCGTGGGACACCTGGCCATACCTCTCAACTTCACCTGTCTCATAGTTCGATCCTGTCTATACTTTTCCGGTACTCTGTCGTGGCCGTGGAGACTGGCTTCGTCCTGCGATTTCTCCCGATTCTCACTTTACGCAGAGTAACGCTGGAACCCCGGATGCCATTCTACCGGACGTGTACTTTTGACCGGCCTTTTTAGAGTTCACTTCTGATTCCCCCTTTTCCATCCAGGCCTACTCGTGAGCTTTCAGCGATGGGCTCACTGGAAAGGAGCTAATGGAGGCACTTTTTTCACAAAAACTTTTTCTTCGGTGTCTCTGCATTTGTTAAGATACCCATTTTGTTTGAGATTGCGTGGTTGGCTGAGGATTTTCGAGGTTCATGTTTGCGCCCAAGCAAAACAAGGAGTACTGTACCGCTGACACATAGACACTTGTGTCGTGTGTTGGGAATTCTCGATGTTGGTCTTTGGACACATCAAACTCTTTGTTTTTTTGGCTCGCGCCGCTTCTTCTTCTCGGATCTTTGTTTTTTATTATTCTTTTTTTCGACTGAAACGAGCCACACAAGAATTTATGGTTCTCTTATGAGATGAAAGTATGTATGTATGTATGTATGTAGTGTAGGGGAAGCATGGGAAGGGAATGGAATGGAATGGGAACGTGGTGAATGAGAGAGCGAGAAAGGGTTTTTAGACCAAGAATGAAAGAAAAGATGTGCTCGAGATCTGCCTAAAGTGTATTTTGTTGAATGTGCTAGCAGGTTGATGTGATTTTACCCGGGCTTTGAACTGATTTGTTCCTTGGGATGTGAGTTGCTGTTCGGGGAGTAATGGCGACAGGTCTCCTCGCGCTTCGCTTGATGCGAGACTTTAAGGATTGGGGCTTTGGATGAGTAGGTGGGTAGATGGGCGGATTGGCTCCTGGGAGAGGGGGGGATTAGGGGCTGGAATGGGATGGATGGGTAGGGTAGGGTAGGGTAGGATAGGGTAGGTGTGTTGTCTTGTTGTCTTTCGGAATCGAAAATTCGACTGAGCTTGCCGGAGCTCGTGTCTACGCGCTTTCGTATCATGTATCTGCGTTATGTATATATATAATACATACCACGCGCTAAGCGTTTATGGGGAGATTGGGGTGTGGGGTGAGAGAGTGAGCGAGTTTACGGGAAGAGAGAGATAGGGAGAGGGAGTGGGAGAGGGAGATGAAGTTGGGTCTTAAGGGGAGGGGAGGGGAATGGTTCTTGGAAATGAAGCTGAGATTACGCGGATGGATGAATGGATGGATGGATGGATGGATGGGATGAGATATGAGATATGAGATATGAGAACTAAGGCTTAGTTGTCGGTGTTGGCCGTATAGACTGCGGACGGTGATGGAAGACATCTTTGATCGCGAGGCGCGGAAGAGCTTTTATCTGACAATTTTTTGGGGGGTTCTGCTATTGTGTTGTGTGGTGTTGCTTTGCTTTGCTTTGTTGTGTGTATGTGTGTGTGTGTCGCCTTGAATAACCTACAAGTAAATACTTACAGATGGACGCGGATCTCTTTTGCTCCCGTTGAGAATGACATGTTGTCTTTGGTTCAAGGGTTACCTAACCCAGGTAAAAGACCGGTTTTTTTGGTTTTTTTGGAATTTGTCTAGGTAGATTACTCATTTAAAGGGGGGTCTTCAGGACTTTCATGAGTTAGGTAGGTCAATGAGTGATGGCTAGAGAGTCCCAGAGTGAAAACAAGAAAAAAGGTTCGTGAAGAAGAATTCGTGTTCGCGGAGGGCAGCAAGAATAGTTAAGCCGGGGGGTTAGACTAGGGTTATCAGGAAATATGGAAGCGCGGCCATCCCGGGTCTCCTTCTTTAACCGTGAGTGAAGCTCTCTCTCTCTCCCTCTCTCGACCGGTCGGGAATCCTATCTCGACTCATCCTACTCACTCTTTTACAATTGGCAGCCGCTTATCCTCCTGATAGGGAGTGGTTATATCTGTTACTTGGACATGGCTGGGAATGGTGGTTATAAGCCGGATTCGTCTCTTAATATCGATTATCTCTGCTAGGCACCGACATGATGGCGAAATGCGTGATCATACGGTTCAGCTTGGTGAAGAGAGGGAGAGAGAAGGTGGCTGGTAGTTTTTTCTACCCTGCTCATGTCCCGCGCTCGACGCCGCCCGTTCGATGGGTATCATGTGTCCTCTTGCGGATTTACAATGTGCGCGTTTCGCTCAGGACTGTCGCGCGTCCGCAACCATCACAGAGCTACACATTCCATACGACGCAGCATATTGTCGGATGTTCTCAAGGCATGGATTATGGATATGTGTGCGGCTCGTCGTCGTGTTGGCAGGTCTACTTCGTGCTCCATCCACGGATTCATAGAGCAGATAGGATTCCGAGTAGCCCGCATCGGTACATGTGTTGTATATTCTCCTATGGAATGTCTTTAAGGGAGGGATATGTCTCCTCGTTCGGATATATGTGTATCTCCTCTCCCCTCCTCGCATGTTATGGCACTACATTGAGCCTTTGAGGACAAGTAGATATGCTTGATAGGGCTCAATTCATCGCATGAAATCCTTACAATATAAGCTCTGTGATCATTCAAGAAGTGAGATTCCCTTCCCGTTGCTAACCCCGTCCCAGACCCAGAGTTCTACGTAGACGATGAATGAGGAGCCATTGAACTGGCTTCCTGGACCGGCTTCCTCACTAGTCATATAGATATATATCACCGTCGGCCCAATCCAGCCCCAGTACGGTGAAAGAAGAGGTTCTCTGCAGGGAAACTACCAAAGGACGCCGCTTCCCTTCTCTTTCCATCACTGAGATCCTCCGACTCTGGGGGTTGTGACGAGCAGAGCTTGCTGTGCTCATTCATGTCTAGAGGCTTTGGCAGCTTACCGGGAGGAGTTCCCTTGATGACATGTCCCCAATGTCGGCAGTTGGAACTGAGTACTCCCAAAACAAGGGCAAGGAGATCGCTATTCACAGGATGATAGAAAATTCATCATCATCATCATCATCATCGTGCCTATGGTAACTGACTGCCTGACTGACTGAGCAGGGCTTGTATCAAAATGCGGGAGGTAACTTCGACGTAAAGAGTATTGTTGACGGAGAAACATAATGGGGTGAAGAGCCTGCTATAAGGCGACGCTAACATGGAAAATTTCATGAATGAACCAGGCTTTATACGTTTTCTTCTATTTCATAGGGTCTCATCGGCTACGACTTTTCTATCTAATCCGACTCAAGATACCAACTATCGCGTTTTCCTATCCTTCTTCCCCTCTTACTCGCCACGGCTTTAATACTGGCCTTGCGAGCCCGAGGGTTTGCGTCCGCTTTGTGTGCCGTCCTAGATTTCCATGCCACAGTCATCGTGAGATTATCTGACCCTTACCATAACCCTAACCCTAACCCTAACCCTAACCGTGGTTCATGACAATCCCAACCGGACTCGAGAGCATGGCACTATTATGGGTTAACAAAATCGAGTCAAGTGAGCGCTTGTCTCGCTACCATGCGACACGTCGACATCAAGTTCCGGTAATTCAAAGAATCTCGTCCTGAATTCCCCATGATGGTCATTCGTGCGAAAAGCGGCATGCGATACACAGTCTCGAACTCGAGACAATGCGGCGGGACGGATGCCAAAGGGGGAAAAGAGTCAGCCTGCTTGATTCTCTCCTATGAGTAATCTGCTCGACAGTCCCACGTTTCAGCGAGCGCCGTCCGTAAGCGTGAAGCATCTATGAGGCTCAATAGGTAACGGTCGTGACTGTCGCCCGCAATCTGTTGAGAGTAAAAAAAAAAAAAAAAAAAAAAAAAGGAATTAGCCCCTTAAGTTTTGGGCTTCGTCAAGTCCTACAGAGAACATGTAGGTGAAAAAAGTAGCTCTCAAGTAGCGGTACCGTACCTTCTACCTCACACATGGTAATACCTTTCTGCCCGATAGAATCATGACGACGACGTGTAATCTCACGAGACGTCGTTTTTTTTTTTTTCATTTACTTCCACGGAATAACTAATTTAGGGATACCGAATTCATGTCCCCGCCCTCGAAGAAATGAAAAAAAAAACCATAATCTTCTTTACCGGGCCGATTGGAAAATAGTCGAAGAGGAGAGAAAATTCCCCGCAAATGGTATAGGTATAGGCATAGGTCTAGGCATAGGCAGGCAAGGCAGAGAAGGCGTTCGCAAGAAGTCGGAGAAACGGGTAGAGTAGTATTAACGAATCAGCTTGCGATGCCTAGACGATAAAACATTGTCTATAGATTATCAATGCCGCTTCTCGCGGGAGGGGGGGGAAGGAAAAAAAAAAAAAAAAAACTTTCCTACGATAGGGGCATTCGTTGCGCCGTATTGTTTCTTGTTCTCCCCGACCGCTGCCGACATGAAATGCCGTGAACCAAGTAAGAGATGTCTTGTCATAAGCAAAAGGATTTTTTTTTCGAAATGACTGGAGGCCTCGATTTGTTCCATGACTATCGCTAAATGGAAGTCAGCCCGAATTCCCTATTCCTTATTCCCTAGATAGGTAGTGCCTAGTGCCTTAGATAGGGCCTTATTTATCTTATTATTTTAGCTGAGGTAAGACGCAGGATATAATGGATTTAAATTCATTCACCCCTCCGAAGAGGGGAGATATGACACAAGTGGCAGAAGCCCGTTCGCATGGTTGTCATACGATCGACAGAATGATCCAGGCTTTTGGGGATCGGCGTATATTGGGCGTTGGGGTCAATGGTGTAGTTCATCCGAGTCCCGGAAAAACAGAACCAAGGGCGCGGAGGGGAATAGAAACTCGAAGGGAAGTGGATTTGATGATCGATTGTAATATCCCAGATCTCGCTATGCCCGCCTGTCTGCCTGCCTGCACTATGCTTTGCTTGGTTTTGCTTTGCTTACTTTTTTGGGGGGTTTTGTTTTGGTTGTGGCACCCATGAGATCCCGAGTGGCACGAAAACGAAAACGAAAAAACCCTCCCCTCAAAAAAAGAAGAAAAAAAAAAAGGCGTCGTGGACGTGAGATCTTGCTTGCCGTCAGGCCAATGCGGTGAGAAACGGCGCACACATGTCTGCATGCATACGTGCGGCTGGGCTGGTCATGTGCTCGATACTTCATGTGGTGGGATAGCATAGGCGCATGGGTGCGGATGATGATGTTCACCCGTCCATCCATCCATCTCATCCCATCCCTCCCATCCATCCCCTCATCCCCCCCTCCTCATCCCCCCTCATCCCCCCTCATCCATGGATCACGCCCACACGGACGGACAAATCACCCCATGCAAGCCTACGACAAGATAATCTGGCACTGCGGCTGATCTCGGTTTGCCATGGTTGGCGTAGTCTGGCGTGGTCATAGGGCAGATATCTAGTAATAGCTGTCAGATCTGTAGCTTAAGGGTAAGCGTGTAGGATGGGGTGATCTGTGGAATTGGGCTCGGGTCTTGGGTCTTGGGTCTTGGGTCTCGGGTCTTGGAGTTTTGATGGTACCGAGTGTTAATTAACTTACCAACCATGTCCGACAGGGATTCTCGCTCCTCGGACCGTACCTACTTGCCATACCTGCCTAATTATGTCGATTTGCTCATTGTGAGTGAGTTTTGTTCTGACAGGACGGGAGTGAATGAACAATGTAGGTATCTAGGTATCCATTCTTCCAACGTATCCCTGAAAACATGATAATGCTGTTCTGAAGTTCACTCAGATGCATCTAAGCGTGATAAGTCTGATATGACTATACCATACCGTGTGTGTATCGAGACTACACGGTAGAAGGCTTGACTAAGGTACTTCATTCTGTATGAGGATTCTCTTGTGCTGCTAGGTACCGTAGGTCCAAGCGCGGGACACAGCGACACACTGTAAAGCCGACGTGACGTAGTGGCACTGAACTGCCTACCAAATCTGGCAGCTGGTAATCGCCGAGAACCCACCGAGACGTAACGCCGTTGTTTCCGACGAGTGTCGAATTCTGTGTACCGGTAGCTTTCCCACCTAGATACCTATTCTCAACATCCGATTACCACGTTTTTTCACGTTTCGCGATTCGCGACTCAAACCAAATCTCGACAACCCGCCGATCCCGACCCCGATCCCGACCCCGATTCCGATCCCGATCCCGATCTTGGTCTCTCCCCTTTCGGTGCTACTGCTACCCCCTCCGGTCAGCACCTCTTCCCACCCCTCAATGACGACCTTCCGATTTCTCTTCCTGCATTCAAACCCGAGCGCGGTCCTCCCCCAATTCCCCAGCTATGCTTTCGCCGAGAGCATGCAGACCGTCCTGCAGCAAGAGTTTCTAGCTTGGAAGGCCCGCCTGCCCGACGCTCGCGGCCCGCCCCCGCCACCGGGCATCATCTGCTTCACGCCGACGCCGACGTATACTCTCGGCCGCCGACAGACGCAGCCCTTATCCCATAGCGAGGTCGCCAGCCTGCGGTCGCCACTCTTTCTGTCGGCTCCGGGTGCGAGCGCGCGATGGCCCGGCAGCAGTCTCAATAGCAGCAGCAATGGCATTAGGGATACACTACCGGCCGATAGCAAAAGAAAAACCGCCTATTTCCTCCCCACCATAGCCAATGCACCCCGCGGCGGCCTGACGACATACCATGGCCCCGGCCAGCTCGTCATCTGGCCAGTCATCGATCTGCATTCCCCTCTCCACGCGCACTTCTCCGTGCGCGACTACGCCTGCCTGCTCGAGCAGACTACGATTGCCGCCTTGGACCGGCAGTATGGCCTGAAGGGATTCACTACCGACAACCCGGGCGTGTGGATACGCTCTGAAAACGAGCCCGGTCCAGCAGAAGTAAGCGAGCGCAAGATTGCGGCGCTGGGCGTGCATCTCCGCCGTCACGTCACGAGTCTCGGCGTCGCTATCAATTACAGCACGCCCGTCACGGGTCCACCGGAGACGAATCCCTGGGGCCGCATCGTGGCCTGTGGCATCGGAGACCGCCGCGTGACGAGTGTGCGGGCTGAGCTGGGGTCGTCCGCAGCAGCAGCAGCAGCAGCAGCAGAAGAAGCAGAAGCAGGCGACCCCGACCCGGATCACACCAACCAGGAGCTAGGGAAGCTGGCCGCTACCTGGCGGGCCGAGTTCTTCGAGCGTCTGAAGCTGCACGAGGGCGCGGAAAGCATGCTCAAAGGGTACGACACGATCCAGAGCATCAGAGACCTGGGCGCCCATATTAAGGGTCGGGATGACTTCCTCGTCAAAGCTAGTCCGATTAGTAATCTCGAGACGTGAAAAGCGTGCTTGTTTGTTTGTTTGTTTGTTTTTTATTCATTTGAAAAATGGGCTTGCGCTGCTGCGCTTCCCCCCGATGAGGACGCAATTTTGGGGGGAGGGGGGCCGTTCTCAGAGGGCCACCTTTTGAGGTCCTTCTCGTATCTGCGTGTCTTGATGCACAGCTTTCAGCAATCAGACGTCACAGGGATCGCCCCCGTATGAAATGACCCGGTTCTCTTTTTTTCCCCGGGACATCAAAAAGCCTACATATCTCATCTTAGTAGGTTAGAGAGAGCTAATCAAGCTTTCTGCGGCAAGGAGGAAAACAAAAAAGTCCTTTCTCCTCACAATTATGCAGCCATATCACGTAAAATCCGACCCAACAGGCTTCCAGTCTACCTGGCCATGCAGTTTCCTAGGGGGCCCTTGTTCATCGGGGTTTGATCCAGCCAATACCCCGGACCAGGGGAGAGGAGGGGGTGGGAAATTCGGAGAGGTGGCTTGCTGAAAATAGTCCTTACCGCTACTACGCCCGTCAAAAACAAAACAAAACAAACCAAAACAAACCAAACCAAACAAACCAAAACAAACCAAAAAAAAAACAAAAAAAACCAACTGCCCTTGCTTTCCCATCACTGGAGGGGGTTCTGTATATTGGGTGCTTTGTCCTTCTTAACTGGGCTGCATATTAAACCCCGTCCAAGGATGAGGAAAGTGATCGACACGACACGACATGACCTCGCCTAGGTATAATGGAACGTTGGGGCGATGGATGGAGATAAGAGGTAACTAAGAGGCAGAGGAAACGCAAAAGTGGATAAGAAGCCAGAAAAGTGAGGCGGTTCTGCGATCATACCTACCTACCTAGGTTTGGGACAGACAGATTTCTAGAAGCACACAGGAAAAAGCTCTTGGGCATTTGGGGCGTCTAGGCTACATACAATACAATACATACAATGTCATGAACACTGACTGGTGTGGTTTTTCTTCCCAAACAAAATGATATAAAGAAAACATCGGGATCCTACCGGGGTGGCAGAAGTGTGCGTGCATACATAGATTACAACTCACATCACCCGCCTTGGTCTTGGTCTTGGTCTATCTATATGTGTGTATGCGGTATGTGTGAGATGTGTGAGATGTGTGTTTCTGTGAGTGAATGAGTGAGAGAGAGAGTGTGAGTGGGTTGGCTGGCTGGCTGGCGTTTTTACATCCTTGTCTTTCCTGCGCCGTTCCCTGCCCTGTCCAAGTTGCGTTGCGTTACGTTTAAGAAGGAGAAGGAAGAAAAAAAAAAAAAAAAAAAAAACACCGCCCGTCCCGGCTTTGTCAATAACGACGCACCGAGTGAATTGTTTTTACATGTATCCTTTCTCCTCCCGCATTTCTCTCTCTCTCTCTCTCTCTCGACTAAGCATCTTGTTTTCGATATGAAACCCCCCCTCCCCTATGCTTTCCCCTGTATGTGTGTTTGCCAATGTAGGCAATCAAGGGTAATTAACATGGTGGGAAATAGTTACTAGGTAGGTACCCTTTCTTCACTTATCTAGCTACCTCTCCAGGAAAATATATATATATACATATACATACTTATACATCATACATGAACTCTTTTTTTATCTTTCTTGAATACATATAGTACTAATCTACAAAGGAAATCTTACCGTTGGTACCTAGAGTTTGTTGTTGTCGTTGTTTTTCGCAGTCTAGGTTTGAGTGCTTACGACAACGTCAAGGTAAGGTTAAATAAGGTAAGATAAGAAGAGAAGAGAGGTACGTACGGATTGAGTTAGTTACTTACTGGTAAGCCTACCTACGTCTGCCATAATAGCACTTCTTCGAACGCCAAACTGAGCTTGATATGCTAAGGTATATTACGGATATGAATACAATGGTGTATTAGTCGGGTATTCGATGTTCACGAATTACCCAAGATAGAACGGAAGGGAAGGAATAGAACGGAATAGAATAAGGCAAGAAAAAAAAAAAAAAAAAAAAAAACTCCAAACGCAACCCGGGTCCCTATGTATGTATATCTGCCTAACCTACCCCGACTTACCCGCCTATAAATGAGCCCGGGTAGAAGTCAGGTAAGGGTTAGTCGCGTATGTAAATACCACCGGGAAAGTCCCCACACGACAAAGCGAGAAAAGGAAAAACCAAAAAAAAAAAAAAAAGAAAAGAAAAAGAAAAGGGCGATTAAATCAACGGTTAAGAACCCCGGGCATGGGACCAACTAACTAACTAACTAAACCAACCAACAAGCAACCAACAACCAACAGGCAAGTATCAACCAACAACAAGGGTTTGTAATACACACACGGACTACGGACGTAAGTATACACGTCTATCCTACGCTTTACACGTGTATAACACCAGATCTGCCCGAAACCCCCTCCATCCATCCCCTCCATCCATCCCCATCCAAAACTACTTAACCCAACTAATTAATGAATTAATTAATTAATTAACTGACAAACCACCAGGCCCGCTCAAAATCAAAACCAGGTAAGATTCCGGTAGTTATCGAAATCTCCAATTCGCATATACACACATACTATACTATACTATACTATCAATCAAGATAGGGAGTTTCATGTCTGATCGATAGCATAACACATCATACCTGACCATAAATACCTAACCATACATACATACATAGGTGCCTACCCAAGTTAGGCAGTTACATAGGTTGATTGATTGATCTTCCTGCTTAACATGCACCATCAACAAACACAACACAAACACAAACACAACACACTCCTTGACTAGACTAGCCCAGGGCGACGGCAACGACAACAGCAACAGCAACACCGGTAAGAAATGACGTGATGATACTTTTCTCTCTCTCTCTCTCTCTCTCTTTTTTTTTTTTTTTTTTTTTTTGATAATTTCTAGTTATCATCTAGGACAAAATAAGTACACTTCTGTAAGGCGCATGCATGATCAAGGTCCATTCCATTGTTTGCTTTCAACTAATTACCACCCCCTGAATATGTAGGTACCCCCCCGACTAAGTAGGTATACGTACAGTAAGTAGGTAGGGGGAGGGGGACCTCGCAGACTGCGCGGCCTAGGTGATTTTACAAACAAACAAAACTCCCATGGACACTTCTCCCCTCCCCGACTCAATTTATCCCGTCATTCGACCATAGTAGTTGGAATTGGAATTGTAGTTGTAATTGTAGTTGTAGTGGCCCCGTCTCCCGTCTGACTCATTATGAAGTTATCCCACTATAATATCCACCGCATTTGACATTTTTGGCGCGCGCGCTGGCCTGTCTCTCTTCCTAATCGATGACGATGCTGCTGCTTGCTGCTGTCTTCTCATGATCTGTGATAATTGACTACTGGTCTCCTTGTTCTCGTCTCGACGGGGGGGGGCACTTCTTCAATAGTAGTCTGCATGCCTTTCGCAAAAAAAAAAAAAAAAAAAAAAGACTTGCCACGGGCCATTAATACCACTTGCTACCTGTCAAGTTTTCCCCAGATCCTAGCGCAAATCCCCCCTTTTCCAGGGGAGCCGATTATTCTCATGAACCGCCTTGGTCACGGGGGAGAAGGTAGAACTCAAAAAGAGAAAGAGCGAGAATGGGAACCCCCCCCAAACCCCCTCCCCATTAGACCAAGGGAGAAAAATAAAATAAAAGCCTCGAAACACTAGATGCCGCAACACCGATCCGAATAATGCAATTCCGACGATAGTGCGAGGAAGGAAAGAAAGAAGCAAAAAAAAAAAAAGAGGGGGGGGGGGGGGGGGAATTGCTGACTCCTCTAATCCCCCCTACTTCTCCTTTTTGATGCTGAGGCCGTGATCAGTGCTCCGTTTTCGACCGCCTCCTGTCTTGCAAGCTCCACCACCATTGCTCGATAACTCATCCTCGGCATCCGGTTGGTACATCTCCGGCTGGAAATGCACATTATTATAGTGGGCTGTATTGAAATGGCTGTTCTTGAACGTGTTGGTCATGCACATGGGTTCGTGGGCACTAGTCGTGTTCTCCACCGACGTCACGCCTGGCAGACCTTGAAAATTATATTTGCTGAACCGAAGCGGGTGCACCGTAGTTGGCTGCGGTGGCGGATTCGGCTGACTAGGAGGAGGCGGCGCTTGTATGGGCTCCGGAACAAATGGTTGAGACCCCCAGGATGCGGTCGGAGAGGGAGAGAATGGATCCGTCATCGGAGGGGTTGTTGAAGCGCCAAATGGCGAAAGTGTCGGTAGCGTCGACGAGAGTCCTGGTATTAAAGCCAGTGTGCTCATATTCATTGTGTAGGATGTGTCTTGCAACGCTGGTATTGCGTTCTCAAAGTCCCTATTGTGTGGCACAAAGGAGGAGACTCTGTTGATCTGGAGGTCAACGGGTGCCGGCGCTGCAGGAATTGCTGCCATATGAACTTGAGCATCACGATAGAGGATATCGTAGTGGCCGACGCGATACAAAAGGTAAATGATCGGGCCCAGAGTGGACGGATCTTGTCCAGTGGCTTCCTCAGGCAATCGGTGCACGTTGACTTCGCTGCCCTCACTGCGGTCCAGATAGGCGATATCAAGCACTATGTTGGCTGGTCTCAGGAGTATGTCGTGAAGTATCACCACCGAGATATGATCAATCTCTCGATCAACAGGCATAATGGTTGTTGAGATATAATCTTCAACGACATCCTTGGCATCGCGACTGACCTCGGAAACAAGATACGGTTGGTACTGGACGGAATCGCCTTTCAACTTGGAGCAGGCAAGTAAGCGGAGGTGATAGACCAGGCACGCTGATATGCTGGGGTCATTGAACTTGGTCATCACCATGGGCATGGCATCGTTGCCCTCGGACATGGATACAATGATGTCGCCCAACAACTCTTTGGTTTCCGACACCATAAGATCGAAGATGGTAGGATCCTGCCCGCCGACCTTTTCGATGTAATCATCAAGGCTATTCATTCTTTGCAGCTCACTCTGGATTAGGTTGATGTCGCCGCAATGCACCAGTGTCTCGAAATAGGCAAAGGCGATGGCTGTGGCCTGAATTAGTCTCTAGCGATGCGGCATAAATCGTCATGATGAAAATGTCATCCTGCTTCATAGCAATGACAGTGTGCTAGGAGCGGGAACCGGAGACTAGGTAGTATGATAGAAAGGTGGCATGACAAGGTGTTGGGTAATAGATGTGTTCATGACTTGTAAGAAAAACTCACCTCGCCAGCCACAGTTACCGTCTCCTTTGATCGGCCGGTAGTGTGAATATGTTTGTGGTAGCGCCTGAGAAAGAGAAAAGAAACAGGACGTCAGCAAAAAAATAAAAATGAAAAATAAAAAAAAATAAAAAAAATAATATATTGTTAGCCTGACAAGTTGGATATGGGGGTAACTGACCATGGTTTTGGCGACATAGATGGGATCTGCTCTCGCATACTCCTCCGTGATGGACTGACTCAACCTCTTCTCGCCGACTAGTGGGCCCTGCGTAGTGTTTTACATGTGAGCATGTCGTCCCCATCGGTTGCATTTCACGACCCGGGATAGTGAAGAGACTAAGTGGAAAATACATGACCATTGTTCATGAAGCGCGCGAGGGCGCTATAAGCGGTCCGTGGTGTTTGCGGGCACCGACCACACACACATACACGATCGGCATTTGTGAGGTTGTGAGGTTGTGAGGTTGTGAGGTTGTGAGGGGCGGCCCGGGCTCATGGAGGGGTGAAAGAAAGACATGGTCGGCATGGATCACTGGAGGGCGGCCAACTTACCTCAAGCTGAGGTTTGAAATCCCTCGCTGCGGCTTCTTGTTGCGAGAGGTCGCTCTGGTCCATGTCCAGCGGTTGGTCCATCTTGTAGCCCAGAATGGTGTCGCGGGCGATGTGGGAGGGTTGTGGGAGGAGTTGTTGAAGTTGAAGGAGATGCTGGCTGCGAAGGTGGGACTGTGGATGTTGTGGATGTTGTGGGTGTTGTGGGTGCTGCTGGTGTTGCTGGTGCTGGAGGGGATGGCTATGGCGGGGTGCGGAGACCATCGGGCTCATCGGCAAACTGTTGTAGTGGCCGGAGTTAACGCTACAGGGCGCTGTAACTGGGGGCATCCCCTGGACCTGGACCTGCTGCACCCCTATAGCGCCCCCTAGGCCTACGCTGACACCGCTGACACCGCTAACACCACTAACACTGCCAATCCTGCCCGTAGGATGGAATGAGCAATCAGCGGGGGCACCCGCGAAACTGCGAGCTGCTACTGCTGCTGCCGCTGCTGCTGCTGCCGATGCGCTGACCCTTCTCCCCGCTACAGCTTCTGCATCGTTGCCGTCCACCATGCTTTCCCCAACATAACTTCCCCCAAACTGCCCCAGCAGCGGTGTGGGCGCAAAGCTGTAATCGGGAACAGCGGCGTTCGCTACATTAAGTTCGTAGGGGAAGAAGGCCGCGTATGTCGGTTGAGCCTGGAACATGCCGATGTCTATGTCTGGGCCTGTGTCTGGGCCTGTGTCTGGGCCTGGGCCGGTGCCTATGTCTATGCCTATGCCTATCCCGTCAATCGCTAGGGGGGTGCCGCCCGTGTCCGTGTCCCTGGCTGGTGAACCAGAGTCTGATACGGATTCCTGTTCCCGTCGCGCCAGCTTGGTACCGACAATCTCAAAACACCGTCAAAGTCAAACACCCTGGGCAGTCCAACGTGGTCCCTTATCGTGCTGTCTACCGGTCCTGGTCCTGATGAAGAGGGTAGGTGCCGTGCGAGGGTCATTTGACTATCTGGCAGTTCTGGCAGTTCTGGCGGCTCTGGCGGTTCTGGCTGGTGAAGGCTGGCCTGGGTCAATTGGTCCGGGGCTCCAAGTTCTGGGTTGGTGGCGTAGATGATGACCCGGGGGCGCCGTTCAGACACAGACAGTCTGAGGGGGGAGAGGAAGATAAGCGAAGAAGTAGTCGGGGACACGGGAGGAAGAAAAGAGGGAAGGGGACTAGGTATAGCCTATGTCGTCCAGAGCAAGATCAGAAACCAAAGGGGAAAAGACGGGTTGGAGAAGAAGGGGGAAGAAAGGAAAAAAAAAAAAAAAAAAAAAAGCTGGAGACTTGGACCCAGGAATACGGTACGCACGGGGCTTTTAGTCTAAAAGGAGCTGAAGGCCGATACGGGCTCCTCCATTAATGGTAGGTATTATGGCTAAAGTATGCTAAAGTATTTTACTGCCGTAAGACCGCTCCCGACCTGCCTATGGCATGACGGGATGTGGACTATAGTCACAAAACGGGTTGCCGCCGCTACCATCCTTCACATGGGCGGCATCCACAAGGTCTGTGTGCTTGTGAGGGTATGGATGGATGGATGGATGGGTGGATAGATGGATAGATGGGTGGATAGATGGGTGGATAGATGGATGCGATGCTATGGGATGGATGTTATGTAGATGCACGTACATGTACGTACACCACAGCAATCCATCCATTGCCCACCTCGGCCATTACTATTACTACTACTACTAGATACTGCTACTACTGCTACTGCTAGATACTCGTTGGGCACTTACAGAATTACGGACGGGTGGATTAACTACATGATGTGCACGACCATGTAATAGGTAGTATCTAATAGAGGCATGAGTGACGCCTTTGATCGTGATTCAAGCAAGTATTATTGCCTGCCACCCGTCTACGCACTACACTACACTAGATACATACACTATCTTCTTTCTTACTTACACTACAAACTAACTAACTAACTGCCTACAAAGCAAACTACACTACGCCTACACTACGACTACACCATGTTATGATATGGCGTTAATTTACCCGGTAAGAAGTCTGTAAGCAAAAGCGTACGTAGCATTGGGTATTGGGTGTTGGGTATTGGGTATTGTATACCTATTGTATACGTCCGTAGTATATTGGGTATTATGATGTATTGGGGGTATTGGGGGTATTGGGGGTATTGGGTATTCGATAACCAACGACGTAGCATTGGCAAAGTGTGTACGTATCTATCTAGTTACCTATAGTTATAGTCTTACCTGTCTTGATATTTATCTCCGTCGAATTATCAATCAATTCTGTATTTATTGATCTAGCGTCCGATACGAACCTCCCCAGTGCTGTTGAGACATGTGTCAAACTCAAGGCCTGTCGATGTCTATTAGAGCACTTTTCTCCTCCCGCCTCCTAACTGGTCTCTCGAAGATAGATGCTTGCTACTTATGCAAGCCGCAATCCCTTGTGACAACCGAGGCTCACCCCCCAACTGAGAGTCATGAGTGTCATGAGTGTCATGAGTTCATGAGTGCCATGAGCGTCGTGAATGTAGTAGATGCCGTGAATGTCATGGTACAGAGGTGATTGGAGGTTGAGACGGGCAAGTGTGCGATAATGGCAGTCAAGGTACAAGTGGGAAAGACCATGGCTACCTATCGTCTTTTTTTTGCTCTGCTTGCCATCTACTATGTCCGAACAAACCGAGTATTATCTGGTATACATGGCTGATATGGCTGATATGGCTAATATGGCTTGCTCATACTCGATGTCCGCCCGTTTGGCGTACGACTAAAGACTTCAATGTGCGGTACGCCCGTCCGTGGTAACCTGTAAGTCTTGCTGACGACAGGCTAATGTGTGTATCCGCCTCTTCCCAAAATCGAAGATGCCATCCTGCCATCCTGCCATCCTGCCATCCCTGCCGCCAAGTTGATGCTGCGGTATGCGCCGGAATTACGCAGTATATCGACAACCATGACTACTTGCGAACAGACTACGCCTCTTACAAATAATACATGTAGTCTGTATCTAGCATTCATCCATTTATACATACATACATTCATCCATTCATTCATTCATAGCTAGAGATAGCCGGTAGTTACTTAGCTATCATACCTATACCTACACACATTGCAACGCCAACTATGTATCAAGCCCTAATGACCGCCGATCTTCTAGTCTCGACCGCCGCTTATAAGCTGTGATTATCTACCTATACTATACTAACCTTAGATATATGCTCACCTAGGACAGGTAGAGTACGAATCGGGTACATCACTCGCACTATCTACAGACTAACTATACATATCATGGTAATCATAAGAACCTGAACTTTTACAGCTCCTCGGCATTCGCGGTAAGCATTTCCACCCCATCCCATCCGCCCTCCATCAAAACGGCATCCCGAGACAAAACAAAACAAACAAAACCAAGCCAAACCAAACCAAACCCGAAAAAAAAAAAACAACAAGGCAACGGCAAGGGCTACGGCTAAGGCTACGGCTACGGCACTCCAGGTCAGAGAGAGAGGTAGGTATGAATTATACATCCCGAACCAACTTGCCATCTAGGCCCAGAACTACTGTAGGTAATGAATTAAACGGTGTGGCCCGGCTCGCAAACTATTGCATCGGGCCGTTAACATTACTTTTTTTTTCCTTTTTTTTCCAATTACGATTTACGATTCAATGGAAAGCCCCCGGGTTAGATGGATAGATGGGTCATCTAGTCAGTCAGTTTCCAGTTGATCCCTTGCGGACCCTTTCTTTTCTCATCCATCAACAAGCCCCATCAACAAGCCCCATCGGCCTTGACTTACCTACACGTACACATACACGTACACGTACACTACACATACACACTATACAATAACGGAAGACACGACCCGAGTCAAGGGCTCCCAAGCAAGCCACACTCATCCTTTTCTCTTGCAAGATGGGGGTATTACCGTTGCCATGTGGTGGTTTGTGGTACCATCGCGTCTTACGACCTTTTACTCTCTCACCACCAGATTTCGATCACCGGGGAGGGTTTTTGGCCCCGAACTGCACAATGAAACGAGCAAACTGCAAGGTACTATCGAGATCTTTGTGTGTGTGTTTGTGTGTGTGTGTCAGTGTCAGTGTGTGTGAGAGTCTTTTCTCTTCTCTTCTCTTCCTCGGGGATGCTGCCATACTTTACCAGACTCATTACATTACATTACATACAAACAAAAACATACACTATCTAACCTAACCTAACCTAACCTAACCTAACCTAACCTATCTACTAGATAATTACGCTACATACTTATGTTTGCCGCTACGACTAGGGGACTACGGCTACGGCTACGGCTACGGCTATCACTACCACTACCAATACCTGCACTAACAGCCCTGTTATAGGGCCGATAGGTAAACGATGCAATGTGTAAAAGTCACATTCGTTCTCCACTGAGATATCGTGTACTCCGTGTAGTCCTACTTAGGGTAAGGAAGAGAGGGTAATTAGCCACCTTCATCATGGCCTAAGTATGAATCCATCAGGCATCAGGCATCAGTCATCTAGATGGCTGTGCAGTCTAAATAGGCCAGGAAGGTAAGGTAAGGTAAAGGTAAAGGTAAAGGTAAAGGTAGTTTAGTTAGTCGTCCTAATATGTGCTCAATACCGATCTTGTACTTCCCCAGCATTGGGCCTTGACATCTTGAAGCCTGAAGGGTGAAAGTTTATCGCCCCTTCCCCTCCCCCCCTTTCCCAACTTCCCACGGGGACGAAAGGGAGAAAGGAAAAAAAAAAAAGAAAAAAAAAAGAACAGAAATTCCATGCCCAACTTGACTAAACCCCCTCCCCTCCTCCCCTGGTCTGGTTGGACGTGATGGGTTAGGTGTTATTTCGCAATACCTAACCGCTTCGGCTTTAGTTAGAGCTGATGGAGAGAGAAAGGCGAGGACAAGCTCGATCGAGTGAGTGAGTGAGTGAGTGATCGTGGAAGGGGAGGTTAGGTTAGGTTAGGTTAGGTTAGGTATCTAGATAGTGGTACATAACATAACATACAGTACCTTTGACGATCCATCCTGTTCTCTCTCTCTCTCGATTGGTTTTAAGGAACGTACCTCCGCGGACTTTCGTTTACTTTCTATGAACTAACTTTAACTAGTTGGTAATTTTATTTTTTTTTATTTATTGTTGTTTTTGTGGTAACTATACCCGGGTTTTGTCGTCTACCCATCTATAAATGCAACGTTGTCGAAACCTTTTCCCGCCCAATCCCCCCCCCCCCCCTCTCCCCCCATCGATGGAGCGAGGAAAACTTCATGGACTTTCATAACCAAAAATAAAAAAGAATAAAAAAAAAAAGTAAAAATGAGATAAAAATAAAAACTTGTTGCCACTTACAAGCAAAGTTACACTTTATCCACACCTACACTATACAACTACAGGATATCACACTCGACTTTTTCAACGTGTGAGTGTGTGTGAGGGTATAACTCCTGCGTATGAATACAGAATAGTACGACTTCTGTATGCCCTAAAAGTGGTATCACTGCACTAAGTCGTTCTAATGTGCCTAAGGCGGATGGACTATCCCGATGGCAATCCTTTTGTTGTTTCTTTTTTTTCTGTACGGAAGTTTGTTGGTACGCTACGATCGAAAGGGCGGGAAAAAAAACATGAAAAAATAACAGGTAGGTAGGTACCCGATGCAACAGCAGCAAATAGGGCCGGTCACTTTACCTGAGTTTGTGGGTAGTGTGATAAATGGAAGATGCCAACTACCTAGGCAGTCTAAGTCTACCTATCTAGCGTACAAGTATTTCGTGTAGTTGTATCTACGTGGAGGTTTCCATGTTCTCCATTATCGAAAAAAAGATGATTCGGAATTTACCGTCAAGGGGGTTTTCGTTTTTGTTTTTGTCTGTCTGTTTGTTTGTTTGTTTGTTTGTTCGTTCGTTTGTTCGTTTGTTGGACGTTCGAGATGGTTAACCGAGTGCTTAATCTTACTTCAGGCGACTTTGACCTACTTTGACGGGAAACTCGTTTAGAGATCATCTATGAGAAGGGAATACCTTGAGAGCGGCCATGTTCTTTGTCCCATCCAGACTCCCGCTCGCTGCTGGCCGAGTATAACTGCCTTAGGCATGGGGATGGATGTTAAGATGTCGATATCTATCTACGTGTACGTGTACGTACGTATGCAGGCTGTGTGGAGGTGTGATTCAGAAAAGTGTTGCGCATGCCAAGACATGCCAGGACGGCAGGGAAATCGTTTGACTCAAAACTACAGATCGTATAGAGACCAACACTATCTCTGTCTGTAGATGGTCTGTAAGAGTTATGCAGTTTCCCTAACTGCAAACTACAAACTACAAACTACAAAATACTAACTACTACCCACTATCCAACTGGGTACAAGACTGTGGACTGCTGTTCGCATTACACTTTCCGATCACCGATCACCGATCACCGCTCGGCAGTTCGCCGGTTCTTCGGCGTCCCTTTTACGTACATGCCGGGGTTTCGGAGCCGCAATGAAAAGATGGGATGCCTAGATAGGTCGAGTAAGCGATCGGGATAATCCGACAAAACTAGTGTTTTTCTTTTTTGTTTTCTTTTCTTTTTTTTTTTTTTGATGAATATGTACGAGACTCCGACGCGATTGGTAACCCTCTCTCGGCTTTCCAAACGCAACAGTTTTCCTATTCCAAGTGCCCCGTTGAAATGCCCGCCTCCGTTGTGATGCGAGTCTTGGCATGACCGCTCGAAGAGCCGAGAACACTTTGTATTGAAGCAAGCCACCGTGACACACAGATAACGGGGGGGAGAAGGGGGAAGGGGGAAGGGGGACCTTTAGGGTGAACGATGGCTCTTTGGCCGTCTTCGATGCATTTGTCAATGGGGACAAATCACGCTGCTTCTGCTTGAAGCGGATAGGATAGTGTAGGCTGAGCTACATACGGTAGGTATACCCAATCCAGCATGGGAATGATGATCACACAACTCAGCTGATCGATCGAGAACACACAGCTAGCCTACGGCGGTCAAAGAACCAAAAAAAAAAAAAAAAAAAAAAAAAAAGATATATTACTGCATCCCGTGATCCATGTTGGCTGATGTTTGATAGGTATGAGTATATTTCATCTTACATTTGTCGCATGGCACGGCAGTACGTGTCGTGACTTGCGATACGCCCGGGGCGCCCGCGACGACACGTACGACCGAAGTACACATGTAAGCCCCCTCCCCGTAAGCCCCCCCGGTAAGTCTGTACGGACGTACATACCCAGCCATTAAGTAAAAAAAATCAGCTTTCGCGAATCAAATGATCATCTATTAGACCATATTATTTTTTTTTTTTTTTTGCTTTTAAACTATTAATCTTGTATTTTTAATTATTTTTACATAATTGCCGATTCTCCACTTACATAAAGGCCGGGATTACTTAGGACTTGATCTAATGGTCTAGACGTGTGAAATGGGAAAATAATCTAAATCATGGACAATTAGTTCACAGATAACTGAGGTAACCACCGGACAGCAATTGATGTTCATGTGCCGACCTTTTTTGCTGGTCCATTGTTATGCTTTTCCTGGCTCATGCAAGGTCGTTCACCCCCGGTTCTCGCGAACGGTCCCGCCGTACCGCCCACTCCTCCCGGCTCCGTGATGCGACAAGTCACCCAGGGCCAAAGCGGATTGCATGTTCTTGGCATGTCAATGAGTTTAGTGTCATTAATTAAGTAGATAGTGTTATGAATTATTGGTATATATCGACAGGAATACCGGAAATATCACCTCAAGCAAAAAAAAAAGAATAAGGAGGAGTGAACTTGATGTTTGCCAAAGTCATAACTAGGTACCTTTTCCCACCGTCGATTGCCATCCAATGTGCCTATCTCACCTATGTTGTCGTCCTTGGCAGTTTGCCTCTGTCTCTCTCTCTCTCTCTCCGATGTCGTTGTGTTATACTGTACCGGTAACACTAGACCCAGTCCTTCCCGCCGCTAAAGTACATCGTTTTTAGGTGTAGAATCCGAGCCATGTGGGCATGGTTACGCTAGACGACGGGAACGTTCACGGTGTCCGGGGCACAAACGAGGTTGTTCCCGGTCAAACGATGGGTCTACCTAAGTAAGTTGGTAGATAGGTAGATACCTACCTGACTTTACCGTCGCAGTGTAGTTACCTCAGATAAAGTAAACACAACCAAGTACCTATCTAGGTATTATGCCGCACCACACTAGGTAGGTATAGTCGACACCTCTATCTCACAACTTTTATTCTCAAAGATTAGTTAGGTTAGTGACTACTATCTATCATGTGGTAGGTAGACCGTAGGACAGATTGCAAAGTGGAGAGAAGAAACACGATTAGATGCGAGCCACGTAAACTCACGCCGCGTCAATAAAAGCAGCAGAGGAAAAGCCCGAAACCATCCCGCAGGAAGGTATCACCCCAAAGTTCCCGCCGGCGTCTCTCCTTCCCTCCCCCCCTCCACCTTCCGGTCACGCTATAATGAGGTACCCACCTAGCCATGTTATCTAGTTCAACACGGGCGAAACAAGTTCTTAACTACCTACTTACCTAACTAACTAAGTGGACTTACCCGTTGGCGAGAAATACTTTTAGCTTCTGATATCTACTACGGTAGTCTCAGGCATTCTGGAAGAAGAAACAAAAAAAAAAAAAAAAAGAAAAGAAAAGTCAACGTCAACTCCATACAGGTAATGACTTTTCACTCTCGACCGAATGGCTGCATGCAGAAGAAATATGTTGCAGGACAAGGGGTCCCACAATAAATCAGTACTACGAAGCCCAGTGATCCTTCCATCCTGTCCGGTAATTATTCCGTGCAAAGAGGAAATGCTGTCGTCGGCACTCGGTCTTTTCGTCGAGAATCAGATAATGTAGTCTAGTCTAGTGTAGGTAATGTAATGAGTAATAACAAGGAAGCTGCGAGGAGGCTCACCAGCGACGACTCACCGAGGAAGGAGTGAGGCAGTATGAGTCATCTGGCTGTTTCATAATGTTAGAGAAAGTGCTTTCCACCTGAGGTCTGAGGGGAAGTCGTTGATATCCTGAGAGACTCAGTCGCGTCCTCCTAGGAACGTGTGTCTTCTTCCATGATCATCATCAGAGACAGAGACAAAGACACGGGCACACAGATACTTTCAGCTTACAACATGCAGTATCGACTTATGCCAACCCTCCTTGCACATCTTCGGAGGCGTGGTCCAGGCTATATGTGCTACGCTACAGATATGCATGAGATAGGTCGCATCACCACTCTCCAGTCCTACACAGATAAAGGACAATATGACCTTATCAATTCGATAGGCAGACCACAAACACCATGAGAGCTGGTTAATTTGCTAGACTTCATAACCCGGCCAGATTGGCCAGATTAGCCAATTCCATTCACACAAGTACGCGCTCACGCACACACACACACACACATACACACACACACTCTCTCTCTCTCATATGCTCTTCTCCTCTCCTGACCGCAGCGATGGGGTGCCTTGCAGCAAACCAACGAACCCACTCACGGACTGAACGACGTTCACTTGGACTATATAGCATCACCGACTATCCGGGCCAATCACTCGTCTCGGCCCCCCTCGTGTTCGACGCGGCTGCAGCATTAATGCTCGGCCTATCATTCCTATTCATGCCCATCTGTTTTCCTTCTCATCTTTTCATATCAATCAGCGTATATCTTCGCTAGGTATACCTAGCAGGCGAGAAACATGGGTACAGATGTGGCAGCCAGTAAGAAACCATCCGGAAGGCAGCCAGGGGAAAAAGCAACTAGCATAAACATAAGGCCCTTGTCCCGCAACAAGCGCGGGCCGCAAGGGAAGAGGGAAGGGGGAAGAGGGAAGGGGGGGAAGAGAGAGGTGCATCATTGGCCCACATAGACGTTTTCAGCGTCGCATTCGCTTCCGGGCCGTCCGTCCCACTGCAGCAAAGATTTCGTCCAAGGCAAGCAAGCCCCTATCACCTTTCAAATACGTATGTAGGCATCTACCAACGCTGGGTGGTATAAGACAAATCGAAAATCCGCACACACGGGTATGTGTGGACCTTCAGGGATGACCCTACCTGGTTTTCGTCCAGGACGCCTTGCCTAGTGAAAAGAAAAGGAACGAGCGAAGGAAAACCTACACTACCGGGTAAGTCAACCTGCCTACCCATCAACACTTTTCGACGGTGGTGGTGGGGACTGCGGCACCCGCATGTCATGGACTAGGCAGGTAAGTTATCTGCCTATCCAATACCTAGCTTGTATCGAATATGAGCCGGGAGGAACAAACCGTGATAATCTACCTAGCACGAAAGCCAAAGAAAAAGAGGATCTGCGCTGGACCAGGGCCGTGGCGATCAACACAACAAAAACAAAAGGATCCAAATCCTACGAAAAGCTTCCCCGATACTGCATCGCGCCATGGCTAGGGCAGGGAGGGAGGTAGGGAAAATATTTACCTAGCAATGCCCAGCCCCCACCCGCTGCCCACTTGATGGGTTGGGATGTGTGTGGTGTTAGTGGTTTTGTAGGTACATCCCTCACGTGGCACACACGTACGGTTGATCAACCCAGATTCCTCATTGTAAAGATCGGTAAAGATGGGCGCCCTTGTTGAATGTATGCAACTGACCCAAGTAAGTCACGTGTGCTCCTGCTGAAGTCAACCTTCGGCGCAATGTTATATCTACTGATACCTGTGCGCATCATCATATCTTCTCTCTTACCTGGTGAAGTTTTTTGATCGGCCGGTGTGAAGCGAGCACAAGGCAACCGGACAGCCCCCTGCTGATACATACCTAAGTAGAGGTAGGATTTCTGGGCTTGGAGAAGAAGCTACTTCATCCACCATCCGCGGCCCCCCCCCTGGCCAT
Organism: Xylariaceae sp. X187; assembly: GCA_028637585.1. NCBI lineage: Eukaryota > Fungi > Ascomycota > Sordariomycetes > Xylariales > Xylariaceae > Xylariaceae sp. X187. The sequence continues at coordinate 532,466 of JAJIZN010000005.1, forward strand.
CGCCTGCGCTAGCCATGAACGGGCAACTGCAGTCGCGCCGGCGGCGGCAGCGGGTTATACGCGTGCTTGCATTGCAGAGGCGCAGTTTTTCTCATGCCAGTTTTATGTCTCTTCTGGCAGGACTGATATGATGACATGGCATTTATGATATGCTACCTACTGCGCTCTAAGCTTGCTAGGCTTGCTAGGCTTGCTAGGCGAGATGGTGCGGTACGGGACGGGGCGATAGTCACCCGGAGGCAAGTAGTGCGCACTATATACGATGGACTGATTAATAATTAAAAAGTGACATCTCGTCTCGCTCGTCGGCATCTCCTGTCACCATTCGTTCGTCCCCCATTGCTTTGCAAACGATTCCTTGGCGCGGGTACTCGCATCATGATGAGATAGGTAGGTGCTCCAGATGCACCCTGAAATCCAGGGGTCTATCTCTTCCACATACACACATAATGTAGTACACAAAACGACAAAAGGTACGATGATACGACGAACCAAAGAACCAAGGAATCAAGGAACCAAGGAACGAACGAACGAACGGGGACAAATGCTTCGTTGCGTCGGCATTCTCAAAAGTCCCCGCCTGTCTAGCGCGGGATGGTCAAGCAGACGGAGGACGCGGGATAGATACCTAGCTAGAACCAACGTGACCAGGTGCGCGGGAACGTTTTTGTAATTAGTATTAGCACTACCTACCTACCTACCTACCTACCTACCTACCTACCTACCTATCTATGTAGGCGAGTTTTCGATTCATCCCGGGGAACGGGAGAAAAACAAGAAAGTTTTAAAAGAGGGACCCCTACGATGGATAAGTGTTTTAGGTAATTAGGTAGAGTAACATCGTTTCTTTGTGTGAATAACCTTTCCACCAGAGAAGAAGAAGAAAGTTTCTTTGTCTGTTTGTAATGTCACCATGGGGGGGGTTTTTTTTTTGGGCCATCTCATTTCACATTTGTTGGTAGAGTACCGTTCGTGTTGATGCTTTGCTAGTGTACACTATCTACTACCTACCTACCTACCCATATCTCCGCCGGAGGTAGTGTGGTGTGGGTATGTATGTATGGTGTAAGTAGGCAAGTTGTTTACTGTTTAGGTAGTTCACAGTCGGTATAGGAATAGGTGAGAAAGGAGGAAAGGGAAGAGGGGGGGGGATATGTGTGTGTGTGGTGAACCTCACTCTTTATAAACCCTCCCGCCAGGCGTGTGTTCCATGGATGGATGGATGGATGGATGGTGTAGGAATGAAATAAACCGAGAGATTCCGGAAACTAATTTTTTTTTTTTTTTGGAAGATTTTACATACGCAACTTTTACTATCGAAGCAAAAGAGTATAACTTTTTTTTTTTTTTTTTTAGAATTGTTTATTAGAATTGTTTAAGGTACACGTTATCCTTACTTCCCTCCCTCCCCCACCCCCCTGGTTAGTACTTGCTTGCTTGCTGGCTGGCTGACTGGCTGTGAATACTACCATATTTAAAATCATTTATGTAGTATATAGTATATATATGTCGGGGGCATCGGGCTTTGCTTCCATGCTTGGGTGATTGGTCGTTGTTTGTTTAGGAGGTCAAATGGGAAATATAACACACACACACCTCCTTTTTTGATTCGGGGGGAGGAGGAGGAAGGAGGAAGGAAGGAGTGTTTGTGTGTAAAGTTGGTTTTATTTCCCAGAGTTTAAAAGACTGGAGATGGAGTCTAGATAGTCTTGTGTGTATTCGGCGAGATAATATGTGTGTATATACCGCCGCTGTTCGTCACATCGTCGTATATAGGAAGAAGAAGAGGGAGGGGAGGGGGAGATTTTCGTATAGAAATCTTGTTTTTTTTTTTTTTCTGGGTCAGTAGATCCCGAAAGTTCATATTCCATTCATCTCCCCCACCCGGTCTTCCCTTGTTGCCACTTGCTTCGGTTTAGGTATTTTATTCCGCTTCTCTACTGCAGAGAGAACTTCACTGTAGATCAGAGACTCGGGGTGTCATCGACTAGGTAGGTAGGTAGGTATGTATGTATGTATGTAGCTTCGGTCAATGGCTGTGTTTTTTTTTTCTTTTTGGTCAGAATCGGGATTCAGCAGGTAAAGGGGGTGGGGAATATCTTGCCTTACCAGGTCATGTACGTATGTATGTATGTCTTCCGTCGTTAGTCCCAGCGTGTGTAGATGAATCCCGGGTTCCCGGTGCAGGTTTCGTAAAGAGGGTAGATAGATAGACGACTGATACATTTTGTCGATCCATGCCTACCGTAGTAGTAGATAGACAGATCTTCGCGGGAAGAGGTCCGGACCCACCTTAGGGCCGGAGATGGACCAGATTACGTGTGTGATGAGAGAGTGTGTGTGTGTGTGATTTGGTGGTCTCTTATTGTTTTGAAATGAGATAGATAGATAGTTAGTGTATAGCTGAAAAAAGAAAAAAGAAAACAAAAACGAATAGGATGGTCAATTGCTTTACCATTCTAGATAGATACTCTTTATAGACTATACGATGTACGCTCGGGGACCTGAATTCTGACTCACCGCTTTTATGATATCCCGTGTCCTGTAGATTATTAGTATCATTTTATTTGGTTTTTTTTTTTTTTTTTTTCCCCCGTCCGTTTGTGAGTTGACTGCGGACTATCGGATGGAGGTTTGAATACCATGAGTCTGGATCGTCAAATCTCACTCACTAACTCACTCACGCCGCTATACATGCCCCCTTATTCAGTTGTTGAGGAAGCCTTGCTAATCGGCAGCCTCAGCTTAGTTCGTTGTGAAGCCGACTGCATCCACGAGATAAAGGGTTAAAATATTGGAGGGCTCAGTTCTCATAGTGAGCCGAGCACTTACTTACGAGCCAGACGGCCGCCACCGGACCAGACTCGCTTACACTACTCCCTATAACTGTACGATTGCCGAGCCATGACCCGTGCGCTCTATACGGTTAAACTTGGATACCTCGTCACCTCTGACGGGCGGTGTGGCGTTACGATGCCTCAGTCGCGGAAGGAATTCCGTCCCGTTCTATTGAAATATGCTAAACGCATGGACGAATGGCAAGAGGGGGGAACGAAGCATGTATGGATGCAGTGCGTTTGAATGAGTAGGTATCCGTATGGGGGGGATGTCGGGGACGGTGGAAATCATGCCTTGGTCGAGTACGGGTTGGTACCAACTCCTTTTCGATGGATCGAATCACCGAGAAGGGACGGGTGTCGCGCCTTTTTCTTTCCTTGCTTCGCAGTCACGTCGATACTGTCGCCGTGGAAACTCTAGCGTAGGCGTGTGCCCACTGTCATGTTCCCGCGTCGAAGTCCTGACAGGCCGTAGTAGACTGTAGATACGCTTTTGGAATGATTCGAAGTCTTGGACCTCGCAAGGGTAAAGCCCACAAGCTATAGCTACCTACCTACCTACCTACTTACCCAGATAGTAAGCTCCTCGGTAGATATCTGTTGTGGAGGGTATCTTGAGTTCTTAACCCGTATAGGGGCTGTCCTACATGTTCGAACTTTCAACTTTGTCATATTCATATTCATATTCATATTCATATTCATAACCCTGACCCTGGTCCTACCCCTAACCCTAAACCTCGATGCTACAATCAGGGGTAAAGCGATGACATTATGAATGATGAACAATGAAGACGGATAATGGAAATGACACCCTAGATATCATCCCGACCCTTCGGGATCAGGGTTAGGGTTAGGGCTAGATGATGTGCGCCTCGTGTATGTGAATCATGATCAATGATACAAGTATACAGACCAGAGCTTGACATGATGCAGGTTAATCTGCGAAGCCATTCGAGCAGAATTGACTTGTAGATCGATAGGTACTGATGTGGTAGACTGAAGGAGACAGGATAGGGGTCAAGGAATCCGGTGAGATGGACTCTATGTCTCCTCCACGCACAGCGCTCTCATATGATTATCGACGCTTTTCCCCCGTGTTATCTTTGGAGCGCCTTACAAGAGGCGCTTATGATGATCTAACGGCCATGGCCAAGGTGATATATATAAAGCACATCACCCTAGGGCCTAGAGACATAACTAACCAGCACGCGGAGGTAATCATCGTCAAGTAAGTTCACGTAGTGAATCTAGATCATGAACGCAGACCTACTGTCAACTACTACGTGACATACAGACTCCGCGAATATACGGGGTAGGGGGAGGGGCTGTAGATGGGTAGATGAGTACACGGAGGGACATCAGTACTATCACCGGTATCGTAGACAATCAGAGTCATCACCAGGACTAAGGACACAGTCATGTCGATATCCAGTTTACAGTTACGGGGACAACATACATATATCCCTCACAACTGACAGAGAGATGGATGCCACGAGAATGATCTCGGGGGGCGGACTTCTTCTCTATCTAGATTCATTCCAAACTGACCGTAGCAAAACTTTACGCGACGCTCCCCTATCTAGTCTAGGTACCCCTACAAAAGTGAACCACCCCATCTAATCAAACCCATCCGAACTCCAAAAAAGGTCGAAAAAAAACACATGTCTGAACAGGTTCTTTACCTCAAGAGGAAAGAAAGAAAAGTTGTGATTTTTGGAATATTATCTTTTTTTTTCCCCCCTTTTTCCCAGTACTTTGATTCGATTCGAAACAAAATTAAATAAAACACCATAACGTAAGATTTGAAGAATTAATTATCTTGTTTTTCCTTTTTTTTTTTTTTTTCTTAACGAATTTTAAAAAGAATTATATAGTCACATAGCACAACCCTTTTCTCCTTCCTTCACAAAGCCGCCCTGAGAAAGATACCCGATGTACTACTAGGTAGGTAGGTATAGACAAATACCCATTTCCTCATGCTCTTTCCCGTCTAGACTAGACTAGACCAGATAGATAGAAAATGCAAACCGAACAATGGGCGGTGAAGCGAGTCTGTGTCCGAGACTAAGACATTCGAATACCAAAAGTCCCCCTCTTCCTTCCCCCTCCCCCCTTCTCCCCCCCTCATGTAGGTAAGAAAGAAAGAGAATCTCCAGCGTCAATTATTTCGGTTTCCAGCTTTTTCTCATGACCATCTAGATTTACCTGGTATTATTTATTCAGACGCCGGGATTTCGGACACACAAAGCTTCGAGGGAGGTGGCGTCTCTATTGGGACATCATCCGTATCCCCATTTCGTAAAAAGGGGTGTTTGAATGAATATAGAGATGTAAACAAGATGATTCTTTCGACATCCTATGAATGAATCTTTTCCCTCCCTCCCTATCGACGCGGCGCTGCCGCGCTTCTGTGAAGTCTGTCTTGTCTTGTCTTGTCTTGTCTGTTCTGTCTTAGACTTAGACACACACCCCTCAAGTCCCGTCTCACTGTTCATACGTCCATACAGATTCCCCTCGTTCACCCCGCTTTCTTATTCGGTTCTCAGGTTAGATCTATTATATATATATAAAAAAAAAAAAGGTATTCTCTCATTTTTGACTGTTCAAGTGACAGACAAAACGTCATCTATCAGTGTTTGTTTTTGTTTTTGTGTATATATGCTATGAAGTAGTTTAAAAAAAAAAAAAAAACTTCCATAGATGGAGAGAAAGGCCTCGAGTCGTGAAATTCGACAAGGGGAGATTTCGAGCGGGCGGGATGGTGAGCGGGTGTTGGTCGTGGGCTCTTTTCCGGGAAGAAGGCGGCTCGTGAACATCTTTTATCATATCTAGGGACCGGCTTTGATTACTACTAAGACTGTCTACCTTTTCCCCATTTCGGGGTCCTATAGGGCTCCGGTATCTCCTACGATTTCTAGCCTCTGCGTCAGAATTTACTTGCTTCGAACCGGCGGCCATTCGATAACAGAGATCGTGAGCTGTGTAGAAAGTGATTCTTAGAATTCAGGGAATTTGGCACTGCACGTTTGCTATCAAAAAAATTCAGAGCGAAAAGGCTCACGAATATATATATGACTTTTGTAGTGTTTTATAGCGGCTCCTCAATATAGACAGAACGCGCGCTATCGAGTCGAATCGACTCGTGAGCAGAAAGGTACAGTAGAAACGCGATAGGGTATCCCCGACCAAATCAAACCCACCATTCCAGAACCCGAAAGGAAATGAAAAGGAAGTCCCTTCCGAAGTCCATAAAAAACGCCTTTGGCTATGCGTACAACATAAACTCGTAGATATATATCCCCATCTCTCTTTTCTCTTTTCTCTTTCGCTTTCTCTTTTTTTTTTCTCGGTAACCAATACCTAGGGAGGTAATTGTCAGCATTGCGAGTTCTTCCAAGTCACATCCCGCTGAACTCGGATCCCTCCTCCATGCGGTATCCCCTTCGAGGCCGGGCGAGCACTGATATCCGTCCAGAAGCCCCCGCGTTCCTTGGGCGGCACGAGAACCTCTACATCATTCAGTTTCTTGAAAGGCTGTGATTCCTCATCTGATTCGCGGAGCACAGATTTGCTGCCAGCTGACTTCGGTCCCGTCCTGTTTCGTGTCTGTGATAATCCCCTAGATGGTCTGGTGGTGTAGTTTGATGTGTGTAATATCAGCGTGTCGCTTTCGCTCCGTCTTCCGGTGAGTCTCTTGTATAGGGGGAGAAGTGTAGGGGCGCAGGCGGCGATGATCGCGATGTATATCTCGAATCCGGTCGTTGCGGCGCGTAGCGCGGCTGTTGTGGTGTTAGTCTTTCACACTTTGGGAGTTCTCTCTCATTTCGATTTGAACTTACCGGCACTGCCGTCTGCTGAGCCGTCGCTAGTATGATTTAATAATATGGCTACGAGCCGCGCCGTACTAGCAGCGATGGTACTATGCGCGGCATTAGCAAGATCTCATCACTCGGTGGTGAGGGGACGACTTCACGCACATCCCACCTATGAGAAAAGAACCGAAGATTAGGAACCGCACGTCCCTTTCCAGCTTTAATTTGAACAGCTCATGTACCGGCAATCCCAAGGTAGCCACATTGATAGCAAGGTCAACAACGGCGGGAACGACATCGGCGGCACGGGCCGTGATACAATGGCCATGGATATTCGGGTCCCATCTGAACGCGATGGGTATACACGTCGTGAGGGTGAGTATCTCGACGGTTATGAACCAGCAAACAGATACCACGGCAATTCCGTAAGTGCCGCGTCGTACTATCCCTGTCGTGAAGACGTGAAGATAGAATAAGACGATGGAGAGCCGAACGCTAATCCAACCCGTGCCGTACAGAAGATTCTCGACGAAGTCAATCTATCGGTGATATGTGAGTTCTCTCATCCCACTTTGAACATTGCGTCTGCGACAACCACACCTTTTGCAATTCTATCACTGCGCGACTGTCGGCGGCGGCCAGCGTCGACGTACCGAAGCCCAGGCCGTTCGCGAGGAAGGCGGCCAATACTGTCCCGCAGAGTCCATGGTGAAATAACAGCGCAGCGAGGGCCAACCAGTCATCCAAGTGAGCGCCGGACCCAGATATCCGCCTCGACCAGAAACGAAGGGCCACGGTGAGGGTGGACAGCACGGCGAGAAATGACAGCGCCGCTACGTAGCCCCAGCAGTCGTGCCAGACCCCGAGGGACGATGCCATCGCCTACTGACACACGGGGTTGGACATGCGTGTCGTGAGAGGGGGTTTTTAAGTGGGCAGCAACGGACAAGGTGGTGGCAGAGACAGCGACGTGGAGAGTTTGTGGAGGGGAGTCATCCCCGATAACCTGGTTACTAATTGGATGAGACAAGAAAGACTGCTGTCAAGTCAGGCTCGCTTATGCGGAAAAGAGAGAACTTTTCGGGCCTTTCGGTGAGCGCCACTACGATGAATCGATCTCGCTCGCAGTGAGTATGTAGTTAGTGCATAGGTGGGAGAGAGGCGAGGGTACAGATTATAGGCAGACCGGATACCCACGCAGTAGTGCATGGGAGGAAGAGTGCCTACAATCGTGTACCTATACCTACCTATAGTAGGGAGTCAGGCCAACTCTGCCCCGGCGAATAGGTAGTTCCTGGGCACCGTTCAGCTTCACGCCAGTTGCCGCTTTTACTCATCGGCTCATCTTGCCTGTCATGGCTGGACTTGATGACTTGATGACTGGATGACTGGACGACTGGATGACTGGAATGAGTTGGGAATGAGTTTGGAGATCCCACTTATGCATGGTATTTCGTAATTGTTTATGCTTAAGCGTCAGAGAATCATTCAGTCATTCAATCATTCCACAGGCAGGCTTGCTTTGCATAAAGCTTGGCGTCGCCTCCGGAGCAAAAGCGGCGTGGCCCAGGCAAGGATGTCAACAATCCCCCCCTCCCTCCACCCCCCTTGACCATCTCATGAGTAGATAGATAGCCGATGGGATGGGATGGGATGAGATGGGATGGGTCAAGGTAAAACGACGACAAGTGCGACGCAAAGACGGGCGCTCTGCCGAACCAATGGAGGCGGCTACAGACTATACTTCGCACACACGTAATGTGAAGCCGCGGGTCAGCAAACGTGGTCAGCAAACGTGGCTTGAAACGAGATGGCCCAATGGGCGGATGGGCGGATGGGGTTTGCCCTGTTGATTCGAGACTAGGTCGAAGGATTGCGATCAGGACGCCGGACACGGTTGCATTTGCAACCCTCCACACTAACACATTCTAAGAGTCAATCAGAGACAAGACTCTGGGGGCTTGTCGGTCCTTTTGAGGGTGCAAAGACGGCAGAGAGAGGGCGACTATGTATGCACCAGACAGATGGTCTTTGGACGAATGCCTACCTATCTAATGCGGAAGACAGAGTCGGTTAGATATTGCCTAGGTTAGTGAACTTTATCTCGCGGCGGCAACGCGATTAGGATAGGATGTGCATTGTTCTCAGCAACCAAGCTATACGCTAGGTAGAATCCTATAAGTAGTAATGTGAATGTACATAGTAATAGTTAGTACGAGCGGGATCGTCAACGTGGCAGGGCGAATTATAACCGTGATAGGTACGGACGTACTTATTGGACAGGCACAGACGGCACAGACGAATCAAGGAGGTAGCACTCAGACTCAGTACGTAGGTAGGATCGCCAAGTTGACTCGAGGTAAGATAGGCGAAGTAATTTGTACTGGAAGATTGATATCAGCGTTGCACTCTCACAGTTGCATTGTCGAGGTTTACTTACGCCAGAATACGGGCTCGAGTTATGATGGCCCATGGGGCCTTGGACCGACACCGGACACCTGTAGGTACAGTATGGATAGTGCTGACACACTGTAATAGGTTTGGAAGTAAGTAGGCAGTGTACTTACACTACAGGTCCTGCATACGCTCCTGCCGCTTCAGCTCAATCTGCGCTGATTGGTCACGCTATCTTCAGAACGGAGTAGCGTGGAGAGCACGTTCCACACAAATGGGACCCTGCCTACCAGTCTAACGGAGTACGGGTAGCGTCTGTGTTCCCCATCTAATCCATTGCGTCGTTGACTCGATTTGTAGCATCTTTCAATCTTGTGGGGCAGCGTCGAGTGTTTGTGACTTTATAAGTATAACTATACCTAATCTGTACCTAATCCGTTGAAGGTTGAGAAGGGAAATATGACAAGAAATCCATGTGCGTATTCATGAATTGCCTTTCTATTGGTATTCCACCATTAGACTGTGTGGCAGGCAGTAGGTAAATGTGTGAAGCATCACCATGCTATGGGTCTCTATCTAGGTATCTAGGTAGCCTGCCTCCGCGATATCTACCGCAAAGCGGGGGTGAGTGAGCGAGTGAGCGAGTACCGTTTGTGTGCACGAGAGAGAGAAATGCTGACGATCCTACACAACATTCTTCACGATGTGACATTCGCCCCTTTAATTCGCAGGACCTACATACATACATATTATGCGCTGCTCCCCGTAGTTAAGAAGCATTCCATCCGTGTTATGCATTTTTCACACAGATGTCCTCCCGTCGAAATCAAGATTCATTCATTCCCGAGATAACTATTCTTCACACTATCAACCTTGCGAATTTGTTTGTGTGAATACCTAGATAGTTGTGAATTCTATCACGGCTCGCAGGTAGCCAGGCTTACAGTGAAAAATGCTATTTATAGACGTCGAGCCAACAACGTAATACGGTATAAGCAAGCACATAGCCGACCGCACCGCACCGGCACGATGACGTCTAGCAAGTCTTTCGCGTGAGAATTATAGAATGTCGTGAGCGTGAGACTGAAAGCCTTGCTTGCGCATAGGACTATAGCACGTTCATTCATTCGTGTATGTATGCGGCACAAAAAAAAACATATTATAAATCCATCTCCTGTAACGAAGGCCTTCACGAGAAATCCCCGCTTCCGCTGGCACGTCGACATCTTGGTAATGAGCCTGCCTACGCGCCCCTTCTATTGATCCGTAGTCGGATTTACAAGACACGAAATGCCAAATGCCTCGACCCTGAAGATCATCGGAGAAGACCCGTTGGGATAGTTCCCGGGTTTGGCGGTACCGAGTTTTTTTCGTCGAGAGATCTTCAGGGCCTCATCATAAAGTCCTACAACCACTACGTCCGTAGTTGCAGGTAAGCAGCTTACATTTGCCTAAAGATATGCCCAATCAGATGAGTTTTCTTTACCCTGAGATCCATCCATATTACCTATGTAACTCTATACTGCAACTAATACTTATGTACAGATTAGCATCGCCAGTTACGGGGATCTGGGCGAATAGCCAAGCGGCGAGAGAATTCCAGGTGGCCGCTTGATAGTTTATACAGTAAAAATGTACAGTAGAGATGCTGAAGATTTGTATTTGAGATCCCTCTTAATGCCTCGTTCGCCCATTGAAAGTGCACGTGGTGGAGATACATAGTGTATCGACGGCAAGTCGACGAGCTTTGAGTGGCTGGCTCCAACTCCAAACTTCACCCCTTTTTTGAACTTCGGGGTCTGTAGAACTCGATTGCGGCGGGGCTTTGAGAGCGGATATTCCGGCCAAATACCTAGCAGCTTGTGATTACAGTACTCACGCATCGCCGACTCATATATTCAAATTCAATTCCGGAAAAAGGGCCGTCCTTGAGGATGAGAAATGGCAAGTATCAGGACAAGAAGCTGAAGGGAGGGGCTTGTTCAGCTGAACGCCTCACAGCCTGTGCTTACTGAATCCAGGATTTATTCATTTCCCTTCGCGAAAAAAAAAAAATGATCGCCACGCCCCAATCCACATTCCGGTTACCTATACAGAGCCATCAACGGGGCAGAGGCAATGTCCCGATGGCTCTCATTGATCGTTCCCGGACCGAGAATGGCGCCCGAGGACATCATCCAGGTACTGTCCGTTTGAATCGCAGAAATTGGTCACAGTTACTGGGGTTGTTATGGAATAAAGAGTCTCTTCGGTCAATCCGGAGCCCGGTGTGAGAGTCTGTCATGAAGACGCGCATATCTCGTAGACATAGGCGGGCAAGCTGCCATAGGGACTCCGCGATCTCATTGACGCTCATTTAGAGCCTCTACCCCGGAGGCGAGGGTTAGGGTTAAGGTTAGGGTTGGAGTCAAGATTAGGGTCAGGGTCAGGGTCAGGGTTAGGCAGTTTGTGAAAGAGGCTTCAAACAGCTTGCGACTTGGTTATGTGACAGTGGTTTTGGCGGGCTTGATCAGAGATTGGATCGCGCCGCCTTGCCAGCCACCGCATGAGAACACCTTCAAACCTGGAGATTACCTTCATACCCAGCACCATGGGCTGAAATCTGGCACGGTACTCCCCCTCCCGGTAAGCCTGTGAGTCGAGATGAGGCCGGGTGAGTACATCATATAGCTCGAGCTTCCAAGCATGGGATAAGCGTGGATGGCAGCAGGCTTACCATAAGCATCTGTATTTCGCAATCTCATAGCCCTGACTTACCATCTCACACATATCTAGTCGCTCACTGGCTGGCGCCTTGTTAGATTCATAACCTATCCCCGGCATGGACAATGTGTCAGCAGGCGTCTAGCCAGGATAGCCACCGACGGGATTTCCTGAATCCAATGGCGGGAAAGCTTTCGTGACGTTCTAGAGCTTTCTCGCAGAGCACATGAACGTGCTGCGGTCGAGAGTTACGATACGGGATCCATTCATCAAGCGAATGGTAGCCGTGTTGAACGTAAGGGCGATCGTTCAGATCTCGAGAGCTTGTTAATCGTGCCTCCCCCGCCGATTGTATACCGAAAATCCGACCCACCATCCCCTGGGTCTGTTCTGGGACGTTGCCAGAAAACCTTGGTCGATGCAACGACCCTGGTGATGGTCTGCGTAACTACGAGTCCGCGTGTCCTTCATTCAGCAGACCGTCTTTTCTGAATGTGAGCCAGCCCCGAAAAGGGAACTAGCACCCCGGACGTTGAGTGGATGAGCCATTGAGAGAAGACGTCAATCTAAGTAGAAGGATCAGACATGTGAATGTGGGTTGATGGAATATGAGAGGACGACTGTTTGTGAACGGCATTGAGACTTGGAATCGAAATTAGAAACATCGTGGTCTGATCATCCATAGAGGTAACTTACGACTGACACTGTCGACATCGTCAACTTGACGGCCCGAATTTCACTCGTGAATGCCGATATAATTGCCATTCATTGCACACCGGACTACCGGAAAATCCTAGTAAAGTCTAAATAAAATAAAATCCGTAAATAAAACATAGCTATGCTTGGACCTTGGCAGTCGAGCTGAATCATTGATGATTGAGATGGTTGTTCGGGATATGAAATATGAAATTTATATGATGATATTCAGTACTAGTTGAGGCTAGCACCGAATAACAGTCCTGACTCCTGAGGAGTTATGAACCGAATGCAACTATGATGTGAAGCCTTTAATTTGACAAGCGATCGACGTTGCCGAAAAGATAGAAAGGTAGGTAGTTGGATGATTAAGTACGCGCAATGTTCCATTTGCCCATTTGCCCGTTTGCCCATATGTGGCTGTGAAATGTGGCTTGGAACGAATCGTGGCGTTGCGATGTCAAGTTGTCAACCCTTCCAGGTTGCTCCGTTCTTTCGTAATTCTTACGGTGCATGCTGCGAGTCAAGCAATCCACCACCCTCACACCACCCTGGGACTTCTCCATAGTCCAACATGTCACCTCCATGCCGTTCGACTCAAGCTCTCGCTGTCAGACTCTTTCGTTAAACCGGCGGTTATCGCCGAATAATGTTTGTCGAGAAACACAAACTCGATGCCGCCCCAAGAACCGATCGTTATGGAGAAAGACCGCTCTCTGCTCTCACCCCTCTCCTACGACGATGATGCCGTTTCCCTCCACAGCCGAAGCGAGCAGGATACTGACAGCGAGGATGACAAGATCGTCGCGGCTGCGCGGAACAGCCGGGAGCTTCGTGCTCGCGACCGCATGGTGTTAACGGAGGAGGAGGAGATGGGCCAATTGGTCATTAACTCGAGGGCCAGTGAACGCCGCGGAAGCAGTCTTCAGCGGCATGGGAGTAATCTTTCGTTACCCAACCCCATTCTCGCCTTGCGAAGCTACAGTAAAACGCGTCCTGGGACGGCGTCTTCTGATGCGGCGAGCTCGATTGATGATATACACGATGAGAAGCGACGGATCCGCCGGGACCGGCGCAGAGAGAATAGGGAGCGTATGCTCAAGGAAGCGCGTGATGGTGAGGATGGGAAGCTCATACACGAAATGGAAGGCGGCACAATGAAAGATGGAAGTTCGACTGGCGACAGTAGTGATCGCGACTCAAGCGACGAACTGGACCGTCAACACCTCCTTCATGTCTCGGGCGCAGCAAAGTCTACCAAGACGCGTAAATGGAGGAAATGGATATTGATACATGCCACCATTGCTGTTACTGTCGCTTTGCTTGCGCTGGTGGCCTGGAAGTTACTATCCGGCAAGAAACACCCTGCAACCGCCGCGCTTCGGAGCAATGGCACAGCCCTTTTCGCGCCGACAACCCTCATCATTAGTTTGGATGGTTTCCGCGCTGACTTCCTGATGCGTGGGCTGACACCACGCTTGAATGCCTTTATCAAAGAAGGCGTGTCTCCGTTGTATATGACGCCCTCATTCCCATCTGTTACGTTTCCCGTGAGTCCCTTGCTTATCTTGACGAATGCGCGCCGGTGAGAATCTAACGTCGGTCCAAGAATCATTATACTCTCGCTACGGGACTATATCCCGAAAATCACGGCATTGTCGGTAATACATTCTGGGATCCTGAAATGCAGGAGGAATTCTACTACACAGACCCCGAACGCAGCCTTAATCCGAAATGGTGGGACGGTGAGCCTTTTTGGGTCACGGCAGAGCTCCAGGGAATCCGTACAGCTGTGCACATGTGGCCTGGAAGTGAAGCACACATAAAGAACATGGATCCGAGCTTCTACGATAAGTACAATGGCCAAGAGACCTTGCCCAGGAAAGTCGACAGAATCATGGAATTCCTCGATATGCCAGGACTAGAGAACTCGGACATTGGCCCTGAAGAGTCGCGTCCGCAGCTTATCGCAGCGTATGTACCCAATGTGGACTCACATGGCCATCTCTACGGCCCAAATAGTACCGAAATTCGCGCCACGATCAACGACGTCGATACCATGCTGGATGATATCTTTCACGGGCTTGAAAAGAGGAATCTCACCGACATCGTGAATGTGATCGTCGTGTCGGACCATGGCATGGCCACGACGGACGTTAGCCGAATGTTACAACTCGAGGACCTGGTCGACATGACGAAAGTAGAGCATCTCGATGGCTGGCCCTTGGTTGGCATTCGACCCAAAGAGCCGGAAGACTTGCAAGTCCTCTACGAGCAGGTAGCTGAGCAAGCACAGTCTAACCCGAATTTCGAGGTCTATCTAACCGGAAAGGACATGCCCGAGCGCTATCACTTCAGTAACAATAGTCGCATAGCCCCTCTGTGGATCGTTCCAAAGACTGGTTGGGCGATCGTTGAGAAGGCCGAATTTGACATCGAAGATGCCAAGGCGAGGAACTTGACATACCACCCACGTGGCTTACACGGTTATGATCACGAGCATCCCCTGATGCGGGCGATTTTTGTCGCCCGCGGGCCTGCGTTCCCTCATCAACCGCACAGCAAGGTCGAACCATTCCGTACGTAGTCCCACTCTCCGTGTCTGTACTATCCTTTTTGCTTCCTCTCCGACTAACGTCCCTTAGAAAACACCAATGTGTACAACATCTTGTGTGATTCGATAGGCATGACGCCGATGCCTAATGACGGAACACTCCGGCTGCCTCTGAAGGTAATAGGACTCCATGATGATGAGCACAGGCTCGAGGAACCGGAAGATCCTGTCCCGGCATCGGCAAATGAGCAACTTGCCACTGTGACGATTACGTCAATTCTTCCATCGGCAACTTTTTCGCCGACCAACGATGCTAGTGTGGATGAATCGAAGCGACCGGAAGATCCCGAGACCTCCGAGACCTCCGAGACCTCCGAGACTCCCGAGACCCCTAAGAGACCGGAAAGCCCAACAAGCCCGCGCCCGTCTGACGAGTCCCAAGAAGAAGAAGAAAGCTCTGACGACAACGGGACAACTGATGACGGCAAGGGTGGTCCCTGGTGGGACCCGTTGAAAGAAAGTTTTGATTGGGTCAAGGACAAGTTTAATCACGCTGTCGACGAAGTTGGTCACTTTGTCGACAAAGTTACCGGTGATAGCAGTTCAGCATAAAGAAAGAGCAAGACTTTGTTTACTACAGATTTATTTCTAAATGGTTTCGGGGGTACATCTACCTATTGGTAGTTGGCGTTGTTGGTTGGTGCTTTCTTCTTGTTGGTTGTTTGTCGGGTTTGCAACTTCACGTTGAACATATTAACTAGCGCTCCCTTCGTACTTGAGAGACGAGCCCTTCGGGTCTACTTAGAAAGTAGGTACCGTTTATATATACACCATAATCTTGATTGGATAGAACGCGAATCAAACTTTCATTTTCTTCACCGGCCGTTGGGCCTCATTCTGTGGGGGGGATTGGGATTCGGATTGATCTGATACCTATCTCTTTGTCTGAAATCTGAAAATCCGCTTGGGATATCAACTAAACACCACCTCTCATCAGTGGCTAAGCCCTATGACTGACGTCCGTTAGACATTCAACCCTGCCAGACTCTTTCAGGCCGCTTTTTAAAAAGTTTGACCAAGACTCGGAAAAAAAAATTATTTCCTCTAACGTCTTGGCATGTCCCTTGAGATGAACTGAACTGGCCGAGGTTATCTAGCGAGGATAAGTAACTTGTAAGTAAGTAGGTAGGTAGGTAGGTAGTAGTAGTAGTAGTAGTAGTAGTAGTAGTAGTAGTAGTAGTAGTATATTAACGTCTAACCTAGGAGCTAAGGGAAGCTAGCTATCTGTCCAGCTGTGGCCACTTGACCCTGCGGCCAGCCGGTTTCCCCGCACCTCACGTGACCTATATAGTTTTATGTTCGGAGAGACGGTGGGGATGGTTACCCACGTGCCGCTGACAAAGGAAAGCCGTGTACTAGGTTACTAATCGCGTCTAGAGAGCGGCGACGGGGCGCGTCCCTGTACTTTCCAGAAGCCGGTGTACACGTTCCCGGCTTCTCCCCCTAGGAGGGTCTCCCTCGCTTGCCCTGGCGGTATATTCCAGGGCAACCTTCCGCTTTGCTGTTGGCACACGAAGATGTGCCCCCAGTCCACTTCCTCTCCGCACTCGCACCGCCGTATGCGGTCTGCTGGGTGCCCGAACCTTCTGTGGTATGAGGCAAAATCGCCATGTCCCGTTCTTTCTGCCAGTAGGGCTGCGAAGGCGCGTCTAGGCAGGGAGATTTCCGGGTGTTTATGCAGAGACGCCGGCCAGTCTAGGGCCCAGGGCCTGTATGAGTCCGGCTGGTGTGTTTCCCACCAATCTGTCTCCGTCTGTCGCGAGAGCTCCCTCTGCTTGCGCCGTATATGCGCGTGGGAGGCCCTATCTTTCCGTGAGGGGTGCCATGACGGCAGCGGCAGCCTTCAGAGGGCTCCCGCGTACCTGTCTGCCGCCTCGTTGCCCGGTATGCCCGTGTGTCCCGGGGACCACCAGAGTGACAGTCGTTCGCCAAGGGGGCGTGCGACCCTGCGGAACTCCGCAAAGCGGTGAGGGGAGCTGTGTGTTTGTCGGTTTAGGAGGCCCGTGAGAACCCCCGTGTTGTCTAGGCAGAGGTGGAAGTGCATGTCTTCTGACGCATATTCTTCCGTGGCCCATGTCAGGGCCCGCAGGGCGCCCGTGCATTTGGCGTCGAAGACCTCCTCTTTGTCTAACCATCCCGCTTCGTGGTGCACCTGTATCCCCCCAGCGTAGGCGACAAAGCCCCACGCTGTAGAGACGTCTTGTGACCCATCCGAGTATAGCAGGATCTCCTTGGATCCCGCCCGTGTCCGTTGTCTGGCTAGCAGCTGTGCCGCCCATTTCTTGTGCTGCGCCGCGGCTTCCTCTTTCCCCTCTAGCCTCGGGCCATGCCACGGCTCGAGGGGGGGCTCCAGGACTGGGCGGTGGATTTCCGGGGTGAGAGCGTCGATCTCCTGCACTATGGAGCGACGACGCAGCCCCGCGTCATAAGCTCTTGCCGCCAGAGGGTGGTGGCGGTCGAGGCGAGCCATCCTGACTGAGGTCATCCGTCTGATGCGGTCTAGGCACGGCTTGGCCGCTGGGGATGCCCGATTCCCGCATCGCGGCAGCGAAGGGGAAAGTGCGCCAGCATGGGAGCACCGCCCTAGCGGTAGACCCCAGGGCTCTGTGTACCTTGCCCACAAGGCCCGATGTGCCTGCGGCCACCCCGCGCTGGGGGTCTCGGACCGATTGGCGTGTTTCGCCCGGGTACCAGACGTTGCTGCCGTATGTCGCAATGGGCACGACGATCGCTTTCGCCACTGTGGACAGGGTCGCTGGGTCGGCTCCCCTGACCGTGTTCCCTAGAGTGCGTGTGAACGCTCCCACTTTGGCTGCTTTGCCTGCCCACACATCCACGTGGTGTCGGAACCGCAGGCGCTTGTCGATAAAGACGCCGTGCCGCTTACCACTACCGGGTCCTCCATGTCCTGACTCTTGCCGCAGACGTGGATGAGCTCACACTTATCGGGCTCGAAGGCAATTCCGTTTGCTGCTCCCCATTCTGTAATGGCAGCGGCCCTCATCGTGAGCATAGTCGCGTTCTGACGCGCGTTTGGCCCGTGTTCTGCCAGCCCGGTATCATCCGCGTATCCGAAGTTGTCCCTCACGCTGCCCAGCCAGAACATGGGCGCGAGAAAGAGCATGAAGAGTATTGGCGATATCGGCGACCCCTGCGGCAGGCCGCACTCCAGGGGCCTAGAGGGGGCGGTGGCTGCTTCAAAACGCAGCGCCGCTGTCCTTTCCGTCATGAAGGACCGGACCCATCTGACGACTGGGAGCTCCCAGCCCTGCTCGATGAGCCTGCCAGTGAGCCGTCCCTTCAGCACAGTGTTAAAGGCTCCCGCGACGTCCATCGTGAGTATTGACGATACCCTCCCACGTGTCGCGATGTTCTTTTCGATGTCGTGTACCAGGCACGCGACTAGGTCTGTGGCCGACCGGTTTGGGAGTGCCCCAAACTGTTGGGGCGAAATGACTCCTTTGATGATTGCCGCCGTCGCCATGCGTCTGGCCAGTAGCCGCTCGAGCCCCTTCCCTAGGCAGGGGAGGAGGGAGATGGGTCTCCAGGCCTTGACCACGGTGTAGTCATCCTGGTTAGGCTTGGGCAGAAAGACGATTTCCGCGTTCCGGAAGGCCCTGGGGTGGTGCCCTATCTCTAGGCAGGCCTGGTAGAGGCGTGTGACGTGTGGCCCAAGGCTGGGCCAGATCCTCTTGAGGAGGTCCACTCCTAACCTGTCCATGCCCGGCGCTGTGACTGTGACCCCGCAGCATGCTTCGCGAGCTTCATATTCCGAGACCTTGAAAAGAGGCTAATGAGCACCTCAGGCCGGTATCCTGCGCCGTCGACGTCTGGGTAGGGGTCAGGGATGTCGTCCCCGGCCGCCCTGACTGCCAGTATGTGTTTCGCCAGGATATCCACCTTCTCCGAGGGGTCGACGTATACTCTGCCGTTGTGCCTTAAGGGGGGCGCTCCTAGGGTGCTAAAGGGCTTCTGCCAGTTGGCTATCTTGAAGAGCTTGGTGGTGTTGTCCGCGCTCTCGATCCTTTCGCGCCAGTAGTCCCTCTTCGCCGCCCTGGCAGCGCGCCGATATTCAATGCGGCTCTCCGGGGTGAGGGTGCCGTTGGCCCGGTCCTTCGCCAGCTGAGTGCGCATAGCCGCCACGTCTCTGGGTGAACCAAGGCGTTTCTTTGTGGCCTGGGCCGCGTGGGGTCGCCGCAACCGCATAGGCGCCTTGGAGCGCCGAGACCAGCGTGTCGCAGTAGCTTTCTAGCATATCCGGGGTAGCGATCCTACCCCTGGATTCCTAACCTTGCCCATTTCAGACCTGACCGTCGCCTCCCAGATCGGCAGGTTGTCCGGTTTGATGCTTTTCCCTTGCGGGGGGGGGGCCTCGGCCGGTGGAAGGGAAGCGTGATCCGGATCGTATGGTGGTCAGACCCAGTATACATGTCGTTTTCCACCCAGGCAGCGGTTCCCGCCACGTTGTTCATGGCCAGGTCCAGCGTATTGCCTGCCTCATGGGTTGGAACTCCCCCGATGTGTTGGACCAGCCCGTGTTCCGTGGCCATCTCTGCGATTCTATCGCCAAGCTGCGGGTTGTGGTGGCTCAGCCGCACCCCAGGCGCCCAGCTCCAATGCGTCGCGTTGAAGTCGCCGGCCACTAGGGTGTCTTCCGGGAAGCGTTATTCCTCGAGCAGGGAGATCACCGGGTCATCTAGTGGGTACCGAGGTGGTCGGTACACGTTATAAATGGTGAGTCCATAGACCCACGTGCATATGATGTTCGTGGTCGGCAGGTCGACGGGGGCGTATGTGTAGCTCTCCCATTTCTTGCTTACGTATGTCATAACTTTGGGGGGATCCTCCCCCCAGTCTCCCCTGCGGGCGAAGCATTTGTACGCTGGGTGTCCTTTGTGCATCTGCCTTTGTCGCCTAGTGACCGTCCAGGG
The DNA here is from genome assembly GCA_028637585.1 of Xylariaceae sp. X187. NCBI lineage: Eukaryota > Fungi > Ascomycota > Sordariomycetes > Xylariales > Xylariaceae > Xylariaceae sp. X187. Next base: position 552,453 of record JAJIZN010000005.1, read on the forward strand.
TTCTTGAACCAGGATAATGTCGGCTTGAGCGCTATGAGCGATTGCCAACAGAGTGTCATGTGTGGGGCCTGAGTGCTGCACGTTTGCTTGCACAATCGTGAAGGCCTGTTGTCCGCCTGTGTTGCGGGTGTTGTAGCAGCGCCTCCTAGGCGTGGAGGGCTGACCCGCCCGGCGCTCATTGTCGTCGGGCATGAGGAGGCTCGGTGGTATCCGCATCGTGGCCGTGGGCAGGGGAGAGCTCCCGTCCTCGGCGCAGGTGGCTTGCCCTAGCCGCTTCAAGAATCGCTGTGTTGTCTGCGCGGGCGTCGGGCTGCGTCAGTGAGGGCTGGTGCTGGTGGGTCCATGTGGGCTGCCCGGCACCCCCCAGCGTTGGCTGGCTGGCGCTCGGCCTCGTGCTCTCCTGTGCCGGGAACAGAAGCCTACCGGGCGTGTCCACTGTGTCGCCCCGGTTCGCTTGTGCGAGCTGTGCGCGTCCCTGGTGCCGGTGGGCATCGGGGGAGGGGCAGGTTGTGTTGGGGTGGTGGGGCGGGGCAGCAGGGGGGCCGCCTGGGGCTCGTCCTCAAACTCCATCTCGTCTATGTCACCCTCTTGCTCGCTAGCCGAGGCGCTTGTCTGTGCCTTGTGGTTGCGAGCGCCCAGCTGTCGCAGGGCCTGTAGCTGGGCTTTGGTGAGCCTGATAATTCTTCCGTTCTTAACCGCCGGGCGTGCGTAACAGGCCGGCGAGTTTGCCGGGTGCAGCCCGTGGCAGTTGACACAGCGCTCTTGGCCAGTGCAAGCGCCCACCGGGTGGGCTTTGCCGCAGGTGACGCAGAGCTTTTTCCTGTTGCAGTACCTGGGGTTGTGGAAATCCCAGCAGTTGTCGCATTGTATTACTGTGACCGTGCGGGTTAGCGGCCGGGAGGGCCTGGAGCCGAACAGAGTGAGGTTTCGGCGGACCGCTTTGGGCAGGGACACGACCCAGTCGGCGGGGTCATGCTTGGACTGGGCCACCCTGTTGGCCTGCTGTCCCGTCTTAGCCACGACCTCCTCTGTGATTAAGTCAACAAGAGAGCCACCCGTTGGCACCGTGATGGGGGAAATACCAGAGACCACGTAGGTGGCCCATTCTTCGTCAGCGACCGGGGTGGCCCCGTGGGGGCCGAGCTTCTCGCCCGCCTGGAGGAGGAGTGCCGCTGCATCCTCATCCTTGCAGTTAATGGACCATCCCGTTGCTATGGCAAAAGCTGTGGGGTACGCCGCGAGCGAGCAACCCATCTCCCTGCACAGTGCGATGCGTAGGTCAGCGGGGCTCATTTGCCGTAGCGCTGACGTGTTAGTCAGCCGTAGGATAACCCTGGGCCCAAGTCTGGGCCGGTTCCGCCTTTTTCGCGATTTGCCACTGACTGTGGTCCAATCAGAGTCGTCGCCTGAGGACGTGCCTCCCTGTGACCTAGTCCCGCGTGACCTGGACCTGGATCGGGAGCGCGATCTGCCTTTTCTATTGGCTATGTCAATTGGGCTGTTGCCGGGCCTGCGCCCCCGGGCGTCAGGCCTTCCGTTCCCATTGGCTTGTCCTTGGGCCGGTGGGGTCGCTGCAGCTGCTGCGTATGTGCGGGGGGCTGTTCGCCCTTGGGTGTTGGCACCCTCCGCGGGCGAGAGGATGTTCACTCTTTTGGGGGGAGGAGGGATGCCCGCGTCCATGGGGGCTGGGCGTTTCCCGCTGTTGTTGTTGCTGCCAGCGCCAGCGCCAGCTTTGGCCAGTTCCATAAGCGCCGTCTTGATCGTGTCGTCCACTTTCTTCGCCCATTTAACGTGGGCTGGGCCTATGAAGCCAGGCGAAGAGAGGGCAGTGTCGACCGCCAACATTGTGGCGGAGATGACTTCTTTGCAAGCAATGTAGTCTTTGTCCCGGTCTGCGAAAAGTGCCAGCAGAGATCGAGCCCCGTCGTACTTGGGGGACTCGTGTAGCGCAGGAGCCCCAGGCACTGCCGAGGGCTCATTTGGCATGTGGGCAGCACCCGCGGGAGTGCTGTGTGCCATTGTCGTTGCGGTGCACGAGGCGGAAATGAACTGTGTTCGTAGGGGCGGAGGCCCAGTGTGCCGTTTGGGCTGTGAAGCCGACGATGTTGAGCAAAATTTCCTAACCAGGGAAGTAGCGGGTCCTTGCCAAGAAGTGATGATAAGTAGGTAGGTGTGTATGTAGACTAGACAGATAGATAGATTAGTGTTGCATAAACACGGTGTTTTTCGGAAAAACACGCGTTTAAAACGGACCCCCATATAAAGTGCGTTTCAAACGTTACATAATCGGCTCCCATGGCCGCAATACCAGGCATTTTTCCTTGCCACTGCAGAATCTGCGTTTTTTACTCATTCCCTATCGATCTAAACTATTTTCATCGTCTCATGACAATTGGTTGTTGTTTTAAAAAGTTGTCGGAGGCGTGTTATTGAGTGTCTTTGTGTGGGGCCGCTCACGATAGTGGATACCTACCGACACTACCGCAACAACACCTACCAGTCGACAACATCGCGACAACATCGCAACAGCGTCGCGACAACGTTATTAAGTCTGGCCATGTTGACAAACATCGATAAATTACATAACTAGGATAGGTATACCTAAGGTATGAACGTGCTACCGGTGGTATTCTGAGTCTATACCGGCCCCGGTTGTACCTGGTAACCGGGCTACGAGACCACTGATTGGTGGAAAGGGCTAAATAAGTGGGTATTTAAAGTGGAGAAATGTGCTTTTCCGAAAAACACGGTTTGAAACGCGTTTTAAACGCGTGCTATTTCTTTGCGTTTAAAACGAAGTGCAACACTAAGATAGATAGATGGGGATTTTGTAAGTAGGTAGGTAATTAGTGTAAGGTTCGCTGTAGTACTTTAGGTATTAGATAGCCTGTTGGCAAAAGATTCCAAAGTTCAAACTGAACTCCCCGAGTCACTACTATGCAGTAGATAGATAGGTAGGTAAATTCAGCTCGCTCGCTCGCTCGATAAATGGGCATTTCGTCAACGGCCAGTCACAAGTTGACAAATCGTTCGTTCGTTCGTTCGTTCCCTTTCATCATGTCACTTGGTGGTTTCCTTTGGCCTCTTTTTTTCTTTCTACATATTTACCCACATACCTGACAGGATGCCGAATAGGTACCATGTATGTAGGGTAAGTAAGTAGGTAAGGTTAGTACTAAGTCATTATCTCATACCTACCTACATACTTAAAACGTCTTGTTTTTCCTTGCGGCAAGGACCTTTGCCGGACGCCGGACGGAATGGCAAATAGGTACCTAATCCTGGGGAAGAACAAAGACCCACACATCCTTCCTCCCCCCTCGGGCCTCAGGCTCTTCCGGCCGGGGCTATCTATCTAGTCGCACGCCGGCGACACGGCGGTGCCTTTCAACGCTTGTGTACTTATAGATAGATAAATACCTACCTACTTACTTACCTACCTACCTAGGTACCTACACTATTGCGTACAGCACCTTTATTTCAATCTCCAAAAATTCCATTTGCTGTACTTAAGTACTGTAAGTTAGTAAAGATTCACCTTTGAGCAGAATACCTACCTAATATTCCACGGGATCCATCTCCGATAACCTCGCGAGGATGGCCCATCATCAGGCGGGTGGTCAGATTTCGTGACGGTAAGGATACATAAGTAGATAGATACCGGTAACTACCGTTCATTGGATTCTTTGAAGTTTGCGGGTCTGATGATGGATGGCCTGGTCCCTTGCGTCGAATGTGGTGCCCGATCCCTGTTTTTCTTTTTTTTTTCTTTTTTTTTTTAAAAAAAAAGAAAGAAATTGGGGCTGATGGAGCCGGAGATGCTTGCTGGGAAATACCTAACTACCTACTATCTATAATACATTCGGTAGATAGATAGTTGTAGTCGAACATGAAGAAGCGGTATCTAGATAGATACCAGCAGTTCGTATAGATATACCAAGAAGAATAGCTAAGAGGTACGGATCCGAAGGATGAGAACAACTTTTTTTTCAAATAACTATTAGTTACCCACCACCACGAAAAATGCAACTTGACCCGAATCTCCTAAGTATGTAGACTCATGGGGATTCATGGTACGGACGTCAAAGGTACCTTGACACTTATCGTCGCGTAAGCACTAGATAGACCGAAGCGCGCTACTGTAACGATACCTCGTGAGTCGTCGGAGTCGGCAAAGATAGGTATGTAGTTAGTGTAAGATAAGTACTTATGTTACTTACTTCCATATATTCAGGGGTCGCGTTTAACTAGGTAGCGCCATCGAAGCGTTGCCCCCTTTACAAGCACAAACACTCTAGGTACCTACTTGCACATTCCTTCCAATCCATCTAAACTAACATTAGATAGGTAGCATACCTACTTGAAACGAAAGTAATGTATCTACCTTAGTGTAGGGCAATTACTAGTTTCATTATCTACCTATCACTATTACGGGTTAACACACGATATCCACCCCCAGGTTTCCATCATCTTCAAGGTTACGTTCGGAAAAAAAAGGAAAAAAAAAAGAGGCGCGCGTGTGTCGTGTATTCTTTTTTCAACCTAGTTCCGAATTCCCAAAATAATACCTACCTACAATCTCACTGCCTCGTTTAATTGCCTAACCTTAGTATCATCTACCTACCCCAGGCCAGCAAGCTCCCGGATCATGGCGCTATGGCTCACCTGAAGGCACTCAGAGATTTCGCCCGGCTCAACAAGTTCAACCGGTTCAGCGGAGTCCGTCTCGGCCCCCTCATCGCCGCCTTCCTCTTCGCCCTCTTCCTCTTCTACACCACTGAGTTCCGTCACCGCTCGTGGTCTTGTAAGTCCTGGTCCACCTGCCTGCTGCTCGGTGGCCGCTCCCACGCCTACAAGCACTGGGGCGACGTCGACCCGGGCCTGCGCGTCGACAGCTTCGAGAAGACACTGCACGACGGCACCCTCCACTTCCACCGCCAGACCGTCGAAAACAGCAGTCCCGACATCCTCATCCTCGTGCTCGCCCAGGATGCCGACTCGTGGAGCAAGGACTACCGCTCCACGCGGCGGAACATCTACGACTTCTTTGACCTGCTCGTCTCCACCGACCTGGACTTTAAGAACGTGGCCCTCGGCCTCATGACCTCGTCGCGCGAGGAGTATGATAAAGCCGTGCGAGCCACCGAGAGACTTCCCTTTGCGCGTGTCGCGCTGTATTTCCGTGAGGAGACGGGAGGACACCATTCCGCTTACGCGGACCGGAATAAGCCCCGCGTGCAGCTCGAGCGACGGGCCAGGATCGCTGGCTTGCGGAACTACCTCATGCTACGCACACTGCGTGACGAGCAACACATCGTCTGGGTCGATGCCGATATCGTCGATATGTCCCCCGGTATCGTGCAGACGATGATGGGCCACGCCGACAGACACCAAGGCGTCGGCATCATGACGGCGCTGTGCACGCAGACGCGTAAACACAACTACGACAAGAACGCCTGGGCCTTCAAGATTTCCGGAACCGGAACCGCAACCGTGGATGAAAAGAAGGAAGAGGTCAGTGCAGATGGGAATGATAAGAGGAAACTCGATATCATGGGCGCCATTAGCGAGGACCAAGTGAGCGCCGCCGTGCAGAAACTAGGCGAGCAGCGCGTCTACGTCAACGAGCTCATCGAAAACACGCACGATAATGACCTGCTGCATGTCGATAGCGTCGGCGCCACCATCCTGTACCTCCGCGCCGGTTTAGTCCGTCAGGGTATCTCGTTCCCGACGTATAACGTCGTGGGGACGACTTGGTCGCAGCACGGGTGGTCGGGCATCGAGACGGAGGGTCTCTGCTACATGGCCTCGCAGCTCGAGGGTGGCGGCTGCTTCGTCCTTGGCGGGAATCATCAGGTGAGACATGCCGATATCAGCTGAGAAGACTTGAGACTTGAGACTTGCAAGCCCTACAGGATATACATTACCTTTGTACACTATAAAGAAGCCGAGGCCTTCCCCTTACCCCCCTGGTGTTGTTTAGCGCGCTTATGATATGTAGAATAATGAACCCCCCAACCCCTTAATAGAATAGAGCTCACGATTTTCTTGAAAAAAACAAACCTCTTTGACTTCGAGAAAAGACTCGAGGTATCATGGGGCTGAATCGACTCGACTCGAGACTTAATGTCCATTTTGTCATGTGATAATCTCGTAACACCCTCACCAGGCATACCATGTTCTGAGGGGCGTTTGAATTGCTTGTCCTTGGCGCGTTGTCTGCCTATCCGTTCCTGGCGTCCAAGTCATGACTGCATAAGCAGTCTAACCTAGACGGTCCTCACGTCTATCCCATGTCAGCGTGGATTTTTCCCCCGGATCCCAGGCACCTTTATAGTCCAATAAGTCGGGGATAAGAAACGGTCTCATTGGTGGCGAGTTGCCTGGCGTTGTCCTGGTAAAGAAGTATTCATCCCCCTTGCCCTCAGAGCTTTGGGTCTTGATAGAGTCGGGCCGGATGCAAGTATACGCTGCAGGAGCAACGCAGTCCCCGAGACCCATCGGTAGCCGAAAGTCAAATCCAGGCTCGTCGACAGTAACCAATGGCCTATCCTATCTTATTCCGTGATAACGTATCATTCATGGTTTATGTAGGTAGGCCTCCCGTGCTACTCGCCCCATCTCACCTCATGCTCAGGAGCATCGGAAACTATGTGTGTAAAAGTTCTGCTTCGTTGCCCCAGTTGGTATGTAGTACAGCATGAGACTGCAAGTTTCGTTACAGACCACTACACTACGTGGCTTTGCACTTCATTTCATTTCATTTCAGGCTGGGGCTGGGGCTGGGGCTGGGGCTGGGGCCAGGGTCAGACTGGACGTATAATTCGGAGGAAATACCCAAGTAGGTATTTAGTTTCTGTATCATATCATGAGTAACCAGGCTGGAATCCTCGGTAATGCAGCGTAGCGATCGACATCATGATCATTTCAGGCCAGCAGCTGTGCCACCACCCGTACAGGTAGGTCTCACCATGTGAGTATCGTCTAAGCATATGTGCCCAACGGTGAAAAGGAATGCGACCATCTCCTCCAGCTCCCCCCGCCACCGCATCGTGGGATTCAGAAATCCATTTGTTCATCTAAGCGAAAGCATAGGCACTCATCGCTGGAATAAAGGGGAGATATGTGGTCAAGAACAGATCACGATAGGGGAACAGTTTAATGTCAGGTTAAAGCGTTCAATTAGTTTGTATGACTGTGGTATGATAAAAGGCATTTAGACCCCAGTGTCTGAGATCGATCGATGCGGTGATACTGTTGAGACCCAAGGAGGGCAGGTGGGAAACATGAAGCCATAGCGAAGAGGAGAGATAATTCGAGCTGGGTGACTAGATGCGAGTACATGTGCTGCACATGTTCAAAGCTTGGCAGTTCGGTGGCCGAGGCTCTCCAACTGGAATTCTTCTGACCTATGATAGGCAGGGCAACGCAGGGGTTTGCAGGGCGGCGAGGTATTCTTTTTTTCAGCCCGCAACGCTGGTGGCCGCGGTACACAGACACGCACACGAGTTCAGTCAGAATCAGAACTGCCCACCCCCAATCCTCGGATTCCGGCGATCTCGCTTACGTCGCAGGGGCCCATATGCAACACATCATGCTCTGGGATTGTGCCGCCGGGTGTTGGGATCTGAATGCCAACAGTCTCTACGGTGCCGGGATACTGCGTGCGATGGCCCTTCGAGCTGACGTCTTGCGTGTCCGCAGCAAAGATCAGGCCGAATTCGCCCCCGGAGACGTATGCACTTGTAGTCTTGTCGTCGGGAAGCGTGATGAAGGCCAGACCAGATGTGAAGATAACCCACCTGATGGAGGAGATTAGTTAAGAAAATATATATAATGAGCAGAAACGAGACCCGATGGCAAGGGGAAGCCTTACTGGTTGTGCGGGGCATTGTGCACGCCGCCGTCGAATTTTGCGGGGAGGAGACTGTAGGATATGTTGGCGACCTCGCCGAGTGTCACCTGCGCTGAACCTGCGGTTCCCGGTTCATCAGAGACGACGAAGGGGTTGTCCAATTGCCAGCACTCGAGGGTTGACGAGCCATGCCGCGCACCGATGGCCGTCACGTTAAGCTTCAGGGAGGCTACATCGCACACCACGGACAGAACAGATAGTAGTAGAAAAAGGCCGCGCATTCTTCTTGTCGTCATTAATTTATTGTCTTACTGTCCCGTACACCCACTACAAATGTCGGTAGTGTCGGTAGTGTCGGTAGTGTCGGTGATATCGGTACCCGGAAGAGTGGGTGTGTGATGGTCGTCAAACGGTGTTTTGTTGTGTTTGTTGTGTTTGTGTGCTTGCCCACGGCGATGCTATTCGTTGGAAGAGGTGAATGGAACGCGTAATCGACAATGACGAACGAGAGACAAACGAGGGACGAAGTCCAGGCCTGCCCTTTTTGTACCCTTTTGCACAGTACAGCGAAGCATCCGCCCACCGACTCCGAGCCGATCATCGCGGCAGGTGCCATTCATCGTTCATTCCTTGCGATGGGGCGTGAACATAGCTGAGCTGGAAGCAGCAGCTGGCGGCAGCAACAGCAGAAGCAGGAGCAGGAGCAGGAGCAGGTCCAGGTCCAATAGGCCCGGCTAGAACGAGGTTGAGATAAAGTGGAAACCGCGAGTGATAATACATGACAGCTGAGCAGGAATGAGCGTTGGGAATGGCGCCTTGCTGGAATGGAAGTTACAACTCACCAATTAGTAACTATGAGTTTCTAGTGTATGCACTGTATTAATCAATTCCAGGAGCAACTGATCCCTATAGATAGATCAGATTAGATGAATATCGCGTTCCTGAATCGTTCACCATACGCCATGATCCCGTCATGGTTTCTATATTGTCTTATAATACCTACTGCAGAGTATGACTGGATAAGCGTGTCCGATTGAATAGAACCGCTCACCTTTAAGACATTGAAGTCAACTCTAGTGATAACGTGAACGTTATCTCATTCAACTTGCTTCGTCGGTAGACTATCTACACATTGCATATACATACATGACTCTTCCTTTGTTGGAGGTCTGCATGAAGCTATGAATTTCATTTCAATAGTTCTGCTATCTATGTATGAGATCCAACACTCTTTAGATAGACGATCGTCACGGCCAACTAACAATCCTGCCTTTGGGCAGCTTTCTTGGAGAAAACTCACTAACGGTATTGGTAACTGGAGCTATCTAGAACTCTCCCTTCATGATTGGCCGGTGTGCTACGACGGGTAGATCTACTTCCATACAGTATACCTAAGCCCGACGCCAATCAAGTGTCGACACTTCTCTTTCATCAAGATCCCAAATGCGCTTCGCAATTACGTGTATGCTAGCCAAGTTCGAAAGGTAGAAGCTTCCATCAGTAGCGTACTAACCTATGTAAGTATTTAGTAAGTAATTATATTAAGTGGCCACTCGTTCAGTTACCGAACCGAAAAATCATATCATGACCTGGCAGTCTCCCAGTGTCTGTGATTATGTTGTATCGTTGCTATCTGCACTCTGCCGAGATCAGCTATGCATAGTATACATATTATTTTCATACTGTGGGCAATCGTCACCTCGATCCTGCCTCGAGTCGTGTTCTTGGCTGTGAACCACCAGCCAGTAGGGACCTACATCTGTACTCCTCGCTGTCCCTTTCTACAACATCATCATTTCGAAGAGGACGTTACCTGCAGCCATGGTCGATACCACCATCTATCACGAGAAGGACCTGGCCCCTAAAGTAATGCCATGTATAAGGCCGGCAGCGAGAGGGTGTTACGATGCGTCTGTCTGCGGATGATCGCGACAGACAACGTATTGCAGTCAGGTAAGGCAGTACGGTAGCCGGAGCTGAGCACAAATCTCTCATAGAGGTCTAACTCGCCAAGTCCTGGAGTCGCCTTGACTAATTGGCGGGCGCGAGCGCGAGCGCGGCAGCAATAGGCTATTACTCCGTCAAATTAGCCAATTGCCCAGACGACTGCGAGTAATTGGTTCAGAAGACAAGCAACAAGGGCACATAATATGATGCCTACATACTACTCGGATGTGGCTGCTACTCAGGGCTGATCGCCGACCGACCTATCCGTACAGACTATCTCAGACACAATTGACGCCACCCCTCCTCGCTCTAAATACCAAGCGCTGTTAAGTGTGGAGGCTGACCGGCACTTAAGTCTACGATATAACTTTGCTTCATCTCTACTTGCGGACGGAGGAGTAGGTACATACTTGAATGGCTCAATGCTCCATCTTGTCTCATCAGTGCTCATCGCAGCAGCTGCTTTTCCATTTACTGATCCTCAATGGCGGGGGAGGGTACGGGCATCAGTGCCTTAGCTAGGGCTGAGGCGCCCATAGGCTCAGCAGTGGTGATAGGAGTCATGCTGCTTTACATTACGATCTGCACCATCTTCACGTTCGCGAGACTATATACCAGGCTTCGCATACATGAACAGCTCTGGTGGGACGATTGTAAGTATACCACCCCTTACTCACCCTGTCTTAAACCTTGCAGACTGTTGACCTGAAGTGTCAATTCGCAGGGACAATGTTTTTTGCGTGGATCGGCACCATTGCCTTCTGTACGCTGCAAATCGTATGGACCAACTATGGCGCCGGTGTGAATATTGGGAATGTTCCGAATGACAAGTATCTGATCTTTCTAAAGGCAAGCTGAACCCAATTCATCCTGCCGTATCGGCCCTCAATTGACTCTGCGTTAAAACTTTTCGCCCTCAGATCTGGCTAGGAAATCAGATGGTCGCTCGTATCTCCATCTTCTTCGCCAGGCTTTCCATTCTTCTGTTCTACATCCGTGTATTCTTCCCGATAGGAACGACCAAGACCGTGTTCTGGTGGGTCATACAGGCCGTCATTTGGCTCAATACTCTTTACTGCATCTCGCTTATCCTGGTGTTGTCGCTCCAATGTGTTCCATACCACCTGCCATTTGGCAGTAGTTGTGTCAATCAATGGTTGGTGCTGATAAACGCCTCCGTCATCAACATAATAAGCGACGTCGCCGTTCTGGTCATCCCCATTGCCTCCATTGTGAAACTCCGAACGACCAAGAGAAAGAAATGGGCCATCTGGGCCCTGTTTGCCTTTGGTACGCTAGCGCCGCTGGCAAGCATCGCTCGACTCGCGTACCAAATCCCCGTGGCAAATGGAATGAACAAGACGGTCATATATCCGATTGTATTGATCCTCGCGACGGCGGAGCAGACTGTGGCTATGATAGTTGGATCCGCGCCGATAGCGAGCGGTATAATCATCCGACTACTACGGCGAAACCAAAAGATACCCACTGCTCCCACGAACAGGACGTTTTCGCAGATCATATGGCCGGCTAGAGAAGCCAGGATCAAGCCGGCCGGATTTACCTCTGGAGGAAACCCAAGCCCACTATCCGTACGCCACGCGCCCATAACGACAGGTAGCACCTATGCCCTGCATCCCAGCATGATGGATGGGCATCATGATGGTGAGAGCGAAGATTGCCCGGAGATGGCAAGCAGAACGATGTCTAACGTGAACAAGGTGACAACGTTAGATAAGGTTTGGGGGAGCAGCTATGTCTAGTCGGTCGGCGGATTTATGTCGAATTCAACAGTTAAGCAGACTCGTCCACAAGTCACTTGGAGGCCTATGGTATTTTTAATATCCAGAGCTATGGGTTATCTATGTTGCAACAAGACGAACGAAAAGAAAAGGGAGGACACCACAGCGCATAGAATGAGAAAGTGTTTACCCATCGACGAAGTTTCCACACAAATGGCAACGCTTGGAAAAAGATCCTTCCTATGGAGCAGTCAGCTCTCCCCATTACCAGGAAACGCGCATATCACGACCGGTCTAGCATACTACTCAGGCGTCCAGTGACGCCAATTTTCGGACCTCCGCGTACAGCGGGATGGTGGCCTACGCTGCATAGCACTTGGGTCAATCTTGGGGCAAAGAGGCACACTTTTGCAAGCATACGGCGTCTGCTACCGAATTTGGGATATAATTGCAATCTTCCGGTGCAGATACTAAAAAGAAAACTATGATGTGGCCTCCAAGGATGACGAGAATGCCCATCAAAACCAAGTTCGAACACTTAGGCAATCGGATATACGAGAGAAAGGGATATATTGGTGTTTCTCCCGAAAACAATCTCAGCCGGGGGTTAACCATGGGAGGCGGAAAAGAAGAGAAGCAAAGGACCAGTAACATCCAACAGATCCTAGAGACGAAACAATATTCCCGGACTGGCTTTTCGCGCGACAAAAGAGACCTCCTTTTTAAGAAATAGAAGAGGAAAAGAAAACCTCTCCTTCACCATGACGGCGATGAAAACGGCCAGTGAATCGGCGGCGAAAGCTCCGCCTCGCGGCATAGCCTATGTGGACTGTGATGGGACGGCCGTGCGTATCCCCCAAAAAACCAGCTGTTTTCGCAAGAAAAACCCTTATTCTGGCCATATCGATCCTACCGTATACTGTGCCATGGTGCTGTTCCATACGACATGTGGTTCGAGAAGTATGTAACGATGAGGGTATTTGAGCCTCAGGAGACAGAAGCCATGTCCGCTTTGCGAACATGTTATCCGGGCAGCGAAAGGTGCAGCGAAAAGGAGTGGGGGAGCGCCTCGAGAGTGAGACTTTATTCGAGTCTCAGGAGGTGCAAGCCATGTCCACTAGCAAACATGTTATCCAAGCAGCGGAATGGTGCACTGGGTTTATAGTGTGGCCCACCTCGGGAGGTAGGGGGGCTTGTGTCGACAATCAGCAACGAGATTGGGTTCAAAGCGGCCGTAAATCAAGCAAGGTTGAACATGCTTTGCACAGTTGCCACTGCCAGGTGCTATTATGGCCATTGCGCCATGACGGGCCGCGACCATAAGGTCGAGTATCGTTGGGCTTACATCATCGAAAGGTAGTTGCGCCGACAGGATGGCTGAGGAATCAGGATCCATCTCTCTGGTTCTTTCGAAGATTGAGATAGTAGTGGGGGGAAGCGCTTCAAGGCTGGTTGAGCCGGGCTAGGATGGCAGCGGTCTCCTGTTGGACTCTCGCCAGGCGGACTGCTTCGGTCTGCGGCGACAATGGCGTCCAGGGGGTATGCAGATCTTGCTGGAAGCTTGAGAGACTGTGTGCTTGGAGATGTTGATCGTCGGTAGGGTGAGAGGTGTAGTGGTGGTCAGGCTTGGGAGGTGTTTGGCTGGTGATGCTGGGTATTAGCCATTGCTAGTATTGCACTGGCTCGGGTCAGGGGTTGGGGACTCACCCGTGGTATTGCGACTTGTTCGAGGTCGACGGCATAATGGAATGTGAGTGATTGTGTGAATGGATGGGCAAGAAGTTACCGATCAAGGCTGAGCAAGGGCGGGATGGTGTTCATTAAAATAGAGACGGGCAACACCGATCGATCATGTCTTGTTCCAATCAGTTAATTTGAGCCGCACCAGACTAACAAAAGCAACCGTACTAGATAGATTAGACTGTCTCTCTAACGGATGAGTGTGACTGTATGAATAGGTAGTAGTAGACAAGAAGTTAACGAAGGGAGTAGAAGATGGACGGGATAAGGTTCATTGAAATAGAAACGGGCAACACAGCAATGGATCGGTTCATCTCTTGTTTCTATCCCAATATGTTGCTGTATTTTGAGCCGCAATGGTCTTGGTCTGGTCTGGTCCAGGGGGGGTGGGGGGTGACTAACATCGACTTTCCCGCGGCGGGTTATGTGAATAGGTGGGTTAGGTGAATAGAGGTTACGCGTTTCGACATTCGAGAAGAGAACATAGAGATCCACCTAACAACCTATAGAGTGCGATGACTCTTCTGGAGAGTTTCGAGGGAAGCACAGCCCCACCTACCTGCTTCTCTCTCTCTCTCTCAACTCTCTCTCTCTCTCTCTCTCTCTCTCCGCGTCTCTAAAAGGTTAAAAGGTAAAAGAGAGAGAGAGAGAAAGAGAGAGAGAGAGAGAGAGGGAGAGGGAGGAAAAGGGGTGGAAAGATAGATAGAAACTTGGGGGATTAGACCATTCGATTGCCTTGTTTTGAAGATTCTCTTCTTAAACGGGCGGTATACGGAAAAAAAGAAGAAAGATATGGAGGGATTGGTGTATCCGTTTTAATTGAGGAAGGGGTTTAAACAGTGGGGTATGTAGGTAGGTATGTAGGTAGGTAGGTAGGTAGGTAGGTAGGTAGGTATGAAGGTAAGGTAGTGTGGGTAGTAGGAGGGAAGAAGGGAGGGATGGATGTCGGCTCGGCGGAGAGGAGGAGGCGGGGGGGGGCCCCGCACGGCATACATGAAGTTCGATACCGGGATTACGTTACCTTACCTTACCTTACCTTACTTTTTGATGTTGGTTACCTACCGGGGGGAGGTAAAAGGTAATGGAAGATGGATACTGGCTTGAGAAAGAGACCAAAAAAAAAGAAAAAAAAAGGGCCCCCCCTATGTAGCAGGAAACTCTGGCAGAAGGATTTCACATATGACGTCCTCGTGGTTATTGACTACATATTTACATGTAAGGAAGGAGTGGGATGAGAGATGATTATTAGTTTTCCTAGGAGAAGAGGGAGTCCCAGTCCCCGTTTACAGTGCCTATTAATTATTATTATTATTTCTTTTTTCTTTTTTTCTTTTGGCAAGCTGGAGATCAAGTCAAAGTCGGTAATCATGGACCGGAGAAGAAAAGAAGTCCGCCAATATTAGATGAGAGCCGGTGGTAAGCAATGACTGGCTTGACTCGGGTTCATGGACCTTTGGCCTGTCTATACTTGCTTCAAGCCGATTCTGATCTCCTCTCTCAGCTGGCACGGGCTGTTTCCGGATAGTTTTCTACCTTTCAGATAATCATGGATATTTCTACAAACCATGGAAAACGTGAGAAGTGACGAATAGCGCAGTTTAAAGATCGGTAAAGAGCCGCACTCTCGACTGGTCGAAAGGATGCCGTGTGTGGGGGTGAAGTTATGTAGGTAGGTAGGTAGCTAGGTAGATAGTAACCGGGGAGGATACTTTTACCTCCAATCATGCCCGTCGAAGGACATTCATCATCTGCCCGGTAAAATTTACGATTCAAAGGGCGGGAATTATTCCCACTGTTTACAGAATAATTAGAGTAGAGAAAAAAAATAGCAATGTCGGAGATCTCTAAGTTACTAGGTAAGGTTTCAGATCTTGAACGATGCCATCTCTTGAGAGATCGGGTAGATCGGATGGGAAACTATCTAATGTATGGCGGACGGGAAGGCCCCTCCCTTCCCTTCCCTTCCCTTCCCTCCGCTCCGTTAAAAACCGTCCGGATAGATTGCCGAAAACCAAAGGAAAAAAAAGCCCGTCGGGAAACCGTTCGTTTCCAATTTCAGAAAAACGGTTCGCGCACCGGATGCATTCCCCCCCCCCAACCCTATCGGCATTTGAATCATTGGCATTTCTATGAGTCAAAAAAAAAAAAAAACCTACCTACCTACCTAAGTTACGAAAGGTACCTTAAGGCAGCAAGCAAACCCCGAATAAATCATCAGATCAGACCAGGCATGCATGCATGTATTCATTCATTCACTCATTCGTTCGTTCGTTCCGCAGAGCCGCAGAGTCGCAGAGTCGCAGAGCCGCAAAAAAAAAAGAAAGCGTATGTACACCGAAAAGGAAAATGAAGGGGGAAAAGAAAAAAAAAAAAAAAAAAGCGGATATCTACCTAGTTCTTGTCTTGAATTGGGCGGGGGGGACTCCTCTATAATGGATGAGTGAATGAATAAATGAAAGAAACCGTTGCTCCGTTTATGAGCCAATCAATGCAGGCCACGATAGATCAGGGGAGGGTAATGGTAATGGTAAGGGTAAGCCCCGTATACGGCTTGCTTACCCTCCCTCCCACTCTTTCCTCTGACGGGATGACCTGATGATGAGCCATAATGATGATAGGATGAGATGGGATGGGATGAATGAGGTTGTATCGTAGCGTGAGGGGCTTGGGGATCGAGATGTGTGTTTTGCTTTTTTTTCGCTTTATTCAATGGGGATGCTGCTCTTTCCATTCTCATGATCGGGTAGGCCCGTGAGGTGAGGAAGCCGGAGGCGGAGGCGGAGGCGGAAAGTCCTATGTTAGCTCTATGCGGGAGTGCGGCACAGTCCAATGGGGGCGGTATAGTGTGTAGTTTGCAACAGGACAAGTGTAGACGCTTCCTTCACTCATCACGTGGGATTTGTTGTGAGAAAGCCATGGGGATGGATAAGGTGACGCCGTGAGAGTGAGAGTCGATAAGGTTGTTTCGACTTGGCTCGACGCATATTCGATGAGGGAAAGGTATGCTTCGTGGAGAGGACTCGGGCTGGGCGTAGTCTACCAGAGAGAAAGTACATAGACGGACTCAGCCATTCAGAAAAATGCCTGTTTAAAACATATCTAAAACGAGAAGGTAGGAGGATGGGCTTGGTAAACTTTGCCCACTGAGCGCCTGAGAACAGTTTTTTTTAGGAAGAAAACAAAGTTCACAACGAAGGGAAGGGAAACATCAACAGCTTTTATATGAGGGCGACCGGCTTTGAGGCATCCAGGAAGTGGTCCTACCTACATACTCCCCTCCCCTCCTGACCCAAAAAGGGCGCGTAAATTCCGATTCTATTCGATGGGGAGGGGGCAAGGCAAGTGTTCTTCGCATTGTTTTACTTGTCCGACCCATACCAACTTCTTTTTTTTCCCTTTTCTGTAGTAACCAAACACGATACGCTGTGAAGGGCCCAGGAGAAGGAGTGAGATGAAGAGCTGTGACAGCCAATTGGATAGGAGTGTCATATGCGAGTGAGATTTCAAAGCGATAGATACATAAGTAATTAACGCCCCGAATTCGCGCATCTGCAACTCGATGGAAATGGATCCATAAGCTTACGCCTTTCTCGTACTGACATCGAAGAGAAACAAAACAAGCATGGAAGGACAAGACAGTAGACAGTGGGAGATCGGATTAGTCCAGAGCAGACGGAAGGGTTATTTCGTATGTTACCACGCAGTGAATTTCACCACGCGATGAATTTCACCATGCGAGCATGTATAACACGTGAAAGTCGGACTGTTCAAGTAGAGCTGAAGTCAAAACCGTCATTTCATCGGATGAGATAGGTGTGTAGGTAGTCCAGGTATTAGTGTTAAGAATCCGTCAACCGGGTAATGCGGCAGGCCGAAATGAACGCGACGCAATTGGCAAGTTCAAAGTCCGATTTCCGTCAGTAAACTCCGTGATTTCGAAAGCCGCTCCGGAAATCGGCAGGCCATGCTCGGCAGCTTCGGGGGGCTTGCGCAAGCCTTATCTATCTAGGTTTTGCCTGCCTGCCTGCCTACGCCCCCAGTCTACCTATTCCCTATTCCCTTCGAATCTCACCCACGCCGCGAATCTCTATCTGGTACGGTAGGTATGATATGATGCGACTGATCATTTTCACCCGTGTCTTTAAGCTTTTACTTTTACTTGACTCTGGGATTCCAGCATATTATATATATAATATCTTCTAAACTTGCGCGAGCCAGGTAACTTATTACCTACACTTTCAGCTCTCTCTAGGGCACCTCTCACCAAATGATCATGATCATGATCACAGCATGAATGACTGAGCTGCACTCACAACTGTGAAAAGGATACCCGTAGTAACGCTCCATTAGTACTGCGCCATATAATTACACAGGTCAACCGACTCTATGGAATTTCTATAAACACACTCCCAACTCCATGACACCTGCTTTCCTACGTAGGGAGCTGCCTACCTAGGTAGCTACTTACTCACTCTTCTATACAAGCGTAACCTTGACCGGAACCCCATCCAGCGGCCGATTCGTCGCTCCACGCCTTAATTTCAAAACTTCGTCTCATCCCTCATCGATTCATCGGCCAACGCAAACTCGAATTTCCCAACGAGTGCCGCGAGTATGATCGCCAATTCAGATCTCGAGAATGACTGCCCTATACAGCTCCTGGGTCCATGCAAGAAAGTCAACGTCGCGTAGTTGCTTCTCGTACCGGTTGTCTTGGTAATGGGGTTTTCGTCATCGTGGAATAGGTCGTTTTGTGCCTGTCTCGATGCTTCTGAGAGATAGCGGTCGGGATTAAAGACGTGCGCGTCGTCCCCCCAGAGAGATACGTCGTGATTAGTCGCGCGCGGACATATGGCTATCTGTGTGCCGGCCGGGATTACGGTTCCGTTGATGGGCGTGTCCACGATGGCTTCGCGGAATGTAATCGGCACCGGCGCGAAGTAGCGCAGTACTTCGAGGCAGACCGCGTGAAGGTAGGGCATGTGAGAATCGATGATCGTAGCCAAGTCCTCGATGCCATTCTTGGGCGGCGCCGACGACGAATAATCAGGAGGAAGAGAGGTTCGGATCTCTTCGCGCAGTCTCGCTTGCATTTCGGGGTTTTTGCTGAGAACGTAGATGGCCCAAGTCAACGCCGTGGCGGTAGTCTCGTGACCGGCCGCCAGGAAAGTCAGAAGCTGCTCGATCAGTTCATTCTCTGTGAAGCCACCGTAGGAGAGCGCTACGGTTAATATATCCCTCTCTGTCTTGTCGGCGAGTTCATTCTGGAGATCGGCCTTCTTTTGACGAATGAGCTGGCGGCAGATCTCGCGAAGGCTATGTGCTGCTTGACCGAGCTCAGCGTACCTCTTGAGAGGCAAATATGAGATGAGCCATTCAGGTACGCTGCACGAGCGAAGAAGGAATATGTAAAATTCCTGTCTCGACGGAGTAAAGACCGTCTTGTAGATCTGCCGCAGGGTTCTGTACTTGCTGTCTTCGTTCCGGACGGAATCAAAACTCTGCCCCATGCCGGTGACGAAGATGATGTCCAGGGTGACCTTGCTCGCCCATTGGGAGATCTCCACAATGAAGGGCTCCTTGTCTGTCTTCGATGCGGTAACAACCTGGTCCGTTAGGGATGCGACGGAATGACTTGCAATCTCCCACATTAGCCCATATAGACCCTTTATATGTCTGTACGCGAAGGCAGGCAGCAGCGTCTTTCTTTGCAGCTTGTGTTGGTCTCCTTCAGCCAGCAGGATACCCATTCCAGCGATAGGCCTGAGCGCAGTCACGACGGCGTTGGGTTTCTTGAATTGATAGCTCTTCGTCGTGAGAACCTCGGCCAGCGCCTCCGGCGCAGTCACGATGATTCGCTCCCAATTAGCTAGTGTTCGGTACCGGAAAAGACCATGGCTCTTGTGTGGGATTTTGGCCAACCTGTTTCCGAGTTAGTCCGACATGAGACGGCGTGTAAGAGAAATATCTAAGGAAACCCCATATCACGAGTTATGTGATGTGATGGGAAGGAAAGGGGAAGGGAACCAACGTACCAGTCGCTCTGGGGTACTCCCATCGGCTCAGCCCATAGACGAAGCGATTCTCGACTCCACCAAGACCCGCCATCGACAGTGGGAAGATGCCTCAAAGGCGAGAACAGGTTCGGGTAAAGTACAAAGCTGTACGTAGCCCACAACAAGAGGCATGAGACATATACTCGGAAGAAGACACCAAGATATGTGGTTGACTCGCTCGATTTGACGAGAGCATAGGACAGTGCTGCAGAGAAGGCAAGCACTGTCGTGCCTGAGATCCTCAACATATTGAATCTTGAAGAGGCGGTTCAACCACGCCAGGAGTATTTTGGTCGGGGGTTTGGAATATAATGGATCAAAGAAAGAGAAGGACGGCAACGATATACACATCACTACCCAGTAGGACTGTAGTGCGATGGACAAATGGAGCCCATTAACCTAGTGACTTAGGATGCTCTAAATTAGGTAGTTTGTTCGATTTCAAACTGACATCATTTCCTGGCTTTACCTATACCTCCCTACCTACCTATCAGTATTGCTCGGTTGGCCACGAGGGGTTCATTTATAGTACGTAACCTCGGCCAGGAATTCATATCTACCCAGCGGATTCCCTCGGTGATTCATGCTCAATGGGCAGTCATGGTAATTGAGATGGTATGCCCTAATTTCAAGTCTAGGTCAGCATGTAGCCAACCGTGTGTGCGTGTGTGCCTTCTAAACTGCATAGAATTAGTCCTGCGCAATGGAAACGATCCCGAATGTGAGCGGGAATGGTCCCGCATTTGGTGGGTAGGAATTCCGTGGTCATCTTGCCAAGCACTTGATGGCCGAATGCTGATACTGATACCTAGGTATGGTAGGTGTCTCAATGCCCCGAACGTAAGTAGCGCCGCGAATGTAAATAAGTAGGGAATGCACTACATAAGTAGCAAGCAAGCGGCACGTAGCGTTAGGTGGTGTGGCGTGTACAACTTGTGATGTGAGGGGATTCTGGTCAAGCAGTATCGTGACTACCTAGATAGTTACCTAACCTAGTTCATCGAAGTGGGAATAAACTGTCCGGAGATCGGAATGCCTACGTAACCAAATTCCCATCATCCCATGTACCATTTAGTGCGGCAGTCGACTGGCCAATCAAATCCAGTTGACATAACCTGATCGGGCTCGCTGAGTTAGACTATTAGTACCTAGTGTCGAGGAGTCCGGATTTCGGAATGCTTATCTAATACGGAGCGGGGTTCGCAAAGCTTGGCGCTCATGATCGCGGGTCGCGTCATCTCACAAGTTCCCGCACATCAGCAACTCCCTCTTAACTACATGGACGTGGCTGGCTGTCTTTTCGGACTTCGAATAATCGAATTGAGCAACTTTAATCATACCTGGCACCTATGCGATAATCTACATACGTAGTAAGTATAGTACCTCGTAAATGAGTCCATACGGGAACAACTCCGGACGCAATTTAGGCTAGGTAGTCGACCGCTTACTTGCCCATATCTCCTCATTCAATCCAGCATGCTGCCTCTTACCACCATGACTCAACTCAGCGGCACATCATGATCCAAGGTTGACCAACGCCCCAGCTGCTTCACTCACACAACACCCATTTAAAAGTCTTCCTCCTCCGCAGTCGTCTTCTCGATGACGTAGTACCTGTCGCGACCCGTTTTCGGGTCCGTTTCGTGTTCGACTGCGCCAGACATATTAGATCCTATCGACGGAACCGGCAGAACCGGCAGAACCGGCCGTGGAATCTCCAAGGAACAACGGAAATGAACTTACGAGCAAGCTTGTTGATGTGTCCAATGACATTCTCAATGTAGGAGTCCTTCTTGTTCCGGTCTTGACGTCCCAAATCCTTCACCCATTGGAATTTGCCGAGTATATGATATACAATGGCGATGAAAACCACCACTCCGATGGAGTACGCCCAGATCACAACGGCCGTAACGACATCAGTATAGCCGCCCTGAGGCGTGACGCCCGTCCCGCGGCTGCCAGTCAACCAACCAAAGATACAAAAGAGGGTGGCTATCACGTCCACACAGAAAATGGCACCGACCAATTGCCAGGAGGGCCAGGTCCGTCCGCCTCGGGTTATGAAGATGAGCCAGTTTTCTGTCAAGGCCACCTCGAGAAACAAGACCCCCTGAACGGAGCCGTAGTTTTGAATTATGCCGCCGCTGGATAAGAACATGGTGCCGCGGACGATCCATGTTGCCACTGCGAGTAGGAATCCCAGAATCACACTGACGACCCAGATCCTCTTCAGCTGCCACTCCACGGGTCGGGGCTCGACATGCGCATTGTCGTATGCGACGGCGACTGTGGCTAGGTCTGCAAAGAGGGCAATGAAGACGATGAGATCAGGCTGGATGGTCTCGTTGATGATGATCATGGATGTCGTCAGGTAGATTTCGAGGTGTATGCACAGAGCGATACGGTATTCTACGTATGCTTTCATTCGCTGGAAGATCTATTTTGGCCGTCAGCTTACTTTCCCTGTCGCTTCATCTTCCAAACTCTTACGACCGGAAAAGAATCGAATGTCAAGCGCGAGTGCGAGTGCGAGTGCTCTGCGATGGGGGAACGGCTCATCACTCAGACGTACCTGGCGAGCGGTCTTGATTGACAAGATAATCGTGCTTAGGCCTGGTGCTAGAAACACGATATCAGCGGCTGCTTGCGCTGCCTCGGACGACCCTTCAACAGCAATCCCACAGTCGGCCTTCTTCAATGAGGGCGCATCGTTAACACCTGCGGCGGAGTCAATTCGTTAGCCATGATATATCGAATATATCGAAAGGCTGGCGTTGTCATGGGACTAAGCAGGCAGTGATCTTACCGTCTCCCGTCATAGCAGTCAAGGAACCCCTTTGTTGAAGCATCTCAACTACCTGATACTTGTGCTCCGGAAACACTTCAGCAAAGCCGTCAGCACGCTGAACAAGATCGTGCTGTACAGTCCCAGTCAATCCGCTATGCATCAGTCTCTCCGAGTTATAAACCCTAGTACCAAGGCCCAGCATCTTGCAAGTCTCTCTGGCAATGGCAATGGCATCGCCAGTCAACATCTTGACCGGCACGCCCAGGTGCGCAGCCTCGATAATGGTCTGCGCTGTATCCTCGCGTGGCGGATCGAACATCGACAGGAGTCCCAGAATAACCCACGGCTCGTCGTTCTTCTTATACGCCACGCCGAGAGACCGGAAACCTCGCTGTGCGAATTCCCTCGACTTGGCATTGTAATTATCGAACGTCTCCTTGTCAACGTCGGCGAGAGAGAGGATGGCTCTCGGTGCACCCTTGGCACACATGTAATTATCGCTTCCTAGATGGCAGTGGCTGGTGATGCGCTTCGAGACGGGATCAAACGGCGTGAATTTATCAGTTTTCCAGCCTTGACGTAGGATTTCTCTGGCCTTGGGGTATCTCTTCAGGGCGGTGATGGTCAGCTTGTCGATCGGGTCCAATGATGCTGTGTTATGGGAGCTAGCCAGCGCGGCGACGGCCATCATCCAGTTAACATCCTGCCCTTCCGCCACATAGGGATCACGGAGACTGAGCTTGTTCGCGGTCAGAGTACCTGTCTTGTCCGAGCAGAGGATGTTTACACCCTATCAGAACTGGTTAATACCAAAACATGATGAAGCTTCAAAGTCAAGATAGGTCAGATCACTTACAGCAAGGGACTCAATGGCCGTCAGCTTCTGCACGATGGCCTTCTGCTTTGCCAAGTAAGCTGCACCCACGGCCAGCGTCGTCGTCGTCACGACCGGGAGACCGACCGGGACACCAATGATAAGGAGAACCAGAGTGTAATGCAAGAGATTCCGGATATGTGGCGTGGCGATGCGCAAATGACGGAAGAAGCCGCCAATCCAAACCGCCAAAACCCAAAACATGACCAGGACCAGGAGAGACGTTCCGATACTGTTCATGACGGCCTTGAAATGGCCCTGGTCCTTGGCACCCTGGACTAAGGAAGCAGTACGTCCCACGAAAGAGTGCTTTGCGGTTGTGAGTATGATGGCATACGCTTTCCCGCGCTTACACCCCGTCGTGTAGAATATGGTATCGCCCATATATTTATCGACAGCGAGCGACTCGCCAGTAATGGCGGATTGATCGCAAGCTAGCAGCGCGTCACCGTAATGGATGGATCGTACCTCTTCCTCTTCCTCTTCTGCTCCTCCCTTCTTTGCCGGCTCTTTCTCGTCGCCGGGAGGGTTGTCGGCTACTTCCTCTAGATTGAACTTGTCTTCTTTTTTCAACTCGTTGAACATGTCAAAGTCGTCGGGTTTGTTGTAGTCGCAGATCAGCTGTGCGTCTCCTGGTACCGTTTGGCCTTCTTGAATGACCACCTATGGAAGACACCGGCGTCAACGTGGATCTCTTCATCACTGACGAGAGTTGGAAACTTACAATGTCACCAGGTACCAGTTCTCTAGCGAGTATCTGCTGTTCTTGTCCGTTGCGAATTACCGTGGCTCTCATGGCAATATCGCCCTTGAGGCTGGCCACGACATCGGCGGCTTGCTTTTCCTGGTAGAAACCGACGAATGCGTTGAGGCCCAAAATACCCAAGATGACACCGAAATCGATCCAATCTTGGAGGCCGAGAGCCAACAAGGCAGCAATTTCCATGACTAAAAACTCATTGTTAGAGCCACATACGAAAAGAGCTGGCGGGGACCCTCTCATACCATATAGAATAGGCCCTGTGAAATACCCAAGGATCTTCAGGGGTAGATTATCCCTCTCCGAGACCAATTCGTTCCACCCAAAGCTCCTCCTCCGCTCTTCGACCGCAGCATTGTCAATGCCAGACCGAATATCCGTCTCCAGCCACGATGGGGGTGGCTTCCCTTCCGAGGCACGCGTATCGATCGGGGCTCTCGATATGAGCTTATCCTTCTTGTAAAACTGCCACCACTTACGCTTCTTCCGGCGCAGCGACCCGTCGACGGAAAGAGAGCTCCGGCGCTCCTGATCAAAGTTGGTGATGAAGCGGTCGAGCGCCTCGAACTCGTCGAGATCCCCGCTCTTCGGCGGCGGCTTCTGCGACTCGCCGAACTCGATGTGCTCGCTTCTCGACCTCGCTCTTCCGGAGACGTCGCCGGGCGCCGCGCCGGTGGTCGGACTCACGGGATCGTTTTGACGGGCGGCGGCGGCGGCTTCGATATCGTCCGCGAGTGAGACCGCTCGGTGGGATGTGAGGAAATTACTCATCGTCGCGATGTCGCACCTTTGGATTTTCTTTATTCTCTTCCCTTCGTTCTTATACTTTCTTTTTTTTCTCTTCAAATACCTTTTCTTTCGGAAATTCGAAAGAAAAAAGATCCAGGTAAAAATAAGGTTAAACGAGTGACACAGGGAACATAGTCAGGAAAAGTATTTGCGGTGATCGATCCTGTTTCATGACATGGGTATATCATGAGTGTGTTATCCTCTCAATAACTTCCCTTTTTTTTCTCGTCCAAGGGTGAAGGGGAGATGCGCATACAGTAAGGAAGGGTAGGTAAGGTAAGGTGAGGTCAGGTAAGGTATGTAACCTCGCCGCGGAAAGCTTGGGTAGGGCTTCTTTGAACCGGGAAGTATTGTAATGTGCTCTATGATGACGCAGACTTTGCCGCTGTCTCTCACGATGCCATCATGAAGGTTTTTATGTTATTTTTATCTTTTTCTCAAAATGTCCGCCAGGTGTGCCAAGGCTTTCGTTTCTTTAGTATTTCGGCTACCCTGCGGCGAACAAACTTGGAAGGCGATGAAGTCAAAATGATGTCTTTTGGGGGTATTCTTGGATATCGTTGGAGGCGTTCTTTCTTTATGTAGACTTTCTAGCCATAGTCTTACTGTGTCTATCTAGGGAGATCTCATATCTGATCAACGCTGGGCTGGCTATATTGGCTATCTAGATGGATCCATAAAAAGTCACAAGAGCTTATAGAAATGAATCTAGGTTTCCGGGGCATGAATTCGTTCAACTCGGCGGGAAGTATAAAAAGTGACGCGGCGACGAGCTTACGTATGAAAGGGACAAACTTATACCGGTGCATGAAGTTGTCTGTCTATCGTCATAACGGTATGACGGCACATAGGCTATACACCCTGCTTGATTCAGAATCCCTTTAGTCGGTGGGCATACATACGTATATACATACATACCAATCCTTTTACTTTCTTCAAATAAAATGGTCTGGGAAAGAATAGATGAAGAAGGTAGGTAGGTAGGTGATGCGTTCATGATTGCGGATTATATGAGCTAGCTAGATGACCTTGCAGAAGTACTTAAAAGTGAAAATCATAGTTCCTCACGATGTCCTCATAGCCTGCAGGACATGTTCCCCCCTCCCCTTTTTTTTTTTTTTTTTTTTCCTTTTTCTCGTGCTAGAAATGCAGGGCAGGGTATTGCCGATCAGCTGTCGTTCGAATCTTTTCAATGAGCAAGTTCAAAGTAAAAGTGGGAGAGTTTGAATTCGGTAGCAAGGCCCGTCGTCGGTCCATTCTCAATCTTCAACGAAAGTACTGAGGGGGCCTATTTAGGGTCCTATGTAGTATTAGTTCCTACCACTGCCATCCATGGATAGTAACCTCAGGGGGGGGGGGGGGGGCCCGTCGTCTCATAGCTTGTCCGAGCCAGGGCAGCGACGTCAACTCTCACGATGGACTCACTTAACCACCGACATCATGACTCCTTTCCCGGTAAAGATGTGGACTACCTACCTATCTACCTACCGGGACCCAGTTCACGGGTGGGCGGAGTGAGACTGCTTTCGGCTTCCTCGGCACTGCCCTACCTTATCTACACTCTAGTTATCTAGCATGGACTCAAGGGATCGGGTGACGGGTCGGCTAAGTAGGGCTTCGGCTTCGGCTTCGGCTTCGGCGCTTAATTGGTGCGCATGGTTTCCCGTGATGTTCATACGTATGTAACCTAGTAGGTACATATCCCCCTCGAGTCATCTACGGCATTGGAAAGGACAAAAAAAAGAAACAGCTGACGTGAGAGGAAAATCCTGACTGAAATATCCAGAGGTCACGAGGGGAAGGAGGGCGTAAATAAACTCAATAAATCCTCTTTTTGTAATGAATCCTCCTTGTATATATCTGTTGAACCTTGGTTGAAGGGGGGCGACAAAAAAACAAGCCATTTTCCTCATCTGTCAGATCGACCGTCGGAGATCTCCAGTTTGCCGGTATCTAGATAGTGACGTTATGTAAATGGCCTCATCACCGACGAGAAGGTTACATGTAGGCGATAGTTAATGGCCGACTTCATAAGTATCTGCCGTAACGCGCACTACTTACCTACGATAATATCTATTTCGAATTCTCGAGAGAATGTTAGACACAAGCATCGCATCGCATCACACCAATACACAAACAATTTCAAACCAATCGACAAAACACGCGAATCCAACAATCTTCATGCCGTGAACACACTAGATAGACTAGATAGGCACAATCAAAGCGAACGAGAAGCTCGCCTCGACCTCTAAGTATCTCGTCTAGTCTAGAGAGTGTAATGTGTGTGGGTCGGATGATATTGCCCCCCCGGGACGAAAATCTGCCGAAGCTAACACCGGATAAGGGAGGCCGTTGGTTCTAATAATGCCTCAATTAATCCGAGAACAATACCTATCTACCCCTTCACCTAATTCTCTTTTTTTGTTTTTTTGGTATTTTGTTTTTCTTTTTTTTCTGTTGGTTTCTGTTGATGCTTTGTGTGATTGATGAATCCGGATCGCTTCTATTCAGCTTTTGTTTTTGCGCCACTCCTATACACTACACTCTACTCGGATGATTCGAGTGCGATATGTACGAATGAACGAATGAACGAATAGTTAAAGGGAATCTCAAAATTCACTACCTACACTATTCGCAAGAAGAGCTTCGTCGCATTATAAACGGGTTTTCGTGTCATTAGTCTTTTCCCCCGGACTTATCCATCCATACGCCTTGAGTTTTTAGTCCCTCTCCCTTTTTTATATCTTTCAATGGCAAAAAGTCAAAGTCATCATACCGGTCGGGTTTTCGACCCGGTTCTAAAAACCAAACACCACGTCCCGCATCATCTTTCATCTCATTTCCTATTCATGCAAAAACGCTCTTTATGTGAGCGTGTAACCACCGTCGACACGGAGGTCGGCACCAGTCACGTATTGACTGGCATCAGAGAGCAGGAAGGTGGCGGGACCCATGAGGTCGACGGGCTGACCCATCTTCCCCTGTGGGATCAGTGAGGTCCACTGCTTCTTGAGCTCCGGGTTGTCGTTAAGGATCTTCTCAGTTCTGGTCGTGGATTGGCTGATTAGCTCCTGATCGGAAGGGACGTCGTTTCTAGTTAAACGAGGGGACAACAAAGAAGGACGACTTACAGAGCAGTGAGCATGTAACCGGGTGAGATGCAGTTGACGCGGATACCAGCATGAGCCCACTCAACGGCGAGCGAAGCGGCCAAGTGTCGCACGGCGGCTTTAGCAGTGTTATAAGGACTGCGTGACGATCAGGTCAGCTCTTCATGAATTTACCTGTCCATTCATCCCACAAAGTCTGGCACGACAAAGGGACAATGGGTATAGGCATTACTCACGCTTGAGGCTGAGGCACGTTAACAATGCTACCACTCATGCTGCCGATGAACACCATGCTACCGGGCGCTTTGCGCTCCATGAGGTGCTTGGCAATGTTGATGGCGAACAGGTAAGTGCCGTCGACGTTGACAGCCCACAGCTTACGCATGCGATCGATGGGGTAGTCGACAGCATTGTAGTTCTCGGTGAAGCCGGCGCTGGTCACCAGGTTGTCGATCTTGCCGTGCTTCTGGATGATCTCATCGATGCAAGCCTTGACTGAGTCGGCGTTGGCCACGTCGGCGTAATGAGCCGTGACCTTGGGCACACGGGATGAACCCGGGTTTTCCCTGCGGAAGACCTCGACCAGCTCGAGGGCTTGCTTTTCGGCTTCTTCCTCTAGAAGTTGCAACGAATCAGCTCACTATTCACCACTATTCACCACTATTCACTGGTCGCAACCGGGCGATTGCTCATTACGGAACATAAAGTGAGAAGAATAGGGCACGACTTACTGTTCATATCAACAATAGCAAGGTTCGCACCACTGATAACCATGCCCTGTCCCATGACGAGACCCAGACCTCGGGCACCGCCGGTGACGACGCCGACCTTACCCTCGAGCGAGAAGGAGGCAAGCGTGCGCTTCATGTGCAGGCCACCGCGACCACTAATGGGGACCGAAGAAGGCAGCTCACCCTCATTGGGGTACTCTACGGTAATGGAGTCGTCGGTGCGGGCAAACGAACCGGGTGGTGGTGCCGGTGTGTTCTTGTCCTTACTGGGAGCATTGGCCATGGGCGGCTGTGTGTGCAGGAATGCCGCGGCCGTGACTGCGCCGAACTGTGTTAGGTTGGCGCGGGCCACACCGGCGCCGGCAGTGCGCAATGCGCGGGTGGATGTGCGAAGGAGTTGGCGGGAGAGCATCTTGGTAGTGTCTGTGGATGTGTGAAGGTGAGTGGGAGAGAGGGTATGCCAGATCAGCTGGGCTGCCTGGGCGTGTAAAAACGCTAGAAGACCGGGAGCTTGTTGTACAAGATAATGGTGTATCGATGATGAAATTGAGTGTCGATGCGAGTAAAAAGTCAATTGGGCAGTAAAAGTGGAAGTACTGTGTTGTGATGATGACGATGCCGATGACGATGCCGATGCAGTTGCAGTTCAGCTTGGAGGGGAACTTGGGCGCCAAAGGTGAGTCAAGGTTGTGGTGCAGGAAGAAGTTGCAAAGTATTGGGAATTACAAGGTCGATACGGTAGCTTTTTGGAGGTGATGTTGCGTCGACAGTTTGGATGGAGAGAAAGAGGAGAAAGATGGGGGACGAGAGCAGGATGGGAGAGAGAGAGAGAGAGAGAGAGAGACGACGCTCTCGTATTAAAAAGACACAGAAAGTTGCTGGGGACGTGGCCCAGACCAGGGCACATCGTACCTTCGCTACCCTACACCACCTTGAAACAATCTCACGATCTTTTTTTTGCTGACTCCGAAGGGCGGCGGTTTGGTTATGCGCACCTCTCAGGTCCCGATAACTAAGCATGATAAATTTCTGGATCCTCATGTGACAAGCTCTGCTAAGGCAACGCCCTCGAAGGCGTTAGCCGGGCAGCCGGGCAGCCGGGATAAGCAGGCCAGTCTGGCAGACTGCAGCTGACGGTCCGGCACTAGACATTCAGCAGTCCGTATCTACTGTTAGCAGCTACTTTAACCCAGCGTGGTAGGTGTGTTCCTTCTTCCGGTACGATGGTTGTGAGAACGTCCAGATGCGTCGGTACATGATGTGGTGTAAGGACTCGGCTTGTTCTTTTGCGACTGTTGGTGTCTCGAAGTGGAACTCAACTCCTCGACTCTGTTCAAACTTGGAGATGCCACCACCATGTCGAGAGCCACGGTCCGGCCACTGTGAACGCCTTAGATAGGTACATACCTACACGATTGCCCATCTCCAGAACCGTACGAGGACCTTGTCATCGCACACGGTGATGATATGTTCACTCTCCGCGTTCTGAAATAAATTTGGGGCGCAAACTCCAATGTACTACATACCTATCTACGGACGTAGTACGTACACAATCCTACACAATTCAAGTGGCGGCCATACATAATGTACATAAACTTATGCAGGCACAGTGGGGGGTTTGGCTCCCGGCTTGCGCGATTCCCCATAGTCTGGTAATATATTCTAGACGAGCCGACAAAGACACGTGCAAAGAAAAAGATGCCATCCACCGCGAAAGATCACCGGTCCCGTACTGTACTATGTACTTGTCTGTCCTACAGTATGTGTATCCCTGTACTACGTAGTAGATAGAATCTCGGTACCCGTTCCTTGGCGAGAAGTTACGGCTTACCGTAAATGCCATTCCCGCTTTCGCTGTTGTTGTTAAAAACCCATATGCCACTCGCGCTTGCCGTGATTGCCAAGACCTAGATGGAGCTTGGCCCTTTTTGGGGGGGAGGGGGGTGTCGGGTGTCGGGCCTCTCTCTCTCTCTCTCTCTCAAAGCTGACCGCTTAGACTTGGGAGCTTCGCTCGACATTTTAGCATTGCGGATAGCTACCTATCTAGGCTGCAGTATACTCCTATGGGAGGCGAACAACACGTAGCATTTCTGTCATAACTTTGCCGTTGAGAGCTGACAGAGCAACAACAAGCAGCAGAAACAAGCCGCAAAGAAAGCTGGTGCATGTTCTCAGTTCTGACCGATGGTTTGTTAGTATTATAGGTAGGTAGGTATCCCCTTGTCAAAAATGATGTTGGCGTATCTAAATACCCCGGTTTTTCATCTATTATAGATTTTTAGTATGTAATTACTCTATCATCAATGATCATACGCGTCGTTTTCTGCTCACACACCCCTCCTCCCCACAACCCCACGCTCGCGCGCGCCGATACGGCTTCCCACCCCAACCAAATCTTGACCGCCCGTAATTCTCCATCAAAGCCATTTTGAACAAATCGGTCACATGGATGTCGAACACACTTGTCCTATCCACACACTTCGTGGTCAATTATGCCCAGAAAGGCAAACCGTTGAGCATACCTAGGTTAGGTAGCGTAATGTAGAACTCGGAAAGTGTCACGATGTTCAATCAGGGGGGGGAGGGCGCGGGGCGAAGGGGTTATGTATGTTTGTTTGTTTGTTCACGCGTATGAGATTGACGAATCCCGAGACAATCTGCCCTACCTACCTATGGTCGTGTAGGTACCGGTAGTATACATTGTGTACACCATCGAGGTAGATCCGATTTCCGCAATGTTAATTTACCGACCGGGATTGAAAACTTGTATGCAATTATGTAGCCAGCCACCATCCTTGCTGGATGTATATATCTATCCCAGGGATATGTACAGATTATCTCCAACTGCTTTTGGTTGCAGGGCGCGAAACGTCCAATCTTTGCCTCAACAATGCCTTAAAATCACATTGTCTACCCACCCCTGCTGGAATCTAGAAGAAACCCCCTTCTGGTAGTCCCTGTTATCACACTCTGACCCAAGCGGTCTTCGGCTCAACTCTCACGAAGTTGGGATCAGATCGAAAAGAAGAAAATAAACAAGTTCACGAACATCGTCTTTGATAACTAGTAATTTTTTGACAATGAAAGGCCCGGGGTCCTTTGTTTTTATTATGCTCATTCGTTTCTATTCTCTCGTCCATGTGCCTAACTCGACCCGCCACACAAGTCACCGGCGCTTCTTATCCAGGAGCCAAGCTACCTGCCACCTTTCGTAACTCCGGCCGTTCCTTAATCACCGTGGGATACATGAAAAAGAGGCCAACCTGAGCCCGCCATGGAGCTATCCAGACATCTTCTTCTTAGCCAGTAGTCTGCGCTTCCGTCCGCTCGACGTACCCTACTCGTCCAGCCTAAACATGCGTCGCAGTGCCCCAAATTTCTTCTTCTTGAGCGGACCGTTGCTCTCCACACTTGTATCTTCGACTTCGTAGCCCGATTCGAGGTTGGAGTTATGCCTCTGATCGAAGCTTAGTCTATTCTCTCCAGTACTATTATCATTATAATTATTATTAGACCCGACGATCACGCCGGTCATGGCGCTTCGGCCTAGCAATGGGTTACCCGACGATACCGGCCTTTCGAAGCGACTACCATCTTTTCGGCTCACGGAGGATTTCTTCTGCAATTTCGAACCGGAGGACATCTCACCGCGTAGTTCCTTCAAGTGCCGAGGATCCCGCTCCAGTTTGGTATCGCGCCGGGCAGCGCTTTCAACAGGTTCCGGGCGTTGGATTTTACCGAGGTTGAGGTCGTCTGCTCTTTTATTACGTCGAAGCATGCCGAACAAAGAGCCGCGTCTCTTAGTCGTTGGTACGGTGGGAGCTGTGAATGAAGGAGCGAGTGCGCCTCGGCCGGACCTTGATCGACGCAAAGTTGATGTGCCAATAGCCCCCGGTTTAGCATGCCCCATTCCAGAATGGCTTGTGGAATGGCCATTCGAGGTCCTGCCTGAAGCGCTTCGCATCGATCTTGGCATGAAATTATTATCACCATCAGGCAATTCTGGCGAGCTTTCCGCCACTTTTGATACTGGAGTTGGCCGGGGAAGAGTAGGCGCCATATTGGACCCATGGAGTGCAATCTTTCCTGGGTATTTGGACACACTTACAGGACGAGGAAGTTTATCCTCATTGTCATTCGAATTATGAACGCGACTTTGAAAGGGGGCAATCGTCACTTCATCTTCATCACTGGAGCCTTCAAAACGGCTCGTCCATTTGGAATTTTTTGGCACCGCTTTGCTAGACTGCGAGAATAAGGGGAAATGTACCGAATTCCGCGCTCCTTGGTTCTTGGACCCGCCGACGGGTCTCAGTGTACGTCTCATGCTGCCCGTCGGACTACTTAACGCAGTAATATTCATTTGTTGGCGAGGAATCGATCCAGTTGGGGATGAAGACCGTAGGCTGAATCTCCCAGAACCCCTCTTCGACCTGGGGCGTGGGTCGATGGGAGAAGTTTGGCGCATAGTCTTACGAAAAGCAACAGTTCCATAACTAAGTGAAGGATGGCGATGGCTGCGTTTAAAGCTGCTATCGCTGGCGTTAGACCCTCGCCTTTGCAAAGCGGGCTTCATTTGTGCGGCGTCTTGGCTTTTGGAAGTTGACAGTGTCAAAACCTGTCTTTCGACCCTTGCGGCGTCATCATGACTAGACAAAGGTCGAGGAGGAGGTTTTACGGAGCTTTGTGTTCTTTCATTTGGCCCTGGCGGTTTATCCATGTCATTTTGAGACTGTGCACTTGCAGGTTGGCTGGCTTGCCCATCTCTGAGTGGTATTTGGCATGAATCCGGCTTCACGGGTGGTTCTTGAGTTTGATGAACTTGCTCTGGCGACTGCTTCTTGTTGCTATTTCTGCGTACCGGTGATACATCCTCCCGATCACCGTCAGCAGCAGCTTCTTCTGCCGCTTCAATCTCAAGTTGCCGTCGTTTGTCAGCCGTCAAACTGCGCCAAAAAGCCTTTGCCTGCTCCCAATCGTTTGCATCTCGGGGTGGTGCGGGTTGAACCTGGCTACTTGACTCTTCTCTTGGAATGCTATCACCGTTAGATTTAGTCGCAACGGAGGGCATTGCCAAGGTTTCCAATTCTCCATGGGTACACGTTTTTGACTCCACGTGGGCCGCGCGCTCGACAATTGCATTCAAGGACATGAACCCGTCAGGGTTTATGTCTGAGATGTCTTCATAAGCGTCGCTATAAATGCTCTCTTCTGACTCATCATCAGCGGCATTGACCGGGTCTGCTATGGTTATAGTCGTATCGGGTGTACTTTGCGGTAACGACCCTCGCTTATCCAGAATCGCAACTGCGATAGTAGGGTCGGAGATGGCAGTACTGGGTGGCGAATCATTCTCTGTAGAACCGCCTCCTGCTGCTCCGAGTTGCTTGTTGTCACTGGGACCAGCTCCGGAGGTAGGAAAACCGCCCGGGATATGAATTAATAGACTATTCGAGCGACTGTCTCGAAGGTTATGTTCTGGAGCCATGGGACTCGGTTGATCTACCGAAATGCCTGGAATATCTTGCTGTTGTGTATCCATTGTTTCGGGTATTTCTTGCTCACTTCGAGGAGTATCGACGGCGATTGATGTTTCCCGGATGGTGCCCTTTAGATCCAGTTCGGCTGGGGAGGTACTCGGAGTTATGGCAGAAGGTCTAGATTCTACTGCATTGTCATGATGCTTTTTTTCACCGCCGGATCCATGCAAACTCTTTGAAGTGTACCCACATGCCTCGATGGAAGTGACTACTGGGGCAGGCGGTTCTCGAAGAGGCGGATTATTGGCTACATTGTGAAGAATCTGATCTTGAGACAAAAGCGAACCAATGGCATGATCGCTAGAGGGGCCTGGAGTAGGCTCTTCTGCGAACTCTGAATCAGTCAGAGTGCTAGAGCTGGGAGCGCGTGATATCGATGAAGGGGAATTGGCGGAAGAATAAGGAGGCTGAAGCGGGCGAACAAGCGGTCGTTCTCTAACCTCGCGTGTCCTCTTGTCTCGGACACTTTCAAAACTCGGTAGAGCTGGTCGGGGTTTCATCATCTCGTTATCAACATCCAGCGCAACTTCTTTCCTTTTGCTGCGACTCAAACTATTAAACCAGGTCCTTCTCGAACCCTGGGGGCTTTGTTCCATGGGAGAATTTACTTCTGTTACACGGCTCGATTCTTCGACGTTGGCAGTACCGTGATCATTGAAACTAACGCGAGTCGGTTTTCTTCGAGATACGGTGGTGTCCTTTATCTGATCTGGGAGATCCGAATAGTCACCCGGTGAAGATCCTCGCGACTTTGGATTTGCGGACTTCATGGCGGATTTCATCGGCGAGGCTGATCGAGGAAGAGGATCGTGCAGAACTGCAAGTTTTTCCGCGGGCAGAGGTGCAAATCGAGCTTGTCGTGCGGGACTATTAGAACTCGAACGTCTAAAGCTGTTGTTTACCCCAGCCAACCTGATGACGGGCATATTTCCCATTGTTTTCGCTTCCTGTTCGCCGCTAGCCACAAACGATCTGCGCACATCAATATTTGACGTTGAGGGCGCATTCTGGGCAGTCGCATTTTCGTAGTGGTCGTTCTTCTCAGACTGTTGAGGTGTGGGTTGTTGAGGACTATTGAACAACAATTGACGCGTTGGTATGGCATCGAGCACATCTAGCACGTTCAATGAGGACTGGCGGGGGTTTCCCATTTCGATGGTTCGTTCACGGTCGCCCGTGGGTTCAGCCCGGATATTTACAGTAGAAGTCCGTGTCGAGGGGCTTGGCTCTCTAGCTTTTGATCCACTGCCTCGCTCCGCGCGAGGCTTTCGCAATGATGACGGGAAGCTTTCTGATTCCGGCCCACTTAGCGCTGGCAACCGAGATGTCTCACTTGGGTTTCCGAGGTGTTGGGTTGGTATAGTGGCCTCTCTACCGAGTTGCTCTCGCGGGGGCGTTTCCTGTGGAGTCAGTGAAGGTTCGATGACTTGGTTTTGCTTGTTCGGCTCATGTAGGTCTTTGTTTTCACCGGCCATAGAAGCCTCCTTCGCGGTAGAAGCTGTCGCTTTCGAGATATTCCTTTCGCCGCGCCGTGATCCACCATCTCGTCTCCTTCTCGGGGGTCTCTCTGCAATTGGCTTCATCTGGCGCTCAGAAGGGCCTTCGGCAGAAGCCTTCGGCAGCATTCTTCTCGAGTTTGGATCGTAAACTAGCTGTTGTTTATCTTGTAAGCCGGAGTAGGAAGAAGGCCTTCTGCCAGCATTCGAGGGGGAATTCGGGATAGAGGCTGACGGAAGTGAGGACACCGAAGCGTGTTGTACGGCGGAAGAGACCAGAGAAGAGGAAGGTGATTGTAGACGGAAATTTATTGGATAGGAAAAGTTTACCGAGCTCCTACTATCTGAACGAATAGGTTGTGGATCGCCGATGCTCTGAGGGGAGTTCGGGGTTCTCATAATGGAGTCTGACCTGCGTACATTGCTCGTGTCGCCGATCGGTCCGAGGTGGTAGGCGGGACGCTCGGTCCTCATCTTTTCAGAAGCTGTATGGAAGTTTTGCATGCCGACCCCCATTACTCTCGGACTTGTCGCAGGGCTCTTTTGGCTGTCGGGAATCTGCGGAACAGGCGGCTGATGCTCACGAGCAGTCGGCGCCGGGGACCGAGAAGGACTGCGGAAAGTACGTTCTGACATGCTCGCCGAGCTCCCGGATCTTTCAAGTCGGTTTTGACGGTTCATGAGTCCGCTACTTATCGGTCCACTTCCCGTAGAAGACATCGAGGCGCGACGGCGGGCTGTCCGCTTGGTTTGTACCTCAGCGACATTAGTAGGTGTATGAGGGCGGGCTCGGAGGGCGGCAGCGGCGGCAGCTGAGGATAGCGCCATGTCCGGGTTATGATTTGTCGCAGACATGTAAGCGGATGCGGCAGCCGTAGTGGCAGTGGGATTGACAGCGCCCGAGGCCAGAGGCTACAAAACGGATTAACATTAGTATTACTGAATACGCTAGCTTCGTGGTCGCTCATACGGAGGCAGCATAAATAGTAAGGGTCTTCCACCGTGATTGACCGACCGTATAGTCCGTCACGTTGTCGTTTATCAGCCAATTAGGGGTGCGGCTGTATGGCAACGTAAAAGTAGCGCGAACCTTTGAAGCAAAACAAGCCCCCGACGATGCCATACACGCACACACGCATAAACGACGCCTCACACAAAAGGTCGAGGCACGGTTCAAGACCCAGCAGCTTGCGACATGTGAACTCCGGCACGCGACGTGACATCGATACTTACAGTTGGTGGAGGTCGGCGCCTCCTTGATCCGCCAAACATCTTGCAGATGTTACGTGGGTGTGCCGGCTTGAAGCCTAGGAGTGATGCGACCAGACCGGATCCGGCATTGATAAAGCTGCTTCACAACTGGCGATGATGAAGTTTGCGCGATTGGCTAGAAACCTGCCAGCAAATACACGGTCAACTGCGAAACGATGGGAAGATGAAGAGACAACGAGGACGGAAGGCAGTTCGGGAGCGTGTACTGGCGCAAGGCGATGCAGATTCCATTGTGTGGCGATGGGTAATAGAGAGCTGGACCCAGAACAAGGACCTCCTATTCGAGCCAGAAATTTCGCATGGCTTTTGCACTCTTACGGACATAAGGAATGTATTGGATAGGATACCTGAGGTAAGGTAGGTTGATGTACTTACTTGGGCAGGCCTGCTGCTTGATGACGCTCGAGCGGCCCTTAAATTGTTGGTGTGGCTCTTTGCATTAGGTAAGACACTGTAAGCCGCATCTGGACCAAACACACTTTGTTTGTGGTTAGTTCGTCTGCTACCTACCTAGATAGTGTGCTAAATCCAATACTTACTTAGGTACCTACTTAGGCCTGCGGGCGCCCACTAGCATCAGCGTCGGAACTTCCCACATCACCAGGCCTTGACTCTTTCGTATGTAGGTACAGAGGTAGTACGGACTTACCGATTACCAGTCTTCTTCCTGTCCGTAGGCTTTCTTGCTTCTTGCTTCCCGACGTGCAACACATCAAGATGCCGTACGTATAGATAGACTATGGAAGGAAAAATAAATGCCTCATTGCCAAAAGGTGAGCACATTCCGTAATACGCACTACATGCAGTGTATTTAATGCAATCCATATGGGACATCCTACGGGACATCCTATCTACAAGTGATTCACCGCCGGCAGCTATGACGTCAACCACGTGGACCCCAATTATACCTAACCTGCATAGTAGATAGTTAGATAGTGGCAGAGCGTACGCATGCCCTTCTGCTCTTTATTTATATCTATCTTTATTATTATTTTTCCCTTTTTTCTCGATTAAATATGTGCTTCCTACTTATCTAGCCCGATGTTCACTTCAGCGCCCTTAGCTTAACAGAACACATATGGCGGTAAATGTACATGATGACGGCTAAGTTCTAACATGCATGGTGGGGTTTTTGATGCCAGGAATCCGTCACGGATGGATCCGTATGGATTAGGATTACTATACAGATTTGGCGCTCATTCACATTGGAGTAGGTAGAGTACCTAGCTGTGGACCGTCCGCCTTAAAGAGTATCGCGGCCTCTTCACATCTCGACGATACAGGCCTCGGCTTAGGACCTATTGCATTAACCTCATCATCTATACTCAATTGACTACTTTGCGACCCTTGCTATGCATTGGAATCACCAATTCGTTGACAGTCGCAAGAGCATGCCTCAAAAACTGAACACATTGCAGGTTTCTTCTCACTTTTCCAGCGGAGCTGGTACCCCGCTCATTAAGCCATTTAAATCAGCCCTGGTAAAGGCCACGTCTGTACGCTGCCGACGTTGTTGAGACGCTCGCCTGGTATTCTGAAGGAAAAGTCGAGGTTAATCTTCAAGTAAGGGGAGCCACCGCTTTCGATAGTCAAGACAGGTGGGCACTCTGCCTAAAACTCATCATGTCTGGCTGGAAGTACGATGGTAGGTAGGGTCAAAACGATAACTAGGTATCATAGACAAGTCTGCTAGTTCACGACCGCATTCTCTCGCACAGCGTCTTTCATCGAAGGGATTTCCCAAGAAGCCGGGCGGCAGCGGGGTTGGATCTACAAGAGCGGGCATGATGGCTGGTAATCCCCAATGGGTAATGTTTCGCCGTTTGACTGTTCACCAACCAGGTACGTAATCCATACACGCGCGACGGCATCATGACATGTGATTGACTTACCTTGTGGTAGTTGGCTGGACAACTAAGAACCCTTACTAAAGTTGCCTACTCAATATTTACAGGGCGGACAAGAGAAGCAGGGCTGGAATGCCTACATGCCATGCGTGGACATCCTACTCCGGACACTCTAATTGCATAGGTGGAGCTGCTTCAACTTTCTGAGCGAGAGTTTGGTTTTATGCTAGAATTTATACTCCAACAGTTTCCGCCATATGGTTATCCGTACACTAACAGGCTATGGCTTTCCACCACACTGCATACACGTTGCCATTCTTACGTTGCAACGATGCAACCCCGGGAGCCTGCATTGGCAAATAGACCCTTGCTGCAGGCAGGTGAAATCCATCCTGACCAAGATACGTCGACTAGCATACATATTGAACCCAGAGCTGGTCGTTCAACGTTAATGTTACCTCGTGGTTACCTGCGGCAAGGACTGTGTGTGATGTAGGTATACACCATGAAAGTCGTTGAGCTCACGATGCCGATCAGAGGTTGATGCAGTCAGTAGGGCACAACTATGGGCCCTTCCATGACCCGCCCCCGCGATCTGGAACTTCTGCAGCGTTGGGCTGCTCATACTGTTGGTCGGGTATCAAAGCGGGCGATTCTTCCTCATAAGACGGATTGTCATCATAATTGTCTTCGGAATCAAAGGCCTCGCTGCGGATGTCCTCGCCCTCTTCATGGTCATGTTGATGAACGGAAGCGGGTTGGCGTGGCGTTTCGCTAGCCGCCACTGAGGCGCGATCCGCCATGGTGTTGTTCTTGACGGGTGTCTTATTGTTGTTGGTCTTCTTGCCCTTTCGTGACTTCATTTTTGCTTTCTCCAGAAGACGTCGTCTCTCAGCTTCCTCTCGGCGCCGTCGGCGGTCTTTTATTTCATACTGCCGAATCAGAGCCTCGGGCGCCTGACCAAAAATGAGCTCATACTCACAGAACTCGCAAAGGTAGTAATCCTCCGGCGCTGGTGGGTGATGTTGATTTTGGTACTCAGTTTCCCTGCGGCGCTGCCTGGCAGCTTGCAGGAGAGAATTGCCTCGGCGCTTGGACTTTTTCGGGTTAGCAGTTGCGTTCGGAGCTCCCTTCCCCGCGATGTCACTGGCTGGGTGTATGCTAGTCTGGGAGCTGCCGACGCCCGAAACATTCGGGGATAGACCCGGCGCTGTCTGGGTACTTCTGCCGGTCAAACCGTGGTAATCGCTGGTATTGGCAGGTTGGTAAGAACGGTGAGATCCGGCCATGCCGTGCGTTGCGGGGTCCGACCCGGGCCACGAAACCGGGTTCTGAGAGCCGAATGTGAAGGTGAATTGCGTAGATGACCTAGGACTGGGTTTCGTGTGGGTTTGTTGCTGCAGAAGGCTTATGTTTTCTTGGCCTGATGGTACCGGAAGCTTCTCAGCACTGGCGATAGCAGTAGAAATGATACCCGAATTATCTAAGGATGAGGAAAAGCAATGATTAGTTATTGTCGCTGCGGTTCTAAGGCGCAAATAATAGACAACGTAGCAAGACAATGCTACGGATAGTAGCAAAATAGCCAAAGACAGGCAATAGAAGGGGAAGAGAGGAAATGACATTATTACGTGAATTGGTGCAAGAACCAACCAATTTGCACTTACCGGCAGGAGGAGAGGGATACTGGTTTGCGGCGCGCAACTTCATGTTGCGGCTAGTCCAATTCGCATTTGAATCGGCTAAAGCTCGCAAGGGGCTCCTGCCATTTCGCACTCTACCGTATCTTCCCCTTCCAGGACCGGAGATCCCTTGTCCATTGCCAACAGGCCCTCCAGACTGGTAATATGGAGTGCTTATTGGGACATGATCGCCTCCGTCGTCATCCCCATTTCCCGGAGGCGATGGCATTCCAAAACCAGCTGGATCGTTAAGCACATGAGTACCATTCAGAATTGTCTCTCCCGCAATAGGTATCTTTCTTTTCTTTTTGTTATTCGTATTTTCAAATGAATCGTATCCATCCGCGGAAGACGCTGTCGAAGGTGGTGGCTGCGGTTTCTGTTGTCTTGGCTGATGAATAGATCTGGGGGGGATTCGAAACCCCCCATGCTCTAGCGGTTCATGGAATCCCCGCGAACCCAGCGCCCTCCGGGCCTGACTCATCAGCGAATCCTCATCACGGGTAGCTGCCACAAGGCCGTTCCTACGGATTCCAGGGTCTACGCCGGTTTTGAGGCCATTCTCTTGGCCAATGGCACCGACCAGATCCGCACTTGTCGAAGACAGATCATCTCGCGGGTGGTATGGATAAACGAACAGAGGTGTGTTAGCTTGCGGCACTGGCGGGTACTTGATACTCTCAGCGACATCAGGAGACAGTCGTTCTCGAAGTCGACGTTTAGGTAACGGTCGAATCGGCCGATCGGGAAAAAGTGAAGACGTAGATTCGGGTGACATGTTTTCAAAGGTGCCTAGAAAGTGATATCGGGACAGTATTAGCCATAGGGATTTGACTGCATACACCATTACACAGATATACATGATGAATAGCTCGATGACAGCCAAGTGGGTACAATGCTAAAGGCAAGGCAACGGATGCCGTTCGTCCTTAGTGATGCCTCAGCGTAGCAGAGGACTTGCAGCGCGACAAGTGGGTATCAAAGGGGAACTGATGGGGGCTTGACCGTCTCGAGGGCGCCCTATATTACGGGAGTCGGGACAACCTTGCTTTCCCATAACGGAGTAATGAGAGCACCTACCCATCACATATCGTTCACACTAATACTGGCACAAGCACATCCACAGTCAGTCCCAATGGAGAGCCCAACTGTAACCTAGGACGCTTCCGTAGCGTCAATCAACGCAGGGCAAAGTTACCTGGGGAGGCTAGTACCGAGACAGGTATGTCCCTATGACCCTTGAGAATATTTAGAGAGAACGAGGCAGCTGGAGGCTCCTTGGTTTCGGCTTGGCTGGGAGGCAGTTTCTCCTGTCTACAGAAGGTTGTCAAATTAACACTCTGGCCCAAGCATCAGAAGCAGGCGGGACGTGGTGAGATTGTGGGGGTAACTACATGATGTAGCATCCACAAGGGCAAGTCAATGCTCAGGCATTACAGCTCGACACGTGGATGAATAGGCTGAGGTGGGAAAGTGACAGGTGTGTCCAAACATACAGGAAGCGATGGCCCAGAAGGGTGACGAGCGAGAGAGGCCGGGGACTAGGGCTTGGAGGAGGGCAGAGCGGCCCTAACCGGGGGGGTGAGGGGTGCTGTTTTGAATGACCTTGAGATCGTCAAGCAGCTGGCCAATGCAAAGCGACAAGATATGATACGGCGGTTGAAAGTCAGGAAGCTCGAGTTGCTTTGAGGGAAAAGCAGTCAGGATCAAGACGGACGTCTCTCTGGACAGTTGCGGTTGTGTGCTGAGTGGCCGGCGATATGAATGCTGTAAAAGCACATGTGCTCTGTGCGCATTGGACCGATGGTGGCGGGCAGAAGGGGGCAGGACACAACTTGGGGGGGTACGAGCAGTGGGGCCAGGGGCTATCCGTGAGTAACAGGTGGGGCTTGCTGATTATCAAGCCACACTGGCCCGTTCATTGGCCCGTTCACTGCCCGGGAGCGGGAAGCAGTACGAACTCCGTACCCTTCGGCGGGATTAATCATTAAGGTCAGGGAGATTGGAGACTGCACTATCTAACTAGCTCTTCCGCGAGAGCCACTGAACCACCAGTGTCCACCACTCAGCTTCAGCCTCTACGTACACTAACTAGGTGGACATCATAGGGCACGACTGGAAGATACCATGGGTATGGTATCTTCTCACTACCTTTCTACGCATAGCATGTTGTTTGTTGCACAAGTACGTACGTACGCTATATCGCCAACAATCTGCCGTATCATCCAAGTCAATGTTTTAATATCCAGCATGCATTTTCGTATCGTACGTGGAATGCCCACATACTACCCTACTAGGTAATTGCCCTACCTAT
Source organism: Xylariaceae sp. X187 (assembly GCA_028637585.1). Taxonomy (NCBI): domain Eukaryota; kingdom Fungi; phylum Ascomycota; class Sordariomycetes; order Xylariales; family Xylariaceae; species Xylariaceae sp. X187. The sequence continues at coordinate 594,999 of JAJIZN010000005.1, forward strand.
TTTATGCCTCACATCCTGCGCACATTATTATCTGCATGCTCATGTGATCTAGCCCGGTAGTTATTCTCTATCCGGGTAACTAAACCAACAAGATCCGTAGATCTTCGCACCTGCCAGTAAGAGGTAGTTAGGGCATGTAAGCTGTAAGTACGTGGGTACCTAGATAGTCTACAGACTGGGCCTACAGTGGACAACTCCCGTATGCCCCGCGTTGGTTGATAATCGTGTGCTAGTGAGGAGGGGAAACGACGAAAGACCAGTGCGAAGGCCCATCCCGGATCTGGACCAGTTCCGGCTGGTCAACAGCTGTTCGGCACTGCCACACAAATTGGCTCTAATTCAGCTCGCTAGGCTCCTTGCCGTCTAGTGATGGTACAAGCACCTTAGGCAGGTACGGAGCGCCTATTCGCTGCAAGCGGTCCACATCCTTAGGAGATTCTTAGGCGACTCAGTCACCTAAACTGCCATCGCTACCTTCTGATGCGAAGCGCTAACTGGTACTTGGTGTGCTAAATACCTCCATGTAAGCTCTTTCTCTCCCGGGGCTCTCTCTCTCTGCAAACCACAAACTGACCCAGATCTTCTTGCACACGCACTCGCCAAACTCCTAACCTACTTAACCCTACCCTTTCTTCACTCTACCATGACATTCACAGACACTCGATCTAGCCATGGTATATACCGTCAGCGCTAGGCTATTGCAGAATATTGTTTCGCGTGATCTGTGGTAACAGCAAGCTTCTTTTCAGTCGCATTTTCCCCGATCGAAGAGCTCCCCGGCGCTCGCCCTTCCTCCTTCGTCCACACTACCTTGACTCGAGCAACACGTTTCCGCGAGGACGATTCCCTCGCTCCCGACCCTAGACCATTCCTAAAACAGCCAAAATCAGTTACGACATTCTGACTCGACGGCTTGTCCAATTCGAATTAACCTCGTCTATCTACTAGCCCTTCCCACCCCTCCTTGCCTCTCTTTTCCTCGACTGGTCGCTTGGCCTCCAAGCCATGGCCGGCACATCCCCCACTAGACGCTCCTCCCGCGCGCGGATAACCCAGTCCCAATCGCAAGTCTCCTCCACAGCATCCAGTTCTTCTGGACGTGTCGAGCGGACAACCAGGGCTTTTACCAAGACCGGATCACCTCAAAAGTCTGCAGGCACTGGATCGCTCTCATCTGAGCCACCCGAGGACTCTACGACGACTGAGGACACAGTCCTTCGCCGCCGCAGCACCCGTGGCAAAGACGACGATCGCGACAAGCAACCAAAACCAGACATTGTCGAGATGCCTGCCGCGGCTGACGACATTCAAGAGGACGACGAGTCCGTCCGCTGTATTTGCGGCCATGACGAATACCCTGGGCCTCCACCATTCGACGAAGACCCAAAGCATGGCGTTAAAGATACAATTGACCACGAACGGATCTTTGCGATCAAAATTACCGACGATTTGGCCGGCTTCTTTGTACAATGCGAGATTTGCAACACATGGCAACATGGCGCCTGCGTGGGCTTCACTACGGAGGAGTCCAATCCTGAGGATGTTGAATACTACTGTGAACAGTGTCGGAAAGATCTACACAAGATATATACGGCTAGCAATGGGTAAGTAGTACTACGCATGGACAACCACAATCGTGAGCCCCTAGCTACCCACTCTTCATACTACTTGCAGCCCCTTTCGTCAGGACTAGGGTGTCGCGCGCTTTTGCTCGGCTCCTCTCCCCAATCACCATGATTGGTTCTGTGACCAGCCACCACTCATGAGCAAACTGACAATCTCTGGGTCTTCTCGCGCTAATTTGTAATGATCAGGCAAAAATACTCCATTTTTATGCCAATACATCGACCCTCCCGAACCACGTCGCGTGCCACGTCCGCCACAAAAGAAGATGCGCGATCGCCCAAAGGTGGTAACAGTAAAACATCCCGCGCTCTGACCGCCGCGCAGCATGCTTCCAAAAGGCGGTCCACAATGAATAGTCGAGACGCCGCGTATGATGAGGAGGAACAACTCCGTCGTGCCATTGAGGCCAGTAAAGAGGAAACAATACCAGAAGACATGGATTCGGCCAATAGGCGTCCAAAACGTGGCAGAGACGAGAGCGAAGAGTATGTGAGGTCTATGATTGTCATTTGATGTTTTCGCTAAGTATCCCCTACAGGAAGGTAGAAGCTGCAAAGCGGCAGCGTACAAATTCGAGGTCTCCACCTCCAGCTTCAGAGAAGCCCAATACGAACGCCCTTGATGAATCCGACGACGAGTCGGCCCTTCGAAACGGTTCTTCCAAGAAGTCACGAAATGCGGCGCGGAGCCAACGTGAGCGAGCTGAACGGGAAGAGCGTCGCGAAGAACAGGAACGAAAGCGAGCCGAGGCCGCTAGCAAACGCAAAGGTCGTGCTGAGCGCCGGCGGGCTGATGGTAAACAATCCCCTGAAATGGCACCACAAAAGCGTGAACGAGGCTAAGTAATTCAGATTCAGATCCCTCCGAGGAGTTACCTCTCGCAACGCGTAATGTAACGAGTCGAATTACGGAATCCGTCCAACCCACCGATTTGCCCGCTCCCTCCTCACAACCTCCCCCTGAGACTACCCCCGTTCCTCAGGTGCCGGCCTCCATAAGCAAGAAAAAGACGACACAATCGAAAAAGAGGGGCCGAAATCAGTACACAAAAGACCGTGATAATGACCACGACGATTCACCTGCTAGATCCATGCCTCGTGACATCTCAAAGAATGCAGATGAAACTGGAACAAATAGCGCCAAAGGCACCGCGCATGAAGCAACCGGGAAACAGGGTAGAGGAAGAGGTGGAATAAACTCCAAGATAACGATGAGCGACATGAAAAGACGCGTGAATGGTATCATGGAGTACATTACTCGCAAACAGGTTGAACTTGCCAATGATCCATTGTCGGATTCAGGTTCCAGCTCGAGTCGAGCCGTGACGGAAGACGATCCCAACTCTACTACGGCAAAGGTCATTGGCGATGATCCTAGTACGAGACCTTACGGAGGGATACCAGTCACAAACGGAGTAATGGACAGCGGCTCGGTGGACGCAATTGCTGTGTTCAAAACCATGAGCTGCGTCGAAATGATGGACTCCTTGACGCGAGACTTGATGAAGTGGCAGCAGGAATTCGTCCAGTAGGCAGGCTCCTGACTTGATTTTATCTTCCTTTTTAGCGACATCATAGGGATTTTAGCTCCTGGTACCATGCCAGTCTAGCTTTTGGCATTCAATCGGCGTTAGGTTCAAAGACTCGAGGCTTCTCATACAACGGGGAGAGTCTGACTCGGGGCTCAAGGTCCTTTCAAGATTCTCAGACATGAGAGAAAATTCTTTTGGTTTGGGTAACAGCGAGATTCTCCACCATTTCTTCTGACACTGTCATCCCTCTTTGCATCGGTATTCCGGAGCGTGGGAGGATTCTAACTACGGAGGGATCCCACACTCGAGGCGGTAAGAGGGAGGGAGACAAAGGAAAAAGAAGGCTGTGTGACGATTATGTAGTTGTGATTGAGCGTTTCGGAATGGGAATCACTTATTCGTGTATGTATCTGTAGGTATTGACAGGGTTGGGCAAGAAAGGATTGAGGCCATTGACCATTTGTTTCTACGCCCCTCACATATATCATATATGTAGCTCCAAAATGGTAAACAAATTCTGGAATCAAGATCCTTTCTATATCCCTCCCAGTTTGGGTATCATGATAGTCTATGAACTCGACTAAAACAAAGACTTTTGATGATCTTCCCTATCCGTAGAAGTACACGTTTCACCCATAGCTTAAGTCTAGAAGGCTTTACTTACATATATTCAAATGTATGTTGGCTCATTCAAAGACCCGAATCGAGAGCCGCGGCCCTCTTAGCCGCGACCTTGGCCTTGCGCACCTCCTTCTCGCGCTTCCGGGCCTGACTCATGCTCGTCGTCTTATTGTCGCCTTGCTCCAGCAGTCTCCTCGCACGCGCTTTCAGGCCTTCCTCGGTAACATCGTCGAGGCCGAAGCGGCCGATATTTCCCTTGCGCCACTGCTGCACGAACCAATCGGCAGTCTGTTCCTGGGAAGTCACGCCGCCCTTGAGCAACTTTCCCGTGCGCCGGCCGATGGTGTCGAGGAGGTCGTGGATATCGTTTGTAGGCGTGGGGCAAAGGTGCCAGTACAGAGTCGGATCGCGACGGTTTAGTAGGAAAAGAAGGTAATCGGCGACTGTCTCGGCCGGGACGAGACCGTCCTTGACGCAGCCGACGAGCGCGAGCTTCAGCATCGCCTCGAGGTCCGAGACGTAAGGAATGAATACACCGGGCGTATCAACTACAAAGACACCCTCGCCGTAGTCTTTCCCGTAGCTTGCGCTGTCGTTCGAATCAGTCGCTTCGACGATGCGCACTGGCGTGCTCAGCTTTCGCGTGATGCCTGGCTGCGAGCCCGTTCTTGCGGCATTCGGTAACCGCATGCCGACGCGGCGCAGCGCGTTGAGAAGCGTTGATTTCCCTGCGTTCGGCATGCCGACCACCAGGGCGCGGAGACCGAGGAGCGAGTCCTGCGCGGCGGCGCGTTGTTTAATGACGTCGAGGAGTTGAGTGATAGTGCGCGGGTTGCGCTCATCCGTGAACACGACATCCGTTCTCCCGCCGCCGCCCTCCTCGGAGCGCGCGACCGGCGTATGCCATTTCGCCAGTAGACTCGTCTGTTTCTCAATCCACCGTGTCGAGGCCGCTGGCGCGCATAGATCGGCCTTGGTATACACGATCACGCGATCGCGGCCGGCGAGCGAGGATTCGAGAAGTGGGTTCGCGGACGTCAGGGGCACACGACTGTCTCTGCACTCGATGATGAGGCCGATGTTGGAAAGAATCTTTCGCATCGATGTCAGCGCGGCTGTGTGGTGACCCAGGAAGTAGGATCGCGTCACGGAGGCAGAGACTTCGAAGATGGCGCGCGGGACGAATTCGCTCGCGGCGGAGGCGGTCGCCTTGAGCGGTGCCGC